>OX465597.1:429271015-430471015 GCA_950022295.1 Bromus sterilis
GGGATTTGAACTCTGGTGGGCTGGGGATACAACCATCCACCTAACCAACTCAACCACAGGTTGATTCGCTCTCCTGCGCGCATTTTGGCAGCGAGTTCCTGGCGGCGGCGGCACGTGGAGTTCGACGTGGGTCGACGGCAAGGTGTCGCGGTTCCCGGCAACGAGCTTATCCTGGCGTCGACGACGGCGGAGGCGAGCTGGCTTGCGCGGTACGGAGATGCCCTTGCTGCAGCGGTCGACGGCTTCAGGCTTCACAACCCATCTGGGTCCGTGCGGGCCTGTGGCTGGAGGCTACAGCGGCAGGTGGCGCCTGGATGCCTGGTGAATCCAGTTGCTTGGCACCGTGGTGGTGCCGACGGCCGGTCACGCGGCGGCAGGCTGAATCCACACTGCCCAGTCTTGTCGACTCGGATTGAATAAAGTTGGTTGTCCTAGGGTTCCAAACTGTGCCAGGAAGAAGATCTACCTAACGCTTTTCCTCTTTGATCTGGCCGGAGTGACGGGTTCCAGAAGGCTCCGCCGGTGATTTCTCTTGGGCATATGCCTGAAGATTGCTGGATCGGGTGGGATTCGATCGCAACGCAAGGAGTGGCGCGAAGCTCTGCTTCTGTTGCCATCATGAGCAAATCCATGGTGAAGTCAGAGGTGAGAATATCATGAAGGCTAAGATTGAAGGACTTGCAATAGTGACTGAAGTCTTTGCGTCGATGAGGAACTGGCTCGGAGTTTTAGGAATCGTGCCAGCAGTATGTAAGCGGGGGCGACAACACAGGTGAAGTTCAAAGTCTTACCTTTCAGGATGAAAATCCAAGGTCTGGCCTTAATTGGTTGTGTCTGGCAATGGTCTTGCTGAAGACATTGTTTTGAGAGCGGGGATTATCTTCAGGGTGAAAATCCAAGCTCTGACCTTAATTGGTTGTGTCTGGCACTGATTCCTTCTTGAAGACGTTGCTTTTAAAGAATTGGACATCAGGTGTTGGCTTGGTGGTGGTTCTGCTGCTGCTGGAAGGATTGTAACTCTGTAGCGGGACTTTTCTTTTTATTTCTTATCTTTTTGTTTTGGTTGGCTGAGTGCATCCGTACTGTCTTTTGGATAGTGTGTAGTTGCATAGGCCGGGTGTAATTGGTATCTTTTCGATAGTAATATATTCTCCTTTTCCAAAAAAAAACGATGCATTTTATATCTATGATATCAAAAAAATACATTGCAATTTCTTAGTTGCCAAAACATTACAGTTGATAGGCCAAAAAAATTACAAAATCAGCACCACTAGATTTTATTTCATTAAAAAGAATCTACAATTTTGAAGTTAGTTGAGGATTAACTTGAAGATGTTACAAGTGCAGGCAAGTTCAAAGTGGCTGCAAGTTAGTTTGGCATTGACTTAAAAAACTAAGCACTCTTGCAGATATTGAGCACTAAAGCAACATGGCCCCTTCAGGCCACAATCTTCCAGGCTGAATATCTACCGCTTTGGAAGTGTCAAAAGAACAAGTAAATAAAATACCACAGCAGCCATAGACAATAACAAGTAAACAAAACAAAAAAACATAGCAGCAGTAAATATTTCTCTTCACATTTCACCAGCTGAAATAACTGAACATGAAGAATAATGCCCAACAAATGGGCTAAAACATTTGCCTTACAGTTTCAAATGTACCACTAATTCGACAAAGAGAGACAAGGGCAGACACATATTTACTCCTATAGAAAGGGGCGTGAATCCCCGAAGAAAACTCTCCAGTCGAGCAGAAACTCTGCAACAATAATTAATATGAATAAGAAGATGGCCTCTTGGGAGGCCAGCAGAAAAAGAAAACGAAGATCCCACTTGTCTATCTCCACAGCTGAAGCTGCTTCCACCACTAGCAACATCAGCATGTATCATTGTTCGCCATTCGGGGACCTCTTCTAGAAATTGAACTGTATACAGTTACTGGATTTCAGCGGCAATGCTGAAAATGCCGCCATTGATCCCTACTCTCGCCCAGACTCCTTGATGCTGGGCAGGTCAGAACTATTGCGGGAGTTAGACGAAATGATGCGTTGGGTACGCATACTCGTGCCCGTTGTAGTCATAGTATAGCTTCTCGCCACGGGATATGTCGCGACAGGCGACCAGCAAGACATGGCTCTCCCCATCAATGTTGTATCTCACACATTTGACGTTCTGCTTCTTCTTGCCATCCCTGCAGGAGTTCGACAATATTAGACTGATATAAGTGATGACTAACACATTTTACGTTGATAAGGACAGGAAGTGAAACTTACGGAGTGTGGTTGTTGATGCCATTGACAAAACGGGCTATGTTTCCACGTTTGTCAGGGCAAATCACAAGCTTCTGGGAAAGATCCGCTGGTGATAGAAGGGTCATTATACTATCACAGCCATCGTTTTCCCTGTTCTCCCAATAATCGACATCCCCAGTGTATTCCGTTAGGAATGTCAGATCCTTAATATCTGCATCAGCCTGCACAGTGAAGCTGAAAACAAATATGCGTTACTTCAGTTCCTCTATACTGAAAAAAGTAAAAACATTAGAATTATAATGGATGCAACAACATACCCCTCATGGGAATCAAAAACCACAAGAAGTGGAGGGCATTCTCCTCTTTTGAGCATGCTTCTGCAAAGCTCAATCGTTTCTTTGTCCTCCCTTGAAAGAACCTTGAAATTCAAGGAGTGTATCGTTAGGCATCAAGAAATAAGAAATACAATATACTGTGTTAAGTACAAAATTTGCTAACCTGCATACCACCTTCCTCCAGTTTGGCTTCATTGACAGATTTTGCGGCCATATTAGGCATATAAGTCAACTCATTACTAAACTCCATTTTTGAAGATGTTAGAGCAGTGGCTGCAGAAGCCATCTGTTCAAGCCTTTGACCTACATCCTCACTGGGTACAAATGGCAGTAACCTCCTCTTCTTCTTGTGCATAACAAGAGACCGCCTCCTTCGCCTCTTAGCATCTGTACAAGTATGAGGTAAAGTTGTTATATTAAGACCACCTTAAAGAGCTTAATTGGGTACACAAAAGATGAGCATTACAAATTCGTATTTTGAGCTTGTAACAAGGCAGCTAAACATACACTATTACAATCTTTAAGCTTAATTGGTCATATTTTGTACACAGTTTTACAATGTTCACGACATACACATATAACAAGGCAGCTAAAAGGTAGACTAATTACTATAGTTTTATTGGTTTGAGTTACTGAAGTCCTTTTAAACAGGCACTGAGAGTTCATTTTGGATCATCCTATGTCAAATTGTTTTATAATAAGTGGCATAAATTTAGTATATGGATTTTATAGAAAGGTGCCAGCTTTTATATGTCTATAAATAACTGCAAGGCAGATCACCAAGAGGATACGTCATGTGTATCCCCACGGATCATTGGGAATCGGAAAATCCTTATGAGCTTGACAAATCCATTTTAATAACACATTCCTATTACTATGATTAAGTAGTGCGCTATTAACATGAAACTGAAGTTTTTTTAATGACACTTTCTCAAGTACTTCCAGCAAATATAGTTTAGGTTTCCTGTGCATTTGCAGAAGTGGTAGCTCACTGCATTTATTCATTACCTAGAGACTAGAAATTCCAGTTAATTGGAGATATATGCAGGATACTATTGGATTGACCGGTCAGCCATGCAAAACAAAACAGTTCACAAACCAACATACAACGCCCCCTTTTCTCCCATCAGATGTGTATCCTACGCGTATTCAGTCATATTTTATACAAGTACAAAAGGTGACTGCTTTTTTATGGCTCAGTGAAAGCAAGGCAGATCATCAACATGATATACATATCCTCGCGAATAAATGGAAGTCATTTAATCCGTACAAACTCGACCAATCTATTCACATTCCTATTACTACAATAAAAGTGTGCTATCAAGATCAAATTAAAGTTTTTTGAATGGTGATTCCCCGCGTATTTCCAGCAACGGTAGTTTCCCGCGTAATTCTGAAGGAAATAGCTTTCGCGCGCATTTGCAGAAGTGATAGCTTGCTGCATTTGTTCATTAACCAGAAACTAGAAATTCTAATTCACTGGAGATATATGCAAGATACTACTGGATTGACCGGTCAGCCATGCAAAATAACACAATTCACAAATCAACATACTACACCTTTTTTCTCCCATCAGATGTGCATCCTACTCGCAATCAGTCATTTTCAAATAAACTACAAAAGGTGGTGCCTTTTTTATGGCTCAATGAATGCAAGGCAGATCACTGACAGGATATACATATGACATGTATCCCCAGTTCCCCACCAATCAATGGAAGTCAGTTAATTCATACAAACTTGACCAGTCTACTTCAATAACAAACTCCTATTACTACAATTGAATTCCCGTGTATTTTCCAGCACCGACAGTTTTGCCGCGTAATACTGGCGGCGGTAGCTTTCCCGCGCATTTCCAGCAGTGATAGGTCACTGCATTGTTCATTGTTCATTGCCTAGGAATTATAATCCACTAAAGATATATGCCGGAGACTAATTTATTGCCTGATCAGACACGCAAAACAAAACAAAAATCCCGAATCAACACACAACACACAATATATAACTTGTCCTTTCAGACGTGTATCTTATTTATAATTGGTCATTTTCAAATAAACTGCATAAGGTGGATTTTTTTTTATGGCTCAATGAATGCAAGGCAGATCGCCAACAGGATATACATGTGAAGTATCCCCACAAATCAATGGAAGGCAGATCTCCCATCATGTGCAACCTACTCAAAATCAGTCATATTTACAAAAGGTGGGTGGCTTTTTTATGGTTCAATGAATACATTCAAGGTAGATCATCAACAGGACGTACATGTGACATATCCCCATAAAACAATGGAAGTCAGTTGATCCGTACAAACTTGACCAGTCTATTCAATAACACATTCCTATTAGTATAAAAAAAGTGTGCTATTAAGATCAAAACTAAACTTTTTTGAAAGATGATTTCCCGCGTAATTCTGGCGGCGGTAGCTTTCCCGCGCATTTCCGTCAGTGATAGGACACTTCATTTTTCAATGTTCATTACCTAGATATTCTAATTCACTGCAACCTTCCTATTACTATAACAAAAGTGTGCTATTAAGGTCAAATTAAAGTTTTCTGAAAGATGATTTCCCGCGTAATTCTGGCGGCGGTAGCTTTCCCGCGCATTTCCGTGAGTGATAGTTCACTGCATTTTTCAATGTTCATTACCTAGAAATTATAATCCACTGTGACATTCCTATTAGTACAACAAAAGTGTGCTATTAAGATCAAATTAAAGTTTTCTGAAAGACGATTTCCCACGAATTCTTGCGGCGGTAGCTTTCCCGCGCATTTCCGTCAGTGATAGTTCACTGCATTTTTCAATGTTCATCACCTAGAAAATTATAATCCACTGTAACATATATGAAGGATCGTACCGTCGACCGTCAGCAAAGAAAAACAAACCAATCAACATACAACATCCACATCAACATACAATCCTCCTACCAGATATGCATCCTGCTCATAATCAGCCATATTACTTCAGATGAACTATTTGCACCCTATGAACTATTTGCACCATCAGCAGGTGGCAATGCAGTATGTGCAACATGTGAGCGACGATTCCTCGTCCCCGGAATCCCAATCTTAAGCCATACGATGAACAAAATCAACGCAATTCACAATTTCAGGAACAAGAAAATAAAATAAGTGCACCCTTTCCATGGCCGGGGAGGCTCGCAATTACCTTGAGAAAGCCCGCACTTGACTGGCCGGACGGCGTCGTCCTCGGCGCCCTTCTCGATCCGGAAGAAATCCACGATCTTGCTCTGCTTCATCGGGAAACCTGTCCAAAAAAAATCAGCAAGAACAGGATGAGATGAGATTAGATGAAATTCAGGCAGGCGAGCGAGCGCGAGCACGGAAGGGGGAGCGGGAATGGCGAGATCGAGCGGCGGCGGGGAGGAGGGACGCACTGATGATGGAGGACGGGGCGCAGTCGGGGCAGAGCCAGGGCCCCAGCGGGACGGCGGGGAGGATGGGGCGGAGGCAGAAGGTGTGGCGGCCCCGGTCGCAGAGGTCGCAGAGGAGCAGCTCCTCGTCGCGGTCCCCGGCGCCGCACGCCTCGCAGAGGGCGAGCTCGTGCCGCGCGCGGGCCACGGGCGGCGGCGCGTCGACGGGCAACGACCGGCGCATCACGTCGGAGATCGAGCAGAAACGGCGCGGCTCCGGCGGCGAGCGGGGCGGGGGCGCGGCGTCCGTCCGCTTCCGCCGCACCTCCGGCGAGCTCGTGGCCGCCGCCGTCGACGACGACGGCGCGAGGGGGGCCATTGTGGGGAGGAGGAGGTGGCCGAAGGGGGAGGAAACAGGGGAAGGGTGGGCTCCTCGTCTCAGTCTCTCGTTGGCCTCGGCGAGCTCTGTCTCTGTGGAGAGAGGGGGGCGAGCCGGCGACGGTGTAAATAGGAGAAAGTCCAAGGTGACCGTTGGCAATATCCCTCCCCCCTAGCCTCCCCCCTCCTGGCTGCCAGCCAAAATCTGTTTGCCCATCAGTTTCTTTCCTCTTTAGCAACCAAATTTCAAAATCTTTCTAAATCATTTCACCCACCCACACACATTGTGTTCTCCAGATAGGTGTGATTTTGTTTTGGTCATTTTGGACCAATGTTGGAGTGTGGAACAACGGTTGGGATGATCGATTACACGCGATAAGAGTACTTTGCGTGTGTGGTTGATGTGTCGCGGGAGAGCGCGGGAACGGATACGTGCGATGCCGTGGCGCGAAGGGTGAACATATTTTTTGAATTACATTTCGGCCAAAAAAATTAGAGGTGATACAAATCCACCTACCACGGAGCGGTTTGAATGTGTCACCGCCCACGTGGAAAGATTGGACGGACATTATTGCAGTAGACTAATGTTTTTGAAAGCAATTAATAATGCCAGCTAAAACAATAAATTTTCTCCCTAGGAATATATAAGAAAATATTTTGAGCATTTATTGTTTTTGATTTCATTAAAAAAGAAATATCTCGCTGCAAATATTGGATATCATTAATGTCGAGCATTTATTTATTTTCTAAAAAATTAAAAAGAAATATCTTCCTTAAAAATCTGGACATTATTAATTTCGAGCATTTATTATTTTCAAATTTTGAAAAGGAGGCGTCCATCTAGATTGCGACGTGGCCTTTTGCCCACAGTTTTTTTAAGACCCAGACTATTAACCGGTACAACTTGCAAAAATGCCCCTTAAAACTTGAGGAATACCAACAAAGGGCATGGATATTACAAAGAACACTCTAAAAGAAAAACATAAAAAGCAATTGGGTCCCTCTTGGGATCGAGCCACTTGGGGCGAAGACACGGAAGACTGTCATGCTGCAGGAGCTTAAGGGCCTCCCATCTGGCTTGATGCCTGGAGATTTGACTGGCGTTGGCAATAAGCCGCTTACGCCTAGTAACTACAGCGCCATTCTGCAAGAGTAATCGACGGCGTGACGACGATGGAGCGTCGAGGAGTCACCGTCGAGAATGAGCTCGTAGTGGGATCAGTAGCAAGAGATATCATGTGGAAAAATCCAACTAGAGAAGACCGAGCCCCATCTCGTTGTCCATCGCCTCAATGGAGCAAAAGGAGGGGAACATGAGCATCTCCAAGCACATCCTCCCTGAGGATTAAGACGAGCTTATTGATAGAGCCTTGAATCACCGAGATCTCCTCCGCCATCCTCTATGAATGCCAGAAAGGGGACCGAGACCATCCTACCCCACCTCCGCTCGCCGACGAGAGGTGAAAGCTCAACGGGAAGGGAAAGGACCTAGCTACAGGCGAGCACACCTCCCCCCCCCCCCTACTCCACTCCGCTCGGCAGTGCCGGCGGAGGGCAGGAGGGAGGCACGGACTAAAAACGTCGTCGGAGTAGACAAAGATCAAGGAGAGGAGAAGCGGTGGTTGGGGAGAGAGTTGGAAAGAGCTTTTTTTCCAAAGTTGAAATCGGTTCCTCCTTGATACCAGGGGGGTCATTTTTTGGTAATTCTGAGTCATTGTCCCTTTTTCAAAGAGATTTTGAGTGGTTATTGGAGGATGGGATAATGTAGGATGTCTATTCGTAAACGCGGAAAATGTGAAAGGTTAACCAAGGTATGTGGGTCGCTAAGACATTGTTGCACTGGCATGTGAAATGGATATGGGCATTCCGTATATATGATGTTGTCGTGCTGGTATTATTTATGAACAATGTTGAAGGGTAGAACAATGTTGTATACTCTATTTATGAAAGATGAAAAGTACATGAGGTTAATGAAGTTATGAGGAGCGTATCCCAAGTGAAAAAATGGTTTTGGGGTTCCCTTAGAATACCACCCGTGTGGAAAAATCCTATAAACGATATTATTGCAATATTCTCTTTGTTTCGTATTTCAAAAAGTATTTTACTATACAAACTAGAGGGGGGAAAAGACTGCAAATCCTCACCTGTTCCTCACCAATACCATAGGAGCTATAAAAGTACTACTACCATAGGAGACTTCATATATAACTAGCAAAATTTATTTCATACTCCTAGATTCTATCATACACAGCATAGCAGCAGTTCTCTGCAAATCTTTATGCCCAGAGTGGTTTATCTTCTTCGAGTATTACAATTAAACCGGTACTACTTGGATAGTTAACCTATTCTAAATCCAGCTAGAGAGACAGAGTTCTTGGATTCACCACTCACTAACCAAGATTTTGCCTTCTTGATCCAGTGAACCATCCACGCTTTCGCGATATTCCAGATCACGTGTGCAGCCTATGTAGGTACCGACCTTCTCGCCGACTATGGCTTTGGCGATGTTTCCGGTCTTTTGCAGGTTGAACACAACAACTGCAAAATTACACACCCGAGTTAAAATTAACGATCCCAAATAGTAAGAAGTCTAGGAAACCGGTAGGGCCCGTACCAGGAATGTTGTTCTCTTGGCATAGTGTAACGGCTGTCATGTCCATTACTGAGAGGTCTCTTGAGATCACCTCGTTATAGCTCACTGTGTCGAGAATGCTGGCGTTCGGGTTATGCTTGGGGTTCGCATCATACACACCATCAACATTTGTTGCCTTGAGCACTACCTCTGCATTGACTGTGTATATAATAGAAGAAATATGGTCAAGGCAAAATAAACAAAACGGAAAAAAAATACTTTTTGAACAGTGCCGCTCATATTCAAAAGCAGTCTATACCTCATATGTTTCTATAGGGACAACACAAATTGTGATTTATCACTGTCTATGTAAAGAAATTAGTAAACACACTATAACTAGAGGCCAGGAATGTTGCCTATTGGCTAGCGCAATATTGTAGATCTGTACTGTGGGGTGGTCTTTTCCTAAACACTGTGCAGGCCTGCGTGCTGTACCAAGTTGACCATGATTGTAACCATACTGATATTTCCTAATTAATATGGAGTACATATCACTTCCGTATAAAAAAGTAAAAACACTATAACCGGCCCAGTGAAATTAAGCTAGAACCAGAAACCACCTTAAATAGATGAATTGTTTCTCTAACCTAATTGTTGACTGACATTTTTCCTTTTTAACTTAATATGCACAGGGATCTTCATTAATAGTTAATGCATCCTCAAATTAACTCAGCTGGAGTGCTTATGTGGGTAGTCGACGAGTCGAGCCGAGACTCATAGACTAATCATGAGTACTCTAGACTACTGCTGGACAAGTCGGCATGGTATCTTAGTACTCAACATACAGTACTCAGCTACTAATACATAGTATGTACTATGTACTCCCTCCATTCCAATTTATAGTGCGTCCTCGGTTTCCGTGTTGTAACTTTGACCATAAATTTGACGGACGAGACCAATTGCGGCGGAAGTAAAAATTATACCAGGGAAAATTCACCTTTTCATCTTTTCACTGGTATAATTTTTGTTCCCGCCGCAATCGGTCTCGTTGGTCAAATTTACAGTCAAAGTTGCATATCGGGCAGCGCGGGCGCACTATAAATTGGAATGGAGGGAGTAGTATATAATATATACTACAATACAGTGTACAATAAAAATTAAATGCATGGGAAGTGGATGAAGAACCTGAGTCTGTATATGACAGTTTTTTTTTAGAATGATGTATATGACAGTTTTTACATTACCTGTTGGAGATGCTCTAATACACAATGGTCAGGGACTCAGGGCCTCCGCTTCTCCACTAACCAAGAAGGTAGGGGAGAAACCAAACCCAAGAAGAGGGGAAGGAAAGAAGGGAGAAATTATTTGCTACGACAACAGAGGGGTGCTTGCTTGCCATCGCCAGCGGATCAAGGAGCACAGCAGCAAAGGGGTGGATCCAGGGGAGGAGCACAACAGTAGAGGAACACATCAAGGGGAGGAGCACAACAGTAGAGGAACACATCAAGGGGAGGAGGACAACAGAAGAGGAACACATCAAGGGGAGGAGCACAACAGCAGAGAGGCGGATCCAGGGGAGGAGCACAACCACTGTAGGCAGAGGAGTGGAGCAGGCAGTGGGTGGCGGCGGCCTGGTCCCGGAGCTAGTCTACACGAAGAACCTAGTCGACAATCAGATTGAGACTACTAGACTAGTCGTTGGACTCATAATCCTTGGTCCCTCCCATTACCCACAACTGCAAGGAGCATGGCATTTAATAAGATGAAAAAAAGAAGCTTAATGTTTCAGAGTATTACATATATGTAGCTAAACCTATGGCATGACAAGACACTGGACTATCAAGAACCATTCATAAGCACCAGTTTTTCCAAGTGAATAACTTCACCAATTTTAATGATTAAAACAGTAAATACTTCATAGCGAAGATTAAGGACGAACTCACTTTCTGCACAACGGAGAGCAGCAGCTGTATCAGTTGTAAAGAATGGGTTCCCTGTCCCAGCAGCAAATATAACAACTCTTCCTTTCTCTAAATGCCTGATTGCTCTTCGCCGTATGTATGGTTCTGCAACTTCTGAAATACGGAATGCAGTTTGGACACGGGTCGGTATCCCAATGCTCTCCATTGTTGCTTGAAGAAATATTGCATTCATCACAGTGGCCATCATACTGAATTGGGCAAAACAGAAAAAATGTTGCACAATCAGATTCAGCCCCAAATTATTTATTAATATTATAACGACAAATCATATGGTTACTTAACAATAAATGTCTTTGTAACAAAAAAAGGGACAGAAACTAGGTTATAAATTACAGGTGGCCTTGAACTTGCACAAAATTGTAGCGTGTAGCCAATATATAATCATGGATTAAATGGTTTTTAAGATGCAATTATAGTTACACACAGTTAAGTAGCAAGGTTTTTTAAGCGCTGGACGCTGATCGAGCGTTGCACCTCCGCTTAGTGCAATGACAGCTAAAGCAGCGGCTAAGCGTGCTTAAGCGTTCTGTAGGGACGACGTACGGGCTCCCAAAAAATCGATTTTCAAAGCATGTAAGGAATGTATAAGCCTACAATATCAAGAATGTTGGGGAAGGAGAGACGTGGAGGAGCTCAAGTTCAGGGAAGTGGAAGAAAGCTGGCAGTGACGAGGTCGGGGAAGAGAAGCCACCAGGCTCCAGCCTAGACGAGGAGCCCGAGATCTGGCGAAGAGGGGGAGGGACTGGAAGCGTGATCGGGGAAGTTGAGCCCGAGGTCCAGCACTAGGTTGGGGAAGATGGGTGGTGAGGTCGGGGAAGAAAGCCACAGATATGGCGGTGCAAGGTCGTCTTGCTCTCCTTTGTTTGTCTCACCCCGCTCTCCTTTGTCTAACCCTAGGTATCCGAGCACTTTTTCAGCACTTACCCTAATAGGGAAGTGGTAGGCCTCCGCTCAGCACTTAAGCACGCCTAGGCGAACGCTCAACTTTTCACGGTTAATTAATCAACGGAAATTCCTATTCTTGTAGATTACAATGTGCTTATCTGATGGGTATGGTGAGCCATAATACTACAAATATTATACTAGCCAAAAAGTTTGCATGAATTATGGCTTGTAACATGCAATTATAGTTACATTCAGCTAATTATTGAAATGAAATTCCTGTTCTAGCAGATATATTGTGCTTATGTAATGGGTTATGGGCGCAATGAACCATAATAGTACAAACATTAAACTGGCCAAAAGTTCGCATGAATTGAATAACAAGAACACTTCATGTTGATATTGGTTCGCCCAATTATTGTTTCATTGCATGGCTCATAGCACATCTCATGACATTTGAACTTCTTTTCTAGGCTATTTGGCAGCTGACCACAGGATGGTAAAATTATTTAATACTGCAATTTACAACAGGCATGAAGTATCATTCATACCCGATGTAGTCCGCAGAGGAGCGGTCAAGACCACTACATCCAGCCCAAGAGGCCCCACGGAAAATATTGCCGCCACCAACAACAATAGCAACCTGCAATTACTCTCCTTTTTAAATGTACATCACATATTCTACTATAGAAGACAAGAGAAACATATACACATAACATGACAACTCTGGCTTGGAATGCATTGCAACTTAAGTGTTGAATTAATACCATCAAAACTAAATATCCAGATTCACTTCATTTGATTTCAGTCTATCTTTTGTAATGAATTAGTTTCATTGTTCATAAAAGGTAATCCAATAGATAATCGATAAGAAATGAAGGAAGCATGGATGGCAAACCTCTACGCCTAGTTTGGTGACGGAAGCGACCTCTCTTGCAATTGCCATTGTAACCTGCAACAGACCACATAATTACATTAATTACATGATTTACACACACACACATCAACCGTTTAAATTCAAAGATACACCACGAAAAAGCAGCCTCACCTTTGGGTCAATGTTTTCTGTATGATCACCCGCGAGCGCTTCCCCGCTTACTTTTAGCAAAACCCTTTGCCATTTATACGGTTTTTTAGACCCGGAATTTCCATCAAGCATAAGGCTGCTGAACTGAGGCATCAGTGATGCTTGGCTTCTGCCAAATGAAAGAGGGCAGGGTGCATCATGAAAACAAACATTGAAAATATAACTTCAAGTGTTAAAACATGAAAATGCTTCAGCTGCCGATACGATGAAATCGATAGACAAGTAGCTAACTCCATCAGGACCTAGAGAGAAGTCACATTTGACGGTCTTCAACATGCAGATGTGCCCTACCGACAACAAGTACGGTGAAATTGACATGTATGTACCAACGCCACTACCGACCCAAATAAGCAGTCCCTTGATGGCCGCCAGCATCCTTCCACAGCATTGATTCAGGGGCATGAGCGCTACTTCTATCCAGTGAAAATCTCTTAAGACCTATCCTCGATTCTCAATGGGGAACAGACACGACGCGGAGGCATTCCATCAAACACCCTGCCTGCCCAGCGCCACAGCGGCATTAGACCAAAGCGACAACAATATACAGAGAATTTAATATGTATGTATGACGCCACTACCGAACCCAACAAAGCTGCCTCTTGATGGTTGCAAGCATCCTTGGACACCATTGATTCAGTGGCATGACCTCTACCGCTATCTAGTGAAATCTCTAGCCCCATCCGATGCTGTCTGTTACAGCCAAACTATCTGGCCTCGATTCTCAAGGGGAACGAACACGACGCGGAGGCATTCCGTCGAACACCCCGCCGGCCCAGCGCCACCCGCACTCGCCACGGCGGCATTAGGCCAAAGCGCGGGGCTTTGCCCGGCAAACAAAGGAAAAGCAAACGGCGCGAGGGTCGGAAGGGGCGTGTGCATGTAGGGCTGCGTACCCGTATCCGGATGGAGAGCCGTTGCTGGAGTCGGAGGCCGCGGCGGTGGCGACGACGGAGGCGCGCGAGGGCGCCGCGGCGAGGGAGAGGAGGAGGGGGCGGGGCGCGCGGCGCTGGAGCAGCGCCGACGAGGAGGAGGAGGGCAGGGGGGCTGGGGGGTGGGACGAGGGGAGGCGGAGGAGGGAGGAGGGGGGCACGCCGGCGCCGGCCGCCATGGTGGCCAGGGGAGTGAAGAGTATGGGAATGGGAATTCGTTCACGAAATCCACGCGAGCGAACGAGAGATATTTTTTGAACCGCGGACGGAACCGGATAGCGCTCTGTGACTGTGCGTCCCTTCGCTTTCGCCCGGGTCAGAGAGCTGGGCCTGGACTTTTGATGGGCTAATAGAGCGGCCCAACAATACCCAGCACGCCCACCACCACGATTTCTCGTTTCTAAAAAAAAAAACACGATTTGTCTGGCAACGTTAGTCACGAAGGTTTCTTTTTCATCAAGTTGACTGAGAACTACTTCCTCAGTTTACAAATACATGACCTGATTTTATCTTAAATTTAAATTTAAATCATGTCATGTATTTATGAACGGAGGAAGTGTTTTTTAAGAGGCATGAAAGATTAGTTCTCCTTGTCTATTGCGTCTTGAAGGCCAGACTTTTACCATTGAGAAGAACTGAATATGAAACTAAGCTTGGACATAATAGCCATCAATGCCTTCATCATGTGTAGCTTAAGAGCACAATGTCGATGCTTCAAAGCTTTGTTTCTCTTCATGAAGTGCAAAAATTAAAAAGGCGAAACAAAAACCTTCCCCTCGTGTTAGGGTTTTGCTTCTTTCGTAGGCGATCGGCGTTAGGGTGGAGTTGACCGTCTGGCAGGTCTAATTATTCTAGGGTTGGGGAGGCTTTTGGATTGGAAGCGGCGATCGAATATGGGATCTCGAGAGGTTTTTCTCAAACATCTCAACAACAATGAAATGTACTGATCAAGCAGGACATTCGGGGTATGGTAGCAAGAACAATATGAAAGTAATGATGAGAGAACTTGATCTTTAAGAGGATGATCTGGAAAATGTAGTGTTTGAAAGAACAGGACCAACGGGCTAAGGAGGATATGTGATGGATGATCATAGTTCAAGTCCATATGGATAAATCCTTTCACATCTACCAGTTTTTCAATAATATGAGGACAGTCTCGGCCGATCTCGCTAGACCAATGAAGATCCGTAGGAATAGATGTAATTTCAATGTTTGGGCGACTGGGAAACAATTATCCAGGGAGGCCCTTGGCATTTCTGAGGCAATGCGGTTATTATCTCAGCTTATGATGGATTTACAAAGCCCTCCACTATTGAAGTCTTCAAGTTTGACATATGGATCCAAATCCATGACTTGCCTGATGGTAATCACCCCATGGTGAAGGCGCTAGCGTCTAAAATTGGTGAGTTTGTGGTCTCTGAGACCTCCACTCTTGATTTCGAAGGGAACTTCTTCCGTGTCTGAGTCTGATTGGATGTTCACAAGCCTTTGATATTTAGCAACATCACCGGTTCGAGCTGCAAAAAGAGAGATATTTGCGGTGAAATACGAGAGGCTTATGAACTAATGCCAAGTTTGTGGAATGATGGGACATATGAGTTCAAGGAGCACGGTGGCGGAGTTCACCCACCATCTATCCTACCTTTTAAAAACCTTCGAGCTAGCCTATAAGAGAGGACAAAAGAGGCAGAATATTGGAGGGAAAGGCCCCGGGGATGGCATGGATGACCTCGGACCCAGGAAATATGTAGACCCTGATCATATGCAAGAGGATAATAGATCAAAGGAAGGGGAGAATCCAAATGAACTAATGACTGAATCCGAACATTCAGAAAAGAGGTTGTATGAGTCCTTAACTATGGATGGAGCTACCCAAAACCAATCTAATGGTCCTACCTCTTCACTGGTTGGAAAATATGTGATTATGGCCTCGGCATAAAACCAATCCGAACATTCATGCATCTTTTTGAAACTTTCTTATAAATTGTCATAAATTTTAATTTCATGCCTTTTAACTTTTTATGAATATCTTGAAAAAATTCAAACTTTAAAAAAATGTGAATAAATTTGAAAATTGTTGAAGATTATTTTTTTTATTTTTTTTAAAATTCATGAACATAATTTTCAGATACATGAACATTGTTTTCAAATTCATGATTTTTGAAAATCCTTGAATAGTTGTCAAGTTCATTAAAAAATGAGATATTTTTTTGAACTTGTGACCTATTTATGAATCCTTGAATTATTTTAAAGCCAATGGTGAGTGGTTAGCCTCGTCGTCGACACATCGATGTCCTCCCACGGTAATGGTTGTTTGATGCCTTTCAAGTGTGCCGAGGACACTCCTTCGTTGGTTGTTGCTTGATGCCACATCATTCTTCGTCTTGGTGGTTCTTGTCTTTGGTGTTGTGAGGTACTTTGATTAGTTGCTTGGGCTTTAGACCTTTAGTTGAGATCTTTAGAGAAACCTAATAGATGCGTCATCCCGTACATATACAGGCTTTTTTGGCGAACGGATGTGGGCCAGCAAAAAGGCGTCAAATCCCAGACGACCCGTAAAAAAATTGCGGGTGGCCCGCATATTTCTCTTTAAGCCGTTATATCTACGGGGCGAGGGGATAGGGTTGGTGTCTCCCCCCCCCCCCCCAACTCCATCCCCTCCCTGCCACGTAACCTTCTCCCCCTCCGCCACATCCAACACCAAGCTCCCGTGGTGGCCGTAGAAGGTCATCTCCGGCCAAGCGCGACCGAAATGACGATGAGACGGGATCCTCCCGCTTTCCCGCGCGTCCTCCGGTCAATCCGAAGAGATCGGTGCAGGCACGGGGACACGACGCCCTCTCCCACGGCCAGCATACCGCTTGGGCAGAGTTCCACCACCTTGGTGACCTCTTCAGGTCATCGACCTCTGCATCATCATTATGAATTGGATTTCAGCATCATTTGTTGGAACTGGTCGTCTGGTTTGAATTAAAGGTGGACGGGGCACTTCACGGGGATGACAGAGCTGGGGTGGAAGTTTTGTTTGACAGAGATGCATGTTTGCACCGACCAGTGAGTGAGGAGGAGCCGGGGGAGCCCTGCATTTGGCGTGCACGATAGGATATAGCTCATGCATGCGCGTCTCCATCAGCTAGCTAGCTCTGCTGCTGGATCGGCCGGCCGGCCACACACTGTCCCTCTCGCTGAAACCTTCAACCATTTCATCGGTTTCTCCATCGTCCAACCCCATTAATTCCACGCTTCTCTTGTCCACACGCGCGCCCTGTATGTCGTCCGAGTCCGGGAATTGATTCCACCACAACATCTCATGTCTATGCCGTGTAAGTCGATCACGACCTCCATTTATCACCGTCACGCCTCTACACGCTCCCTTCACTCCGCTCCCTCTCTTGCTTCTCCTTCACTCCGCCCACTACTTCACTCGTCGTGTGTGACCGGCAAGAGATCACAGCAGCGAGAAACGGCGACGATGACCACCACCGGCAAGGCGCCCACGCTCTACCACGTCCGCACCATGAGCAAGGCGCTCGACATGCAGGTGGAATCGCCGGCGTGCCCGTCCCCGCCACCGTTCCGGCCCCACGTCACCGTGCCGTTTCTCTGGGAGGACGCGCCGGGGAAGCCCAAGCAGCTGCGTGCGACACCGCCGACCGCTCCCTCGGCTGCCTCTGCGAGCCCAGTACTCGCTGACGGCGGTGCGACTGCCAGTGCCGATGCGCGCCCCGTGCTGCTGAAGCTGCCACCGCGTCTTCAAGCGGCGGAGTACTCGCTCTCCTTTTCACCCAACACCGTGCTCCACGGCCCCTACTCCGGTGACGCGACTGCCGCCAAAGTAGCCGGCGATCACGACGACGCTGATGCCCCCGCGCGCCCTGCGCTGCTGAAGCTTCCGCCGCGGCTGCAGGCGGCGGAGTACTCGCTCTGCTCCTCCCCCAAGACCGTGCTCCACGGCCCCTACTCCGGCCGCGTCGGCGGCGGCGGCAACAACAAGCCGCCGAGGCCGCTAAGGAGGGTCGCGAGCACGGCGAGCTGCGTCGGCGGCAGCCTCTTTGTTTGGAGGAAGGGCACGGCAACGGCATCAGCATCACCATCAGCGGGCAGCAAGAAAGTCGGCTACGCCGTGGCTCCGGACGCGTCATGCTCTTCGCCGGCGGCGTCATCGGCGTCCTCCTCCTCCTCGTCGTCCTCGTCGTCCATGTCCTACTTCTTTGATGAGCACAGAGGCCGCGGAGCTCAGTGGCGGCAATCCGACGACTCGGAGGACGGCGAGGTAGGCGACGACGGTGGCAAGGGGTCGGTGAGGATAACCAGGTTCAGGAGGAATAGAAGCCTTCCCACTATGTCCGGGTCGCATCTCTGGGTGAGTTCTCCCTTTTCTCTGCTCACTTGTTTGTTCATACCTAGTAGGGTGTTAATTACCAAAAACCACCATAATTAAATCATCGAATGCTAAAACTATTGAATCACTAACAGTTTGTAATGGGTACATGTTTGTGTAACAGTGGTGCAAAAAACATTAAAAACAAACTTGATGTTGTTTTGACACTTAAACTAACAGCGAAACCCACCCATTAGAGACACTAAACAGGAAAGTCAACTACGTTACATCTAACCTTACGTTTGCCGTTATGACACAAGGGATCCACATGTCAATCTCAACAACAAAATTCTTAAAAATAAAAATCTTTTTTCAAAAAAGATAAATATATATATATATATATATATAAATGATAACAAATAAAAAATAGACAAAATATGTTTTTCATCCAAAAAAATGCTTTTCATCAAAAAATTATATTAATATTTTTCTTTTTATATCCATGTCTCCGCCTCTGGACAAGACAGTGCAGGGGTGGAAATATTATTTTTAGATTTTTATGGGATAGGAAGAAAATTGTTTTTGAATTTTTTTTGTAATTTTTTTTATAATGAGACTTTTTCAAAAAAAAATATAATATTATTTTCTAAATATATATATATTGTAAAAAATAATTTAAAATAAATTATTTTTAAGAATTATTTTGTTAAGACTGACATATGGGTCCCATGTGTCATAACGGTCAGACACATGACTTTCCTGTTAAGTGGCCCTGACCGATGGGTCTCACTGTAAGTTTGAGTGTCAAAACGCGGTCAAGTTTATTTTTAATATTTTTTGCACTGTTGTTATTGAAAAAAAAGGTGCACATTGCAAACTGTTAACGACTCGATATTTTTACACTTGATAACTGAATTGTGATGGCTCTTAACAATTAACTCATTCCTACCTAGGACGAGTTTGCAGCTCTCTCCGTAGCTATTGCTTTCTGGTTATATATATGAGGCAACAACAGTTTTAAGCAAACTATTTTTATGCATGTTACCAATTCCTAAAATACACAACAGACTCAGTCAAAAGAAGATATCTTGTTTTGCAAATTTGTATCTTCAGAAACTATTTTTATGCATGCATGTTACTAGTTCCTAAACAACAGAAAACACTACTTCATTCTTTGATCCATAATAAATATCGCTCATTTAATACAAAGTTTATATTAACTTTGTACAAAATGAACGATACTTATTCTGGATTGGGAGAGTATCTAATAAAACAGTTTCTGAAGTTCATTCTGTGTGTTGTCTCCGTGAGATGAGAACACTATCATTTTTGCTGCTAGACCGTGCGCCGTTATCTTGTTTTGCCAATTTGGATCTTCAGAAACTCTTCTCAGGACGTTGAACATGATGGTTTCTATTAAATGAAATTGGAAATGCCGTTCACTTTCTAAAAAAAACTAACAGTAGTAAATCTTGAGCTTTCTGCTGTGCTGAAAATTCGTAATTTTCTCAAGAATCTGGAAGACCAAAAGTCTAATACTCTCTAGACCTAGAAGGCTGAAAGTAAAACCAAAATTTGATGCACACCTGTTTCTATCACTTGTTCACATCAGATAGGCAAACACAATAATGCAAAAATATTTCTGCTGGCAGGCCAACATCCGCAAGGGCGTCAAGCAAATTAGTCCATGGAGCCAGAAGCCTACATAGAGGGAGCTGACAGATAAAGAGACGCTAAAAAAATGCAGCTGCAGCACATAGGCCTCGCACAAGGATGAGAGCCACGAACTTCGAATGGTTCATGCAAAACTGACATCAGTACTTCGAATGATTTATGGGTAATCATGTACATGTTGCCAATTTAACGCAATAAAGGTAGCAATGATGTATGCACAGTTGCGGTTAATGTTATTAGAGAGCAAATTTAAAATATTTTCTTTGTTCTAAAATAAGTGTCGCTGACTTAGGTTATATGTAGCTACTATGCCATATAGATCAATCATTTATGGTCATTTATATTGTTATAAGACCTTTCATGATGGGTGGCATAGTTATTGAGGTGGCCTGCCAGCACAAATAATTTTACATTGTTGTACTTCTGTATATGATGTGAAACATTTCAAGGCCACACGAGGAAGGGGCTATCGGTTCATGGCCAGACGAAGAAACGGTTATCGGTTCACCCTCAAACATATCATGTTCGCTGTCGCAACCACGGATTTTCATGTGAGATGCTCCGATTGTTAAGAAACTCACATCAAAACTTTTCTCAAATTGGACAAATATTTTACCACATATCACGACTCGCGCCTAGCGCGCTAGAAAGTCCAAAGTGAAAACATGACGCACTTTACCGTAGTTTTGTTCCCTCTATCTAAATAGAGAATCCTACTTGTGCTCTGCTCATGTTATATTGATGTGATGGGGTGTACAATTTTGATCTCTTAGATCGTATAGGTATACTGAGGGATGATGATAAGGTGCACTAAAGACTAGCCCGACCTTGACTTATAAAGGACGTTGAGGTTTAGGGTTACACAAATCCTAGTCGTTTAGGAGGGGTTGGAGAGTCCTACTTGAGATCCGGCCTTCTTATCTTGCACACCAAGGATGTCGGTTCCATCCTTCTAGAGATCCCACAGAACGGGTTGATGGTCGGGGTTGTATAACGACCTAGGGGGTCTCTGGCCGACCTGATGGGCCGACTTCCGATGATCCGAGGCATTGTTGGGACGTACATCGTCATGTTGTTCATGGAGTGACCCTGCCTCATTGAGATCTAGCGTGCTAGGCTGGGCAGCGAACTTTTACTGGAGGCATGACGGTATTGTAGCGATGTTACGTGGAGGAGCGCACATAGCCATGCCCAGGGGATGTAGCCATATCTGTGAACCTCGTTAACAAATCTTGGTATCGTGCTCATATGATCTACTATACGCTTCAGATTATTCTAACAAATTTAATCCATGAAAATATTTGATCGATGGATGGCACTTTGTGGTTGTTGAGTTAACCTCTTTGTTTTGTTTTTTACCATGTTTTGTTTTGTGAGTCATGAATACCCTAGTGTGGACATGCAACACCCTAGTGAGTTCATCGTACGGAGCACCAAAGTAACTAATGGTCTTACAGTTGAGGAGATAACTTCAAACGTGTTCAATAAAGTGTCAGGTGAGGTGGTTGATGAAGTGAAATTGGATGTTTGTTTTGACATGCCGGTATAACTTGAGGAAACTTATGTAGAAAAAATGATTTTACTCAGCCGGAGTGCAGTGGTAAGCCTTTTTTCCACAACAAGGGTCGTTTTTTGGCTGGCAAGCGTGTTGTGATATTGGATCAGAAGGCATGGCTTCAAGCACCTAGATACATATTGTTTAATTGTGATCACATATAAGCATACTTGAGGTAAGCTATTCCAAGCGTTGCATTGTTACAAGTCTAGCTACGAGTATGAATGTGTTGTTGAATGATAATCTTAATTTCCTTATTAACTTCTACAGAAAGCATAAAGAGTATTTATCCTCAAGTGGCAATCGAAATGACATACAAATCGCCAAACTTCATCATGACACTTTCCATGAGTGGTTTAAGTTGTTTGTGGCAGAGATTGTTGATAGTGGTGAAGAAATTTCTGAAGAGATCCAAACTTTAGCTGAGGGACCCTTATTTGTTGCAAGGTTCTATGGTAGTTATACTATTAATGCCTACAACTTGCATACGAAGTCTTATGATGCGGGTATGTCTACCCAAAGCAGCGGGGTGGCTTTACTTACAAAAGTATCCAAAAATTAAAAAAGAAAATACTATGGTGTGATAAATCAAGTTTTAGAGTTATATTACAATCACAAAGGAAACGTGGTGCTATTTAAATGCGATTGGTTTGACAATCGTGTGGAATACAAGTGGGTAAAAGTTGATCGATTTGGCATCACAGATGTGAACCACAAGCATCTAATCCACAAAGGGGGTAAGTTGAGTGATGAACCATTTATTTTGGCATCCCAACCAAATCAAGTGTATTATGTTGAAGACCTTCTCGATACAGATTTGTGGGCTATTAGACAACCACCAAACCAGCAAGATCTGTATGATATGTTTGGTGTGGGAAATGGAAATGAGAGATATACCCCAAACTAGGATGGATGCAGATGGAATTCTTGTTTCTGCAAAGAAGAAACCAAAGTGTGTGATGTTTAATTTAATTATTCCTTTAGTTGCTTCAAATTGAATATAGTAGTACTAATGTTCTCGTCTTGTCTTTTTTAGGAAAAAGAATGGTAAGAGGCCAAGAAGGTAGGGCTGCTGCATACAATGGTGAGAGACCGAAGATCCTTGGGGTTTCTCCTCTTGTTGCTGAGGTGACCGAACTTCATCAGACCAAGCCCGTAGAAAAACAAAGGAAAAAAGCTGATGTAGAAATTCATGACTTTTTGTCTCTAGTACGTAGTTGTTTAGAATAGCCAGTTGAAAACTAGCTATGACATTGTATGATTGTCATTTGTAGATCCTTAGGTGAAACTATTGTTGAAATATAAATATATTGCATAGCTTCTCTCCATCAGTTCAGACTTTTGGTTGAGTTGGTTGGTGCATAAATTCTATAACTATTCCACAATCGAGCCGAGAGCTGAGATCTCACACAAATGTTAGACATGAGTTAGATGATGAAGGCGTTGGTGAAAACATGGATGTTGACCAAGAGGATGAAGGTATCTTCACAACACTTCAGATTTGTACATTTGCATTTATCCCTTGACTTAAGTGTATGTGCTATGTATTTGAGTCGGTTGCCTTTCACTTAAGTGTTTAACTATGCCTAATATATTTTTCATGTGTTAGGGCATGGTTTGCATGACCAACAAATGGAAGGAAATGGACGAAAGTGCACTAAAATGCACAAGGTCTATGATAGAAAAGGACAACCACCAGTTCCAGTTTCGGTTGCCTTTCACTTAAGTGTTTAACTATGCCTAATATGAAGGCATGATGAATCTCAATTTTTACCGATGGAAGGGCTTTTGTTTCCTTTTTATGTGTATTTTAAGTCTGTTTAGAGTTCGTGTCCTACCCATCATCAAAGGGCACGTGGAGGTGTTTCTTAGATCTTTTAGGATTTGTTTGGCGTCTATCTTTAATGGATCTGCATGAATCTGATCTTCGTTTGTCTATGTTTTTGTGTCTACAAGTCGAATCTTTTCAATCTACGTTTCTTTTCATTGACCATAGATGTTGCTGTGCACAGGTCCTTTTAAGGCCTTAGCTTGACGACTTTCCAATAAACCATTATAACAAGATTTTTCAGCTCTAATGAGGAAGGGACGATGGCAGCCACACACCTTCTCGCTTCAATGATTATAGCCATCACTATATGATCTATGAACATGGATATAATTTTTATTACTTCTGACATTCTTTGTATGCCATGATATTTAAAGAATAAATTTAAAGTTTTTTTCAAAAGAAGAAAAGGAGAAATGAGAAGAAGAATCGAGAGCGTTGAGGACCGGAGAAACAGAGAGAAGGCAAAAAAGTAAGGACAAAAAGGTAAAAACAGATCAAGCAGCTCTTGGATAAAACTACTGCGTGCTGTGTAGTAGGGGTCATTCCTAAGGTACTACAGTACGTGTTGGGTGAGTGAGTGACAGACGCGTATCCATATATAGCACTCACTCAACTTAATTTCTTCCCGCCGACGCCGGTCCATCGGAGACGATGGAGACGCCGATGATGGAGACGGCGATGGAGGCCGGCGACGACCTCGCGGAGGGCACCATCACCTGCATCAGGCTCGCCGTCGCCTCCAACGATGAGATAGTAATTACTCCGCCGCTCTCCATCATTCCCAACCAACCAACCAACCATGGCGTCTTCATCTCCTTCGTCTTCTCCTTCTCTCCTTCATCTTCACAGAATGAATGATCGCATTGCAGGTGAAGGCGCAGCCGATGAACGAGGAGTTCCCGGTGAGGCACCCGAGCCAGCTCGCCGGGAACCCGGCGCTGGGCCTGCCGCTGCAGTTCGGCCTCTGCGACTCCTGCGGCGCCACCGACCTCGCCAAATGCGAAGGTGACTCACTGCTTCCTCCTCTCTTCTGCTTACTACAGTGAAGAGAAAAAGAACACAAGTGTCACTTAACGTCTATGTGAAACTGATGACAGTTCTACATTTTAAGTCAAAAGAAGATCTGCATTTTTCATTTTAGGTTTCCATGAACAACAACATAAGCAGAAATCTGGGTCATGGCTCGTTGAATGTTTTTAGGTTTCTACGAACCATGTTGTGCCTCTTTGATTTAGCATGGATAATGCCACTTCACGTCTACAAACAAACATGCACCTGAATTTTTTGCTCAGCTAGCTAGTTCAGTGTGTGATAATCCTGCAAAAATAGTTCAACTGAAGTTCCTGATAAGACCAAACCGAACGATATTCAACTGAAGTTCAGTTTATTAGAACATAAGTAGTTACCTAGGCTGACTACTTTAGTTAAACGATATTCAACTAAATTCCAGTTTATTGGATACAATATGGTCACAGCTCAGCTGACTACTCACTTGAGTGGTATACATTGTCAGAGGTATTCTGGGTAAAATCAGTTCTGCATCAGCATTTCTCTCAACTGATAGGTATCTCTTGTTCCTAAGATTTTGAAAACACTCAAAAGAACACGGCTGAAATATAACAACATCTCATTCCACCTGCAAAATATTCAGCTAAGTCAGTTTACTGGAACATAGAAAATTAGTTACCTCGGTTAGATCACTTTCTAGGAAAATTATAAACTGTTGGATATGGAGTAATGGTCACACCTGGCTGCTCAGTTTACTGTTGTACAATGTCAGAGACATTGTTGCTAAAAACCAATGCCGCAGCATTTATCGTGGCTGAGATATATTGTGCTCCTAGGGTGTTAAAGAGCTAGTTGTAAAGACAGAGATTCTGCCCACCTGGAAAATTTCCATGCAAATCCATTTCAGCTTCTGCAATCTTTGATCTAAGATTCTGAATCAGAGACAGTGCCCATATGCCTGCATACTGCATCTTCATTTATTTACTTCTGACATACTCGTCTTCTCATGGCTGGCTCAAGGTCATTTCGGGTTCATCAAGCTGCCCGTGTCCGTCTACCACCCGAGCCATATCGCCCAGCTGACCAAGATACTCAGCATGATCTGCTTCAGCTGCCTCCAGTTCAAAAACTGCAAGGTACTTGCAGAAATTAAACGCTGCCCAGGCATACTTTGATCAGTGATGTATTAGGTGCCAGTATTGATACATAATTTGTCGACTTTGCAACAGAAGCAGAAAAGCAAGGGCAAGGAGAGCGACTTCACCTCATGTTCATACTGTCAGGTAATAAAGTAACTGATGAAGAAGATCAAACTGTTCAAGTCTCTTTTAAAACTGTATTAGCTGAAATTTGGAAGTGGCAGTAGCATAACTTGGATCTTCCCAGAAAGATATATGATCTTACTCGAAAACATGTGTTAAGAGTTTAAAATGCATGCAGTAACTACAGTATAAATTATCTGAAAAAAAGAAGCAGGTGCCATGCTTAATTTAACACAGATAGTTCAGTTGTCTAGACATTATTTATGCAAAAATGCTACCCCATTACCCAAAACCCTCAAACATTAGAAATCTCCACTCAAAGTTCAACGTTAAATGAAGTACTCCCCCCGGTTCCATATTAACTGTCGCTGAAACGGACGTATCTAGCACTAAAATACGTCTAGATACATCCGTTCCAGTGACAGTTAATATAGAACAGCGTGCCGGGGGGTGGGGGTAAATACTTAAGTTATTAATGGTTGGTTTAGCTTAGTTTTTAGCTGTAGGTTTCTGAGGAGAATGTCATTTGTACAGTACAAGCACTAAATTAACTATATTTTGCCATGATTCAGTTTTTCTAAATCTGGAGTATTGTTCCCCTTGAGCTTTCCAACTAACCAGCCACTATTATTTCCTTTCTCAAATTCTGCAATCCTCTTCTTCTAGGATCTTCCACCAATACATGTTGCAAAAGTCAAGAAATCCAATGGAGCCCTTACCTTGGAACTGAGAGTACCATCCAGAAAAGAACTGGAAGAGGGATTTTGGAGCTTCCTCGATCAGTTTGGTTTTCACACGAAGGGAACCTCTCACTGCCGTCGTTTATTCGCAGAAGAGGTACTAGTACTAAACACAGACTTGTTGCTCTCGTAGCACAAGCCACCCTGCAAGGGAGGGGGATGCTGAACACAAGACTCAGAACTTTGTTGCTGTGCTTTGCATTAGAAATGGTTATGACAAGAAACATTAATGAATACTTCAAGAATAGTTACTAGAGATACTCACATTTTGTTCTTCTGTTTCTTAGGTTCAGAAAATAATGGAAATGATCTCTGAAGAAACAAGAAGGCAGATTGCTGCCAAGGGATATATTCTTCAGGATGGATTTGTGATGAGCAATCTCCCTGTTCCACCAAACTGCCTCCGCGCTTACAATGTTCTAGATGAATCACTCATGTGCTCTCCCGTAAGTACCTTTTGAGACTCATCTACTTTTGGTTGCATCAGATTTTCCTTTGTTTCACCCTCACTCCCGATTTTTTTCTCCCTTCTTTAGGATGCCTCCACAAACTTGCTGAGGAAAGTCGTACAAAAGGTGCACGAAATTAACAACTCAAGGGATGGCCCCCCAACTTTTGAAGAACATGAGGTGGAAGCAGGCGATCTCCAGGTTGCCATTGCTGACTACATCAAGCTTGCAGGAATAGCAAGGGTATGTAGATAATATGTAAATGAAGTACATATTATCTACTTGATCACAACTGTATGTTAATTAATTAATGTGGTGTCATGCATGTATCTTTTGAAGGGTCCTCAAGATATCACCTTTACAAGTCAGCCAGCAACAAAACAATGGCAACAAAAGTTGAAGTCACTCTGTATCAGTAAGAGCTCAAGCTTCTCGTGCCGTGCTGTGATCACCGGTGACCCATACATTCCTCTGAACGTGGTAGGAGTGCCTGATGAAATTGCAAGACGAATGTCAGTACAAGAGCGTGTGACAGACTACAACATTGCTCAGCTGCAAGGCATGATGGATAGTGATCTTTGCCTGACACATGAAGATGCTAATTCCATCACTCACTCCTTAGATGTGGGGAAAGCAAATAAGAAACAGACCATACTGAAGGTTGGTGAAACGGTCAACCGGAGAATTCTAGATGGAGATACAGTATTTGTCAATAGGCCACCAAGCACCGACAAGCACTCAGTCCAAGCAATGTATGTCCGTGTACATACTGATCACACCATCAAGATCAACCCGCTCATCTGTGGCCCACTTGCAGCAGATTTCGACGGCGACTGTGTCCACATCTTCTTCCCAAGGTCAGTGTCAGCAAGGGCTGAAGCTACAGAGCTATTCACGGTGGAGAAGCAGCTGGTGAGCTCTCACAATGCAAAGCTGAATTTTCAACTCAAGAACGACTGCTTACTAGCTTTAAAGAAAATGTCTGGTAGAAAGTATTCCAGAAGGGAGGCCAACCAACTTATAAATGCAATGTTCGCGGGAGGGTTGATTCCCAAGAGGCGACTATCAGGTGGACCAAAGTGGAGTTTCACTCAGATTCTAGAGACATTACTGCCAGAGGAAAACAGAATGTTAATCAGGGACTTGGTTACTGGCACAGTTACTATCTCATCAGTTCTGTCCACAAAGAATCCAAAGGAGGCCATAGAATTTCTGAATCTTCTGCAGCCCCTGCTAATGGATTCATTATCGACCGATGGCTTCAGCATAAGCCTGAGAGACTTTAGTGTCCAAAATCCAATACCAAAGACAGTTCAGCATGAGTCACTTGACCTTGATAAGTTAAGGAAACCAATTGTGGACTTCATTACTTATTCTGACATTCGTTTCTTGGTTGATCAAAAGAGTGACTCTGCCATGACCAAAGTAGTGGAGCAGATTGGTTTCTTGGGCCATCAGCTGAAGTACAACGAAAGATTGTACTCTAGCAACTTAGTGGAGGATTGCCTATCCAAGTCTCTGAGCAAGTGCGGCAGCAGCACCAATGGTTGTCATCCTTTGGAGGCACATGGTTTTGTCAGGAACTCATTTTACAATGGACTGAACCCATATGAGGACCTACTCCATTCAATATCTGCAAGGGAGAAGATAATACGCGCATCTAAAGGACTTGTGGAGCCGGGCATTCTCTTCAAGAACATGATGGCAATGCTCCGAGATGTTGTCGCATGCTATGATGGAACCATAAGAAACTCGTGTGGAAATTCAGTTGTTAAGTTTGACTCCACAAACTCATCGAGTTCTGTGACACCAGGAGATCCTGTTGGTATCTTGGCAGCGACTGCAGTTACAAATGCTGCATACAAGGCAGTGTTAGACCCAAATCAGAACAACATGGCCTCATGGGACTCGATGAAGGTAAGAGGCTCAGTAGAACAATTCCATCTAAGACTTCAGTTCACATGTTCTGACTTCTGATTGATGAATTTACAGGAAGTACTACTTACAAGAGCTAGCTCTCGAAATGAAAATGACCAAAAAATAATTTTGTATCTGAGTAAATGCTTTTGTGGGAATAATTTTTGCATGGAAAGAGCATCACTCGCAGTTCAAGACTGCTTAAAAAGGACCAAAGTAGAAGACTGTGCTACTGAGCTCACAATCCTGTACGTGGCATTCATACTTTATAATTATTTATTTCATCATTTGCCCCAAGTTACATACCATTTGCCCAAACTATGCGCTTTAGTATTTATTTCACATGAGTGGGTCATAAACATGAACAAGACTAGCAAATTACTGCTTCTTGACATCTGACTGAACTTAGAATCTTAGACCAGTCCAATTCAGCTTTACATTGCATTATACAGTCAGAAGCCAAAATCAAATCACAAGTAACTACTGCTTACACATTTCAGTGTATATTACACTAGGCTCAGAATCATTGTCTTGTTTCAGGTATCAACAACAAATTACTCGAGCAACACATTGTCTTGTTGGCCATATTCACTTTGACAAGGTATTTTCTCCTACTTTTCAAATAGTATCATTGTTTGAGCATTATCATCAAGATTATATGTTGAAGAAATCGTACTGTGCCCTTACAGAAGCAACTGTATAAAATGAATGTAAGCATGGAAGATATTCTTCAGAAATGCCAGGAAGAGATATATAGATGCAGAAAGAAAAAGGGGCAGATGAATCAAGTTATGAAGAGAATTGCTCTGATCTCAAGGTGATATATATGAACTTTTCATGCTTTAACCTTTAAAATATCATGGGAGGCTTTAGTTTCCAATTCTCCTGAAAGAATATTCGAATAGTTGGATTTACGTTACGGATCCACTAAGATTTGAGTTATTTATTTAGTAACTTAAGTTGAATAATAGCTTTCATTGGGTATTTAGGCATTTGGGACTTTCGACGATGCTATATTGAGAAAATCAAGCATGAATTTTAAATGATTTATTCTCTAATTTCTGAACATAATCTGACATTTCTTCTTTGCAGCGAATGTACGTGCTACCAGGATGTAGACGACGAGGAACACTTTGAGGTCCCCTGTTTGCAGTTTTTCCTAACTGAAAGTGTCACCACACAAATATCTGAATCTTCTGCACGAGTTGTCCAGTTGATGGCCAATACAATTTCTCATATACTCTTGGACACGATCATAAAAGGTAAAACAAGAATTCACATTCATACTAGGTATCATGCATATAGAAAAGCCAGATGAATATGCCGACGGCTTATGTGATTCTGCTTACTAAAGAGATGTTCCCTTGCATTTTCTTCCAGGTGATCCACGAGTCCAGGAGGTGAACATAATATGGGTCGAACCACAAGACACACGTTGGGTGCAGAACTCCAGTACAGAACAGAAGGGCGAATTGGCGCTGGTAATCACAATGGATAAAGACTCAACTGGAGAGAGTGGTGATGTATGGGGAACAGCAATGGATGCATGCATCCCTGTGATGGATCTAATCGACACTACCAGGTCTGTGCCCTACAGCATCCAACACGTTCAGAAAGGATTTGGAATTTCCTCTGCCTTCGGCCGAGTCACACAGGTCCGGCAAGCTCTTGCCTTTTTACCTTCAGTAGCTTCTATTAAAGCATTACTCATGTTCTGCTCTTCTTCTTTTTGTCCTTTCGGCCATGCTTCCAGCACCTTTCCAAGGCAGTTGGAATGGTTACAAAATCAGTTCTCGAAGAACACCTGACAACTGTTGCAAGCAGCATGACCTGCACAGGTAACTTGCATGGCTTCAACAGCTATGGTTACAAGGCCACATTCCAGTCCCTCAAGATTCAGGCGCCCTTCATGAAGGCTACACTCGCCGTAAGTCCTCAGTTCCATTTTGTTTTGAAATTCCCATTTTGATGAGCAAGTGTTGGTCATGATAAAAAGAAATGAGAAAACATGTTGCAGAGGCCAATGCAATGCTTCAAGGAGGGCGCAGAGAAGATCTACTCTGATCAGTTGGATAGTGTTGTGTCTACCTGCTCTTGGGGCAATCCCGCACCAATTGGGACTGGTTCAGCCTTCAAAATCCACTGGAATGATGAGAACACGGTACAACAAACATTTTACTTGAATATGTTCTCTTCTCTCATATGTGCAGCACACACTTATATTCTCCTTTCTCCTCTGAACCTCTTGATATTTTACAGTCATGGGCCAATGGGAACCTCGGAGGGTATGGTTTATACGAATTCCTCACAGCGGTAGGAACAGCAAGAGACACTGAAGATAATATGATTGTTCCATATGGTTCCATCTTGTATGATGTTGACAACATTCAAGAAGATGTAATCGAAGAGGATGAAGTCTTACTTTTGGGAGGAAACAGTCCAATCTCTTGGACAGACGAGCCAAAAGCAGATCATCTCCTGCTGCATGATCTTCAAGGTTGGAGGGCTGAACAAGAGCACCAAACAATGCCAGATGCAAATTGGCAACATGGTAAACATGTCGCCACAGAATCGAGTGGCACTAGTGGATGGAACCCCAGCAGTTCTACCATGAAAGTTTATCAGAGAAGGCAACGTAATAGTAATTGGAGCTCAGATGCAACACAACAAGATGGTAACCCGGGTTGGAAGAAAGAAAATGTGGCAGGCCCAGGCAACTTTTCCATTACAGGGCCATCGAATGTCACTAGTGGATGGAAGAAAGTTTATCAGAGAAGGAAAGACAATAGTAATTGGAGCTCAGATGCAACACAACAAGATGGTAACCCGAGTTGGAAGAAAGCAAATGTGGCAGGCCCAGGCAACTTTTCCATTACAGGGCCATCAAATGCCGCTAGTGGATGGAACCAAAGCAGTTCTACCACAAAAGTTTATGAGAAGAGGCAACATAATAGTAATTGGAGCTCAGATGGAACACAACAAGATGGTAACCCAAGTTGGAAGAAAGCAAATGTGGCAGGCCCAGGCAACTTTGCCATTACAGGACCATCTAGCTCTGGTGGATGGAGCAAGAATACTAATAATCTTGGTCGAGGTCGAGGTGGTGGTAGAGGTGCAGTGTGGAAATCAGAGGGATCACACCGTGGAGGTAGTAACAGTAGGTGGATAGCCCAAAGAGCAAATACCACAAGCGCACCGAACTTCCACAGTTCGGGACCCTCTAACTTTGGTGGAGGGAACATGACGACCGGCAATCTTGACCAAGGTCGTGGTGGAGGACCAGCATGGAAACCAAACATATCACACCGTGGAGGTCGTAATAGTGGCAACTGGAAAGGCCAGAAGAACAACAATACTGGACAAAGAGGGAGTTCAAACTTTACACCAGTGGAACAGCAGATACATGCACGAGTCGATCCAATCATGAAAGAAGTGAAGAGGATCATCCGTGAATCCAGGTACGATTTCTAGCCCAATGCAATTCTGAAAAGTAGCTACAATTCTTCAGGTACTAAGATGGCATATAGATGATAATATGAGTGTTGGGTTTAAGTTTGAATATCAGAAAGTCTATGTTACTGCAATGATTTAAAAATGCACCTGATCTTGTAGATCCCGAGAGGCTCCTTCTCTAACTTTGTATTCCTTACTCGTAGTCCATCTATTTTCATACTTTGCAGGGATGGCATCAAGCTTTCTGAAGATGACGAGATGTTCATTGTTGAAAATATTCTCATGTACCACCCAGAGAAGGAAAAGAAGATGGCGGGGCATAACAATTACATAATGGTAAGCAGCATACCTTTCTGTCTTCCGATGCATCACAAGAACCAACATCATGAAATTTCTTCCCCTGCTTGCAGGTTGCTAAGCATCAAAAATTCCAGAGCTCCAGGTGCTTGTACGTCGTATCCTCAAACGGCTCTACAGATTTCTCCTACAAGAAGTGCCTAGAGAACATGATCAGGATTCACTACCCACGTGATGCAAGTTCATTCTGCAGAAAGTACTTCCAGTGATGAACCATAGCATGTTCATTTGTGTCGAGCTGTGCACTTGCAGTAGTGCAATGTCTAACGCCCTGAAATGACCTCATCTGGCATACACGATTTATGTGAACTCTGATGTCTGTAGACTTGTATAATTCAGTGTGCTTGAAATTATTCAACAATTGTGATGTTATTTCTGACATTAGGAAACAAAATCTGGCAAACATGAATTTCCGTGGTCTCAGTGTCTACAAACTTATATAACTAGATGATGCCCCGCACGTTGTTGCGGAATTTTTTTGCAAAATATTTCAGTGAAAATGTTTGGTTAAATTAAACATGTATATTTGAAACAGTAACTTTTGAACTAATATATGGATTCAATATAAATATCATAATAGAATAAAAATTCTCATGTATGCATGTTGCATGTGGGTTTTTATTATGCATAGTGGCATATTAAGGTGAGTCTTTCTCATGCATATTGGATGATGATGTGGCATGCTTGCATGTTGAGAGAAATATGCTAGTGGAGGGTGATGTGGCATGCATGATGAGGTGGAGTGTGTGCATGTTGAGAGAATTGGTAGTAGTGGGGATCAACTTCTTAAGAATGTAAGATTTGGTATGCTTTAAAACATTCTATAACTGTGAGATAGTTTCCGAGCAGTAGTAACCAAAGAAAACATAAATGCTTGAATATATGTACGTTTGTTATTTTATTCTGTCTGGTAATGTAGTGCAGAGTTTTTACTCCAACAAAATGCTTTGAGTTAGAGCCAAACATCAGAAATTCAGGTTTGTGAGCTTTCCTCGTAATAACACAAACATACACGTAACAGAAATAGTGATATATGGAACGTTACTTCAAGAACACCAGCCTGAAAATGTATGCATCAAAATAACTTACTCCTAATCAAAACCAATGACAGATTCACAACTGTTTCATATTATTATCACTTGTTGTATCCTTCAAACAACTCTATAACTGAAATTTAAATGACACTAAGGCGAATACATCTGTGGCTGGTACATCATCTGCATCATATCATAGCTAGGTAGCTACAAGAAAACCGCACACTACCCAGAACAAGCGATTATAGCTAGGCAGCTACAAGGAAAGGAATCATACACACTCAAGCAGCGGCAACTCCGGCTTTCATCTCGTCGGCGGCTTTCCTTTCGCACGACTCGAGGTATGACTTGAGGATCATGAGCCTGGCCGTCTCGAAGGCGCAGTAGCCAATCGCAGCGAAGCACGCGCTGTGGAGGACCCTCGGTCCGATCCCCCGGGACAGGCCCATCAGGCCTTCCTCGGCGATGATCTCCTGCATCGTGCCCACCACGGTGCGGCTCCCCTGGGCACCCACCCTGGTCATCAGCCGCGTCTTGACGACGTCGAGCGGGGTGGTGAGCCCGGCAGATATCGCACCGGCGAGCGCGCCGCACAGCACGCTCTCCCCTGGGGTCAGGTTGGCGCCGTTGCTCTTGCTGAGGGCGAAGGCCTTGAGGTACTCGAACGAGGAGTAGCTGAGCACGCCGGCCGGGAGGTTGCGGAGGAGCGTGGCGGCGTACCCTGCGTAGAGGCCGAAGAAGCCGTCGGTCTGGAGGATTTGGAGCAGCACCTGCCAGGAGCGGCCCGTGGCGGCGCCGGACTGGAGGCGCTGCGTGATGAGCTCCTTGGGCACCATGATGGCGGAGGAGGAGATGTTTCCGCTGGCGCCGGCGAGCGGAGGCACGAGGAAGGGCGGCAGGTGCGGGCGGAGCAGCGACTTGGCGAGCTCGCAGGTGCCGAAGTAGATGGCGGAGGAGGTGGCGGAGCCGAGGATGACGGCGGAGAGGCCGCGGTAGAGGCCGAGGGGCCCGTCGGCGCGCAGGATGTCGAGGAAGACCTGCCAGGAGCCGCGCGAGGCGGCGCCGGCCTGGAGCCGCGTCTTGACGGCGTCGAGCGGCAGCAGCGCCGCGTAGGTGAAGGCCCCCGCCGCCGCCCCCGCGCAGGCCCCGATGGCCGCCCGCGCGAGCGGCGTCGGAGTCTGTGGCTGCGACTGTGCCGCGGGGACGGGGGTCGGGACGGGGATGGAGAGCGTGGAGGAGGAGAAGACCGGGGCGCGGCCGCGGGGGGCGGAGGCGGAGGCGGCGGGATTGTGGTGGAGGAGGAGCGAGGTGAGGTCGTAGAAGAGCGAGGGGAAATCCTGCGAGCGGCCGGCGCCCGGGAGCGCGATGGTGAGCGGCTCCCTCGGGCCGCTCGACGGCGGCATCTCCGCTCCGGTCGCCGGCGCCGCCGCGAGAGGATCCGGCAGACGTGGGGGATCTGGAGCGGAGAGGGGAGTGAGATTCGGGAGGATAATGCTGCGCGTCGTAGTAGTATTAGTATTAACCAGATGCCTTTTGTTTCAAAAATTTGCAGTTCGAATTTAAACCCTTTGGTTTGAAAATGATGTACTCCGTACTACTACTTGCATTCGAATTCAAATCACTTCGTTTGAAATAAAATTACCCCAGTACATTTTCAAATTCTTTTTGTGTGAACACGGTAGCACCACGAGAGTCAAAAGTTGAAAATGAAGGAAATCGGACAAATATCACATTGACAGTGATACCATGATATCAACTCCTAGCCAAATGAATAATTGTGGATCACTTTTGCATTTTCTATACACAATCAATCAAACACCGTCGTAAAATTTGAAACAAAATCTCAATATAAGCAAAAGAGAGAAACAAAATGTGTTAACAAAATATCCCAAGTAAAGAAAAGGGTGAAAAAAGCTGAAGGCATTATTCGTTAAAATATTGGCTCTTCTATTTATCATCTTTGTAAAAATATTGTTTTCAATTAAATGCACGCATGATGCCTTACCTGATAGTTCTTTCCAGATGGATCCATGGCCAACTAACCAATGCTCAAATTTTTGGTACATTATCAGAATTGTTGCACCACAAAATGCATCAAACAGGGTTGCAAAACTGTACCACAACATCATCATTATGTATATTAGCTCTGCTCGACGCCACGTCAACATGTACAAACAGAGGAATGCAATGGAGAAACTCCTGCAGATGATGACTGAAGAATTTTTCGCGAAATTTTACAGCATGAATTGGCTACAGAATTGGGGAAAGAGGGGTGAGTCAAGGCTCTGATGAACAAATCCTCTCTTTTTCCCACACTAATAATTGTCACCTCTATATTTACATTACATCAGGGCAGCACTACAAAGCCCCTGTATGCCTATGCCTGCCTCGATTGGCGATCCGACAGCGAAACAAGAAACTGATTCATCGGCCTTCCTAGACGCTCACGCGATCTCCGATCGATGCCGGGGCAGAGCAGGTCGGTCCTCAGGTCACCGGGCTGACCGGGTCGACGCGGCCGACGACACTCGCTCGGAGCTCCTCACGCCGTACCTCTCGTAGACCTTGTCGTGGTTCTCGTTCCACCAGCTCTCCGCTTGATGCTCGCCGAACCGTCTTCGGCTGGATAAGAATTTAAGAAAAAAGGTGAGGAACATGCAGGATTAGAGGACGCTTAAGAAAATGTAGGCATAAAAAAGATCCAGACAAGAACTTTTTATCTATAGAAGGATAGAGAGGGTTTGGTGGAATCGATGTTTATTGCTTGAGCCTTAGAGGCATATATATAGGAGTACATGATAAACTTGGAGTACAAGACAAAGCAAGAATAAATCCTAGTATATCTCTTGTTTCCTAATAATCAATATACTCAACATCCCCCCACAGTCACAACGTAGCGACGGAGACGGTAAGACTGGAGAAGAATCCGAAGGCGGAGCCAACGGACATCCTCACCACAATCGTAACGGTCGACGCATCGCGGAGTTTGTGGCTGGAGTGGAAGCAGAGTAGGTGGGCAGCAAAAGCAGTGCTGATTAACCAACCGAGTTAGTTGTGCAACACAAAACATTTGACACATGTGGTGATTACACGACTGAACCAGGAATAAAACAAACAGCCTTCTGTTTTATGTCTGGAGTGAATTGTTAAAACCTACCGTATAAATATTTATTAGTGAATGAAACAAGACATGACAGTATTTAAGAGAGAAGAAGAGTAGAACATCAAACTACCTGAAGCGCACCCTCTTCAGATCCCGAGTCCCATCAAGAAGCGTTGTCAGAGTTATGTATACACCTGGTTCATACTGTTCAATCCATTCGGCCTTAACTTGGCTACTGGACAGTAATAACGTACCTCGAGATCTGTAACCATCCTCGCTGCTTTGGAGGGACATGGTATCTGTGCTAGCGCTATCGGCCGCTATGTGGCTTTCGGAGAATAATTCATCACTACTGCTGTGCCCTCTTCGATTTGAATGTGCACCATCATGGGGGCTTGAAACCCTATGCCTGTGAGCACTCACTTCGTTGTTTTCACTGGCACCTGGCGATCTCTGTTGACCTGAGATTCCATTTGGGTGCAAGGATCGTCCGGTGTTCAGGCTAGGCATGTTCAATGCATGATTGGTAGACTCATTTCGTGGCTGGTGTATCGAATTCATGCCGGAATAAACGGAAGCATGAGACTCAAATCCATTTAGAAACTGTGGCTCCTTTGCATCATTGCCATCATCTGGAGGCAGTCTTTCAGCCATATCCTTGAGCTACACAAGCCATGAAAAAAAATGCTTCAATAATCGGTAGAGAAGCAGACTTCAGTAACAGAGCCAATGGAAGTGGTAATAATTATACAAAAGTTTATTTTTGGACCATTAGTTTTTGAAGATTAAATGGGCATTTGGGGAAGCTGACAACACTAAGACAATGTTCATTCAATGTTAAAAAATCGTCTTTTCTTTCAATGTCGAACCTCCACCATAGCACCATTAACATGTTTATCTCTTGGCAACCTTAACAACCAACGACTTTATATACATGGAATACTGCAGCTACGTAACAGTTAATATTACCTGTCCTGTTAGGGATTTTATGACTTCCTTTGCAGCTTTTGACTTTGCAGACTCCTCCGCAACCAGCGTCATGGCCTCTTGTACTTTCTTAGCAGACTTCTGTAACTCAAGTTCTTGAACCTCACAACGGTGCCTTAGATTATCAACCTAACCAGATGCATAGATTAATTTTTTGCTAGCTAACACAACAAAAACCAAAGGTACATACTGGTATATGAATAAAATGAGATACCTGTGCACGTAGTCTTTCAACTTCCTGATTTAACATCTCATTCTTTTTCGTAAGATTATCAGTAGCACCTTTCGCAATGGAAAGGCCATGAGTTGTTGGAACTGGTGTGGTAGAGCGTGGCGGACTAGGCTTACGAGAGAAAGGGGAGACAGCCCTGGAAGTATTTACTGACCGGACTGCTGGTGTGCGAGCTGCTCTTGGAACTGGTCTGTTCAGATCAGGCCCACCAGATAAAGCAATATCTCTCAACTGAAGAAGTGAGCTCATTTGAGGAGACCGAAGAAATGAAAGTGCGTCTGTTTTCTTCCCTTGTTTTGCTGCCTTGCTGTCCAAACTTCTAATCATGTCCAAATTACTAGGGATAATTGCTTTAGCTAATTTAGTATCAGAATTGCTTTCACCTGAGTGGCGAGGCACGGTGTCTTTCCTCTTATTAATTGCACTAGAGTCTATGGCATTGTTCAGTTTCAGAAAACAGGAATCACAAACGCGATGAGGTTTATTAGGATTGGCAGCCAACACTGCCCTCAACACCTTTCGCGAAGTGCACGCATTGCAATGGACATGTCCACAGTTATGGCAATTATGCCTCTTCCGGGTGAACCCAAATGGTTGCCTACATGAGGTGCATTGTGACTGCTCCGCTCCTGGCATCAACTTATGTTGGCATATGGCTGCTGTGAAGTTCGCACCACAGGAAATGTGCCTAACAGCTCTGTCTCGCAAGGCTTCAACCAGCGTAGGTATTTTCCTGTCCTCTATATCGCCATGGCCCAACCTTCCATTGGATCCTTTTCCCCATGTAAAAACCTCACTCTTAACTGTTAAAACCACAACATGGTAGGAACCACAAGCAACTTGAACCACCTGTTCACTCATAATCTCTTCAACTAAACATGGGAGCTTACCATCTGAGCGAGGATTTCCAAGCTGGCCATAAACAGTATTACCCATACTCCAAACCTGTCCAGATGTTGTCAGACCCACAGTAAGGCCATGTCCGCATGCTATCCTGTGAAAATCGTAATCAATAAGTGAAGCCACACATGTCGGCTTAACTCGTGGCTCCTTGTCACCATGACCAAGTCGATGTTTGTCGCCATCTCCCCATGTGAAGAGCTTTCCAGAAGATAGGCTTGAACTCGACTGAGTCACTATAACTTCTACAACAGCTGCAGTGTGCCATACACCACAGGCAACAGCAATTGTTCTCAGCCCTGATAAAGACTCAACCTCTCTCGGACATGAAACACTTTCTCGGTTTCCATGGCCTAAAACTCCAAAAGTACCATCACCAAAGGTAAATAACTGGCCAATTGTTGTAATCAGGGCTGTATGCCAGGTTCCACAAGAAACATAAGCAACTTGCAGACCATCCAGTGCTCCTGAAATCCTTTTAGGAATCCAGTGGCTTATGTCAGTACCATGGCCTAAAAGTCCAATATTGTGTGTTCCATCTCCCCAGGTATACAGCTCCCCGGCCGTTGTCACAGCACAAGTATGGAACTCCCCACAAGCAACGAAATCCACGTTGGAAACCGCTAATGAATTGACTAGGCTGGGGCGAACATAATCTTCTCGTGATCCATGGCCAAGGCGTCCTCCAGACTCTTCACCCCATGTGAAAACTTCCCCATTCTTGGTGACCAAAGCAGCATGCTTGACCCCGCAATCCACATGATACACATCAAGAACTAAATTGGACTCCAAGGGCTTGGGTAGTAGGACATCCTGCCTCACAGCCGACTTGATTACCTCATCAGAACCAGTTCTTGCAGTGCTTTCACAGATAACTTCACCCCACACATACACGTCGCCTGAAGAATCATAGTCATCTTGCGCAGAACCATGGCTCGATGTGCTGGGGGCACTCGAAGTGCTTACTCTGATGACATCTGAAGCAGCCACTTTGGTGGGCATTTGTCACATCCGATCCCAAATGACCTGTGGTTCTAAGAACAGTACCGCCAGACGCAGACTGCTATCACACAGACAGAGGACTTATAAAGAGATCGGCCACGACCTGCACGCACATGTTAACAGAAATGAGGTGACAATCCACTGTGTAGGATCAAATAACCAAATTATACAATGACATGAACACAAGTAAAATTATCGGAAGAGGAGCAGACATTTCGGGTGCTCCGGCCACAGTGGACAGGTTTATGGGAAGCAAAACAACAGCACCAAAAAAGGCTGAACCGCACCAGTACAATGAAGTTTATTGAGAAGGTGATACAAGTAACATGTACAGAGTTACCCCCCATCATGAGAGCAGGACCTAGGTTTGCAGTGTCATTTGTAGCCTGTGAACCTAAAATGCAATGACGCGTGCATCGCATCTAGTTGCTTGTGATGGGATGGGAGTAGTAATCTTCTTTTCGAGTAAAGCGTGTGATCTAAACCTGTGCAGCACTATGATTATCAAGAGAAGCGATGCAATTGGCTAGTTCAGGTTCTTGCTTCCTAAAAGTGTAAAACTGTACACCCATAATAAGCTCATAAATCATAGTAATAATCAACATAAAACGACTGTATCGAAATGCATGGAGTGGCATAGAATCCACTAGTCAGTCAGTCTCTACCCAACAAATCAGTAGTATGGCATTAGCAATACGCATAAATCGAGCTACCCTGAGAGCCGCCATGGCATAGAGCTTGCATCTACAATTTCCGGTCAGCTAGCACACCGCGGTCTCATACAGAATCAGTCAAATCCCCACCAACCCAACCAGCGCCGCCACAACTACGAGCTAAGCGCCCCGCGGCTCCCAGCTCTCCGTCCATCCCACGGCGCAAGCGACTCTGCTGGGCCGCCGGAGGAGACCCCTGCTCTAGCCAGCCATTTGGGCACCGGACACAACACCCCCGGAGCACGACGCAAAGAAAAAAAAAGCGCAGATTTTTCGGGGTACCTGAGGGGGCGCAGCAACTTCAGGGCGGTCGGGAACCCTAGAGACCTCGCTCCTCCGAGATCCGGCCGAACTGGGGGCGAAGACGGCGCGACCAGGTCTCCGGCGGCGGCGGCTGGACGGGCGGGCGTCCGCTCGCCGGGGGCCTTGGCCTTGCTTCTCGGGGAGGAGGGAAAGCGGTGGTGGACTGGTGGGCGGTGGAGTGGGCGGAGACCGGAGACCACGGCTGCGCGGCGGCTTCTTCTCTCTCTCTCTCGCTAGCTGGTCTTCTCACACGCACGCGACGAAGGGGGGCTGCTTTGCTTCCAACGTTGCCTTGCTCTCTGCTCTTCTTTCTCTTTTCTTTTCTCCATTCTGTTTGTGCCCATCCTAAATTAAGGAAAGAAACACAATTGCACCATTCACTTAAATTGTACACTTTTTGTTCATAATTATAAAATGTTTTAAATTTTTTGAATCAAATGTAGGTAGATACGTTTTGATGTGTTTGTTCATTCGTTTTAATTTGTACTTAAATAGTGTAAACTGATGATTTCGATGAAAATCGGATAAACCGAGAATTGGCGAAATCGATATTCTTGAGGCCTCAATTTGAACGCCGGTCATGGCGAGGATGATGGGTACTTTGATTTCAAGAGGAAAAAGACATGAAGTGCTGACTAATAATAATCCTAAAGAAAAGTCTTTACCTTCTCTAAAAAAGTCTTGTAGTATTTGTTAAGTGGCAGTTTTTGGACCGTGGCCTTGAGTATCCAACAAACTGATGTAGCTTTCATCGTGGGGCTTGACGTTTCGTTTGTCACGCATCGTTGGAATGTCATGAAATATGCTTACAATTCATGAATTCTAAATGAACATTTATTTGCATAGTCCCATTTTTTTGCGAGTGGCTTAGGGCGTGTTCGGTAGCTCTCCAGCTGCTGGCTTCTTCAACTCCAACTTTGAAGTCGAACCGAACGAAATAAATCCAGGAGTTGAGAATCGGAAGCTGGCGATCCTCCTAGTGCAGAGTTGAGGAAGCTGGGAAAACCGAGCTCTTGAGAAACATAGAAGCTGGAGTTCGCAGAAATTACAATGGCATGCCACCGCCAAGTGACTTCTCGTACCGCTTCATGCCTCGTCCTTTTCTATTCTGCAGCAACGAGTCGCTCATTCCCTGATTTCTCCCCGTATTGGGCCTTCACGCTGGCCTTTTCTCCTAATTGGACTGAATACTACACAGATAGGCTGGCAGCCAGTGCGTATCTCCGCTCAAAAAAAAACCAGTGCGTGTCAAGAGGGAAATCTGGAGTTGCATTCCCGAACGGATTTCAATCGCTGGAGTTTACTTGAGAAGCTGGCAATTGGAGCACGGAGTAGGAGTTGGGGAGTTTGAGAAGTTAGAGGACTACCGAACAGGCCCTTAGTCCCATATTAGTGGCTTGCAATGAAAACAATTATCGGGTAATGAGGTCTAAACTCTAAAGCATGGGACTACATTTTTTTTTATTGTGAGGTATGGGAGTACAAAATTAATCATAAACAACTACTATAAGATAAGTATAACACGTGTGACAACCTACCCGTAATTTTTTTGGTTAGAGCGATGATTGTATTTTAACCCGCCAGTGATAACATCTGACGTTTGATTATAGATGAATTAAAAAAATGTCAACGGAAACTTCAATCAACAAGTGGTGGTAGATGGTAGGAAAGGGACACGAAGCAATTGATCCCGAGCTCATATGAGCTCGGGTGAACAGTAAAATCGAAAAAAATATAAAAAAAATCAAAAAAATCTGAAATTTTTTGTGGCGAAGATTTGACAAATTTTTAATATGCTTGCAAAATTTCATCACAAAATAACATCCGTGGAATACACAGCAAAAAAAAAATTCGATGCTCCAAAAATGTTATTTTTTACAGCATTTTGGAGTTCTGATTTTGTTTTTTTTTCTGTGTATTCCACGGATGTTATTTTGTGATGAAATTTTGCAAGCATATTAAGAATTTGTCAAATGTTCACCACAAAAAAAATTCAGATTTTTTTGAATTTGTTTTATATTTTTTTCGATTTTACTGTTCACCCGAGCTCATATGAGCTCGGGATCACTTGGGCACTTTTGGTAGGAAAGATCTTGTCTTCGCTAATCAAGTGGCAATTTTTGGTTCTCAACCAACCATCAAGTATCCAACATTATACTTACTCCGTCTAAGCTTATTCGGGCATGCTATATTTTTTGTTAACTTTTGATTATAAATGTAACTAATAAAAATATAAAATATAGATTACATATAACAAATGATGGAAATCCTCTTTCGGATACAAATGAGATGCTATACTATCGATAGCGTCTATAAATGATATTTTGTTAGGCATATAGACGGTCAGAACTTAACCCAAAATTCGAGCAGGCTAAATAAGCTCAGATATATGAAGTTTTGGTTTCACCTAATATTACTCATGAATTCGTCACGTGACTTGTTCTTGTGTAGCCTGAGCTAATTTTGTCGTCTCTGACGGAGCCAAAACCAAGAAAACGTCATGAGTGGCGTCTCCGAGGGGTCGCTGTGTTCCACGGCACCCAGGCCCACCGCCAGCCTCACATGCGTCAGAGCCCAAATTACACTATGTGATTGTCATTATTACTGTTATTAGTTTTTTTTTGCGGGTTACTGTTATTAGTTATATTGTTAAGAGGAGTATTAGTGGTTCTTGTACATAGTACTTACAGTGTTATATTAAGAGCACTGAGCAGACACGAGGAAGAATGGTTATCATCAGGAGCTCTCCCTTTTATCTCTCGAAGCGAGTAATCAAACGCGCCTTGTTCCCCGTTCACAGCCAGCAGATCCTTCAGTATCATCTGAAGACAAAATTCAAACCCCACCTTTCATGCAAGAAGATAAATTTAATTATCCTTTTCCAGCTGAGAAATAGCCTTAACTAAACTATCTCTTGCAGTCGACCTATTTCATCAAAAAAAAAATCAATTTGCAGTGAAAAATAAACGGACTTTGCAAGCATGTCTGTCTGTCCCCAACCAAATACAGTATAAAGCTTTCGGCGAAGATAAGTAGTGTTCGGTTTTTGTTTTGTCTAGAGTGATGGCCGAATAAGATAGTGGAGTTCAGATGCGTGATAAGAAACACGGCATGGCAGACCAAGTAGGTTAGGTAAAAAAAAATAACACAGGATAATACAATCGTATACGTTTATGTCACGTACATACATTTATTTGCTTGTTTCTTATGAATATTTTATTTTGAGATTGATAAAATCATCACATACATGCCGTAGTCATGGAAACACCTTTTCCAAAATTCCTAAAATATATACAAAAAATATACCTCAAAACTTAAATCCTGATTGACTGATTTCACCTTTAGAAATTAAACCATCGATCTGAACTAGGTTTAGTTCGCAGTAGGTTAGGTAGTTGATAGGTATGGGAGTAGTAGTGTTTAGCTAGGTGTTGATCAGCAAATTTTTGGTTATGTTTATGAAATAAAAAGTGAGCTTTGCTCCAAATTTTTTTTTCAAAACATGAATAGTTGAAGCATGTTTGAATTTCTGCCAGAAAATGTTGTGGGGAAAGCGAGGTAAGGAGAATAGTACATATACAACCACATCAACCTAATTTGAGTCCCCAAATATCTATGAACGTGAGCGACCGCGTCCATACACATCGTCGGCTGGCTCTATATTCGTCCTCTCGGGCAATCACCCATATACAAATTCTTAAATCCAATGCACATAGATCATATAACACAAAAGTTTAACAATTCAACATTTGAGAATTCAAAATAAACGACAATTCAAGATTACTTCTGGTCCTCCAAGGCACCGATCAAGGTCAAGGTATTCACATGTCTTCAGGGACACCAGGTAGGCTTATCCGTAGGAGTCGTGGGGTCACCCCCTCGTCAGTCTATATCTAGTACTGAAGCTAGCAAATTAAAAACATAAAGGTGCAAGAGATCTTGTTGTCCGTGGCTCAAATATCTCCAACCGGTGTTCCCCCTGCAGAATGGGAGATGGGTTTAGATCATAAAAATACTTAATAGTTATTGAGAACTCAATCTACTAACTTGTAAGATCCGACATGCGGTACTGTTTTAGATCTGGATGTTTCCATCCAAACCCGAGGACGAAGTACATATCGGACCCACCGCGACATATGACGGAGCCATATGTCTCGAATTTTCAACATGATATCACAACATTACAGCTACAATGATACAACATCTCATACAATCGGCATACATCTGCCTTAATACAATACATCAGCGGAAAATATATGTCTGAGTACAAACTACAATCAAATGCCTAGACCGGGATGAGGTCCAGCTTATATTCATTGACATTAGTAATGACATCATATTCCTCCATGACCACCGCTACATCCCTGAACAACCACGCCCCCTACATCACGTGATTCCAATCTCCCAAGCATAGGAATTGCGATAGGAAGAGGTTATCTCCCTGTGTTTTGAATGCGACGCCTTGCCCAGATACCCAAACATTACACATTGACTTGAATAAAGCTACGTGACTAAAGGGTTTTGTTGTGTGAACCCTAAAAATTGTGATCCATCTAGTTTCCGCGATCAGGCCCTCTATCTCATTAGTAAGATCCAGATCTTCCTCCTCTTCGCCATGAAGATTCAGTCCAATGAATCTGTCCTCTAGGTTTGGTTCACTGCTATCATCTCCGTCGATCTCAGGATCAACAACAGATTCCTCCGCCGCCACCACTGTAGGATCGCCTACGCGCTGGCTGCCCGATGCACCCTCCTTCTCATCCACTACATGATCTGAAACTTTCATGCCAGTCTTCTCTTGAGCCATGTTAGCCCTGCCGAATCACCAAAGCAAACAACCAGCGAGTTCTAGTGTTGGAGCTCGGAAGAATCCCGGTGTAGATCGGGGAACTCATGCCGTCGAAGGCGGAGTAGTTTGGGAACCCTAGTTTTCGCCTAGGGGAGTTGGATGTATTTGATATTCGGTTAACTAATTCTGCCTTTTTGTGGCTTTCTACTATATCAATCACATGTTTTCTTACTTATTTGTACAAACACAAGTTCATGTCCCTCTGTCCAGTAAAAATAATACAGTGGGAATACTCTTTTGGTTCTGAGGAAGGATTGTAACCCTGTTACAGTTTAGTATAATCGTGATTTAAAAAAAAACAAAAACAACTCTTTGGTTCTTGGTCATGGCAATTTTTATTGACAATCGTATCAATGTATTAAATCCAAATCATAATATAGATAAATATATAACCATAATTTTTTTGGTACTGCACAATTTCAAGATTCTCGTCATAGAAAGCTATCCTCACGGTGCTTTTTTTGCGGGGTAATTCAAGAGCTTTATTCAAAAAAAAAGCATTCGCTGGACAATCAGCCACAAGGCTGGTCACCAGGAAGCTGAGAGTCTCATCCAGCCAACTTTTTGTTACAGTCAAAGTGCAAGATCGCTTGGCACATAGATGTGCGGGAATGTTGGCTGTTCTAAGTACATGTTGAACATCAAAGGATAAAAAATTTCTAGCTAGCTCTCCAATCTCAAGTAAGATAGGTGCCACAATTGAGCGGGAATTGTGGCGAGTGTTCCAGAGTAGTACCAACTCCAGGAAATCCGCTTTCATCATCACATGTGAGAAGCCACGTAGACTCGCCAATCTTACGCCTTCTCGCATAGCTAAAGCTTCAACAATGAGGGGGTCTAAAATCCCCGGTTGTGGATTGCACCAAGCTCCAAGGAACTTAGAACCCGATCGGGCCACCCCACCAGCACCTCCACAACTGTTATCAAAATTCAGGCCTCCATTTGTGTTGATCTTGATAGATCCCCCGTCCGGTGGCCGCCGCCCATGTCCTGGTAGTACTCTGGTAGCATTTACAGGAAGCTCGAGCACCGCCAAAGCCTCCCTTGTTTGCTTCATAGATTGTACAGGATCCAGACCATCACGATCATGCTTGAGACGATTGCGCGAGTGCCAAATCGCCCACATAATAGTGATCACCTTCGTTCTTGTTTCGTCGGTAAATCTGCTGTCACACAAGATGTCCCGAGCCCATGAAACTGGATGCAGCTTAGGTAGTTTCACATCAAACCATACCACAACCTCTTCCCAGAATCTCTGTGCATGAGAACAATACATCAGGGCATGTTGTAAGTTCTCTTCCATTGCCATACAGATGTTCCATCTGTTTATCGTAGCTATGTGTCTCCTCTGCAAGGTCGCCTCATCCGGTAAGATCCCTCGCATGACTCTCCACCAGAATACTCGAACTCTGGGAACCACTTTGAGCTTCCATAGAGATGACCATAACTCATGTTCTATCGATGAGGTGCCGGTAGCCGTCCCTTCCTCTAGTGCAGAGCGCTCTTGTTGAATCATCAGAGTACGGTACGCCGATCTAACTGAGTAATTGCCATTTTTCTCGTAAGCCCATGCATAGAAGTCCTCACCCCCACCATGCCGAAGAGGGATGTTGTGTATGGCTTCGGCATCTGGGGCGATAAACATATCACGGACTAGCTGCTGGTTCCAGGAAGCATTGTCCGAATATATCAAGTCAGAAACCTTCTCCACCCCTGTGTTTGCAGGCTTCAGCAGGGGCTGCATGGATATGGTTCCCGGGATCCACTTCTCCGTCCAAACGTTAATGGTTGAGCCTGATCCAACTCGCTTGATTAGTCCCGCCTGGAGGGCAGATCGACCTGCGATAATCGCCCGCCAGGTAGCTGACGCTGACTTCGAAGCATGTGCTTGTAGGAAGTCGGTTTTAGGGTAGTATCTTCCTTTCAATACCCTAGCGCATAGCGACTCCGGCGACGTCAACAACCTCCATCTCTGTTTCCCTAACAGAGAGAGGTTGAACTGGTGCAAGTCCCCGAATCCCATGCCACCCTTGCACTTTGTCGTGTCTAGGTCCTTCCATGAGACCCAATGCATCGCTTTTTTGTCAAGAGAGCTTCCCCAAAAATATTTAGCCATCGGGGAGGTGATGCTCTTGCAAACTTTTTTGGTCAAGAGAAAGGTGCTCATACTATAGGTGGGAATTGCTTGGATAACTGATTTTAGTAGGACTTCCCGACCAGCACAAGCAAACAATTTCTCTTACCACCCTTGAACCTTGCTTCGAGCTCTCTCTCCTATGTGGTCGAACGTCCCACTAGAGATACACCCGATTCCTGTCGGAAGGCCCAAATATCTTTCACTGAACGCCTCAACATGGATATCGAGGCTGATTTTCATGACATCCTTGATCGGTTGCGGTGTGTTGGAACTGAAGTAGATCGATCTTTTCTCTCTATTAACACGTTGTCCCGAACAGGAACCATAGAGTTGCATAATTTCATTTAGCCGACTAGTACTCTGAGATTTGGCAGCGATAAAGATTAAGCTGTCATCGGCAAATAGCAAATGATTGACCCAAGGAGACTTGTAGCTCACACGAACTCCTCTATCGATATAACCTCCACCATAGTATTTCAGCAGACTTGAGAAGCCCTCAGCGCAGAGAAGGAATAAGTATGGTGACATGGGGTCACCTTGCCGTAGACCTCTGGTCAGCGTGAAAAAAAGGTAGGAGATCACCATTCATCTTGATTGAAAACCGAATGGGTGAGACGCACTTCATGATCAATCGAACAAAGGAGATAGAAAAACCCAGCCTGAGGAGGATGGACTCAAGAAAGTGCCATTCTACTCGGTCGTAGGCTTTCATCATATCCTGTTTCATCGCACATGCATAGTTCTTGCCTTTCTTTCTACGTCGCAGAGAATGAACACTCTCGTATGTGACTAGAACGTTGTCCGTGATGAGACGACCCGGAACAAATGCGCTTTGCTCTTCGCTGATAATATCACCCATGTGATCCCGCATTCGGTTTGTGAGCGTTTTGGCCCCGATCTTGTACAATACAGGGCAAAGCGCTATTGGGCGATATTGCATGATGGCCTGGGGATGGCGCACCTTTGGGATCAGAGTGATTGAGGTATCATTCAGTCCCGCAGGCAGCTCCCCTCCATTCAGAAAAGTCCAGCACTGCTTGCGTAATATCATCCTTGAGAAAATCCCAATGGCATTGGTTAAAGCCTGTTGTAAACCCGTCGACTCCGGGTGCTTTAGACGGTGCCATCTGGAAGAGCGTTGTATGCACCTCGGCTGGTTCGAACGGTTTATCAAGAGCCGAGTTCATCTCGTGGGAGACTTTCGTTGGCACGTAATGAAGAAGAGGTCCCGGTTCTGTGAAGCCTTGGGAGGCATACAACTGCTCATAAAATTGTAGCACCTCAATCCTGTCTTCCTCCTCATTTACACACTTGGTCCCATCAGCACGACGGAGACCCGTAATATTGTTTGTGCGCTGTCGTTGGGCCGCTTGTGCATGGAAATATCCTGTGTTGCGGTTCCCTTCTCGCAGCCAAGGCACACGCGAGCGTTGGCGCATCCAGATTTCTTCCTGATGCAAAGCTTCCCGAAGCTTTTTAACCGTGCTTCGTTCCTCCTCAGACGGGCCCGACCCCATTGCTGTCAAGCGGATGCGGTCAAGTTTTTTCTGAAGCTGGCGAACTTTACGCGTGAGGCACCCAAATTCTCGGGGGGGCCAGGGCTCCAAAACCCCCTGCAAATGTTTGAGGGATTGAGAAACTCCCTGCAGTCCGGGTTCCCGCTGGTGATCACGCCAGGCCTCACGGATGAGTTGATCGTAATCAACATGTGTTTGCCAGACATTTTCATATCTAAAAGGCCTTTTGGAACAGGAATTAGGGATTGCAGATTCTCGAGCTTCCAATGCAACAAAACAGTGGTCGGATTCGACCGGACATAGATGACGAACCCGTGTGTGTCCATAATGTTGCCGGAATTCTTCGTTTGCAAAATCTCTATCCAGGCGAGCCTTCACATTGGCTTCTCCAGCTTGCCGATTATCCCATGTATATGGAATGCCCGACCAACCCAAATCTTGAAGGGAGACTTCATCGATGACCTCGCTAAACGCTCTCATATGGCTCTCTGATCTTGCAGATTTGCTAAAGTGCTTTGTCCCATATAGTGTTTCGTTGAAGTCTCCAACACACAGCCAAGGGCCATGCGGTAACGCGAACAACGTGCGCAAAAACCGCCAGCTATGATGTCGATCCTCTGCGCGCGGTGCTCCATAGAATCCAGTGAACCGAAACTCAGGGGAGTTCTAATCCCTATCTTGTACCTTTACATCAATATGACAGTTGCTGTAGTTCTTGAGCTCAACAGTGACCTCCTTTGACCAGAACAGACCAATGCCCCCGCTAAGGCCTTCACTATCAACCTCAAAACAGCCGCCAAAACCGAGTGAATGTTTCAGATCCTCCACTCGTTTACCCCTGATCTTTGTCTCAGTAACAAAGAGGAGGGAGGGCCCTTCTTGCTTCACAATGCTGCGAAGCTCTCGAACTGTCTCGGGGTTCCCAAGCCCCCGACAGTTCCAAGCTAGGGCGATCATTGATCCTGGCGGGGCTGGTCCACAGCCTCCGCCAAATCATCAGAATCAACAGTCAAATCCTCGTCTCCAAATTGTAGAGACTTTTTCTTTTTGGGATCCCGAGGCTCACCTCCAACCTTGCTGGGCGAGTTTAGTAAGGCATTCCTCTTGGTCCCCTGGAGCCCCATCTCTGAAGCCAGTGTCGAGGAGGTGGGGATGTCCTCCGCCATGGTTGCACTTGAGGATGGATCCAGCCCCTTAACCTTCTCCACATAGGTGCCAGTAGAGTTTGCATTGAACTTGAAAACAACATTCTTCACTTGTCCCGTGTTACCGCGCGGGATCAAAGGGTGTCGGCGTGCTTCTTTCTGCTGCTGGCTTCCAGCTTGCTTGGTGTACGCAGTCTTACCCACATCTTTCTCCTTCAGAGGGATAGAAGCTTGGGGCTTGGCCACAGCCGCCTGCGGCTTCTTTTTCGCCTCTGGGAATCTGATCCTGGCATCATATTCAAACGATCCGTCTGCTTTCCTAGGCAGCGGATTATGACAGTGTGTGTCTGGGTGTCCCAATTTCCCACACGCGAAACAAAAATATGGTAGTCGTTCAAAGAGGACCCCGTAGCGGTCTACCTTCTTCCTCTGGAGTGAGTTGAACAACACTGCCCTCCTTAATGGCGCATGCACATCAATCCAGACTTTGGCCCTCATGCTCTGCCCCCATCCTTTACTCATACCAGAGAGGTCGAGCTTGATGAAATCCCCAATCTGTGATGCCACCACCTTTGCCCTTTCTTCATTCAACCAATTGAACGGAAGGTCATGCACTCTGATCCACATGGGGATCTTGTCAAACTTAACCTCATGCGGTCTCATGCTCCAATCGAAGTTGCGAAGCACCACCGCATGCTTTCCGATCATCCATGGTGAGCTTTCCCAGATCTGATGGACGTCGGTTTGCAAGTCCATACTCGCCACAAAGATGTTATCTCCCATCGCTTTGAATTTGAGCCCCTTCGGACTACCCCAGGCTGGGCGCAAGGCGCTGCTGATAGTCTGCACATGGAACTCAACAATGGACAGAACCTTCCCAGCGATGGAGAAACTCGCCCTCTCTGCTGTGTCATCCATATCATCCATGATGGTGATCCTCTTCTTTGCGTCCGTTAGGTTAAGAGAGTTGAGCATCTCAACCATGCCGTTTCTGCAAAACACGAAAATTCAAATGATTCAAGCATTTATTTCTCGAAGTATATCTCGACTTATAATGGAATACATACATTTTTAAAAATATTGGTACGTAACAATGATTCTTCATATTTAGTTTCCCAACTTCGAGTATTAATTATACCTTTTATTTGTTTTCTACAAAAGCAATTCACCTTTGTTTTGCGTGAGTAACATTTTACTTGATTTTTTTGACTCACTAATCGATACAATTTTTCTTTCCATGCTTAGATTTGCAAGCTTTACGAGAACTACCATTTCTGAAGGGATTTCCGGATAAATATGTAAGAAGCTACTATTTTCCATGCACTTCTATGTTCCACACCAATTTGGATCACTTTTTTAGTTACATTTTGCATCACTTGAGAATGTGAAAAAAGAATCAAGTTTGCAAATTTGTAATAGGAAATATATAATGAGTACTCTTAGGCCAATATTTTTTATAATTCATCTAGAAATAGCTTATGAGCATTTTTACGCTATGAGAAATTTTTCTTAGAGCAATGGATGAACTTTTGTGTTACGAAGCTGATGAAAATGATTTTACTCCACTGTCTTATTGGACTTTCATAATTTTGATATCCTCATTTCTTTTTGTTTAAGGTCGAACTATCTTTCAAAAAGCGTTCAGAAAACGATGGAGGAAGGAAGAAAAAGGTGGGCACATAGGAAGACCTCTACATTAAGAGGATACACACATAAAATACGATTCCAAGGTCATATACATATGGAGCTATCATCGAGAGTGGATTTTTTGATAGCGCGGGCATATGCACCTATTATTATTGAAAACAGTTTTTCGAAAAGTAAACAAAACCAAAAAATTCGGATTTTTTGTATGATGCAAGATGGTCATGTGTGCGAAGTCCATGGCAAGTTTCGTGAAGTTTGAACATTCAAGTAATCCAATTCAAAAATGACAAATTTTGGGACTGTGAGGGTTTTTGGAAAACGGCACTATTCATCAAGAATTTCGTGTTACATTGGTTTTCACAAATCGAATGTCGAAATACCCTGAAACTTTGCACGGATGTCACTTGCATGAGTATGTTGCATTCCACAAAATTTTAGGTTTTTTGGAATTTCTTTGCATTTTGTTTTTAATTTTTGAATTAGTGGGTGCATATGCCCGCGTGCTCCGTTTGGAGTTTCCCGCTATCATCGAAGAAGTATTGAAAATAATTTTTAGTTTTGATTATTGTACTAACATAATTCGTGAAACTTAAACCTTAAATGTCTTAAGAGGCTTGCTAAACATGCTTTAACACTAGGTCAAGGCCACCGATCTTTTTGTTCATTTCATGTAAGAAATATTTTGATTTTTTTTAGGCTTAATAGAGAGTTTAGCGAGTTTTGGCTAAAAATAAAATTAACACATAGCCGCGGCCTCAATTTGGCACCCGAACAGCAGCAGCACACGAACCGAAGGTTGGTTAGCATAGTCCTCCTCATCCACACGAAACCCTAGCGCCGAATCTCGATCCCCTTCCCTCGCCGTCACAAGGATGCCGCTGCCGCAGAAGAGGAGCCACCGCCGCAGGAGGCCGCGTCGCGAAGTACACTCCCGCCGGCGCCGCGGAGAAGATGGCGCATCGTTGTCCGGATCCCTTTTCGAATCGGACAGCAGCAGCAGCAGCACGACTTCCAGCGCACCGCCGTCCGGATCCTTCACCGAGCCGGCCGAGCGGACCTCCCGCGCGCCGTCGCCCGAACCCCTCGACGCCCGGCCGGCTGGCGAGTACGAGTCGAGGTACCATGAGATCCTCGCCTCGCGCCTCGCCGAATTAAAGCTACGAGAGGGCGCCGACGACCTCGGCCCAGATCTCCCTTCCGATGACATTGTGGAAGCCCTTGTTCGACCTTGTTTCTATGATGATGAGCTGCGGTCTACTCTGGTAGAATATAAAGCCCACAAACTCTTTAGCGGACCACCAGATGTCTCGCCCAAGGGACAGGATACAGATTCTGGAGATTTCAATTCGGTGATGATGCAAGATAACTCCTTGATGGATTACTATGCAGACTCTAAATTGCTCTTGTCTCGCCAACCTACAATTGACACTGAGACTCTATCGGGTGAAGAGGAGTTGGTCAGTCTCCAGCGCCGTTATGCACGTTATCGCATCAAAGCTTGCCTCGTTAGTCCCTCCCATTTCAATTACATTATATTTTTTTTATTATGCCCCTCCCATGTATGTACGTACCTTACTCATATGCCCTTATGTGTAGTTGTTGAAAGGGAAGCCTGTGGACGATTTTGCAAAAGAAGACAAGTACCCTACGGAGCATATGAATATCTGGGAGTTGGAGAATGCCTACTACCTTCGTTTCTTTGATCAGCAACAAGCCTTCAACTGGTATTTCGATCCGGAACTCTGTTTACGTGCATCCTTGAGCGACTATCAGCGGCTAGTCGTTTGTAATGAAGTAAGTATATATAGTATCCATTGTTACTTTCAGCTCAGTTATGCATCTAGATTTCATCTCTGTGCTCAACCCATGCAGCTGGTAATTAACCAGTCTCTTCTTCTCTTTACCTTTGAATGGGTGGCAGCAATTATTTGTTTATCTGTCTTTTTGAAAGTTTGAGCACTTGAGGGAATATGAATGCAACTCCTTATATGTGCACCGTACAAGAAAAATACAAGAATTATACAGTATATACCTTCTTCCCTGCAATTTGTTGGTACACTGCTTTCCAGTTCAAAATAAGCAGAGTTGCATATACTGAAGTGCTTTTTTGGAAGGAGCAAGTTTATAAAATAAATAAAAGAGTTCCGTGTGCATGCTTCTCCCAAAATAGCTGCACACACATAATCCTAAGAGCATTATTTCAACGCAAGAGCAGTTCCATGTGTATTTCTTTTTGGAATTTCTTGTATTGCGCAAGTACTCTAATCATTAATAGCTGCACACACATAATCCTAAGAGATTATTTCAACACCCTTATGCCCGCTGCATGTTTTTCTCAGGACAGCTGTAATATGTTGCTTCCCTTCTTTTCTGGTGCAGGGGGGTGATGAGTATGAAAATTGGAGTTTGTACCGAGAGTTCTATAATACCCCTGAAGCGGATAGACAGTATCTGCTGTACTGGGATTCATTTGAGAAGAATCTTAAGGTATGCATGGTGCAACTATCAGCTTCTCCAAGTTTAAAACTGTGCTCAGTATATTGTTGTTGTTGTTGTTGTTTCTTGGACTAACAACCATTTGATCTTGACAGTGGCTTGATGATCATGTGTTTAAAGGCTATTTTGAGGTACGCCTATATGACCTCTCAATACCATGTAATTATGACTAATCTTTATATGTGCGTGGTAGCATCAATAACTTCTCTGTTCGACTGTTTAGTGGGATGACTTGCGTGATAAAGCTGTGCGCCAAGCACTTAGGATTGCTACTAAGTTCCCCAGCATTTATCTGCGGCTAGCATATTATGGTATCGAGGTATGATTCATTTGCCCTTTGCTTATTTAGATGGCCAGCTCTGGATATGGTTTATTTAGCAATTGCGTTTTTCTATATTAAATTCAGGAGTATATAGAGAGCACACACTCTTATTTCGTGTTATTGAAAGATCTTGACACTGTGATGTTTGAGATTTGGAAGCTGGTCAAGAGGCATCCTCAGGTCAGCATTGTACATCATAACTAACAATGTTGTTATTTTGCTGATCGGATCTGTCATTGCTTTTTAACCTTATTTATGATTGGTGATGTTGTGTTCTCATTCGTTGCACAATTGATAGATGCGTTTCAGAGAGGCTCTGAAGCATGTTTATGATAAGAACCAATATCCATTACGCAAACGTAATATGGAGGACGAGCTGAATAATCCTGACACATTTAAGCTGTTGAATCTAGTAGGGTTTTTTCCCCTCCCATTCACAGAATCTTTGTTTGTTTTTCATTCGTTAATTAGTGTCTCTCTTACAATGCAAAATTTCCCTTGTAGTTTCGCCGGTGTACGAAGGGCATCCACAGGGAAGTAAGTACACTGGCGTGGTCTCGCATGCATGGTAACCTGTTATGTAGACCATATCCTTGTGTCTGATGTCTCCTAATTCCTGTGTATAGGATTCGGATGAGATAGCCTGGGAGTTAATTTCACAGAAAGTTAGATTCAAGGTATGTTGTATAGATATTGGTAGGTAATATTGTTTCCCCTTGTAGGTTTTGTCCTTAATAGCTCGTTATTTCTGATTTCAGCATCATTTGCGGAAGAGGTATGTGCACTACGCCAGGATGAAGCTCAGGATTGCAGAAGTCATAGGATTGATTCCCAAGGTGGAGATGCCAGTGTAGTTGTGTTTGCATGCTACTCCATGTATCGTTAAATGCTGATGTATCTGGATGTAGGTGTCAGCGGCGCAATTGACGCGGACCTGCACACAAACACAAATAATTTTGTTTCCAACGAAGTTCAGAGAGGTTGTCAATCTCTTCGGTCTTGTTGTTCATAAAGGATCAAACGCAAGGGATAATGATAGCAACTGAAAGTAAAAGCAGAAAAGTAAATGAGCGAGTAAACAGTGATAAGGATATGGACTGGGATACGTGATGTTCACTAGTGATGTCTCTCTCTCTCCCAAAAGACGATAAAACTGCTATGCGAGGTGAACAAATTACAGAAGGGCAATTGACAGGATTATGAACGCACCGCAATGCTAACTATGCTACAAAAGAAAGGAAGAGACTCAAAAGCACGGGCAGTACGCCAAAATAAGTAGACCGAAATCCAACTGCATGTACTACTAATCATCCACCTTGAGATGTCACTTTGGTTCCGTTCAACCACTTGTGTGAGGTAACCAACCAACTTGATCACACCTTCTTCAATGGTAGACCACCTATATGGAAGAGAGCCTACATTGTGTTCGATAAATGGAAGTTTATAGTGCTTTTGTGTATGACAGTGTCAGTGAATTTTGTATCAATATTTGAATTCTTTTTGCTTAGTTTCACATATCATATCCATGCTAGTAGCCAACCAAAGCTCAACCAACAAAGTATCTTCAACTTGTGTATGCTGAATCTCTTGGCTTCATTGGCTTTCTTTTTAGTTTTTGAAGTTTGTCCAACATCAAACATAAAGGAATTGGTCTCCCATAGATCCAAATGCATATGCGCTTGACCATCTTAAATGATATTTTACATAGTTGCATCATACAATATGCATAAAACTTAAACTATCGCTTTGTGAGATTGACCGAACAACATGTGTAACGACTAATGTCATAATGTCAAAGAAAACACCCCCATTAACCGCATTACTGACCTCAACACCCCCTCCACCGCCTGATTGTCCTATGGCAGGGAGATGTTTCTTAAATACTGATGATGTCAATTACAACCATCATATTTAGATCGTTACGCCTGCTCTTCCTGGGTGATTAGCACAACTATGACAACCCTAAGTTCCTTTACTGTGAGGAACTCTTCCTAGTCGGCTTCCTTGACTGACATGCACCCATCCATCTTCGTCTTGTATTGAATAGTGGCGAGGATCTTAGTTTGAAGTCGTAGTCCAGCAAGGCTTTCCCTCGGGATGCTCAGCCTGGGAACCACCTCCATAGGTAATTTATACGATGCCCATGCAGATGAAAAACAAAAAAACACACTTATATTAGACACCTCCACATAGTTATTGATTGACACATAAAATAAAAATGAAAACAAAAACATACCATCAGGTGCTTCATGATGTTTGTCCTTATCTAACGGTGCACAAAGGGCACCCATGTATAATTGTTGGTGGGTGGTAGGATGTCAAAGAGATTGTCACTCTCCTCCTTGTTAAGCTTCATTCTTTCGGGAAGTATGCATAATCTAATGCTAGACTATCCTCGGTAGCTAGGGACAATGATATACACAATCCTTATCCTGGGGGACCAACCCTTTCAAGGAAAATCATATTTAAATTGTCCCTCAAAGAGATTTTTTTAGACTGTTCTCTACAATGAGCTTATGCCATCCTTCATACTATATGCGGGTCCTTTCCTGTTGGTTATTCACTTCATCTTCGCATGTTTACCCATCATCAGCCTCAAAGAGCACACTATCGCATGTTGGAACTCCAAGGCACCTCTTAATTTGTAACATGAAATTTTTTCTCAAAAGGTACGTAATATATAAGCTCACATGTACATGGGCGTCTAATGCCAAAAGATCACCACAAAAGCCAGCAGCAAACCAGAGCTACGCTAGTATCTCGGGCTTGGGTATCATTCCTAAGACTTCTGCAATCTGGAGCTTCCTCCTGGCGTACTGTGCATACGTCTTTGGCAACGGACGCTGAAATTGGAAAAGAATGAGTTGTTATACATACAAAACCTGGAAGGGGAAACAATATTGCCTACTAATATATATACAACCTACCTTGTAATTAATTTCCTGTGTAATCAACTCTTGGACTCTCCAATCGGGTAGCTATATACACCAAGGAGAGATATCAGACGATGATATATATAAGAGATTCCAGAGGATACTAGACCACACTACACTTATACTTATACTTACTTCCTTACTAATGCCATCGATGCACCGGTAGAACTGCAAGAAAAGATGATTGAAGCATTTGCATCGGAAGAGATACTAATTAACCAATGAAAATAGATGCAGAATGCCTATGAACAAAACAAAACAAAAACCTACTAGTCGCTCCAGTTGCAAAAGGCCTCCATGTCCCTGCAGCTTGGCCTTAAAAGATCGTTGGCGCGATGGAACCAAATTCTCATTGCAAACTTCCCGCAGAGCTTCTTCGAAAGTTTTCTACATGTTGTCCAACAAAGAAGAAAAGAACATGACCAAGCATAATTAAGGTTTGAACACGAGATAAAACAACACCAGCATCTAGAGAAAAGAAAAAAAATGTTATTAGTTCTGTTGTATAATGCTGACCTCACCCTCATTGACCCGCTTCCAAATCTCAAAAAAGGCACGGTCAAGACCTTTCACAAACGCAAGATAAAAGTGGGTGCTCCATACATACTCCTAAACTTAATCGAAAGATTGCAATTGTCAGATACAACCCCAACTAGAGCTGGCAATCTAAATGAGCAAGGGACAAAGGAATCACACCTCGAAACCTAAACTTGCTAGAACGAAATCAATGTTTGGAAACCTAGCAGAAATCCTAGCTGCTTGGTACCAACCTTTAACACGCACTTGTCCCCACTAAATAGAAGAGAAAAGTTATAGTGATGCTACAACGCGTATGTAGAGATTAGTTGTCATGCCATGCATGGTTTTGAGAGATCATATATATAGGCCTACCTCCACATAATCTTTAAGCACATGATTTTCAAGCCACTGTTAAGAACAAAAGGTTGTTAGTCCAATTTCCTTTTTTACTGAACATAGTTTTAAACTTGGAGTAGCTGGTGGTTGCACCATGCATACCTTAATTTCATTGGCCAATTCTTCGCAGTACCGCACATAATCTCTATCAGCTTCATGGGTGTTACAAATCGATGTGTACTCAGTAATGCTTTGATACTCACTCCAAGTCTGCACCAGAAAAGAAGGAAAGTACAACATGAGAGTTGTCCTGAGAATAACAAGCACTGGGCATAAGGGCATTGAATGCTCTTAGGATTGAAAGTTGTGAATACAGATATACTTAGTTACTTACACAATTAATAAGGAGTAGCCGCTGGTAGTCGGTCAAGGACGCAAGTAAACAGAGGTCGGAGTCGAAATACCAGTCAAAGGCACCATCTGCCAGGTAAGGAGAGAGGCATCTTTTCCTCAAGGCAAGCTCCAGAGGGTACTTGGATTCCAATGTAGCATCGTCTAGCTCGCTGATAGGCTTTCCTTTCAACAACTATATACATATGCAGATGGACAGAAGAAGAGTAATTAGGGTTCATGTGATTGATTGAATATGCGATACACAGATAGGTGCAACCATTGCATTGCTATGGGAGGGAGGGACTAACCAGGTAAGCTTTGATGCGATAACGTACATACTTGGCATGGAGCGTCTCCGACTGCTCGTCATTCAGTTGAGTCTCCCTGTCAATTTCAGCAGGTGTGCGATCCCTTAGAATTTTATAGTAGTTGAGGAATTCCTCCTTAGTGATGTCGTCGCCGGAGTCCTCTCCGGCATCTCTATCTCCAACAGCAGCTGGTCCGTGGGGTTCTTTCAAGAACTTTTGGACTTGGTATTCTACGAGAGCCCCCCGCAGCTCATCATCGCAGAAGTTAGAACGAGTGAGGGCTTGGACAATTTCATCCGATGGAAGTTTTGGGATGTCGTCGTCGTCGGTGATAGCGCCGGCACGTAACTGCAAGTATGCGAGGCGCGAGGCGAGGATCTCATGGTACCTGGACTCGTACTCGAGAGGCGGCCGGGCCTCCGGCGGCTCGTCCAGGTCCATGCTGGAAGTCGTGGTGCTGCTGCTGTCCGATTCGACAAGGGATCCAGACAGCGATGCGCCATCTTCACCGCGGCGCCGGCGGGAGCGAGGAGACCTCCTGCGGCGGTGGCGCCTCTTCTGCGGCAGCATCAGGCGATCACTGGGGTGGAATCGTTGTGACTACGATCAGGGGAAGGGGATTCGGCATCTGATTGGCAACCTTTGTGTTCTCTCCTCGGGAGGGTTAAGTTCATGGACACATTAATGTGACTGTAGATGCACATTTGTACTTTCGCTTTTATTTACTCTGCATATTAGAGTTGACTGAAGTCGAACTCGTAAAGTTTGGCCAAATTTATAAAAAAATATAAACATTTACTAACTAAAGTACACATTGATGATTTAATATTGTATATGTTAAACTTTTTTTATAATTTTTTATTAAACTTTACATAGCTTGACTTTGACTAAAGCTAATACGCGGACTAAATAAAAACGAAGAGAGTATACTTCGTATATTTGTAGTTGATATCATTGTTTTAGACTAAGATAAAGATGGAGATGTTTTCGCAGTCTTTACTCATTGTTATTTTAATCTCATATCATCTCTCTGATATATTGCTAAGGTAATAAAGTAATAAAAAATCACAAACATTTTTTAATTTTTCAGTTTGAAGTTTTTACTCTAAAAATATTTCTTTAAAAAAATTTATAATCAAATTATACTACGTTTTCAAAAAATCCTCATGTTTTAAAACACCAAATTATATTTTAACAGTTTTCGCAGAAACGCGTGAGGATATCATCTAGTTTAATAAATGTCCCATGACTGCACATTCACTTGAGTCTCAATGTCAATTTCAACAGGTGTGCGACCCTTTGGCTCTTCGAAATATTTGAGGAACTGCTCCTTGGTGAGGTCATCGCCGGAGTCCTCTCCGGAATCTACATCCCGTACTTGGAGATATGGCCCGCTCAACAACTTGTGGATTTGGTATTCAAGCATGGCAACACGAAGCTTATCATCATAGAAATTAGTACGAACAATTGCTTCGGAAGTATCGTCGAAACAAAGTTTTTGGCTGTCGTTAGCGGTGACGGGGGCGGAGGCACCAAATCGTACCCACAATTTGGCGAGGATCTCATGGTACCTGGAATCGTAATCCTTTCCAATGTTCGGCGGCTCGTCCAGGGATCCGTACGATGACATGTCGGGGTCATACTCATACATCTGATCGGGCCGCACGCGATTGGACAGTTGGAGCTAGGGTTTTTGTCCGAAAGGGGGAACGGGTGGTGCGGTTACCAATTTTTCTTTTTTAAGCTAGTCGATCGCGCATGCTACGGGGACATAAATATTCTTGTGGTTTAAACACATACATTTATGAGGTTGTCCGTAATGGGAGTATCATAGGTACTAGTATCATGCATGTCAACTAGGCAATTTTGATGAGGTGACATGCAATTTAATGAGGAAAGAGAGGATGTGGTATTATTTATGATACCGTATCATATTAAATGTTTTAGTACTACTCCATCCGTTCCGGTGTGTTAGGCCTCTTATAAATAACAATGGGGCCAATGTGAAAATCTATTGGCTAACCTTCTCTCCAATCAGCTTCCATAAGTATTAGTTTCCACATGCGAATTATGTGATGGAGTACTAGTTGCATGCAGAAAATTAATTGCATACGTGTGTGAACACAAAGGAGCAGGAGCGCGGAGAGAGGAGAGAGAAGAGGGATAGTCATGTGTTGCATGCTAATTAAACTGCATTTAATGCTTATAGGCCTTAATCTTAGGCTAAAATGGAACACATAGTTTTTGAAGATAGGCCCTATGCATCGGAACGGAAGGAGTATGTGTCTTGCATATCAATAAATAATGCTAAATATGATACTACTATATGAAACTCCCTCCGTTTCTAAATATAGGGCGTATAGTTATTCGAGAAAATGTCCAAAATATAGGGTGTATTGTGTTACAACACTCGTTTGGACATTTAATTTTTTTTTGATCATGTTTCCTTATTTCTTGCAAACCCCTTTATTTTCTCACATCAATTACCTATGGATAATCCCTTCGAAACACGGTGTAATCTTTCCTTCACGTGTGTTCTTTAATTTTCGTGCCAAAAACTATACGCCCTATATTTAGCAACGGGGCGAGTACTATGCATTACAGAGGTAATAGCATACACTAGTATAATATGCATTATACTAACTTATGATACTATCCATTACGGGCAGCCTGATCGAGACACATATGTAATCTTTCTGCTGTTGCTATGCTGAGTTTGCTGGGATCTGATGGATTATGAGATTATGTTCAGATTGTGATTGAGTGATATATTTGGTTATTATCTTTTATATTGTTGTTCTTAAGTAATTCTTGCATGTTCTCCGTTGTGGCTTATTGCTTTTGCCAAGTAGTAGGTAGTGACTCCAAGAGGGAATGTTATGCTCGATTGTGGGTTCATGCCCCCCGATGACACGCTTTGAGTGACAGAAACATGAGTCTAGGGGATGTCTTGTTGCCACAAGAGGGGAAACAACGGTGTTTGTAACCGCGGTTGCAAGGATTGTTTACTTTACGCAAAGTGTTTTTAATGCAGTTGTCTGTTGCTTTGGTTTTACACTTTGGGTGGGGCTCGCAACTTAATACCAGCGAGATGTTCTGGATGGATATCTCAAGGTAGATGATTAGTACTAGATGCAGTTGGATTTCGGTCTACTTGTTTTGGAGTATTGTCCATGCTTTTGAGCCTCGTCCTTTCTTTGTAGCATAGTTAGCATTCTGGTGCATTTTTAATCTTGTCAATTGCCCAGCTGTAATTTGTTTACCTCACATAGCAGTTTTATCGTCTTTTGGGAGAGAGACATCACTAGTGAACATCACAGGACCCCGGTCCATATTCTCATCACTGTTTACACGCTCATTTATTTTCCTGCTTTTACTTTCTAGTTGCTATCATTATCATTATTATTTGTTGTGTTGATCCTTTGTGAACAGCAAGGCCGGAGAGATCGAGAACCTCTCTGTTCTCGTTGGGAAGCAAAGTTATTTGTGTTGTGTGCAGGCCCGTGTCAGTTGCGCCGCTGACTCCTACTTATCATCTTCGGAGTCCTACTGGAGAAAAACCTTGGTTTCTTCACCGAGGGAAATTTGTCGCTATCCTGCATCTCACCTTCCACTTGGGGTAACCAACGAGGGGAGATATCCACCATCAATTGCCCAGCTATGATTTGTTTACCTCGCATAACAGTTTTATCGTCTTTTGGGAGAGAGACATCACTAGTGAGCATCATGGGACTCCGGTCCATATTTCCACCACTGTTTACACGCTCAATTTACTTCTTGCTTTTACTTTCAGTTGCAGTCACTATTATCATTTATCCCTTGCGTTTGATCCTTTGTAAACAACAAAGCAGGAGAGATTGACAACCTCTCTGAACTTCGTTGGGAGTAAAGTTACTTGTGTGTGTGCAGGTCCAGGTTAAGCAAGTGATTCTTTTCAGACGGCGCATCACTTGCCGCGCCACCCACTTGTAGTTATTGGAGTCCTACGGGAGACACTCTAAACCTTGGCATCTTTGCCAAGGGAAACTTGCCGCTACGCTACATCTCACCTTCCACTTGGGGTAACCAACAAAGGGAGAGAAGCCATTATCATTTCTCGCGTATCAACAAACAGACTAAAACAAATGCTTTCCCAACCAAAATCAATAGCATAACCCGTATCTGGCTAATAATGCAGTAGCAACGCGGCACCACATTGCAAACCGGAACCGATAATGCACGAGTGACATGAGGCGTACCTTGTTGAGCAAAGAGTGAAGCACGAACAAACTAAAACAAATGCTTGGCTTCCTGCACACAAGAGGCAGCCGTGAGAGAAATGAAAGAATTTCCTACAAATCGAAGGACGCAACAACATATCTGACATGTAGGCATCAAGAACAGAGGATCTGCACCCAAAGATCCCAAACCAGTCAAGAACGACGACGGGAACGAGAAAACCCCGAAGAAATAAGCTACCTGAACCAGCGTCGCACCGCACCATCGCCATCGAGCAGGTGGCCTCCAATCCCTGGCAAGCAGCAGCCCGGTAGGAATCGAGAAGGAGCAGCGGCGGCGGAAGATCACGAAGGAGAAGACACCAGTAGTTGATTCATGTATAGCAACGTTCCCAAGACCACTGGTGAAGCAATATAGAATGAAATTTAGGATGTAAATACTCTTGCTCAATTAGTGCTCATTAAAGTACAAAAACATAATCAACAAGGAGAAATCACATGCATTCTTAAACCTACCTTGCTATGGCAGTAAGCTTGTCCTACTCCTTTGAAGTGGTGATCCAACCTTCGAATTCCTCGATATCATGTTCATTGATATGAAGAAATTACATATCCAGTAGCAGCAAAATGAGTTGTAAAATTCAGAATATGCTTGTCAATGTTGTGGCGGCACAACTCTAATTAGAACGTAACAAAGCAAAACAAAATAAATATTTAAGTTGAATTTACAATAGCACATAGCACTAGTGCAAAACAGGTCATTAGAAACGGTTCTAACCGGTTCTAAAGGCTCGGTGCTAAAGAGTAAAGCCTTTAGAACCGGTTCCCCACGAACCGGTTCTAAACCATCTCCAGCCAGGCCACGTGGTTGCACGGCAGCGCGAGGGCTTGGGCACCTTTAGCACCGGTTGGTAAAAAAAAGGTTCTAAAGGTTTCGTGGTTTAAGGGTTAGTTTGTTATTTTATTTTGGGTTTAATAGTTTTGTTTTTGGATTATTGATGGCTTCTCACCCCTCGTTGGTTACCCCAAGTGGAAGGTTTGATGTAGCATGATGTGCGAGGTGATGATAGTGATTTCTCGCCCTTCATTGGTAAACCTCAAGTGGAAGGCGCGATGTAGCACAGCAGAAAATTTCCCTCAGTAAAGATACCAAGGTTGTCTCCAGTAGGACTCCGGAGATGATAAGTAGGTGTCAGCGGCGCAACTGACGCGGACCTGCACACAGACACAAATAACTTTGTTCCCAACGAAGTTCAGAGAGGTTGTCAATCTCTCTGGTCTTGTTGTTCACAAAGGATCAAACACAAGGGATAATGATAGCAACTGAAAGTAAAAGCAGAAAAGTAAATGAGCGTGGAAACAGTAATGAGGATATGGACCGGGATACGTGATGTTCACTAGTGATGTCTCTCTCCCAAAAGACGATAAAACTGCTATGCGAGGTGAACAAATTACAGAAGGGGAATTGACAGGATTATGAACGCACCGCTATGCTAACTATGCTACAAAAGAAAAGGAAGAGGCTCAAAAGCATGGGCAGTACACCAAAATAAGTAGACCGAAATCCAACTGCATCTACTACTAATCATCCACCTTGAGATATCTATCCAGAATATCTCGCTGGTATTAAGTTGCGAGCCCCACCCAAAGTGTAAACCCAAAGCAACAGACAACTGCATTAAAAAGCACTATGCGTAAAGTAAACAATGCTTGCAACCGCGGTTACAAGCACCGTTGTTTTCCCCCTTGTGGCAACAGCACATCCCCTAGACTCATGTTTCTGTCACTCAAGCGTGTCATCGGGGGGCATGAACCCACAATCAAGCATAACGTTCCCTCTTGGGGTTACTACCTACTACTTGGTCAAAGCAATAAACAGCAACGGAGAACATGCAAGAATTACTTAGGAACAAAAATATAAGAGATAAGAACCAAATATATTACTCAATCACAATCTGAATATAATCTCATAATCCATCAGATCCCATCAAACTCAGCATAGCAACAGCAGAAAGATTACAAAAGTACCTCGATCATGTAAGGCAGCTCACGAGGTCTAAACCATGAAGAACAAAGAGGGGAGGAGAACATCACATATCTACTGATCACGGACCCATGGTCCAAAGGAAACTACTCACGAGACATCCGGGAAGCATCCATGATGGAGAGGAGACTCCCGGAGGTCGGCCCTCCCTCCGGCAGGGTGCCGGGAAGAGGTCTGCTGGTGCTCCCGATCTCGAAAGCGCGGCGTCGGCGGAACAGAGGCGAGATCGCGAAAAAGGGTTCTGTCCTCGAGGGTTTCTCGTTACGGAGAATATATAGGCGAAGGGGGGCAACCGGGGGGCCACCAGGGGTCCAGGCGCCCCCCCTGGCGCGGCCAGGCCCTAGGGCGCGCCACCAGGGCGCCTGGGCCCCTGGTGGTGGCCCTCTGGCCCCACCCAGGTTCTTCCGGAAGGTTCTTCTGCGCTGATTTTTTATCTGATTTTTCCCGAATTTTTAAAGCACTTTTTATATGGGAGAAAACTGAAATAGAAAAACAGCAGAAAACAGGAACTGACACTGTGGTGCACTGAGTTAATAGGTTAGTCCAAATATGATCAAAAGTGTATGAAAGTGTATCTAGATCATAGCAATATCACACAAAACATGCATGGAGCAAGCAGAAATTATAGATACGTTTTGGACGTATCAACATCCCCAAGCTTAATTCCTGCCCGTCCTCGAGTAGGTAAATGCTAACGGCATAATTTATGTGGTGACATGCTAGCAACCATATAAAAACTTTGAAAAATAAAGCAATCAAGGTTAGAGATTCAATTCAAGTCATAACATGCAAGAGTTTATATTAGCATTGAAACAAGTAACAAAAGAACATTAGGTGCAAGAGCTCTCGCTGTCCGTGACTTGAATGTCTCCAAATGGTGTTTGCGTGCAAGAAGGGGATAGGGAATACGAGAAAAAATTTATTTGTTGAGAACTCAATCTACTAAAGTTTCACACTTGGTCTTTTTCTGGATTCTTATCTTGACTCGTCCTCAGACAACTAGCCAGGTACAAGTCAATTTGATCCACTCCTTTTTCAATATTTTGAGCACTCATGCAATGAATGAGCGTAAGCACGAGAGTTGACACTTAGGATGGCAAAGAGAGGAGTACAGAGGAGGAAGACAAAAAAGGATGAGAAAGGCTCACATCAATGAGGACAATCATAGGCAAGAGATGCCAAATGATAGATATGATGTGAGGAGTAGGGATTGCCATGCAACGGATGCACATACGAGCTAAGAAGCTCTCCAATGAAACTAGTGGGGGTGCATCTAACTTGCTCACTCATGAAGACCTAGAGCTCGTTTGAGGAGGCTCATCCTTGGAATATGCAAGCCAAGTTCTATAGTGTGAAGGTCCCCACGTAGCTATATGCATAATGATCATCTCTATGGAGTACAAGGATAAACAGGGAGTACTAGTGTGGATGTCTCAAAAGGATGGGGCAGAGAGGGGCGAGCGAGCAAGGCAGACAACACCGCGAAGATTCCTGTGGCGCCTGGGAAAGGGCCAGTCGATTAAGAATTTTTTATTATCAAAACTGCATCTAGCGGAATCTCGGCGCCAACAGTTAGTTTCTTATGCACGAATCTCAGCGCGACAACGGGACAGTGTAGATATGACATGTACCCGCTAGTGCTGGTACATATTCCGCACTCATATTAGTAGCATAGTTAGCAATGAGTATAATTAATAAAATGTCTTTTTGAAGAAGATATAGGCTACTGAAAGAGAATGATAAAAATCATACCAGTCTAGGCCATTTAAGCATATAGTCCTCCAACTTAAGGACAAATGGCACATATGCTCCAAAAGGACGGTCAACCCTTAAATAGTTCGCATACGAAGGTACCAATTTAATAACTTCGATAAATGCATGTTGTTCATTCATACTTAGGTCGAAGCCATTGTTATAGAAGGTACAATCAAAAATATCTTGTACTTCTTCCGTGGCAAGAACATAAGCTGGCAATTATAAATGAGTTGTCAAATATTTGGAAGCAAAGAAAAATAAGTTGTAGAAGTAACAAAATTGTTGTTTAACAAACTCACATGAACATCGAACTGGAATCATGTCGCCTAGTTCCATCAAAATTTTATCATCACGAAAAGCATTGGATCCTTGACGGCGGCGTCCAAGATCAAATGCTATTTTCATATTATCATGAAATGCATATGTCTTGCATAATGCATCCCATTTTGAACAGCCAAAGAATGTGGCATTTGGTTGATTAAAGATCTTAACCTTAAGAACGAAATATTTCGTCTTAATGTTAACTTCTTTACTAATAGTTTCATCAAAATCTTGAATATTGATCTTGTCACAAACGTGGCGTCTTGCAAAGGAAGGGATGCACTAGTTGAATTAGAAAGAAATGATACGTTATAAACATAAACTTAAGTCATGCATGCATGCACCATAACAAGAACATGTCGTGCAAATTACATACCGACCAGGACCTAAGCGTGATGAAAAAGTATGTGTCTGCTTCATCAAACACGGGATCGTTGCATCGACCCAAGTCGTCTTGACAAATCTCGCACTTGGGATGAGATATACTATGTGTTTATAATCATAGAATTAATTGAAAGTAATAAAAATATAATGAAAATTATAAAAATATAACATGAGAAGTAATACAATTTGTGCCTCATTGGCCCATCTCCAGTATGTAATTTAATCATCGACATTCTAGAAAGTAAGAAAATAGTGTCGAACCATAATATATATGAATGCAACAATTATATCACTAATACATATATCAAGTAATCTAGCAAATTAATAGAATCAACAATTTATTAATGGCATCTAGCAAAAATTCTACAAAAATTTCATCTAGGCGCCGGCGGCAAGTACGTTTGACTTTGGCGGCCACGTACGGCCATGGCCCGCCGCCGTGGCCATGGCCGTACGTGGGTCATTCTCCCAGTAATATACCCCAAGGACATTCTCATGGGTCAAATTCTTCATTCTCAGTAAACACTCTGCATGGTTCTTGTCATAATCTTTTATAACAAGGGCAGTCTTTGGATAATTCTCTTTAGCCATATTGACAGTCTTCATACCAGATGGCATCTGTAAATATGAATAACCAACTCCGGTTGTACGCACTAGAGGACCTCGATGGTGGGTGAATTGAATAGAAATCGAATCATCTTGGGGGTTTTTTTCACCGCTCGATTGAGCGCCACTTGATTGTGACGCCCGCTATAAAAAGGTAAAGCTGAGCTTATATGCATAAACTACAAAGAACATTAAGAATCTAATACCAATGCAATCCCAAATATATGTTCAGATCAGAAACCATAGAAATGTGGACAGAATAGCAGCAGGCATGTAAAAAAACCGAGTGATTGATGAGGAAAAATAAAGAGGGATTAGCAGTTGGTACAGACCCCGCTGGACTGGGGCGAACTGGATTGGGCGGGGGAGCCGCTGCGACGGCGGGGAGGCATTCTCGAGACGGCTTCGGGCGGACTTGCGTAGCAACACGGAACCGGATCGGCGGCGACGACTCGCTGTTGATCCCATCGATAAGGGTTAGGGTTAACGCAAGGGAAGCAGATGACCTTGGGGTAGCAAGAAGATGAAATAGAAAAGGCTAACGGGGGTAGGAGAGAGTTCACCTGTGGTGAGGATGCCCACTGGCGGCGACGAGGATCCCGATCCGCCGGCGCTCCGGGGGAGGGTGCGAGGAGATCCGGCCGGGGGTGAATCGAGGTGGAAGGAGTTTTGGTGGAAGCCGAGAATAATCACAAAGCCCATAGAGTAGAAGGCTATCTTTCACACCGGAGGAAATTGCACATAGCACCACTTGTTGGGGCTTTTATTGCATCAAACCACAATCCTAACATTTTTTTGCACAAAACATCAATTATTGGGGTAATCTTTTGCATAGAACACAAATTTAGTCATTAGTCGGTTTGATAGACACTTAACTGGTCGGTTAAACAAAACATGAGGGCCGTTAACTTACATGTGGGCCCAAAATATATTTTTTCAGATAAAAGATATATTTTTTGTGGAAACAAATCAGGAAAACTGATTTTTCCAGGAAAAATATTTTACGCGGGAGAAAAATTCGGGGTGAATTTATATTTTTGAAGAAAAAATAGGTTTTTGTTTGGCCCAAAATGATTTTTTCGGGTCGAAAATAATTTCGGTGGAAAATAGTTTTTCTTAAAAAAAAAAAATTTTCAGGAAAACGATTTTCCACAGAAAGTTTGTTTTCGGGAAAATACGGTTTTGGGGGGTCCAAAATGATTTTTTATTTGGATGCTAACTATATTGTACAGGTAGGGGAAAAATACTAAAGTAATTTCTAATATTGATAGACAGTTAGCGTCAAATATACATAACAAAACTTCATAAATATGGACTCAAGTTGTTAATTATCTATCAAAGTAGCTAAAGACTTGATTTGTGTTTGTTGCAACCAATTACTCCAATAGTTGGTGTTTTGTGCAAAAAAATTCGCAAGTTGTGGTTCTGTGCAAAAAATGCCACAACAATTGGTGTTAAGTGCTAAAACCTCTCCACACCGTGACATCGTTTCATCGGCTTTGTGCCACGGCTGACATGGCGACCCCACTCAACAGTGTGGGTGTTTTTTTTGAGCATAACAGCGTGGGTGAGGAGAGGCATCAGGCAACCTGAGATCTGTTGGGCCACTCGGTGGCCTGCGTGCCAATCTCCAATTCTTGATTGTTGTGGAAAATGGAGGCTTCCCAGGCCATCTGCATTCGTCGCCGTCGGATCGTTTTTTGGGCGGCTAAGATCTCGGCGGTGGCAGCACTTGTAATTTTGACGGCTCGTATATATAGCCATACATTCAGTTTGTTTTCTTCCCACCTGGTGAAAATCCTAGCCGCCTGAACGCCTCCACGCACTAGCCGCCTTGCCCTTGCGCCTCCCGCCGCTGGCGAGCCACGCCGCCTCTACACCCGCAGGTCACCCCACTGCCTCGCTGCGCTCTCCTATCATTCTCCCTCTCCCTCACCTCTTTCTCTTTCTGCTCGAGCAGGTCGCCATGGACACCTCCTGCAGAAGCTTCGTTGGCCTCCCGTGCTCGGCCTCGTCGTCAGCAGTCGCATGTCCATCTACCACGACAGTGGTGCTCTGTATCCTCCTCGTTTCTCTGGCTCTCCATCCGCCATGGCTAGAGATCGAGCCGCCAGGAAATCGCTCAAGGCTCCTCCACGGGGACGGGCGAGAGGAGCTGAGGTGAACACCCTTCCCCTCGCCTCCTCTTGCCCACATACCACCTCGGGTGAGATCCAGAAGAAAGAGTATGAAGAAGCAAGTGAGATGGGGAGGGGAAGAAGAGATGGTGCTTGGATGCATTAGGTGCTTAGATCCTAGGATATTGTTGTTGCTATACGGGAGTTTCTGCGGTCTACCTAGATTTCTAAGAAGTTTTTGTTGCCTTTCTTATTTTGTCGGGTGCCTGCTTTGTGCTTTCCAATTGGGCATGTGGAGGATAGGGGAGGGGAAGATTTGGGGTGGGCTGGATAAATTAATTACCTTCGACATAATACTAAATATAGCATGTTTGTAGTTGTTACTAATTAATTTCACCCATGTAATAATCAGTTTTCCTACACTAATTGTTTTATCTTTCATATTGTGGTGCGTTACAGGTTGAAGTGGCATGGACGAGTATTCATTTATTTCGAGAGCTTTGGACCAGGAAAGTCTTTTATCGAGAGAAGGGTTGGGCTGTCAATTCTTGGACTTGCTCCTGATTATGAATTAGAGGGGGTAGTGCTAATTATGCTTATATGTTTACTTTGCCTATGATGCTATTTCCATTGCTACGTTATAACGGAACTGGTCGATTTTACCTAAAATATGGGAAGTAAATGCATTGTTCTATTTGATGTATTAGCTACCAAAAGATACACAAACCCTGGACTACAAATTTATAATGAGACATATTTCTGGTGCCTTTCCCTTTTTCCATTTGACATGCCCCTAGGTCCGGGGTTTTATTTTACTGACATGCCTACACTAGTACAAAACATGTCTTTGGATATGAGCAAAGGTCATGGTTCGAACATGAACCGGTTCTACTGGCCCAATAGAACCGGTTCGTGGCTCCGGGCTTTAGAACCGGTTCGTGTGGTGGGCCCCCAGCCCAGCGGTGCCCTGCCAGCGCCCCTTTAGAACGGGTTTGTACTACCAACCGGTTTTAAAGATACGGTGGCAGGTTGCCGTTCGGCGTGCGGGCCACCTAGCAGCATTAGAACCGGTTGGTAGTACAAACGGGTTCTAAAGGTGCACTAAGTTTAGTACCACCTCGCTAACCGAAGATGAGTTCGACCGGTTTATAAGCACGGGTCAGTGTCGACTTATCGTAGCATAGCAAGTTTAATAAAGGTTGCCCACGAGTGATTCATCTATATGTTGTATACTGTAAAGGCAATTTCGGTTGAACCTTGATTGGTGGGCAGATTGCTAGATTTGCCAACCAATCAGGGCTTAACCGAAATTGTCCTTTATGGTGTATAGAGTGTCGAGTAATCTTCCGTTGACATCCTATAATGAAATTGCTATACTTTTTTTCCAACCAAAAAAAACACAAGGTATCATCATTTGACACACATAACATGTGTGCAAAAGTTGAGAGGATTACGGCAAAAACTGGATGCACTTCGTGTACAAACTGGAACATCTCTTTCAAAGTATAATGGTTTCAAACGAAAACTCATCTGTTACAAAGACATTTCATTTTTCTAAACTTATTTTAACTCAAGACTTTTTTTTGCATTCAATATGCACCATTCAAAGCCATATACTAAAATTTCAACCCTTTCTGACTTCATTTGCTATTTTTATTGCATTTAATGATTTATTTTGAGTTAAATGACCTTGAATTTGGAAAGCACTACAACTGAACTCAGAAATGGATGAAACTTGGCAAGGTATCATCATTTGACCACATAACATGTGTGCAAAATTTGAGAGGATTACGGCAAAAACTGGATGCACTTCTTGTACAAACTGGACCATCTCTTTCAAAGTATAAGGGTTTCAAACGAAAACTCATTTGTTACAAAGACATTTCATTTTTCTAAAAATATTTCAACTCAAGACTTTTTTTGCATTCAATATGCACCATTCAAAGCCACATACTAAAATTTCAACCCTTTCTGACTTCATTTGTTATTTTCATGCATTTAATGATTTATTTTTAGCTAAATGACCTTGAATTTGGAAAGCACTACAACTGAACTCAAAAAAGGTTGAAACTTGGCAAGGTATCATCATTTGACCCACATAACATGTGTGCAAAAGTTGAAAGGATTACGGCAAAAACTGGATGCACTTCGTGTACAAATTGGACCATCTCTTTCAAAGTATAAGGTTTCAAACGAAAACTCGTCTGTTACAAAGACATTTCATTTTTATTAAATTATTTCAACTCAAGACTTTTTTACATTCAATATGCACCATTAAAAGCCACATACTAAATTTCAACCCTTTCTGACTTTATTTTCTATTTTTCATGCATTTAATGATTTATTTTGAGCTAAATGACCTTGAATTTGGAAAGCACTACAACTGAACTCTGAAAAGGTTGAAACTTGGCAAGGTATCATCATTTGACCCACATAACATGTGTGCAAAAGTTGACAGGATTACGGCAAAAACTGGATGCACTTTGTGTAAAAACTGGACCATCTCTTTCAAAGTATAATGGTTTCAAACGAAAACTCATCTGTTACAAAGACATTTCATTTTTCTAAACTTATTTTAACTCAATACTTTTTTTTGCATTCAATATGCACCATTCAAAGCCACATACTAAAATTTCAACCATTTCTGACTTCATTTGCTATTTTCATGCATTTAATGATTTTTTAACTATTTTAAAGTATTTCACAAACTAGTATTTCAAAAGAATTCAACTTTAAACTATTTAAATTTGAAAACCACTGCCACTAACAGAATATTTATAATTATGTTTTAAACTAAAATAAAAAGATTTAATAAAAAACTCCAACTATTCTAATAGCTAGTCAAAATATAAAAACAAATATAAATCTAAAAAATAAAGGTTTAGAACCGGTTTCAACCACGAACCGCTGCTAAAGGTCCCTCACCTTCCCGCGTGTATTTTTGGCCGAAAAATGGATGAAATTGGTGACCTTTAGAACCGGTTTGTGGCTGAAACCGGTTCTAAAGGTCCGTTAGCACCGGTTTCTGCTACAAACCGGTGCTAAAGGTCCATGGTATATATATCGGCACTTGGCGTCAGTTCCGCCCACCGCTTCAATTCGTCACACCACGCCGCCAGGCTGCTGGTCTTCCTCGCCGCCGTCGCCTTCCCTGTCGCCGTCACTGTCGCCCTCTCCAGCGTACGTCCACCTCCCCGCCGCCGTGGCCATGGTCCGTAGTGGTCGAATGCGCGTCGCCGTGGTCGAACTTGCCGCCGCCGCGCCGTAGTCGCCGTGGCCATGGCCGTAGTGTCCGCCATGGCCGTAGATGGTCGACCTCCCCGGCGTTGGGGCGTTGGGGCGTCACAATCAAGTGGCGCTCAATCGAGCGGTGAAAAAAAACCCCAAGATGATTCGATTTCTATTCAATTCACCCACCATCGAGGTCCTCTAGTGCGTACAACCGGAGTCGGTTATTCATATTTACAGATGCCATCTGGTATGAAGACTGTCAATATGGCTAAAGAGAATTATCCAAAGACTGCCCTTGTTATAAAAGATTATGACAAGAACCATGCAGAGTGTTTACTGAGAATGAAGAATTTGACCCATGAGAATGTCCTTGGGGTATATTACTGGGAAAATGATGCAAATGGATCGTATATCCGAGCTCATGTTGAGCCCTATACAGATTTCATTTCAAATATCATGGAAAATCCTGTTTATTTTGTTGAGCAAACTTCAAATTCAGTTCCATCTCCAGCATTTCAAGAAATAGTGAGGTGCTCATTCCAACATCTATCAGTGAAACATGTATCATATTCCAGTCTTATCAATATGTATAATTAACTATGTAGTTTTTGCATTCTGTTGTAGTGCAACAATTAATGCCTTGGACTATATCAGAGAAAGTGGTTATTACCACGGCAACTTCTCATGGAATACAACTTTATACCACCAGCTCTGGAATAAAAGGATAGTCAAATTGGCGAACTTCGAACTAAAAGGTAAGATTGTCACATAAACTTTGATATTTAGTCATTAAAAAGAATTTGGGAAGTATATAAGCTTTGTGACTATTAATGTTCTCTGCTTTTTGAGAAAAAGTTTAGAAAAATATGGAGTTTAATAACATAATTGGACAATTTGATTTCCTTGTAAAAAAGGAGGAAATCAATTGTTATTTTCATGTGCTAGGCAAATTTAGTTTCTTCCAGCCGCAAAAGTACATTTGGAAGTCTTCACCTTATCGTGATTTTCGAAACTCCAAAAACTGAAGTATCTTTGGTGGAAGCAGTATGCACTAGGCAGAAAAATAAGGATAATAAACCATGTGCCATTATTATTTTTGACTATTACCATATCATTATTTGTATTTCAAGTTGTGTATGTCCACATTAAAAATAATGATTTGCAGCATAGTTTGATTTTCATTGTAATCTACTCACTGGAAAATAATAAATTGACATGTTCTTCATTAGGCAATAGCATATTTATTATTTTTGACTATTACCATATCATTATTTGTATTCCAAGTTGTGTACGTCCACATTAAAAATAATGGTTTGCAGCATAGTTTGATTTCCATTGTAATCTACTCACTGGAAAATAATAAATTGACATGTTCTTCATTAGGCAATAGCATATTAACGTCTAGTTAATACACCAATTCCTAGCCTCAAAATAATATACAATGAACAAAACCTATCTGCATGTTTAGTTGCTGGCTAAAACTAATGTAACATTTAGTTTCTTAATTTGATTACCTCCCTTTTAGGTCTTGAGCTGCTGCAATGCCAGGTGGAAGATTGTGTCTCTCTGGGAGCTTCTCTTGAGAGTGCATCTCAATTTGTGAAGAAAAATTATCGTAATTACGAGCAACGCACTTGCTTCGCAATAGACGATCTCGCAAGGAGGTTCAAGTCTGTTACTGTGTAAGTTGTTGAATTGGGCTACTAAAGCCCATAACCCTCCTCTTCTTATAGTTTCATAAAAGTGCTCTCGGTGGAGCACATGTTTTTTGTTATATTATTTATTTATGAGAGAAATCCATATCACAACCCTGATTCGTCACCAAAGTCCATAAGATACAATCCTGAACTTCAAAACCCGACAAAAACTAACCTTGTACCAGCTTCAACAACGTTTTGAGACTTTCCTAGATTGAATACAAGGGTAGTGTGTTTTATTAACAAGGGAGAGTCGCCCGAGGCACCAGATTTCATTCAAACATAGCAGCTCAGTGACATTGTACAGCATGTATAGTAAACCCAGAGCAGTCCAGACTAGATAATTTGTGAACAAAAGGACATCCAGACCGAGAGTGAGCTTGTTTGACACACACAAAGGTAGGTACTGAATTGGAATTCAGAGTCTGATGAGCACAATCATGGGCAACTCCATTAAGGCTCCTAGAGATGTGGTATGTTTTAGCATTGATATGTTTGGAGCTGCTTAAGAAGCCGGCAAGATGCGGCCTGAGATCCCAACAAACGAGAGGCCCTGCAATGTTTCTTCCAGCCGCAGATTTCGCCAAGCTGAGATTATCTGTGAAGAAAGTGGCGCTCAAGATCTGGAGCTTGGAGGCTACAATAGCAGCCAGATGGAGAGCAGAAGCTTCAGCTGCCAAGGGGGAGGGAGCAAGATCCATGGAAGCTTGGGTCATAATGATACAGTTTTCTTGTCCCTCCATAACCTGAATGTAGAGTCAATGTTTGTAGTTAATGTATCAGACCTTAAGTACCATGGGTGAGAGAACCAAGCAGCTTTAGAAAAAGGGCATAGAAAGAACAAGTGCAACTCATCTTCAGGAGAATCACAAGTGCAAGACGAATTGAGGATTCAGGAAAATACTTAGCCTTTAAGATGAGATGAAGAAAAGAAGTAGGGGCTTCAGCTATTCTCCAAGCAGCTTCAAGAATTAAACCTTGATTCACGGCTTGAAGATTTCGAATACCTAGACCTCCCTCTTCCTTAGCAGTACAAATATCCTTCCATGCTCTTAGACAGAGGCTTCTGGAGCTTTCACCATCATGAATTCGTGTCCACCAAAAAGTTCTGATAATGGCAGTAAGCTTGGCGATGAATTTCTTGGAAAAAATATATTTGAAATGTAGTACACAGGAATAGATGAGAAAACAGGTTTTATGAGTTCTAGTCTCGCTGTGTGAGAAAGAGTGTTTGCCTTGTAGCCTGAAAGCTTAAATTGGAATTTGTTAGCAACAAAGGAATATGTGGTGGATCTGTTCTGTGCTGGAAGGATTAGAGGATGTCCTAGATGGGTAAAATTGTTGTTCATGTTTTTAATTTTTTCTGGAAACTTTCATGTTTTGGCCAAATTTTGACCCAGAATGGTTCTGAATGTGTATTTTCCTTCTAGTATTTTATCTCTTCGGCAAAATGATTCAAAACTTTTCCAGATTGAATTAAATGATATTTTTCATTTTTGAGATTGTTCTCAATTTTTTCTGGAAACTTTCATTTTTTGGCCTAGTTTTGACTCTAAATAGTTCCGAATGTGTATTTTCTTTTCATTTTTTTCTGTTTGGCAAAACTTTTGAAACTTTCCTTAGATTGAAAGGTAGTGTGCATTTTTAGTTTTTTCTTCAACTTTTTCTAAAAACTTATGTGAAGTGGGTGGGTGATGTCGCTGGTCACAGGGATGCTGACTAGGCAGTCAATGGTCAAAAACTGTCAAAACTGTGTTGAAACTGGTCCAAGGTTTGTTTTTGTTTGTTTTTTTCAAGTTTAAGATTGTAAAGTAGACGGATTTTGAAGTTCAGGGCTGTATATTATACTAAGGTGATAATTTAAGGTTGTAATAATGGACTTCTCACTTCATTTATCACGACATGTTGTGTAAGTGTTTCATATTTTTCAGGCATACAGTGGAGACAATGAAAAGTGACTTCCAGGATCATGAATTTTTTTGGGACATCAAGAGGAAGAAGATTTTCTTTGCCTATGATGTACCTCAAGTTTGGAACAATGAAGCAGTCCTGGAAAATTTTCGGCAATCTCCATCTATGCCAATTTTACCATGGTCTTCATCATGGGTACTTAGTGATAAAGGTGATAAGCTTATGAAACGTATGGTGATTTACCGCGATGAGAATGGACTTGGATCATATGATTATTATGATTTGAATGAATTTCTAAGGTTCATAAGTGGTATGTATTCGCATGAGAATGAACTCATGCTGAAGGTAAAAATATACTCAGATTTCGTTGCATAATCGATTGTTGTTGCATAATTGATTGTTTTGGTTTTTATTGCAGATTCCTATGCTCAATCTTGATTCTGAAGTCCGGAATAGGTATCCCCATCTGTTTTTTGATTTGAGAAAAGCCATAAGAGATGCCATGGAAGTGCACAATGAATAAGGTATAGTTTTGATCTTTTTCTTAATAAATAAATTTAGTTAACGCAAACTTTATGAGCAATTCTTAGTTATTGCAAATTTTAAAAATAACATCGGTGGGATTTTAATCAGAACAACAATATTGAATGTAGACTGAGTTTTATTAACAAAATGTACTTAGCAATGGTGGCTTCTAAGATGTTTCCATCCACTTAGTGTCTGTTTGGTAAGAGGGATGAATGTATGTGATATGGCTAATACTTCTCATGTGTTATTATGCGCAATCTTAATCTGCATGTGAGAAGTTTATCTCCATGTACGTCATAGCCTGCTAGTCTGATATGTGGTAATTTTATTGCAGAACTAGCAGTGTCTCACTCCCAGGGTGCCAAACTGCATCTCTACCGGCCCACAGGAGGAAAGGCCCCTGCCCTAGGACGTAGTCTTTAACTTAGTTTCTGTGTTGTGATTGTCTACTTAGTCTTTTAGTTTCTTTAATCTCTGGGAGCCAACTGTCTCGAGTCATGGTGATTTAGTACCAGAAGACGATATGGACAACTTCCTAGTTTGGTGCTGTGCCAAAGGATCTCCATGGTGAACTATTTTGCTCTCTGAAAGTTGTGGCAACGTTTGTCGTTTGAACTGTATGAAATCATGCTCTCCGTTACTACTGTTTGAACTGTATGAAATCATGCTCTCAGGAATGCACTTACCCAAAATCTGTTTTATTTTGTGAGCCAGCGTGTTGGTTTTGGGTTTTCAACAATTTTCCATGCTACCACTTGGGCGTACAGGCTTGAACTATGGGCTCATCATGATGCATATACTTGAAAAGAGAGAAATGTGTAAAAAAAAAGCCAAAGAACTTGTCATCGAGGAGGTGCAGTCCAATCCTTTTTAAACATAAAACCCCCTTTGTTTTTGTCCTTGAAATTTGCTGAAGAGGTTCTATAATGTCCTCCAAATGTATCGATCGCTCTGACGTGACATATAAATCCTATATGCATCCTGCTGGCGTAGTAGGCACTCCTTTGTGGTACTGTATTTTTCATGTTTGTTTGTTGTAGTATTTCCACTGAGCTTATCTGATTTTCTCAATCAATCCCTGTCTGTCCTCCACGCCACCGGCACTACTCATTCGAAGTCCACTGTTCCCCTCTGCTCGTGCTCCACCGCCCAACTCTCCACCACTATCTCTCTCTCGCTCTCTATATATATATATATCTTTTTTTTTGAAGCTTTACTGTCTCTCATTTTCACCATCATCGTTGGCTTTTCTACTCAATGCAACCGTCACTCATCTTGACTCACCGTACGCTGGCACTGGTTCGCCTCAAATGAACCGTATCGGCGTTAAGTATGAAGCCAATTTGTTCCGGTTTGATTGATGCGGTGGAGGGCACTACAGAACAAATCACACGTCGTCGTGTGTTGTGAGCCGAGCGTCTTTTCACGTCTACTTAGCTTAGAGCAACTTTAGCAGATATGCTATTTTGTTATACTGCAAAACATATTTACATATGCAAAAATATTTGCATCTGGTAGAACAGATACGCTAAAACTGATAAAAGCAACTCAATTGTATGTCTAAAACTAAGATTCAGAGTTAGAGCATCTCCAGAGCAACTCAATTGTATGTCTAAAACTAAGATTCAGAGTTAGAGCATCTCCAGCGCCCCCGCCTGTCCTCCCCAAGGCCGCGCTAATAGTACCGGATGGAGGAAATTCGCCCACTCGCACCCTCAAGAGTCCAAATAGCGTCGGATTGGGCCGAAATTGAGTCCGGCGATCCTAAGCCGACCCAGCGCGTTGGGGAGCACCGGACGAAGCGAAATGCGCCGAGTGGCCCACTCTGTCAGGTGAAATCGTCTAAATCGACCACCACTCTCCCCACCACATTGTCGTCGCCACATTGCCGTCGCCGGCGTCGCACCGCCGCAAAATAGTCGTCGCTCCGCCCCAATCCCACCGAAAAAGGGAAGAGCTCACCCCCACTGACCTCCTCTCCCGACCTTGGCCGAGCACACCGGCGGCTGCTCGGTTGGTCACGCCCAGCCGAGTACACCGGCGTCTGGTCGCGCCCACCTCGCCCGCCAGGTGTTCGGCGAATTGCCTGAACGCCGCGCCGCGCCATGGATTCCGACGACGAGGCGTTGTTCGCCGCACTGATGGAGGAAGAGGCCGACGCCGGCGCCCAGGACGAGGAGCGCCTCCTGATGCTCGCCATCTTGGCCGATTTGTTCGGCGCCAACACGACACCGCAACGAGGTGACTCCAAGATGGGTTGCCGGAAGGCAAAAGAAAGGCGTCGTTCCGAGGGCTATTGCTTGCTCTATGTCAACTAATTTGCCGATGTTCCCCTGCACGGTTAGAAGGTATTCCGGCGCCGGTATCGCATGGGCTGAAAGCTCTTTCTTCGCATTGTCAATTCACTCCGAGAGTACGACAGTTATTTCGTTTGTAAGGAAGATTGCACTGGCACAGTTGGATTCTCCTCACTTCAGAAGTGCACAACGGTCATGAGGATGCTTGCATACGAAGCTCCTGGTGATCAACAGGAAGACTATGCACACATGACCGAGTCCACCTCCCTTGATTATATTTACAAGTTTTGCAGAGCAGTGGTGGGCTGTTTTGGAGGAAAGTACTTGCGAGCACCCAATACTGAAGACATTGCTCGAATCCTAGAAGAGAATGAAGCAACAGGATTTTCTAGGATGCTTGGAAACATCGACTGCATGCATTGGGAATGGAAAAACTGTCCATTTTCTTGATAGAGGATGTACAAGGGCACAAAAGGTCATTGCAGTGTGGTATTTAAAGCAGTTGCTACGCATGATCTTTGGATTTGTCACTTATTCTTTGGCCTTCCAGGAACATACAATGACATTAATTTCCTGCATGCTAAAATAGCGTTAAAAAAACGATTTAGAAGCCAAACGGCTCAAGATGCTCTTACTACCATCGGACAGTCCACTGTCCGTGCCCACCGCCCGAGCCGCCGAACCAACCCCTGCATGTGCCACGCCCGTGGCCGGGGCCGGCGTGTTCCAGGTCGATACCGCCAATGGTCGCCACGCCCGAGGCCTGGCCGCCCGTGGAGGCCGCGCACTGGCCTCCCCGCCACCCTGGCTGGTGTTCCCCTGCCCCCTACCCCGTGGCTGGCCGCCGCGCCTCCGCCCATGGTCACGCTTCGCTCTGTTCAGCTCCACCCCAGGCCGCTCCGCTTGGCCACGGCCACATCCCAGCCCTATGATGGGGCCGTTTGTTTGCTTCGGTATGTCATATTGGCATTTATAATGCGGGACGAAGGCATATGTCGTATTTGAGTTCATGCAAAAATACAAATGACAACAAAATGATCTTGGCTTATTTGGTACGGTAATAATATAAGTTTATAAGTTTGATTTTGACAAAAAATTAAAATTCTAATACGAACTATATTTGAAATGAAGGAAGTATAACTGTAACATATATTAAGCTAGCAGAATCCTCACACCTTGGTCGTCGATCAAAGTGGATTTCATCACCGTGCACACATAGCTATACGTACATGACCGGCCAGCCGGATATGAAGCATCCTGCATAGAAACACCGGGACACGCATGATTGCACGTCTCTCTCCAACTAGACCGGGAGCGCGCTCTGCCACGCATTCCAGGTCAAAGGGAATGTATCCAAACATTACTAACACACATATCTTAATCAGTTAGCATGGCAATGTATTGAGTAAGAAGTAACGTTCAGAAAATCTTAGTCAGGATCAAGTAAAATGCTTTAATAGCTAGCCGGATAATAAGTTTATTATCATATTCCGAGCATTTCATTTGTACAGAAGCTGGTTGCTTGAAGAAAAGCCTATTTAGCAGGGAGCATAGTTTACATAGCAAGATTTTTACACAATGTGGAGATCCTGGACGATAAACTAAACATATCGATAACAGGCCGTGCAATACATAGCATTTTGGGTAGAGCGTCGAAGGAGATTCTTTTTTGCGCACAATTGGCATTACCATCGGAAAACCTGCATAAGGAAATTTTCACAATTTATTAGAAAAATAAAATAGCATAAGGATCCAGAGAATTACATGCTAAGACTTACAGGCGCAAAAGGTAAGTTCTTTTTGTGTAGGACAACGTCACTACCATTGGATTCAATATGTTTGATAAATACGTGGAAAATAATAGTGTTTTAATTAATCAAGGTAAAAAGAATATATAAGAGATGTGGCTATTGGGATAGTAGACAAAGTGAGATAGCCACGATAAAGTGGGATCATAAGTGGATTTAATACATTTGCTAATTTGGATAAATCTTTTGTGTAGTAAAATCCTGAAGAAAGATAATCAGTGTGATGTCAGATGTGAAATAAACTTAATATGTATCGATCTGTTTAATTCTACTTAGCTAGCTCGATACAGCGTCGTTTACAAAGGATGTATTACACAGATGTTTATCATTTGGAGTAAGAACTTATTTTGCTAGTTCTGTGTTAGGAGTATTAAGAATTCTAATATGGAGAATCAGATCAGTTGTCTAGAATACCATCAAGATAAAAAAATGTAGATGATTCAAAATCTGAATATTTTTTGCAGATTCATTTAATTATGCATAAAGAAATATGGCTCTGTTACAGCATTTTTGATAATTTACTTGCTTGTACACATATACCGGTCATCCTATGAAAAAAAAAGATGAGACTCAAGTATATATTCAGTAACTTGGAACATGCGACAATTATAACAACATTAGCAAGTAAAATAACATGTCTTGATAAATTCAAATGCCCAGGCAGAGTACTTCGTACCAAGCCCCTAATGGTTACTATAATGAAAGGAAATTTGAGAAAAGAAGACTACCATACCAGAAAGCAATTGTACAACATGAACACATTAAGGAAAGCTTGAGAAGGGAAAGGAAAACACCTGCTTGCTACGGTTGGGGCAACAACATTAAGTAATTCCAACCTGACCATCTTTGATTTTCAGTGCCATCCTATGGGAAATGAAAATGAGCGCAAAATAAAAAATAGAACCAATATCCTAAGCAAACTTCTTCACCTTAACAAACTGTAAGCAAGAATTTTCAGTTTGTGAATAAATGGCCAAAAGAAAAATGTCACCTAACCAACGTGACACTAATTAACCATAATGCTTTGACACAAAGCATATATGTGGAAAATTTCTAGAGGGGGAATTAATCAGAAGTAACATTTAGGTCCATCTAGAGTCAAAGGAGGCAAGTGCAGCTATATACATATATAGTATATCTTTGTTGAAGCTTGCGGAGGACTCGAAAAGCACCTGCTGGCTGTAGGTGGAGCAACAACATTAAGTAATTCCGGCCTGACCATCTTTGATGCTTCCATTATAGTTCTTTCACTGCCATCCTATAGAAAAGGGTAATGAGGGCAAAATCAAAATAAAACCAGTATTCTAAACAGAATTCTTCACTTTAACAATTTGTAAGAAAGAATTTTCAGATTGCGAGCAAATTATCAAAAGAAAAATGATACTTAACCAATGTGACACTAACTCATGTTAACCATTATGCTTCAAAAAAAATCATATGTGTGGGAAAATTGTAGAGGGAATTAATCAGAAGTAGCATTAACTAAAATTAGAGACCCCACCCCCCCTGTACATCCCCATGTAACCTTGTAACTCTAGCTCTGTTTTAATATAAAGTCAGTGGGGGAACTCCCCCCACTGTCAAAAAGTTCCTAAAAAAAACTAAAATTAGAGAACATATAACTAAAGCTACATTATGAGAGCCATGACCCAGCGTGTATAAGTCTTGTACATCCAAAGGAAATTACAACACTTTTTCAAGACTACTGCTTTTAGTATAGATCGCAAGCAGTTATGCCAAAAGCATGGAAAGCTGAGTATACTAAGACAGTAGGATAACTAATTTGCAAGCACATGACTGTTGAAGTTTGAGTGCATTCACATAGTGCTAGAATAGTAATAAATCAGCAGGCAAATCTTTGGCCAAGCGTGGAAGTGCAATGAAGTTTGCTTCCCGGAGTTGGCTTGATCCATGTTGATATTATGGCTCTCGCTTTGATCAATGTAGTAGCCACGCTCGACAGCCGTGTTAACAACAGTTTTCTGCAGGAGAGCAACAAATATAAATTTCAGTAGTCTGTCGATTCATTTCAAAGGATGCAAAGAAAAACTTCAGAATAGGGGGCTCACCTGCTGCTGTAGGCGTTGCTTGGAGGTGCCGGCAGACGGACATGATGTGTTGTCAACAAATCTGGTGCACGCGCGAGCTCCACGGGGAGCAGCAGTGCGAGAGCATCAATGACGCAGCAGCTCCAATCTTCCTCGTCCATTTCGTACCGGTAGCCATGCTTTTCCTAAGACTGAGGAAGAGGGAGGCAGAGGAGGTCACCAAACCAACCAGTGAGGCGAGAGAAGCATGGGGTGAGATTGAGGCATACAGGCTTATTCGATAGTGTCGTCCGGTGCGGCGGCGAGGACGACGACGACATCAGCAGCGGTGGTGACATCCGGTCGGCGGCAACCAAGCGGCACCGTCAGTTCTAAATTTAAATGGCTAGTAGGGGGCGGACGAGAAGGAGAGGAAGAGCACCTGAAGGACGACGACAATGGTGACGTGGACCTGGCGAGGTGTGCGGGAGCGTGCAGGGCGCTAACCTGGCGAGCCCCGGCCACCCGCGCCTCCGGCTCCTCGAGAAGCATGCGAGGCACCCGTTGCTCTCCTCGTCTAAGCCCTTGCGTCCGCCTCCTCGGCCTGTAGGCAGGCACACACGCAGCGACGCGAGCCCACACGCCGGGGCTCGAGCTCGGCCATGGCCGCCACCGCGCCCGGATCCGGATCCGGAGCGCCCTTCGACCCCTTCACGAGATGCTGCAGTCCTCCTACTGAGTTCCAAGGGGGTGGGGAGGAGACGCTGGGCGGCGTGATGTCGAGGATGGGGGCCGGGGCGAGCGCATGCGGTGGCGGTGGCGGCGCGGGAGGAGGAAGGATAGGTGGAGGAGCAGCGAGCGGGGGAGGAGGCGGCGGCGGGTAGGTCTCCACGAGAGATGTCGCAATATATACCTCAATGTGAAAGACAGAAATGCCCTCGGCGGGGTGTGAAAATTACAGGCGGTGGCATGACATTTTGACCACAAAAGACATACACCGGGCGAATGACCAGGCACGGCCGCTGACGAACACGGCCCACAAATCAGCGTGAGGAATAACGTATACGTGAGTGACAAAAGTGAGTACTGTTCAATCTCCAAAATTTCACACCACGCGAACTCCTAGCCACTGACCATGACAGGCGTGGCCCATTCGAAAGCGGGGCCCATAAATCAGCGGCAGGGGGAAGAAAAACGCAGGTGACAAAAAAACGCACTGTTCACGAACTCTATAACCGGTTTTATCCAACGGCTGACAACAAACCGAAGGAAGATCCGGCGGTCCAGAACTCATCAAGATGGCGATCGGACGGCCGAGGGTGCCTGAGCTCTGGGAGAGCCCCATTTCAGCCACGGTTCTAACAATGGGATAGTACTACTGTCTCGTGTTTTGTTTTGTTTTTCTCCGATTCGTTTGGTTTCCTTTTCTTTTGTGCTCTCGGTTTCTTAGTTGTACTTAGTTTTGTCTAAGTCAATTATGTTTACTCGCTTTTCCCCTCCACCGTGTCGCCTACCCTATCGAATGCCCTTGGTCGTCGTGTGAGTTAGCCCGCGGCTTGGTCTTAGGGGTGCGTAGGGCGCTGCCACCGTACGCCGAAGAGCTCTAACACGACGTCCCCGTATACGGATTGGGTGCTTTTGTTGTTGTTGTTGTTGTTGTTGTTACTGGTTACCAAAAAAATAGCTACAGCCTAAAACTCTCTTTCTTCCTATTGATATTGATGCTTCAACTTGTGAAGCTTCATGTTCCTCTACAATTGGCACAACTTAAACAGACACAAGTTGAGTATTAGGTTGTAGCCTCTAGGAATGCCATGCTTTTAATTTGTATATTTGTAAAATTGAATATATATGTTTCTTGCTGTTTGAATAGTTAAGATTTAAGATATGCATGTTGCTTCAGTTTTAGGCTGTAGCTATTTTGTTGGTAGCCAGTATTAAACCAATTTAAAAATTACAAGCATGGCCAGTGCCTAAAGGCTACTGTCTTCTCAAGCAGTTTACAAATAACTACTATCCATGCGTCTGACAAGAGCAACTCCTTGTTGAATCGTAGAATGATGGGGGACTTTAAGCGTTTCGTTGATGACAATGCTCTAAAGGAGCTATTTTTGCATGGTCGGCGGTACAGGTGGAGTAATGTGAGAGAGGCGCCCACGATGATTAAGATTGATCGCGCTTTCGTCTCGGTTGACTGGGAACTTGACCACCCAGATAAGCGCTTTCCTCCGCAATCTCGGATCATTGTCCACTCTACCTTGCCCTTGAGGCCTTGTTTGGCAGCCGTGTTTGTAAAGGAAAGCCCGTGTTTTTTACCAGCCCAATCCGTTACTCAAAAATACACTCCTAAGCCCGTTTGGTAGCCCAGTTTGCACCAGTGGAAGCCCGTGTAAAACCCTAGAAACCCGTCGGGTTGACGAGTATTCCAGCCGCGGCGGGGGGGGGGGGGGGGGGGTGCTCGCGTTTTTTCTCTCGGGACGCAGAGGAGAGGAGCGGCGGCGGGCGGACACGAGAAGGAGGACACGGCGTTGCTGCCCACCGCATCCATGAGCCTTAGCCTTTGCCCCGCGCGCTCCTTGCCATGGACGCCCTAGGCGCCGCGTTGCCGCGGCTGGCTCTCGTCGACGCCGACGCCGCCAGGCCGGATGACGCGGCGTACGCGTGCGCCAGCCCCTGCTCCGTCGCCAGCGACTGCAGCAGGGTCGCCTCCCCGTCGACTTCGAGGGCCTCTTCTCCCCCTCCGCCGATGCGGCCCCGCCCTCGTTCCTCTTCGACGACCTGACCTTCCCGCTGCGGTTGCCGGCGTCTGCCGGAGTGTCTTCACCCTCGACTCCCCGCCGCTCTAGGGCTCCAGTCCATCTGCGACCGCCACCCGGAGATGGAGGACGCTGCCGCCGTCGTCCCGCGGTTCTACCGCGTCCCTCTTTGGATGGTCGCTGGCGACGGCGCCACAGTCAACGGCCTCGGCCGCGCCTCCTTCCGCCTCCCCGACCACTTCTTCGCCGTCTACGACGGCCACGGCGGCGTCCAAGTCGCCGACTACTGCCGGGACCGGCTCCACGCCGCGCTCGCCAAGGATCTGCTAGTCGCAGAGGTTCGCGTCGGCGGCTGCGACGACCTCAGCTCCTTGGACTCCAAAAAGCAGTGGGAGAAGGCGTTCGTGGAATGCTTCTGCCGCGTCGACGCCGAGGTCGAGGCGCCGGACACCGCCGGCTGGACAGCCGTGGCCGCGGTTGTATGTTTCTATTGATGATATACTTTAGATTTAATGTACTACTGAAACTGTGTGCCAAAGTGTTATGAAAAGTTCAGTTTTTATTATAGATACACCTTGTGGATAACCTCCTGTGCCAAACACGGGGATTTGTGGTTGAGGAAAATAATTGACGTGGGGAAGAGGATTAGGTGAGTGACGTGTTTTCACCCAAAACCCAAGGGATATTACACAGTAAAACACTATAATATACTTCTACCAAACAAAGCCTGAGGAGTTTTTTCCAGCCTATGATAAGGGGGCAACCCCAACTGCCAGGACATCATGGGACCCCACTAGTCAGGTGTAAGGTCAAAGGTGAATGGCCAATTCGCCCACCAGCCAGTTCCACCTACCAGCATTACAACGGCCCCGCACATCAGTACGTGGCGGCATAACGGCCAATGGCTTTGACCTGGCAAAAAAAACACCGTTTAGGCTTTTGTGAGGCGTTGGTGAGTAAAGGAAGGGAAAAGTGAGCAACGTTAGATGAGCAGGGTAAAAATGAGGAGAAATAAGCAACCATGGGCATGAAAATAGTAAACCATTTATTTGTTTCTTCCACAATTTATGTTTTAAATTCATGATTTTTTTGATGTTTTCATGAATTATAAAAGTTGTTCATATTTCTCAAAAAACGTTAGTAAATTTTGGAAAAAAATGTTTATGATTTTCACAATTTTTCATGAGTTCATTTTTTCCTTTTCTAAAAGTGTTAATAAAAAGGAAAGAATATTTAATATTTGAAATTGTTCTTCATTTTCTTGAAAAAAATTATTCACAATTTTAAAAAATACGTTAAGTAACAAGAAGCAATTTAAAAAATGGGAAGAAAGAAACCCTTATAGATCCAGGAATGATCCGTTCACGAACACTAGATGATGTCCTGCACATTGTTGTGGGAAATTTTTGCAATATATTTCAATAAAATATTTGGTTAAGTGAATCATAAATATTTAAAATAATAATTTTTTAACTAATATATGAATTTGATATAAATATCATAATACATTGCAGATTCGTATGTATGCATGCATGTTGCATACTAGAGTGGATTTTTATTATGCATAGTGATATATTGATGTGGATCTTTTTTCATGCATGTTAAATAATGAGATGTTAAAAAAAATAGTGTGAGCTAGCTATTTAGATAAGGAATAACTATTTAGCGAGCACCCTCCCGCGAAGGTCATTTTAGCGCACTCCAAAGGCGTCACATGTCGCGTTTTGACTGCGTCCCGCACCAAGCAACAATTATGGCTGCGCACGGACTGTGATTGTACCTATCGCTGCGCGAAACATGTGGTTGTAACTATGGGCTATCAAACACAAAAGGGCTAAAAAACCCGTAAAAGGCACCAAAACGCGACACTTGACGCGTTTGAAACGCGCGTGAATGACCTTCACAAAAGCCCATGGCCTCATCTTCATGTCGTCCAGTCTAGGCGGTGACATTATGATTTCCATTTCCTCCTGTGCTGTCGTTGTATTTTGCAATGGCTCTGAGCCGCTGACGACCGGTACAAGATGGAAATTTTTAAAAGACGATTGATGGTTCGCACGGATCTGACATTTTTTGCTGATTACGCCAGCCACATGCAGACGAACGTGCCACGGCGACATGTACATTGCTGCTTGTAGCAAAGCCTGTTCATCCGTTCTGAAAGCTTTTCTACCGATGGCGTTCCTGTGGATCCAATGATAGTGGTGTCGGTGATTCTTCTCCGGCGAGCGCCTCGGCAGCTCTCTTCGGTGTGTTTGCAGGGACTCCTAGGAATCTTGTTGTCTTGGTCCTCCCTGCATAGTTTCTCTAGTAGTTACCTCATGTGGAGTATAGTACTTTGTATTTCAGTCGATTAATGTTATGTGTGGTTTACTCTAAAACAAAAATCGTTGAATTGGGAACGTCATATTCCATGTATGTAATGTAGTACTCCTCCATAAAAAAATATAGAGTAGCAACTCTGAAGCGCCTTACAAAACAGACTGAATGCAAAGCAAAGGGGAACTCCCCGTCCAGACTAGAGGTCACTTCGGCTCCTTCCAGGCACGCACCGCAAGTTCATCATCCTCTCCGTGCAGCCGTCATACCTTCCATCACAAAGAACCCAACCCCTTCTTCATTTCCTCCATGGAGCTCTATGCTCCCTAAACCTTCCTACCATTGTCTATTCCGCCACACACAAGTGACAATTGTAGGCTCTGTGTCTACGAGACGGCTGAGCATTAGCAAATAGCCAAATACCCCCCCCCATAAAGAAATATAAGAGCGTTTAGATTTTAAATCACTAGACGAAGGGAGTGTTTTTTTTTTCTTAGGAGCTACACTTTATTCATCAAATCATAGCCCTTTTTTTAGGATATCAAATCATAGCCTCTTAGTACCACATATCCGGCCTTTTTAGCCTGCAAATTTCTTCAAACAATTAACATGCATGTAGTAGCATCTAAAAAACTAAGAATTTTCCAAAACTAAAAACTATCTTTTCTTTAGAAATAGCCTATAAAAATGATCTATCTATAGAAAGACATAAGTGGCTTAATTAGCAACTGACGGACATAATCCCATAATACAAACCAAATCAAATGTACTTATCCAGCCAGATATAGGGACACATTTTAAGTTGGGTAATAATATGATCATTTTGCTCCAAGGATGAATAATTAAATCACATGCATACATCAAGATACATAGGCATTTAACCATACATGGAGTAGCTACCTTGGGATATTCCAGTTTAATTAATTAGTTCTTGAACTGATGCCAAAATACCACTACATACGGCAGATACAAACACACCTATGCTGGTATCCCTTCCTTGGGAATCAATCCTATGATTTCCGCAATCCTGAGCTTCTTCCTGGCGTAGTCCACATACCTCCTTCGCAAATGATGCTGAAATTGGAAAGAACGAGCTATTACTTACAAAACCTGCAAGGGGAAACAATATTGCCTACCAATATCTATACAACATACCTTGAATCTAAGTTCCTGTGAAATTAACTCTTGGGCTATCCCATCTGGAACCTATACAAACGAATTAGGAGAGACATCAGATAGGAGGATATGGTCTACATAACAGGTTACCATGCATGCGAGACCACAGCACAGTGTACTTACTTCCTTGGGGATGCCCTTCGTGCACCACCAAAACTACAAGGAAAGACGATCAAAGCAATTTTGTATTGTAAGAGAGACGCTAATTAACAAATGAAAACACGAACAAAAATTCTGCCAACAGGAGGGGGAAAAAACCTACTAGATAATCCAGCTTTGACATGGCACCATTCTTCAGCTCATACTCCAAATCAAATTTGCGTAGTGGACACTTGTTATCAGCATAAACCTGCTTCAGAGCATCTCTGAAACACATCTATAAATTGTCCAACGGATGAGAACACAACATCACCAATCATAAATGGGGGTTACAAATCATTGGCAGGTCCAATCAATAAAATAACACCGTTGTTAGTTATGATGTACAATGCTGACCTGAAGATTACTCTTGACTAGCTTCCAAATCTCAAAAATCACAGTGTCAAGATCTTTCAAGACTGCAACATAAAAGCGTGTGTTCTCCATATACTCCTGAATTTAAACAAAAAATCGCAATTGCTAAATACAACCATAACCAGAGCTGGCCATCTAAATAAGCAAGGGACAAATGAATCATACCTGGAGACCAAAATCTGCTAGATGCAGATTAATGCTGGAAAATTCAAGAGCAATCCTATGTGCTTGGCGCTCAGCTTTATAACGCAAGTCAACCAACTAAATAGTAGAACAGAGAAGTTATTGATGCTACGACGCACATATAGAGATTAGTCATTATTACATATTGAGAGGGGTCATATAGGCGTACCTCAAGACAGCCTTTAAACGCATGATCTTCAATCCACTGTCAAGATCAAATGGTTGTTAGTCCCAGAAACAACAACCAAAGAGCAGAGTTTTAAACTTGGAGAAGCTGATAGTTGCACCATTATGCATACCTTCAAATTCTTCACAAGTGATTCCCAGTACAGCATATAATGTCTATCAACTTCAGGGGTGTTGTACAACTCTTGGTACGAACTCCAATTTTCATACTCATCGCCCCCCTGCACCAGAAAAGAAGGGAAGCAACATAATTCTTGTATTTTTCTTCTATGGTGCACATATAAGGAATTGCATTCATATTCCCTCAAGTGTTCAAACTTTCAAAAGGACAGATTAAACACATAATTGCTGCCACCCATTCAAAGAAGAAACTGGTTAATTACCAGCTGCATGAGTTGAGCACAGAGATGAAATCTAGATGCATTACTGAGCTGAAAGTAACAATGGATACTATATAATATATATACTTACTTCATTACAAACGACTAGCCGCTGATAGTCGGTCAAGGACGCAAGTAAACAGAGGTCCGGATCGAAATACCAGCAGAAGGCTTCTTGCTGATCATCGAAACGAAGGTAGTAGGCATTCTTCAACTGCCAGAAATGTATATGCTCCGTAGGGTCCTTGTCTTCATTTAAAAGATGGTCGACAGGCTTCCCTTTCAACAACTACAAGGTACATAAGAGGGCATAATCAATAATGTAAATATTATTGGCAGAGAGAGAGAGAGAGAGAGAGGGAGAGAGAGAGAGAGATGAGCATTGAAATGGGACTAACGAGGCAAGCTTTGATGCGATAACGTGCATAACGGTGATGGAGCTTGACCACCTCCTCTTCACCCAATCGAGTCTCAGTGTCAATTACAGATTGGCGAAACCTGAGCAATTTACTGTATTTCAAGTAATCCACCACGGAGACATCATCCATCACAGACGAATCGAATTCTTCAGAATCTGCTGTATCCTCTTGTCCCTTGACATCTGGTCGGGACAAGAGTTTGTGGGCTTGAAATTCTACCAGGGCAGCCCGCAGCTCATCATCATAGAAACGAGGACGAACAAGGGCTTCTACAATTTCATTGGAAGGGAGATCTGGGCCGAGGTCGACGGCGCCCTCTAGTAGCATTAATTCGGCTAGGCGCGAGGCGAGGATCTCATGGTACCTGGAGTCGTACTCGCCAGCCGGCCGGGCGTCCGACGCCTCGTCGAGGGATTCTGGCAACGGTGCGCGGGAAGTCCGCTCGGCCGGCTCGTCCATCCTGGAAGTCGTGCCGCTGCTGTCCGATCCGACAAGGGATCCAGACAACGATGCGCCGCCATCTTCACCGCGGCGCCTCTTCTGCGGCAGCGGCATCTGACCGGCGATCACTGGGGCGGCGAGGGGAAGGGGATCGGGATTCCGCGCTAGGGTTTCGTGTGGATGAGGACTCTGCTAACCGGTGCTGCCATTTATGCGGACCCAAACCCAAACACACCCTTTGTAGCGGATGAGGCCATCTTGGACAGCAAACAGAGCCTCCATTTCCGCCTGCACCGAGTCAACAGCCAAGAGCAGAGTGCACTGGGGGTCGGTGTGGTAGCCCTGTTTGATCTCCGACAGCCACATTGGCACACAGACAGAGACTGCACAGATCTGAGAAGAAGAACTGTCGCGTCGCGAGAGAGCGTCTACTGCCAGGTTTGTAGCTCCTTTCCTGTACTCGATGGAGTAATGTAGACCAAGAGCTTCGTCAGCGCCTTGTGCTGCTAGGGAGTCGTGAGTCGCTGTTCATCCAAACAGGCCAAGCTGCGTGGTTAGTGCGAATCACAAAAGTAGAGGGAGTGAGGTAGGGCCTCCAGCGAAGGATAGCCATGCACTCCTTCTCATAAGTAGAAAGGAGTCGCATCTTCTTATGTCCCAAGGTCTTGCTGAGGAAGGCAATGGGATGGTGGTTCTGCATCATCATAGTTCCCATGCCAGAATCGGAAGCATCTGTCTCCAAGACAAAAGGCCGAGAAAAATCCGGAAGGGCCAAGACTGGGGCCGATACCAAAGCCTTCTTAAGAGCATAGAAAGCCTCTTCATGGGGAGATGTCCAAACATAAAGAGCCCCTTTCTTGAGCAAATCTGTAAGTGGACGACTAAGGATCCCATAATTACGAACAAATTTGCGATAGGGACAATTACATTTCTACCCCTAGTTATATCCCACTCGTCTGATTTGCCCCTAGTTTCAAAAACTCACTGGTTCTGCCCAAGCCACTTTGCTTTTGCCCTTTGACCGTAACTTTGAAAACTTCAGAGCAGTCATACTAACTCGAAAAAATGCAAATAATATATTAAAATGTTTAGAAGAACATCACCTACATGGCCATGTCATTTGCAATCATAAAAAAAATCATTGTAAAGTCCCCATCTCAGTTCGAGCTCGTATGATCTTAGCATGAATAGCAAAATCTCATAAAAATTGAAAAAATCATAATTATTTTTCTGTAAAATTTGACAAATGGTTTGAGTTCTTGCAAAGTTTCATCATGAAATAACATTCATGAAAGTCGTGGCAAAAAAGACAAATTAACCACTCCAAAATTCTTTGTTTCATAGTGTTGAATTTGTCTTTTTTGCCACGACTTTCATGAATGTTATTTCATGTTGAAACTTTACAAGAACACAAAACATTTGTCAATGTTTACAATAAAAATAATTAAGATATTTTCAGATTTTTGTTGATTTTTTTTATGATTTTGATATTGATGCTAAGATCATATGAGCTTGAACTGAGATGTGGACTTTACAACACTTTTTTCATGTTTGCAAATGACATGGACATATAGGTTATGTTTTTCTGAACATTTTGATATTTTTTTTGCATTTTTCTGACTTAGTACGAATCTGCTTTGACATTTTCAAAGTTACGGTCAGATGGTCAAATGCAAAAGCATAAGAAAAGCAAAGTGGCTTGAGCAAAACGGGTGTGTCTTTGAAACTAAGGGCAAATCAAACGAGTGAGACATAACTAGGGGTAGAAATGGAATTGTCCCTTTGCGATAGTAGGCTGAGAGCCCTAAAAACTGAGGCAACTCCTTGACACAGCTTGGGCAAGGCTAGTCCTGCACCTTGTCCATCATCGCTGGGTCAGTACGGACTCCATCCGAGCTGATAATGTGGCCCAAATAGCAGAGACTGTGCTGAGCAAACACACATTTGCTGAGCTTGATTTTGAGCGATATTGATCCAACAATTGGAAGACAACACGCAATAGAAGGACTCGCTTCGGCAGTGTCCGGCTGTAGATGAGAATGTTGTCGATGAAGACCAACACACCTTTGCGCAAAAGGGGAGCAAGCACCTCATTCATTGCTGCTTGGAAAGTGGCAGGGCTGCCAGTAACTCCATAGGGCATGACTTTGTACTCAAAATGGCCATGGTGAGTGCCAAAAACTGTCTTAGCTTTATCTTCAGGCAACATCCGAATCTGATGGTATCCAGCCTTGAGGTCCAGACTGGTAAACCAAGCCGCGCCCGCCAATTCATCCAATAGCTCGTCAATAACTGGAAGTGGGTACCGATTTTTGACCGTGAGAGCATTGAGATGACGGTAGTCAACACAGAGACATCACTTGCCATCTTTCTTCAGTACCAGCAACACCGATGAAGCAAAAGGGCTACGGTTGAACTGATTTGTCCCTTGCTTGAGCATCTCAGCGACCTGAGCTTCAATTTCGTCCTTCTGTGCAGGGTTATAACGGTAGGGGCGCATATTAACCGGCTTAGCGCCAGACAACAGCTCAATTTTATGGTTGAACGCACGTTGAGGTGGTAAACCTTGAGGTTCGGCAAAGAGTGGCTCAAAGTCTTGTAAGAGATCTTGCACTTCCTTTGGAATGTCAGCTTGGGGTGGTTCCAGCTTCACCATACATAACTGCAGAACATGTCTGCAATAGATTAAATTGAGCTCCCGACTAGTGACAAGATGTCGTGTCGGGGACAATACTGCGCAACTGAGGTTGCACGCCCTGATGAGAGAATTGCATACTTTTAGCTGTCCAATCAACTGTCATTAGGCCACGGGCCTCAAGGCAATCCATACCAATGATGATGTCATAAGCACCAAGAGGAAACATATTCAGTGGGGACTGAAAGTTGAGCCCCTGAATCTCATAAGCACGCTTCGGAATTTCCATAGAACAAGGAAGAACAATACCGTCAGCCAGTTTACACGCAACGGCTGTGGAATCGGCTGAATGAACGGCCAAGTAGCTGCCATCTCAGAGTTAGACAAAACTGTGAGAACTGCCCGAGTCCAAACATCAAGAGAGATTGTTGACGAATGTTGCCCAACAAACGGAATGCTTTGGGTGCTTCAGTGCCTGACACAACCGCAACCGAGAGCAAACAGAGATCGTCTTCAGAAGTTTCTTGAGAGAGAGGTACGGGTTCAGGTGAGGGCGGACCAACAATCATACCCACCATTTCCTCAACCACATGAAGCTGAACAGTAGAGGCACAAATATGGCCAGGCCCCCAACGCTCACCACAGGTGAAACATAGGCCCCGCGCACGGCGAAAATGACGAAGGGCCTTGATCTTGTCATCAACAGTTTGAAGAGGCGCCAGCGATTTTCCAGTGTCCAGACTTCGGTGCATGTCAGCGCCAGGTGTATTTGGACTAGCCAGAGTCGACAATTTGCTGGACGACGCCAGCGTGGGAAGTGTCACCGAGAAAAGTGGCCGGGAAGAAGCTCGATATGAGCGCACCCCAGCGGTGACTTGACTCGGCACGGGCACCTCCATTTCTTGACGAAGCTAGTCCATAGCCTCCTCCTGTAAGACAGCAAGAGCAACAACAGTTTACAAATCTTGGGGGCGATGTAACATAACAAGAGCTTTAATATCACTACGCAAGCCATCCATGAAATGAGTCGGGAAAAAAAGAGGATCCAACGAAGTATGGTGTGACAACAAACTGTGCATAGTAACATTGAATTGCTCTGCATATTCTAGGACTGAACCAGTTTGGCCAAGCATAGAGAAACGACGCACTAAGTGCTGAAATTCTGATCTACCAAATTTCTCTAAAACGGTTGTCACAAAGTACTCCCACTGAGGAGATTTCACATGTGTTTTGGACCATTCGAGCCACAAAGCCGCCGCACCCTGGAAATACACGACGGCTGTGTCCACCCAAGTACTTGGATAAATAGAGGACACACGAAAATACGCCTCGCATCGAATGTGCCATCCAGTAGGATTATCACCGTCAAACGACGGGCAAACAAAGTGAGACGAGGATGTACGACTACTAGTATTGAAGCCAACAGTACTCGAAGAACCAAGCACGGGGATAGCGGGAAACGGAGTACGAAACATACCGTTGGCCAGGATCGGCGATGGAAGTCAACTACTCCCAAGGACTGAACCCCGAAGCTGCTTGTCCCCGCCGCAGCCTAACAACCCGTGGCCGTTGTCACCATGTGAATCGAGAAGAGGAGTCGCGTCCGCCTTGGAGTGCAGATCCCCATGGGTAGGCGTGGTCGAGAAGAACGGGCTGGAGTTGAGCTTGGCTAGCTCCCCCAACTCCGACTGGAGAGATCCACGCCCGGACGCCACGCCGCTAAGTCGTGGACGATGGGCTCCAGCGAAGCCAGCAAGGGCTCCATGTTGGCGACCACCGACGCGATCTTGTCCAGCGATCCCACCGCGCTCCGACGCCGCCTCCACAACTGTTGTTGGAGATCGAGGTCTGCCATGATGGCCTTGAGACTACGAGTGCGCCGCCGATCCAGAATGAACCATGTAACGAACTGGCAAATCTGATACTAACTGTTACGGTCAGGGTAATAGCACAAATTCCTTGCTCAATTTAATCGGATCCGAGATAGTACAAATTTGTATAGGTAGTAAGAATAGAAGAGGGGATCTGGGAGTAGAGCCGAGAAGGGGAGAGGAAGCTACACGCCACATGCGGCCGAGGAAAACCCTAAATCTTTGATACCCACTCACAAGTGATCCGTGCTCTTTATACTTAGAGATTGCACCAGCTTCAGGTCACCCAGTCCGGGCCGTGGACTCTGGAGCTGAGGCGTTTTGCACAGGCCGGTCTTCCACTGCTGTCTTGGGTCGTTGGAGAAGTGTTGGGCTTGTCGGTTCTCGTAACACTTCCCCTCCTTTAGATTTGACTTGTCCTCAAGCCAGAGCTCTCAGAAATCGAGAACGGAGAGGCCCTGCATCTTCCGAGGTGGCTTAAGGACTCCGGAAAGCCAGAGCACTTCACCTGCACCTGATCGATGGTACGCGCACCCCGCTGAACTTGACGATGCTGAAGAATGGCTTCATGAACTTGAAGGGGAGCAGATCCACATCCAGAACCCGTAGATCAGGAATCACCGTCGAGGTTGGGGGAATGGTCGTGCGAAGCTGGGACGGATGACAGGGTGGATCTTGGAGGCTGCCGGCAAGGCCAGATGATACGCCATCGCCTCGACGCGCTGGAGAACCTGAAACGCGCCAAAGTAACGGAAAGCCAACTTATGATTAGCGCGGGCTGCCACGGAGGACTGCGCATAGGGCTGGAGCTTCAAGTACACCCAATCGTTAATCGCGAACTCTCGATCAGAGCGTTCGCGATCCGCTTTAGCTTTCATGGCTTGGTCAGAGTAGGAGTCTGGTTGTAACTCGGAAAGGGTTTTGTCACGGGTTGGGGGTGTATTAGATCTCAGGTTGTAGTTGTGGTCGACTGGAGGTTTAGGATGATAGCCACGGCGACCTATGGTCGGGGGAAGGGATGAGGAGGGGCACCAGGGCGCAGGAGAAGGAGATGGGAAAATAGATTACTTTCTGCTTGCCTCCTTGATACACATAGGGGTGGCTTTATATAATAGCCAATTACAGAATTTGCATCTAACTCTAACTCTAGTTTAGGTAATTGGCAGGGTAACCTTCTTCGGGACTAAACCTTTCCAATTATACCCAAACTCTACTAACTTAAACTATGAGGACTCTAAGGGACCGCAGGGCCCTTGCCCTTGTGACGGCTGTACGCTTGGCCCCACATGACATCTCCCCCTCCATTCTGAAACAACTTGTCCTCAAGCTGGAAGTCTGGATAGCGCGCCCGGAACATTGTGACATCCTCCCAAGACGAGCAGACGCCGGTTGATCTTCCCATTGAATGAGGACCTGTTGAACTCCCCGAGCAATCCGCGCCCGCAATGCTTGGACTGGAGTTGGATGAACACGTCCCTGAAACAGTGGTGGAAGCCTTGGAGGACCTTCTGGAGGTGGACCATGGTACTTCTTGAGGACCCCAACATGGAACACATTATGAATACGGGCACGAGGCGGTAACTCCAAACGATATGCCACCGAGTCAATCTGCGCGAGGATCTTGAAAGGCCCAAAATACTTTGGTGCCAATTTGCCTTTTGCTCCTGCTCCCAAAAAGGCAGCTGGTCGGTACTGCAGACGTAGCCACACCCACTCGCCCAACGCAAATGCAATAGCCCGATGCTTGACATCATAAAAGTGTTTGTACTGCTGAGTAGCTTGAAGGAGACGGTCACGGACATCCAACAAGAACTGATCGCGGTCCAGAATCTGACGCTCCACCGCCTGATTATGAATCTCGCCTGGAGTGTAATCTCGGAGAGACGGAGGATCACGGCCATAGACAACCCTAAAAGGTGTATCCTTCAGTGCCGAGTGATATGAAGTATTGTAGCAGTACTCAGCCCATGGTAACCACTGGAGCCACTGGCGCGGCCGATCTCCTGTAATGCATCGTAGGTACATAGTGATGACCTTATTCACTGCCTCTGATTGACCATTGGACCGGGGATGGAAGGCGGAACTCATGTGTAGGCGTGTACCCGCAGCTGCAAACAAGGCTTTCCAAAATCCCGAAGTGAAAACCACATCTCTGTCCGACACAATGGATGCAGGAAAACCGTGAAGACGAACAATATGGAAGAAGAACGCCTTGGCAACCGTCTCAGCAGTATATGGATGCGCCAAAGGAATAAAATGAGCATATTTGGAGAAACGATCTACCACGGTAAGGATGACGCTCTTACCACCCACCTTGGGCAACGCCTCAATAAAATCCATGGAGATGTCCTCCCAGACACGAGAGGGTACTGTCAATGGTCGTAACAATCCCGCCGGATGCAGCTGCTCCGTCTTATTGCGTTTGCAAACTGTACAAGCACGAATATACTGCTGGAGCGCGGACCGTGCTTGCGGCAAGTGGAAATCCCGGCGTAGGCGATGCAAGGATTTTTGGATGCCTTCATGACCATCATCGTGAGCTGCTGCCAAGACCTCCCCAACCAGTGTGGACGATGGTGGCACATATGCTCGCTGCTGGAAAGTAACAATGCCGTCCACCAACGCCCAAGGCTGTCCCAATGCGCCAGACTCCAGCTGTTCCCGAAACGCGACGAGCGCCGGGTCTGTGTGTGCGGCCTGTCGGAGAGCCTCAAAGAGATCAAAAGAAGTCCCGGTGAGAGCGCATGTATGTCCGGGAGCAACCTCTCTGCGAGAAAGTGCATCGGCGACAATGTTCTGACGTCCAGGCTTATATTCCACGGTAAAGTCAAAGCCAAAAAGCTTGCCTACCCAATGGTGCTGCGGAAGTGTGGCCAGGCGCTGGTCAAGCAAAAACTTGAGGCTGTAATGATCAGTTTTTACAATGAAAGCACGACCCCATAGGTATGGGCGCCAATGACGCACGGCTTGCACAAGCCCTATTAGTTCCCTCTCATATGCAGCTAGAGAAACATGCCGAGGGGCGACGGGCTTGCTGAAGTAGGCAATTGGTCCTTCTCCCTGATGCATCACAGCTCCGAAACCCGAACCAGAGGCGTCGCACTCCACAATGAACGGAGTTGTAAAATCAGGCAACTGTAGAACATGAGCAGTAGCGAGTGCAACCTTAAGGGCCTCAAAGGCGTTTGCCGCCTGTTCAGTCCAGAGAAACCCATCCTTCTTGAGCAGCGCAGTGAGAGGTGCCGCAATGGTGCCGAACCCCTTAATGAACTTACAGTAGTAACCTGCCAAACCCAAGAACCCTCTCACAACTCTGACTGTACGAGGTACCGGCCAGTCCATCACAGCAAGGACCTTGTCGCTGTCCATGGCCACTCCGTCCGCTGATATGACGTGTCCAAGATAGGCCATAGATTCCTCGCCAAAGGAGCACTTGGAGCGCTTTAGATACAGCTGATGTGTGCGCATAGCCTCTAAGACAATCTTGACATGGCGAAGGTGGTCTGACCAAGAGGAACTATATATCAGAATGTCATCAAAAAATACCAGGACAAATCGACGAAGGAACGGTCCAAGTATATCGTTCATCAGGGCTTGAAAGGTTGCGGGGGCATTGGTTAACCCAAACGCCATCACCACAAACTCGAAAAGGCCCTCATGTGTGTGGAACGCCGTTTTGTGGATATCTTCCGGAGCCATGCGAACTTGATGGTATCCAGAACGGAGGTCCAGCTTGGTGAAAAATCGGGCGCCTTTCAACTCATCGAGCAGCTCATCCACTACAGGAATAGGAAATTTGTCCTTGATGGTGGCCATGTTGAGGCCACGAAAATCAATACAGAAACGCCATGTGCCATCATGCTTGCGGACCAAGAGCACCGGTGAAGAGAACGCCGACGAGCTACGGCGGATAAGGCCCCGGGCAAGCATCTCGGCACATTGCCGTTCCAGCTCATCCTTCTGAATAGCAGGGTAGCGGTAAGGCCTGATGGCGACCGGCTGCGTCTCGGGCATAAGGTGGATATGATGGTCATGAGCGCGCGGCGGGGGAAGACCTTGGGGATCGGCGAAGACGTCCGAGAATGCGGCCAGGAGGCTGTCGAGGAGATCGCGGCCCTCGCAGACGTGTACATGTGTAGGCCGACCTGAAGACCCAAGACCTGTCCACTCCACCCGATGGTCCGTGCGCCAAAATGACATCCACTGAGTGGTGAAATACCACACAATGGGTCCGAGCGTCTTGAGGAAACGTGTACCGAGAACAACATCAAACCCGCCCAATGGAATAGCATGCAAGTCGACCAGGAAGTTCTCCGTGCCAATGGTGAGGGCTGCCTGCTTGAGTAGTCCCCGACAAGTAACCCGGTCGCCATTAGCGACGGTGACTCCAAGGCGGCGGTCAGAGGAGAAGGGCAACCCCACGGTGGTGGCTAACTCCTCGTGGATAAAGTTATGCGTACTGCCAGAGTCAAGCAAGGCAACAAGGTCGCGATCCCCAATACGAAGGGCAACCTGCATGGTGTCGCTGGTGGGTATGCCGGTGACAGCGAGCAAGGAAATTGTGGATGCTTCCGATGCGTCCGCTAAAGGCTCCTCGTCGTCAGCGGACTGGATATAGAACAGCCGTTTGCAGCGATGTCCCCGCACAAACTTCTCGTCGCAATTGAAACACAGTCCCTTGGCACGGCGGTCGTCCATCTCAGCAGGGGTGAGCTTTTTGAACACGAGTGATGGAGTTGACCCTGCTGGTTCCGGGGCTGCCGGAGTGGGGCTGGCTGTGGTCCTGGACGGCAGGATGGGACGAGCAGCAGATGCGGCGGTGCCAGTCACAATGTTCAGGTGCTCAAAGGATATGGCCAGGTCCATTGCAGCGTCGAGCGTAGCAGGTTTCAGCATCTCCACCTGCGTCTTCATGGGCTCCCCCAAATTATTGGTGAAGATATCCCGCTCCTCGGCGTCGGCGATTGGCGGGATCCGTGAGAGATTTTCAAGGAAGCGCTTGGAGTATTCTGCGACGGTGCCAGTACGGCGTGTCGAGATCAGCTCACCGAAGGGGTTGGCACGCGTTGGTGGTCCAAAGTGGTTCGAGATGAGGGTCTGGAACTCGCCCCAAGACGGCCGTTGGCCCAGTTTTTCCTCGAGGTGGCAGTACCATAAGGCGGCGACATCGGTGAGGTGGTACGAAGCCAACCAGGTCTTGTCAGATTCCTACGTGCGCTGACCGAGGAAGAAGAGGTTGCAGCGCGTCAACCATGGTCGAGGATCGCTTGCCCCATCAAAGAGGGGGAAGTCGATTTTGTAGAGGCGGGGGGCGTGATCAGATGCGTCCGCCACGGTCGGTGCCAGACCGGTCCTGGCTGAAGCCGGAGGCCCTTGCATGAGCCCCAGACCGGTCCTGGCTGAAGCTGGGGCGAGCCTTTCCCTTCTAGGCGCAATATGGCGAGGTTATGCGCACGCTGCTGCTGGCCTTGATCGGCGAAGTCGCCCTGCAGCTTCTGGAGCGTCTCGGCGATCGACTTGAGGGTGGCGCGGTCCTCCGCACGTTCGGCCCGCGCTTGCTGGTTTTCATCGGCGAGGCTGGTGAGGGTGGAGATCACGGACTGATGATCCTCCTGCTGTTTGGTGATGAGCTCGGCTAGGGTTTGCAGAGGTGGCGGCGGGGGCGCCATGGCAGCCGCCGGGATCGAAGATGAATCTGATACCAAGTTGTCACGGGTTGGGGGTGGATTAGATCTCAGGTTGTAGTTGTGGTCGACTGGAGGTTTAGGATGATAGCCACGGCGACCTATGGTCGGGGGAAGGGATGAGGAGGGGCACCAGGGCGCAGGAGAAGGAGATGGGAAAATAGATTACTTTCTGCTTGCCTCCTTGATACGCATAGGGGTGGCTTTATATAATAGCCAATTACAGAATTTGCATCTAACTCTAACTCTAGTTTAGGTAATTGGCAGGGTAACCTTCTTCAGGACTAAACCTTTCCAATTATACCCAAACTCTACTAACTTAAACTATGAGGACTCTAAGGGACCGCAGGGCCCTTGCCCTTGTGACGGCTGTACGCTTGGCCCCACATGACAAGTTTCGTCACGGAGAAGGTTTTCCCCACCGACTGAAGCTAGTTTATTTGCAGTCCAAGTCTATTTCAAGTTAGAATTTGAGTTGTACCCTATCATTTTTTACAGGCCACATGCGACTATATTTAATTTCTAAATTTTACACGTCCATGCTTATCCTCCAATTCCATGTCATTTTTGTTTTCTCTGTAAAATTAAAATGTGTAAGTTTTGCCATATAGACCTATATGGTTGAGATGTCCCTATGACCAGAAAATCCTCTAGCACTTCGCCACCCACCCCCCTCTCTCTTTTTCCCCACTGAGATCGCTGGACATTTTTCTCCTATCCTCCTTACAAATGTTTCTTAATTATTCTCTTGTTACTGAATGTTCCATAATTTAATTATTTGCTCCTTGCCATGTTCTCCTAGTTTGGAATGTTTAATTATTCAGTTGTTATCAGAATTTACATAATTTAATTATTTGCTTTTTGCCACGTTGTCCTAATTTGCAGTTGAGAGTCTACCTAGCAGTACAACAATGTTATGTGCAGCCATCAAGAATATCATGACAACTGGTGGTTCCCTACAAATGCATAGAGACACCAAAGCTTTATGTGATTTCATTGGGAATGATGGCCACAACTTCATTGGCAAAAATTTGGCGAAACTTGTGATGTCTTATCCAGTTCAATGGAGTGATGAGGATAAGAGTAAGTATCTGATTGGGATCATGTCTTCTACTCGGGATCTTAAAGGTCTCCTTAATGGATGTGGAATAAGATGGCCGAAAAGGGTCTGCTGATAGCATGTGTGAGGAGCTCCAAATATTAAAAGATACGATGATGGCAAAGAACAAAGAGAAGGAAGCGACTAGGTGCTATTTGAGACAGCTAGGAAGAGATACAGAAGCGAACAAGATCAAGGACTATAAGTGGACTTATGATATTAAATTTCCAAATGATCTTATTAGGCTGGTGAGGAACCTATGGAAACATTATGACTCTTACTCTCCTGAAATTAAGGTAACTAAATTTCTGTCTAGCATACACGCCAAACAAGGTGCTATGATTGATTAGCTTGTTGATTTAACTGCAGATTCTCCTTGGGGGGAACAAAAATGCCATTCTACGCAAGTTCGAGAACTGGTGCCCTGGTGTCTGGTCCTTGATCTACAATGCGGTCGGCCCACCATGTATGTGATTTTGTTGTTAAATTTAATCTTCTTATTATCTCTTCATGCAACGTCCGCTTTTCGTTCGACCACCACACCGTCGCCCAACGTGCGCGACGCAACGCAAAAAGTTAATGCGCGGACTTCACAGTAATTAGCATTAATTAAGCTTAAACAAGGCCAACAAGCACATTACACTAATTAAAACACTAAATAAACTTAAACATGAATATAAAAAGCGCCCCGCCTTCTGACGCGCCCCACCGCAGTTCATGTCGCCGTCGTCGTTGCAGGCATCGTCCATGCCGTCGTCACTGCTCGGCAGGTCGATGTAGGGCGGCGGTGGCGGCGCCCATAGGAAATCGACTTGCCACCGCCCCATCGCGGCCGCATGCTTGGCCTGCCGCGCCGCCCTCCTTGACGCCCTGTCCGGTGGTGGTGCATCGATGACAACCAGCCAACGCGTAGTGGCGTACTCGACGTTCATCTGGCGGTTAGCCTCCACACGCTCGGTTGCCAGTCCCCGCGTGTACGCCTCCTCCTTGAGGCGCAGGCGCACCTCCTCCTCGTCGGCCGCGTCTAGTTGCACGAGCGACATGGACACTGTCACCGCGAACGTGTTCTCACCCTCCCACTGGTAGCCGAGCACGCACGGTAGCGGCGACGTTGACGGGTATGGCGGCTGAAATTGCGGCGCACACCCATCCCAAGGCTTGGGCGGTGGCGGAGGAGCGCTGTGCAGAGGTGGTGGCGGTGGCGGCGGCATCGCCTATGCGTCCTGGATTACAAGTCCGCCATCGGTAGGGCGGTGGCGGCGCCTCGACTTTTTGTTTGAGCGTGAGCTCAAACCTAACCACCAGAGCTTCTCCTCTTCGGCGGAGATCTCAATGGCGCGGGCAATGACGGCCTCCTCCGACGACACTGCACGCTGGAAGTCGGCCTCCTCCTAGGCTTCTTCCGGCTTCACGACGACGGGAGGCAGAGCGGCGATAGAAGCGTGCCGGCCCGGTTCTTGTGCGGGTGCCCACACCACACTCTGATGGCACAATGTCGCCGCGTGGTTGGGCGGCACGGGGATGCGGTCGTGGTTGAGCCTCCAACCTCATGGCAGGTCGACGTGTGCCCACGGAAGCGGGCACTCGTATCGCTAATAGTGCTGGCATTAGTGCATCGGCGCGTAGATCCGGTTGCCCGCTGATGACGGTGGTGACGGCGACCGAGAAGAGGGTTGGGGAGGGGTGGTGACTGGTCGCGGCGGTACCGACGGCCATCGGAGCCGGATCCAAAGGCCTGGACGTCGTTCTTGCCCCTGCCAAACCATTTCTACATGGCGGCGGCGCTCTGGGCGCGCTCTGGTGGTGATCTGGTCGCGTCGAGGGGGGGGGGGGGAGGACAGTGGTGCTTGTGGGGGCGAATCAATAGTGACGGCGCCTGTGCGGCCGTTGTATAAAAAGACACCGTTGAGGCTGCTTGCCGGGCCCAACGCGAACGTGAGGAGTCGTCTACGGTTGAAGTTGCCCTAAGAGCCATAGAGTTCAGTGTCTCCATATCAAATATCTCGACGTCTCAATTAATGCGCTTGGCATTCGAATCAGGAGGAAATTGCAGTTTCCACCACCCTTAGCTCACTTTGTTGCACAAACCACCAGGTTTACAATTTTTTTGCACTTTCCACCAGGTTTTTGTCTAATCCATTGCATTTCAGATTAAATAACCACTAATCAATTTTAACAACAAAACTGATAGTCGGGTCACACATGATAAACATGACACAATCATGCTTAGCCATTACATGATATATAAAAAAGAATATCAAAATGGTGACCAGAATATGTTGAATTGTGCTATCCATCATGCTTAGCCATTACAAACATCATTTCGAAACACCAAAATATAGAGACTAGATTGCAAAAAAACCCACCAAAATTAGGGATCCTTAATTTAAAAACAATCATAATTGTGTTTTTTCTCAAAAGACCGCCGGTATAGTACTGATAGTTTTCAAAAAACATTGATCACTCGGATTAAAGAGTTTAACACTGAAATTAACTAATGGGTCCACCTATAAGAGATGATGTGGCAATAAAAACTAAATACATTTGTTCAATAAAATATCAGTTTAGCTTTGAATGTTCATTATTGGTAATTTAACCTGTGTTGCAACGAATTAAACATATACCTAGTGGAAAGTGCAAAAAATCTATAAACATGGTGGTTTGTGCAACGAAGTGAGCTAAGGGTGGTGGAAACTGCAATTTCCTCTTCGAATCAGTGATGATATGGCCACAATGTAGAATAAGGCTATTTATTACGAGTGAGACGTTTTGGAGACCGAGATGCATGGCTCTCGGTATCTTAGGCTGTTCCCAATGCTCCACCTTGGATATGTGCTAAGCATGCCAAGCGCCCAAAGATTTACCACAAGACGAGTAAATTTTACATTTTCCAGCCTTTCATGTAGACAAAATAGCCACAACTTTGAATTTGGCTCTTGAGTGTCTGCCATTGCTTCGACTATGTCATCTCCTTCTAGCGCCCATACACAGCGAGCGACCGAGCACTCCACTAGAGAGTGTATAGAGTGTATAGAGTGTATAGAGGGATATGTGCTAAGCATGCCAAGCTCCCTTCTTGTCATAATGACAGGACCACATACGTGGACAGTGCATAGAGGGATACTCGATATGATTTTCATAGCTGCTGGGAGAAAGTGTTGAGCCAGAACCTCTTGCTTCCAAGATGCCTCTATGTGGTCAATGAGGTCCGAGACAAGAACCAAAGAATTTCCGCTCATGCGTGCTATCAGTTTCATTTGAAAATCTCTCGGAAGCCAATTGTCATCCCAAATTCTGGTCGATCGCCCATCTCCAATGGTCCTTTCGAGCCCAAGAAGGAGAGCATCCATGCCTTCCAGTAAAGAGCGCCAAATCTAGCTTGGGTGGTTACCCAAGGTTGCTTCTGTAATCGATGTTTCGGGATAGTATGTTCTTTCAACAAGCTAAAATGGCACATAGTGAATCAGGAGAGGTCAGAAGCCGCCATGACTGGCGAGCTAAAAGGGCAATGTTGAATTGTTCCATGTCCCTGAAACCCAGTCCTCTAGATAACTTTGATTTCGGCATTGCCTTCCATGGTACCCAATGAGGTTTCCGTTTCCCAGCCCTGCTACCCTAGAAAAATTGCCGAATGATTTTTTCCGGCCCCTCACACAACCCCTTGGAAGTTTAAAACATGACATGGAAAAGACTGGCACCGATTGAGAAACTGACTTAATAAGCACCTTCATACCCACATCCGAGATAGATTTTTCTATCCATCCTTTCACCTTTCCCCAAACTCTATCCTTCAGATACTTAAAAGCATTTGTTTTGGACACTCCAATATCTGATGGCATACCCAAATATTTTTCAATCAATGTCTCCCTCTGCACATTAAGCACGTCTTTCACCTCCTGTCTATCCACCTCAGGGCACCCTTTGCTGAAGAACATTTAAGATTTTGACATATTAACTCTTTGCCCCGAGGCTTGACAGTAGGATTAAAGTAGGTTTGACACCTCCAATGCCCCCAACCATTTGCCTTAAAAAAAAGCAGGCTATCATCATCATATAACAAACGGTTAACTCGTGGGGCCGAAGGCGCCACTTGAATACCACCCATATGTGATGACTGATCTCTGGATTTGAGGAGGCCTGAAAGGCCCTCCGCTGCTACCAAGAAAAGGTAGGGCGATATTGGGTCTCCTTGCCGTATACCCCTCGTCGGTCTAAACTCCTCAAGCTGTTTACCGTTGAAAAGCACTGAAAAGGAAACAGATTTCACCATTGACATGACTCTGCTCATCCACAAATTTGGGAAACCAAGTTTGAGCATTATAGCCTTCAGATAATCCCATTCAACACGGTCATAGTTTTTCATCATATCCAGCTTAAGCGCCTTTTATGGGGCCATCTGGAACATCGCAACCTTCACCTCTACCTCTATGTATTCCACATTCAGCGGAGTGTTCAACTCAGACGTCACCCTGCATGGGACAGTATCAAGAACAACATTCATATTATTCACGCCTTCGGAGGTGAAGTGATCATTATAGAATTGTGTCGTCATAGCTGCTAGTTTCTCGATATCGGTTATAGTATCACCACTATCATTTTGCAAGGATTTGATTCGATTCTTCCTCCACATAGAAGCCTTGAGATGGAAGAACTTGGTATTCTTATCCCCTCCTACCAGCCATTGCACCCTTGACCTCTGATGCCATAAAATCTCTTCTTTATGGTATAACTCTACCAGGACCTCAACAATTTTTAGTTCCCAAGGAGAGGGAATCATTTGGCCTAGGGCAGATTTTAAAATCGCAAGTTCGTGCTTTAGCTTCTTGATCTCTGCCCTCACATTGCCAAAAGTTGTTCGATCCCAATTGCTAGAATAGATTGATTGACCACACGATGGTGGATTCTTGTTATGTCATATATATAGACATTTACACAAGATATACATGGAATAGATCAATACAAATCCTAACCATAATGGCCTGATTGCTACGAGATCAAGCACTAAGTATGGCAGGCTATAACCGAATAATGGAAGGATATTCGATTGTCTAACATCCCCACGCAGTCGCAACGGGAGAACCTCGGACATTGAGACTGGATCAAAAGTCCAAAAACAAGGGTGACATGAGGCCTTTGGTGAAGATGCCCGCGAATTGCCGAGCAGAAGGCACATGAAGAACTCGAATGTGCCCAAGCGCTACACAATCTCGAACGAAGTGAAGGTCGATCTTGATGTGTTTGGTGCGTTGATGCTAAACAAGATTCGTGGACATGTAGACGGCGTTGATGTTGTCGCGGAAGACAATGGTGGCACTCGGGAGTGGTCGACGAAGCTCATGGAGAAGTTGGCGCAACCAACTAGCTTCAGCAACAGCATCGGCGACGGCGTGGTACTCTGCTTCGGCGCTGGAGCGAGAGACAGTATGCTGTCGCTTGGAGGACCAAGAGACAAGGTTGTCACCAAGGAAGACGCAATAGACGAAAGTAGAGCGTCGTGTGTAAGGGTAGCTGGCCCAGTCCGCATCTTTGTAAGCCATAAGACGGTATGTGGTGGAAGGAACGAGCTGAAGACCTTGATGAAGTGTGCCCTTGACATTGCGCACAAGTCGCTTGACCAGAGACAGATGTTGCTTGCGGGGGTGAGGGAGGGGCCGCCGTGGGTGGCACGGAGGTCGGCCTAGCGGTCCGTCGAGGCCCAGTTGCCCGAGGCGATCCAACATGCATGGGATGCATGGGAACCGAGGCGGGGACGTCGATCATGTCGTCGTCCGTATGTGAGGATGCTGGCGGCAGCATGTTAATGACAGAGAAATTGGGTGCAAATGGAAATCGAGCTTCGTCAAAAACAACATGGCGAGAAATAATGATGCGACGAGTCTCAATATACATGCAGCGGTAACCACGATGATGAGAAGGGTAACCAAGAAAGACGCACGCGGTGGAGCGAGGCGAGAGTTTGTGAGACATGGTGGCAGAGAGGTTGGGGTAACAAAGACAGCGAAGGTGCGGAGGAGAGAGTAATCGGGTGGGTGGAAAAAAGAGCAAAGTATGGACATGGGGCGGCAAGGGGTTTGGTGGGTAGTCTGTTGAGGAGATAGGTAGCGGTGTTGAGTGCTTCGACCTAGAAGGTGGGAGGCATGCTGGCTTGGAACATGAGCGTCCGTTTGATGTCGTTGACTGTGCGAATGATGCGCTCGGCTTTGCCATTTTATGGAGAGGTGTACGGACACGAGAAGCGCATCAAAAAAGCCATGTTTGGCGGAGAGATCTTGTAGGGCGTGGTTGTCGAACTCATGCCCATTGTCGCACTGTATAGCCTGGAGAGATAGAGAGAACTGGGTAGCAACGTAGTTGCGGAAGTTAGACAAAAAAAAGCTTGAGATTTTTTGCGTAAGGGGTACGTCCACAGGAAATGAGTGAAATCATCTAAAATCACAAGAAAATATTTATAGCCAGAGACACTTGCAACAGGGGATGTCCAGAAATCACAATGTATTAATTCAAAGGGACGATGGGTACTAGTTGTAGAATGAGAAAAAGGCAAGCGAGCATGACGGCCAAGTTGACAAGCATGGCATAAACTAGGATGCTTGAGCACTTTATTAATGGGAAGTGACGAGGCGAGGCGTCGGAATGCGTCGGGACATGATAACCGAGGCGGCGGTGCCAAAGGGTTGAGTCGGCGGCGACGACAAGGTTGGCGTGCGGCAAGGACTTGATCGGGTAGAGGTCACCCGAGCTACTGCAGCAGAGGATCACGGCTCCTGTCTTGAGATCCTTCACAGAAAAACCCCAAGGGTCAAACTCAACCGAGCATGAATTATCATGAGTAAATTGACGGACAGAGATTAAATTCTGAACTATGCGAGGAGTGATAAGAACATCACGGAGAGTGAGATTATGTGAGGGAGACGAAGAAGGAAGAGACGCATGGCCGGAGTGGGATACGGGAAGGGAGGAACCATCACCGACCATGATAGAGTTATGTGGAGGAGTAGAGGAGATAGAGGTGAGGTTACCGGCAGAAGTGGACATGTGAGCGGTAGCTTTGGTGTCCATCCAATCCCGAGGGGCTTGCAGAGCCATGGTGTTGAAGTAGCCCGCAAGAGCTGACGCGTCCCATGTCGGTGTCGAGGGAGAGCCGTATACAAACCGTAGTTGTACGTCGCGGGCGATGGAGGCGTGGGTGACGGGGCTGGCAGGGCCATGTAGCCGTGTGCCGGGCGAGGCGGCAGGATGCCTGGTCGAGCCCCGAGGATGCCCGGGGCGGGCCCGTAGCCGACGCCAAGGAGAGCGTGGCCACCATGTCCCGACATGGGGTACATGTGGATAGCGCCGGTCCACGGATTCTGCAGGTTGGGGAAGACAAGGGCGCTTCTGCCCCCGATAGTCTTCTTCTTGCCCTTGTACCGGCCGGAGCCGGAGTTGTTGGAGGACCCGGGGCGCCATGGCCAGGGTGCCCAACATGAGTCTGATGTGCCGAAGAAGGGGGACACCACGGGAGCCCCCAGCAGATAGTGCCGTGTAGAAGACGACGGGTGACGACGAGAGGGTGGCGGACGGCTTCAGTTCCTAGAGAAGAAGCATATTACGGAACTCGAGAAAGGTGGGGAAGGGCCGGAGGAGAGGGGTGAGATTCCCGATCTCCTTGTAGTCGGCGTGGAGGCCCCTGATGGTGTTCCACACCAGCGCGTCGCCGGAGACCGGGGCGTTCACGTCGGCGAGGGCGTCGACGACCGTCTTCTGCTCCAGACTGTAGGTGGTGACGCTCTTGTCACCTTGCTCGATGTTGCGGAACTTCTGGCCGAGGTAGCCCCCGCGAGCCTGCTGGTTGTCGCGAAAGAGGGCGGTGATGCCGCCGAGAACGGCCAAGGCGGTGTGGCCAGATGCCATCACCATGTCGGCGATGTCGGAGGTGATGGAGCCGTACAGCCAGCGGAGGATCATGGCATCCATCCGGTGTCACTCGACGTCCGAGGGAGGGATGGCCGTGGTGAGGTGGTCAGCGAGGATGAATTGGTTGACGGCGATGGAGAGGAAGTTGCGCCACTTGGTGAAGTTGGACGCCTTGAGGTCAAGGGTGACAGGGAGAAGGCTCTTGAAGTTCTGGATAGCCATGGCCTGAGACCAGAGGTTGGCGTGGGGGTGAGGAAGGGCGGCGGGATCAGGCATGGCGGCAGCGGCTGGTGCCTCGGAGGAGGGTGAAGTGGCGCGGCACAGAATCCTAGGGCGGCGGCGGTAGTAGAGAGGGGCGGAAGCGTATCGTTTGGCTGATACCATAATAGAATAGATTGATTGACCACACGATGGTAAATCCCTGATATCTCATATATATAGACATTTACACAAGATATACATGAAATAGATCAATACAAATCCTAACTATAGTGTCCTGATTGCTACAAGATCAAGCACTAAGTATGGCAGGCTATAACCGAATAATGGCAGGATATTCGGTTGCCTAACACCAATTAGCCAGATTATCTGCCAGAGCAGTTTTCATATCGAAAAAGCTTAGGGACTCGGTTACCTGGGACAGCGTCCTCCAGCTTAAGCAACACCGGCACGTGATCAGACACTGTCGCCACAAGATGTTCAACTGATGCTGCTGGAAACAACGTACCCCATGTCGGATCCGAGGCAGCTTTGTCTAAACGCACTCGCGTAAAAGAACCACCAGCAACCCTTTTTTCAAACGTCCATTTGTTCCCCTTGAAAACCGAGATCAACCAGCCCACACACGTCTAGTGCATCACGAAAGCCATCCAACTGCCCCACCCCCTCGTGCTCTGAATGATGAAGATGGGCCTAGTTCTATACGATTCTGTTGGACAACTCGATTTAATTAATGCTGACACGTTGACTGGTGTGTGTGGCTGGTTGGTGTCTTGTTAATTTACTACAATGGGCGGCGTTTGATTAATTGGAAAGAGGTGCGTACCTATGCCTTCGTCCCCTTCCTCTGATCCTACAGAGCGCGGAGCTATCAGCTAAGGCGATGGATGTGATGGAGTTCTTCTTCGATGAGCACGAATCTGGGTAGTCTCCTGCCTCATCTCGTTTGCCCGGTGACTTTCTTTTTGTTTTGGGTGTTCCTGGTGTGTGGTAGGATCAACCTTTTCTTGTATGTCATGGTTAGATATGTAATAACCTTACTAGATGGGAAAAGAAAGGGGAATTATGAAAAACAGTACTGTAGATGGTTATCTGTTTAGAATTGGAACATAAATTCCCACGCAACTATATATTTGCAAGCTGAATCAATGATTTTTGTGTGTGTTTTCAACAGTGTTCTAGAGCTAGAATTGTGGGAAACAATCATCTTTAGATGTTAGCCCCTGTAGTTGATTCCTACTTGTTACATGATTTTTTAGATAGGATCATATACAGGTACATAACGAGTGACATGATCCCATTATGTTGTAATGCAGAGTCAGGCTTTGTCAAAAATCGCAAGAACGATGGGACGTTCCAAGTTCAATTACTGCGCTTGAGGCTGCTTGGATCCGTTCTTATGCTGATAAAAAGTCAAGCATTGCCATTAATCCAGCGGTGGGCATTAGCTTTGATTTTGTTGAGGGAACATATGAATGTTACAACCTGTACTCGTGAGAGATAGGATTTGGTAAAGCGGTTTCGATCCGTTCTCATGCTGATAAAAAGTTAAGCATTTTGATAAGTATGTTCCCTCTGCAAATTTAAGGCAACCGGTCATGTTGCTGGTATTAAGAAACATGGTATGGTGGAAACTCCAACATAAGTTATATGATGAAATTGGTTCCTGATGTTTTTCTCTTGTCTTCCTCACAATTTCGGCCTGTCGATTGGTTTCTATGCTATGTCTTTTTCTCATTTCAGTTATGGTTGGTTCACAAACAAACTCTTGACTAGTTGTCGTCGGTTGGCTTAGTCATAATGTCCAAGTCTCTACTATTTAAAAAAAGGCTAACGGTTCCTCACGGTCCCTCTTTCGCGTTTTGCCAAGGTTTTCGTCAACCATGTATGCCCCACCAACCAGCTTAATACTAATTAAACCGACCACTCATGCAGCACCAGTTTTCTTTGAAGCACTCTTTCCTTTCACAAGCTATTAATTAACATTCCTTTCACTTTCTTTTTGTACCATGCCCGAGATCACTTTCCTTTTATACCACGTCCAGGATCATTTGTACCACCACACATCATCACTTTCCTTTTCTACCACGCTCAGGACTTCATCCATTGTTCATTTCATTCATCTACCTTCGTTTGCCTCTCTCACTCAGGCGCGCAGCAATAAGTTAATTGACACCAAATATGCCGAATCCCCTCCCTGTAATCTCTCTTGAAACCCTTAACATGTGAAGGTAAATCATAGATCAACGTAAATCACGGGCAGTATTTTATAAACATTTATTACACAATCACATTAATGTGGAAAGGTAAATCACGGACAAACGTAAGAATATTTATTTCCCGGTGCAAAGCACGGGCATTGTCCTAGTAAAGGAAAAGGTGGTTAAACTGCTTCGATGATGTGTACGGCCCGATAAGCTTACGTTTCAATAAATGGGCTTGGTGACCAAAAATCACTTGCACGAATTCGTTTTTTATTAAACGACCTTGTTTTTCTTAAATAAAATAAATTAAACGACCTTGTTCTTATGAGAGCGTTAATAAAAATACTACCTGGAAAAAATGATCTTACATTGTTGCATTATTAAATTCAATCGCGTATATTCTAGGTTTTATCAATGTGTTTTGATCGCAAACAAATTATTTTTACTTTTCGTATTTTAAAATCTAATTGTGTACGGTTTGATACTTTTTGTCAAACTACTTGACCCAAAAAATTATGTTCTTGAACTTGTAGTTTTACCTTTTAGGGTTGTAGTGGTTATGCCCCAAAACAGAAGGCCAACAACTAGGGAATTAAAATAGGGGTTGAGAAAATAAACGCTTCCTTTATATGGTACTCGTAAAAAATCATGCAATGTTTTTGATTTACTATGAAAAAATGAATAATACTATGAATGTTTTTTTTTGCCATAACTCTAAAATTATTATGGTGGTTTCTGAGCGATTTGGTAGGGTGGTGTGGGAACACCGAAGTGTCGGTCTAGTGGGAACAGGGGTATACTGGGCCGTCAGCCAAGGCCTGGTCTCGCGCCCACAATCAAATACTCTCTTCAGGAGCTCGACACAGCCATTGCAAAGATCAACATCAACTGAGATCTCGACGGCCACGCCGGCGGCAACAGGAGCTGCGCCAGGCACGGTGCCTCCGTTGTAACATCCGGGAAATTCCACCCTAATTAAATTTTGGTTTGTTGAGTTGCTGTGTTGATTGCCTGTGTTGCTTGCAGTGTTTGCTTCGCCGATTAATTAATCGGTGAATATTCCCCCTCCTTCTCGTATTGGTATGCGTGACCGACCTTTCCACCATGACACATGACCTTTTGTGACATCGGGTTTCACCCGAGCACCGTCGCAACTTCAGGCACAAGAGCAGCCATCGCCACCGGAATGAAAATCCCGTTTATTTAATAAACGGATGATTTTATTGGGCGTCGGAATTTTTTTCTCGGAACGTTATCGAGGTGAGGTATAATCGATCGGCTCGACGCGCTGAGCGCGTGGTTCGATATTTCGTCCGAATCGGAGTCTTTATGGAGTCTCGGCGGCCGTAAACATGCAATGTACGACGCGGGATATAAACGGGGGTATTTTCATCATCTACCAGCCCACCTACCCCTTAGTAGCACCTCCTAGCCATTTTTGGCAGCAAAACTAACCAATATTAGGGTTCCCTCTAACCCAGCCGCCATCCCCACCTCAATTTCCATGCAAGCCCAATCCCCTCTGATCCAGATCTGGAGAAACCCTCCTCTGATCCCTGACCGTCGGATCTCTGGATCGAAGGTCCAGAAGCCTCCACGTCGCCCCCAGCCGTCTCCACCAACCTCCCAGGCCCCGCAGGGCCCCTCCTGCGCCGTCAAGGCCGCCTCGGGCCCGAATTGGGCCACGTCGCCGACGCCACCCCGTGGAGGAGTCGCCTCCACGCCATGGTGCCCCGCTACCCGAACCACACCGCGGACGTCGTCCTACCGGCGACCGCCGCCGCCGCTCGGTGAGGCCACAGTCCGCCCCATGCCTCTCCTCCCTCCTCTCACCACCCCGCCTCGCCTCGCAGGTCGCCGGAAGCTCCACCGCCGGCCGCGCCATGGCCAGCCACCGAGGTCGAGCCGAGCTCGTCGCGGGCCGCAACCTCCTACCCTTGCTCACCTCCAGCCGGGATCTGGATGGACTCGCCGCGTCGCCTTCCCAGGACCTCGCCGTCGTGCTGCCTGCGCCTCGTGGCTTGAGAACCGCCGCGCCGTTCCTCGCCGACGAAGCCAACCCTCGGCCTCGATCCCGTGCGGGCGTGGCCGCCAGCCAACCGCCGCTAAGGCACGTGTCGGCCGGCGCGCCCCCATGGCCCAGCAGCCGCCCTAGCGCCCTAGCGGCCCATCTCGCTTCGCCTCGGCCCACGCCTCCCCATCGCACTGGGTGTTGTTGTGCTATCCAGTGCCACCAGCCACTTGGGCCTCGCCCCAGAGGTGAGCTCCCCTCCTTTTCCTTTTTGTTTATCTTTTTTTCCTGGACGTGTTGGGCTCAGCCCACGATCTGTTTCTCGCCCGTCTGCACCGTTTAGTTATATTGTGCCCTGCTATGTTAGGCCAGTTCAATGCAGTTTCGGCCTAATGTTGTTTTATTAATTTTTTGGGATTATTTATTTGGCAGAATAATATAGATTTTGGCGATGCACGTATCTTTTAAACGGTAGGTCGGATTGCGATGAGTTCTATATGAAACTTGATTAGATTTTCGCGTAGATTAAAAAAGGTGCTCATTTTCCATGTTTGCACTTGTTTATATGATGTTTACATGTTATTTATACCGCTTGCCACCGTAAATTAAATAGGCCGTAACTTTTTAACCGTAACTCCGAATAAAATGTTTCTTATATGTAACTTGACTAGAATTTTATGTAGATCATGATTATGCTGCTCTTTCTTGCTAATAAAATTATAAAATATGGTTTAGGGCCAAACAATACCAAAATTTATAATTTTCGCGGTCTAGCTAGTGATATGCATTGTGTAGGAGTTTACCCCGTTTAACTTGACTAGTATAGCTAGATTACCTACGCTTCACCTCTTGACATGTTTGTGTGATATGCCATGCTTGTGTGAGATGCCATGTTAACAACCTTGTTCATGTTGGTAGCTAAACAACTTGAACTAAGATAAACGTGCGGTATCGTCGTGTGCGACCGATACTCCACTTAATCTGTTAGTTACCGCTCTCGACGATATATCCGTATTGTAGTGCGTTGTCTCGTGTTGCCGTCTTGTTGATGCTTGATCGTGATTGCTCCATAGTGATAGTGGTATCCCGTTGATTGCTTTTCAGTGTTTATTCTTGTGTGCTCCCGCGGGTACCTTCGGAGACGCTGCGAGCTTGCGATCGACTACACCTTCGGCTTCGTCTTCTCAACAGGTAAGGGGGATCATATATCATGCTTATAACTTTCATCTCACCTTCCTAGGCATAGGATAGATCAATTGCTTAATCCTACCACCTTATGTTCATGCCTCTCAAATAAAATCAAACAACCATGTTCCCCACATCCCAGCAAACTATGTACTGCTATGTTACTATTGCTCGTTGCTCAGCCCCTGCTTAGTATGCATGTGAGGATGCTATCTTATGTTATCCTGTTACTCCTTGGATTGGGATATCACATTATTATTATTATTGTGGATGCTATGATTATTATAATGTTGACTATATTCGACGAAGGATGGAAGGTCTAGGCTATCCCGCCCCGACGCTTTGTTCCATTCGAGTCACCTAGGACCCGAGTTTCGGGTATTGTGTCTCTTGACGAGCGTGCCAAATCGCGTGTGGGATGTTATGGGGTCCCCTTGTCTTACCTACCTAACTTCAAACATTCCTAGTGGTGGCCCAAGCTGATTTTACCCTTTGAAAACGTATGTGTGTGTCTGGTTCCGCGGTCAGCGGACTTTAAACAACCTGGGCCAGCAGAGACGGAGTTCCTTTGTTGGTTCACACTAGTGAGCTAGGGAAGCCCTTGAGTTCAGGTGAGGCTAACCCCGACCTTAGCCATACGGAAGAGTCCGATCCGAGAGCGCGACCGGCTTTTGGATTGGGTGTCGACTCTCCGGGGGCCACCCGTATTTGTTCGTTGTTAGTTAGAGGGACTATGTCATTCCGGATCTCTTGGGACTAAATCATAAAATGATTGCCTGTGATGGGTAGCAACTGAGAGAGATAGGCGTGCGTGCGGAGCCTATAATGGGTGGTTGGTACACCCCTACAGGGTTAAATCTTTTCGAAAAGCCATGTCCGCGGTTATGGACGACTTGATACCTACTCCTTGTTCATAGACAACATCAACTGAATCATAACTAAAACTTGATCAACGTGTGTGTTCCTTGACTGCTTCTTCCTCATCGGGTGGTGAAGGGAGGACAAGGATATGATAGGTGTTATGTTTGCGTAAGTAGTTGATAGCAAACTTGTTGGAGGCGATTCCTCATCGAATGCTTGGCTTCTCATCATACTCTGAATAGAACGTTAGCTAGTCATATATTGCTAGTGCGGCTGCAACCTCACCACTACCCCCACCTTAACGTGAGAAGTTATTTATATTGACTTTGATATAGCTCAACCCTTTCTTCTCTCTTTACGCATGTTATATGAACGATCTTGGACTACAGAGGAGCTCGACGACCTTTTTGCTGAACGCCTTCGCGAAGACTCGACGACGACTAGTTAGGCGGCTCCCGACGGAGAGCCTAGACCCGTGTGGACGTGGGCATGGTGTGCTTTACCTTTTCCACTAGGCATTTGATTGTAGTCTGTATCCAGACATGTATCTTTCGTTGTTGTAATGTATTCAGGCAGTTGTATGCCGATTGTATGAGATGTTGTATCCTTGTAGCTCTAATGTTGTGATATCATGTTGAAATCAGAGGCATGTGGCTTTGTCATATGTCACAGTGGATACGATATGCGCTTCATCCTCGGGTTTGGACAGAAACATGCAGATCAGACACAATATCGCATATCGGGTCTTACATCCGTCAACGCTCAAACAAGACCTGCCGCCCATGAGCTAGCTGCAGGAGAGCGTGGGGCTTCCTCACACCGCCGGGCCACACAGTGCACCTCGCCGCCTGCTCCCTGGCAACCTCTTCGGCATCCTCCCCTCGAGTGCGCCAACCCCGAGACGACGCGATGTCCCTCATGTGGGAACCACACCCCCGCCTCGACATCGGCCCCGACGAGCTCTGCTGGCTCGAGCACGTCTCAAAGGCCTTCGAGGCGAACAGGCTCGCCGCCGCATCGATCGCTGCTCATCGTCCGCTCCCAACAAGTGCGGTGTGGGAATCCCATACGTTTCAGCGATGTCCTTCCCAGCTTCGGTCGACACCTCCGCTCGGGGCCTCTGTATCCTCGAGAAGGACAGACGGATGCGACCCTTCAACTAGATCTGCGACACATGCTCCACGGCCTCTCATTCAGGGGCCGCGTCCATTTTCCGCCGGCTATCACGTCTTAGCTTGACCCCTTACATGCCCGACGTTGATCCAGGAGCAGACGAAGAAGGCGCTGTCCCCCGCCAGCAGCGAGCGGCACACGCGCAGGTGATCCGCTCCTCCGCCGAGTCGAGGATGGTGTAAACCGCGTCGTCACGACCCGATTCTACGTCGACAATAACCTACTATATCACAACCCTCGAAAGCATGGCTTCCAGCTCCTTGAGAGGCACCCATCCCACGCCGAGTGGAGGCCTTTGCCCCGACATTGCAAACACCTGTACATGAGGGCGTCCCACGGATGCACCATCCTCAGCCCCGTGCACGGAACAAGCGGTAGTACGATACCTACATGAGGGCGTCCCACGGATGCACCATCCTCAACCCCGTGCACAACACCGACGGCAGTATGTACCCTCAAACGTTGCAGGCTTAAGGGTCACAACAAAGCAATTGGAGAAACTTGCCTACACAAATAAGATTTTTGGACTTTTTATTATTAGGTAGTGTCTCATATTTTAAACCAAAAATAGGAGGTAATATATAATACCTAAATAGTTCATTCCCACTAACTTATTTATCTTGACATGCAAGCTATCCACATCATCAACTAGGTACACCATACAAAAACTTTTTTTTTACTAATCTTCATGCACATGCTCCTATTAACTCCCCATGCGCATGCAAATACATAAATAATATCTTTCTATGCACTTAGCCTCATGATTCATAAGCGATCTTTTAATAAAAAAATAAATTATGATTTATCTTATTTTTATTTTTATGCACATCTATAATTGTTTTAGATTTAGCCAAGGGTGGAGATGTCCCAACTATATCTACTCAACGTTTTTCTCATCATATATAATCTCGCCAATATGTTGTCAAGTTAATAATTTAACAAAATAAAAACCACTGTCATTTGGGTTTTTCATAAAATTTTCTTAGATTTTTAATCTAAACAATATTTGTTTTAAAAAGAAATTATAATCAAATTATACAAGGTTTAGAACATTTTTATGTTTAAAAAATCAAATTATTTCTTACTAATTCCCGCAACAATGCGGGAGGTATCATCTAGTACATATTAATCCTGGTAGCAGTAAAAACCCTAGAAAGCAATATATAATCGTAGCTAGACATGCAATCGAGATTACAGAAGATAGACATCACATCTATACGGATTGCTACCAACAGAAAGCCAAGCACTAATCCTATTTGCGAGGATAGTGTAACATACGCAGCGGATGTTGACATGTGTTCCTCGAAGAGAACGTCGGCGTCGGGGAAGAAGTCATCGTTTACAAAGTCTTCGTCGCTCGTGGCAGCCACAATGAACGTCCAGCAGTCGCGCTCCCCAAAAACCTTATCGCACCTCTCCCGTTCCAGATCTGAAGAGGTGGGGTTTCAAAGGCCTCTTGTGTCCCTCCTTGGTGTACACCGAGAGGAGAGATGGGAAAGTGGTAGGCGGCGCAAAGTAGGAATCAAGGCAGTTGGTTAGGTTACGGCTCGGCTGGAAGGAGCGACCTCTTAATAAATACGCAAGTAACCGACCCCACGATTAGTGAAAACAAATCACCCATCGTTATTATGGAGATTAAATCACGCAAATTAATGGTGTTCAGATTCATCTCCCTCAGATAGGCAAAACGTTCCAACTTATTTTCCTCTGTGATGAATGTCGGGCCACTACGAACCGAGGTACCTTGGGCCATGCCTCTGGGCCTAACTGCACCTCGGCGGCACGAACACCTGATACGTCCAAAACGTATATATAATTTCTGCTTGCTCCATGCCTCTTTTGTGTGATATTGCTATGATATTGATGAACTTCCATACACTTTTGTTCATATTTGGACTAACCTATTAACTCAGTGCACCCCAGTGCCAGTTCCTGTTTTCTGCTGTTTCTCTATTTCAGGTTTCCCCCTTATTATACCAGAAAAATTCCGGGAAAAATATAGGAAAAATCAGCGTACCGGAAGCTTCGCGAAGATCCTGAGAGGGGACAGAGGGGAGCCAGGGGGCCCCAGGCGGCCAGTGGGCGCGACCCCACCCCTGGACGCGCCAGAGGGGCGCCTGGAGCCCCTGGCCCACCTCTGGCTGCCCCCTTTCGCCTATTTATTCCCCGTGACGAGAAACCCTCGGGGACGGAACCGTTTTTCACGATCTCTCCTCTGTTCCGCCGCCGCCGCGCTTCCAAGATTGGGAGCACCAGAAGACCTCTTCCCGGCACCCTGCCGGAGGGAGGAATCACCTCCGGGAGCTTCTCCACCACCATGGATGCTTCCCGGATGAACCGTGAGTAATCCACCTTGGACCATGGGTCTATGATCAGTAGCTATGTGATGTTCTCCTCCCCTCTTTGTTCTTCATGGATTAGACCTCGTGAGCTGCCCTACATGATCGAGGCACATATGTAATCTTTGTGCTGTTGCTATGCTGATTTTGCTGGGATCCGATGGATTATGAGATTATGTTCAGATTGTGATTGAGTTATATATTTGATTCTCTTCTTTTATATTTATGTTCTTGAGTAACTCTTGCATGTTCTCCGTTGCTGTTTATTGCTTTGGCCAAGTAGTAGGTAGTTACTCCAAGAGGGAGCGTTATGCATGATTGTGGGTTCATGCCCCCCGATGACTAGCTTGAGTGACAGAAACATGAGTCTAGGGGATGTGTTGTTGCCACAAGGGGGAAAACAACGGTGCTTGTACTTGCGGGTGCAAGGATTGTTTATTTTACGCAAAGTTATTTAATGCAGTTGTCTGTTGCTTTGAGTTTACACTTTGGGTGGGATTCGCAACTTAATACCAGCGAGATGTTCTGGATAGATATCTCAAGGTGGATGATAAGTGTGTAGATGCAGATGGATTTCGGTCTACTTGTCTTGGCGTACCTCCCGTGCTTTTAAGTCTCTTCCTTTCTGCATAGCATAATTAGCATTGGTTTGCGCACATAATCCTGTCAATTGCCCAGCTGTGATTTGTTTACCTCGCATGGCTATTTTATCGTCTTTTGGGAGAGAGACATCACAAGTGAACATCATAGGACCCCGGTCCATATTACCACCACTGTTTACACTATCAATTACTTTCAGTATTTACTTTTCCGTTGCTATCACTATCATTATTATCCCGTGCGTTTTATCCTTTGTAAACAACAAGGCCGGAGGAATTGACAACTCCTCTGTACTCGTTGGGAGCAAAGCTATCTGTGTGTGTGCAGGTCCAGGAGAAGCAAGTGATTATCAACGATGCATCACTTGTCGAACCACCTACTTGTTGACCCAGGAGTCCTACGGGTTCGATACTTCAAACCTTAGCATCTTCGCTAAGGGAAACTTGCTGCTACGATACATCTCACCTTCCACTTGGGGTAACCAACGAGGAGTGAGAAGTTATCTCGTGTATCAAGAAAATTTCTAGCGTCGTTGCCGGGGACTCCACTCTTCAAGATAGGGGAGTTGCACACTATCTTTTATCTTTGCTTTTTAGTCTTGTTAGTTTACCTTTCAGTTTTTGCTTTAGTGTCTTTTATCAAAAATCAATAAAATAGTTACCTTGCTAGTAGTTATCAGTACGTTTGGTCCTTTTGCCTTTGGTGAGTCAGAAGTGCTCACCTTTAAACAAAGAGGTGGTGAAAGTCTGAGAGATGCCTAGTGACGAGGGGTGACCCCACGACTCTTACATGTGAGACTACCTGGTGCGTGTGAAGATAGAAAGCCCACCGAGAAGCTGCGACAAGCCCACAATTGGCCCAACCAGGCACTGATATGTCTCAAACGTATCTACTTTTCCAAACACTTTTGCTATTGTTTTACCCTCATTCTTGCATGATTTGGACGAAACTAACCCGGACTAACGTTGTTTTCAGCAGAGCTGCCTGTATGGTTTATTGTGTGCAGGAAAATGGATTTTTAGATGTTCCAGAAAATTTCCAGAAAATTACCAGAAAATCCACGCACCCGAAGGAGCCAGAAGCCAGAAGTGGGACCTTGGCGTCTAGTCCCGGTTCGTGACTGAACCGGGACTAATGGGCTGGCCAGGTCTGAACCAAAGCCCTGTTTTTTACTAGTGGGTCAACACCATGGAGCATGTCTTTATATGGATTTTTATGGAACAGACAAAGATGGAAAAAGATATGGCGACTACAATCGAAGGTTGTTTTTTGGCAAAGAGAGTGTGTTGGTTGTGTTGAAGACAAGGCGGCACAGGTTCTCCCTGTGTGTCAGGCATTCGACAACTTGCAGCAGCAACCTTGGCAAGCGGGAGTGACAACACAAGTGAACTGCATTTTTGGTGATGATCCTCGAGTACCGATCCATGATTTTTAGGATGAAAACTCAAGGTATTACCTTCATTGGTTCTACCTAGTAATGGTCTTTCTGAAGGCATTGTTTTGGAAACTCAGTCTTTCTTCAGGGTGAAAACCCAAAATCTTCGATCGAGCAACCACAACGCGTGTGCTTTGTTTCCTTTTTAAGGCGTTGCTTTTGAAAAGCCTCGTATATACTACAGGTGTTGCATCCTGTGGTGGTTAGAGTACTTCTATTGTGAGTGGTTGCACACTGCGATGGGGCTTTTATTTTTTATTTTTTTTATTTTTTGGCTTTGTGCATTCTAAGATGTCTTCAAATATCTCATTGTTGTATAAGTTGTATCCCCGCGATATTAATATTATTCATTTTTTCAAAAAAAAAATGATCAAGAGGCACCTCGATATTCGGCAAGCGAACGATTACCAGGAATCTTGACTAAGAAAATCAATCGTTAAGTTCATCGGTAAATACCTCCCAATGAATGTAGGATTGCTCCATGATTGATCACGCTCCATACATACACACGATAATATACCCGATCGGGCTGACATGCATGATGCATCCATGCAAAACACACACGGCGGTGGTGACGTGCATGGAAATTTATAATTAGAGGTATAGTTATACATTGTGCTTTGGCGAACGATAGCAGGACTATACTTTATTGTTGTTTGATTATTTTAAAGGGATCAGATGATTGGGCTTTCCCGGGCATAGTTCATATTTCGCCGGGGGGTCTGACCATGGAGGTGTGATAAAACCTTGATATGTTTATTTCATGCAACACCATCTTAACTGACAAGGAGTTCCCACTAACCACACACAAACCTAACCTAAAATGGAGTTAAACTGCAAACAAGAAGTTTATTTGTTGTTTCCGTCCCCGTCTTGGTGCGGAATAGTTAGCTTGAAAGATCAAGGGTAGAGAAAAGAGAAACAATGACGTCCTATATGCTTGAACATGAGCAACAGCTAGGTTATTTGGTCGTTTCTATATCATCAGGATGCGGTATCTAACCGATAATGAAATCATGTGTACTCTGATCCATAAATCATCCATGCATGTGTGTGATAAAAAAACAGTTTTTCCTATCCAGAGAAAATAATATCATGTTGGCATGCCAAGTTAGTTATATGTCCATCCAAGTAAGTTAAAAATTAGGGTTTGTTTAGGGCACATCTAGATGTACCCTAAGATAGACCACATCTAAGTTTTATACTATTGATTTTACATGAAATTTTGTTTAGATATTTTTTTAATGTTTTTTTTAGTTTGATTGAACTTAGATGTGCTCTATCTTAGGGCATATCTAGATGTGCCCAAGCAAATCTGTAAAAAATTATCCATGTGTCCTATCCGAAGAAAAGATTATCATGCTAACATGCCAAGCTAGTTATGTCTCGATCTTAAATACTAGTATGTCTCGGTTCCAAATTTCTTGACGTGCTTCCTCAAGTCCTCCTACAGCCAGTCAGATCCATCAACTAGAATACATGATCGACTACAAAGTGTTTAGAAACACGTGTTGCAGCTGGCTATTAATTAGTAGCCCGCTTCCTTTTTCTCTTTTCTTTTTTTTCCTCAACTAAACACAAATATACTATTTAATTTTTTATAGCCAGCTGACTAGACATTATTGTACTTGCTCTTAGCACCTTTGCATTGAAGGAAGCCTTAGCCATGGTCACCAGTTCTTGAAAGAAAGCATATTAATGATCAACTTGCGCAGCCCCATAGACTTTGACCAGACTTCATGTAAAATTATCAGTTCTATTTTAAAGGTAAAAACAATTTCTCTTTTTTTTGGAATACGCATAAGTCATGCGTATCATATATTCATATAAGAAGAGTTATGGATACATACCCTCCATTGTACGTTTTGTGCGGCCCTAGTGTCGAATGCTACACAATTACTCGCGGCTCTCCCAGGTTGCAAGCCTATCTAATGCCTGAGAAACACCCTCCTTAAAACATACGAGCTTTGTGCCACACCCTAGCCTCCGCACTGATCCTATGCATATTGCATTACAACCGTAGTAGATGTGATGCACCTTCGAAGACGACTGCGTTCAGATCTCCCAGCACATCAACATCAGAAACACACACAAGCTCTTCCATCTCCACGAGTTGGACTCGGACAAGTTTATGGTTTGACCGTCAGTGCTCCAACTTCGCCTGCACTCGAAGTTCTCGAACCCGACATGTGGCAAACACACACCCAATTAGAAGATGACCCATGGATTCAGGGCTGCAAGCACAGCTAATGCCTGCATGGACTGAGGGGCATGTAGAATTTGTTTTCTCTCTCAAAAACCAAAAGGTTGGAGTCAATGGAGTTGATGAGATGAGACAAGCAAAAACCCATAAGGCCGTGTACAATGGCCGGTGCTTACATGCAGGCGCTTAAAGAGAAAGACTGGCGTGGCGTTTTAGAATATTTATTGGCTTCAACGTTGAGTGCTTTCTACAGGTGCTTGAATCACTTTAACTAATAGAAAACGTACCAACTGTAGTTTTACTTAAGGGCAAGCACCACCTAGCACCGGTTGCTTAAGTTTGCTTCTCTCTCTCTTTTTAAGCATCGGTGCTCAGCAATCTCACAACAAAAAACCGGGTTTTTTTTGAGGCATCTACCTAAGCACCTGCATTGTACAGGGCCTAACCGAAAGGAGTTGGCGAGAAAAGCAAAAAACCATAACCAAAAGAGTTCGTCATTCTGTCTGTATTTTGTCTGCTCTTTTTTTAGGGGTCTTCTGATCGCCGATCAGAATTCGATGCCGCAGAACAGGCGCCGCCGCCGCCGCCGCAGGAGGAGGTCTCCTCGCGAAGGATCCTCTCGCCGGCGCCATCTACTAGGCGAGGATGGCGCGTCGTTCTCTGGATCCATCGTCGAACCGGATAGCAGCAGCACCGGTTCCCGCGCACCGTCGCCCGAACCCCTCGACGAGGCGTCGGACGGCCGGCCGGCTCCCGAGTACGAGTCCAGGTACCATGAGATCCTCGCCTCGCGCCTCGCCGAATTATTACTACGAGAAGGCGCCGTCGACGTCGGCCCAGATCTCCCTTCCAATGAAATTGTGGAAGCCCTTGTTCGTCCTTGTTTCTACGATGATGAGCACCGGGCTGCTCTGGTAGAATATCAAGCAGCCCAGAAACTCTTGACCGGACCAGATGTCAATGGACTACAAGATACAGATTCTGAGGAATTCGATTCGTCGGTGGTGATGGATGATATCTCCGTGGAGGATTACTTGAAAGACGGTAAAGTGCTCATGTCTCGCCAATCTGAAATTGACACCGAGACTGAATTAGGTGAAGAGGAGGTGGTCAGGCTCCATCGCCGTTACGCACGCTATCACCTCAAAGCTTCCCTCGTTAGTCCCTCCCATTTTAATCAACTTAATTAGTAGTATTTACATATGTACATTATTGAGTATATATGTACCTTACTCATATGTCCTTGTGTATAGTTGTTGCAAGGGAAGCCTGTCGAAGATGTTGCAAACGAAGACAAGTAACCTACGGAGCATATGCATATCTGGGAGTTGAAGGAGGCCTACTACCTTCGTTTCGATGATCAGCAACAAGCCTTTTCCTGGTATTTCCACCCAGACCTCTGCTTACTTGCGTCCTTGACCGACTATCAGCGGCTAGTCGTTTGTAATGAAGTAAGTAAGTATATATGTGTATCCATTTATTATTACTTTCAGCTCAGTAATGCATATGTAGATTTCATCTCTGTGCTCAACTCATGCAGCTGGTAATTAACCAGTTTATTCTTCTCTTTACCTTTCAATGGGTGGCAGCAATTATGTGTTTACTCTGTCCTTTTCAAAGTTTGAACACTTGAGGCAATATGAATGCAATTCCTTATATGTGCACCGTAGAAGAAAAATACAAGAATTATCCTTCTTTTCTGGTGCAGGGGGGCGATGAGTATGAAAATTGGAGTTTGTACCGAGAGTTGTACAACACCCCTGAAGCTGATAGAGATTATATGCTGTACTGGGAATCACTTGCGAAGAATTTGAAGGTATGCATGGTGCAACTATCAGCTTCTCCAAGTTTAAAACTCTGCTCAGTATTCTTGGTTGTTGTTTCTGGGACTAACAACCATTTGATCTTGACAGTGGATTGAAGATCATGCGTTTAAAGGCCATTATGAGGTACGCCTATATGACCTTTCAAAACCATGTAATGACGACTAATCTATATATGTGCGTGGTAGCCTCACTAACGTCTCTGTTCTACTATTTAGTGGGTTGACTTGCGTCATAAAGCTGAGCGCCAAGCACATAGGATTGCTATTATGTTCCCCAGCATTAATCTGCAGCTAGCATCTTATGGTATCCAGGTATGAATATTCATTTGTCCCTTGCTTATTTAGATGGCCGGCTCTGGTTATGGTTGTATTTAGCAATTGCGGTTTTTTTATTAAATTCAGGAGTATATAGAGAACACGCGCTTTTATGTCGCATTCTTGAAGGATCTTGACACTGTGATTTTTGAGATTTGGAAGCTGGTCAAGAATAATCCTCAGGTCAGCATTGTACATCATTCTTACTAACAATGGTGTTATTTTATTGATCGGATCTGTCAATGCTTTGTAACCCCTATTTATGATTGGTGATGTTGTGTTCTCATTCGTTGGACAATTTATAGATGTGTTTGAGAGATGCAATGGAGCAGGTTTATACTGATAACAGATATCCATTACGTAAACGTGATTTGGAGTACGAGCTGAACAATGGTGCCATGGCGAAGCTGGAGTATCTAGTAGGCTTTTTCCCCCTCCCGTTCGCAGAATTATTGTTCGTGTTTTCATTGGTTAATTAGCGTCTCTCTTACAAATTACAATGCAAAATTGCTATGATCATTTTCCCTTGTAGTTTCGCCGGTGCACGAAGGGCATCCACAAGGAAGTAAGTACACTGTGGTGTGGTCTCGCTCGCATGCATTGCAACCTGTTATGTAGTGTAGACCATATCCTCGTCTCTGATGTCTCTCCTAATTCGTGTGTATAGGTTCCGGATTGGATAGCCCGTGAGTTAATTTCACAGGAACTTAGATTCAAGGTATGTTCTATAAATATTGGTAGGCAATATTGTTTCCCCTTGCAGGATTTGTACGTAATAGCTCGTTCTTTCCGATTTCAGCATCATTTGCGAAAGAGGTATGTGCACTACGCCAGGAAGAAGCTCATGATTGCAGAAGTCATAGGATTGATTCCCAAGGCCGAGATACCAGCGTAGTTGTGTTTGCATCTGCCGTGCGTAGTGGTCTTTTGGCATCAGTTCCAGAAACAAAACTGTGACATCCCAAGGTAGGAGTAGCTAAACTCCATGTATGGTTAAATGCCTACGAATATGGATGTATGTGCATGTGATTTAATCACGAATCTTTGGAGAAAATTGATCATATTGTTAGCCAACTAAAAATGCGTCCCTAAGGCCCTGTTCGGATCTCCTCCGCTCCTAGAGCGGATGCAGCGTTTTTCTTGGAGCGGAGTTGATGGAAGGAAAACTGAACAGACCTTAAATCCGTCCTGAAAAAGACTTTCGATTCGGTTTGTATCATGGAATTACGACATGCTGTTTGTTAGAAAAGTTTCAACCGACTGGCTTAGGGCACTCCCAATGCTAGTATCTTAGCACGAAATCATAAGTGTTTTGCTTATGTGGCATAGTGTTTAATGAAGAAAGAGAGTGAGGTTGTATCTTAGCTAAGATACAATCCTTGCACGTGGCCATATGCAAAAAACATGATTAGACCAATCACATCTATGCATGGAGCTAAAATCATTAAATAAGATACAACATCTAAGAAACAAAGCATTGTGGGGGTTGTATCTTAAGTTTTTATTGCTCCTATGATATTGTGCTAAGAAACAATGCATTGGGAGAGCCCTTAGACTACCCATAGTGGGAGTAACATCACTAGTAATATCACACTTATCTATGCAAAATAGATGATGTGGCAAATAGTTAATGAGGAAAGAGAAGGATGTGGTAACTTAGGTAGTTACTTGCTATTTGAGTAACATCACACATACCAATACAATATGAGTCTACAACACAATAAATAAAGTGTTGTATGACACCACTTCTATGTTACTTCCCACTATAGAGGTAGTAACATAGACTAGTAACAACGTGATGTTATTAGTCGAAGTTACTCCCCACTATGGCTAGTCTTATCGGTTGAGGAACTTCCATGTGCGAACATTATACTGGCTCTAAGCCCAAAGTTTTATTACTATAAACTTTTTCTTGGTAGGGACCAAAGACCTAGCCTAAAGTTAATTTGGGTACACAAAAATTCAAGAGGCAGCTGGATTTTCAGCAACCGAACGATTACCAGGAATCTTGACTAAGAAAACCATTCATAAAGCTCATCGGTAAATACCTCCCAATGAATGTAGGATTGCTCCATGATTGATTACGCTCCATACACAAGATATTTATTTTTTTACCCGGTCCGGCTGACATCCGTGATGCATCCATGCAAAACACACACGGCGGTGGTGACGTGCATGGAAGTTTATAATTAGAGGTATAGTTATACATTGTGCTTTGGCGAACGTTAGTAGGATTATACTTTATTTTTGTTTGATTGTTTTAAAGGGATCAGATGATTATAGGCTTTCCCGGGCATAGTTCATATTTCACCGGGATGGTCTGACCATGGTGGTGATAAAACCTTGATATGTTTATTTCATGCAACACCATCTTAACTGACAAGGCGTTCACAATAACCGCACACAAACCTATAGTTAAACTGCAAACAAAAAGTTAATATGTTGTTTCCTTCCCCGTCTTGGTGCGGAATAGTTAGCTTGGAAGATCAAGGGTAGAAAAAAAGAGAAAGAATGACGTCCTATATGCTTGAACATGAGCAACAGCTAGGTTATTTGGTCGTTTCTATATCATCGGGATGCGGTATCTAACCGATAATGAAATCATGTGTACTCTGATCCATAAATCATCCATGCATGTGTGTGATAAAAAAAAACCAGTTTTTCCTATCCAAAGAAAATAATATCATCTTGGCACGCCAAGTTAGTTATGTGTCCATCCAAGTAAGTTAAAAATTATCCATGTGTCCTATCCAAAGAAAAGATTATCATGCTAATTAACACGCCAAGGCTAGTTATGTCTGAGTCCCAAATTTCTGGAAGTGCCTCCTCAAGTCCTCCTACGGCCAGCCAGATCCATCAACTAGAATACATGATCGATCGATCGATCGATCTCGCGCGCTATACACGTTGCAAAAAGCAGTATAGAATCTTTACATCATCGACCCTTTCATATACTATTAACTACTCTCTGAAGTGGATGTAGTTAAATGTGGTAATAGTACTATACTTCACTAGTTAATCACAAGCAAGTGATCTTGTGCGGATCATGCATGTTTTTTTCTTGGCAGATTCTTTCTGAACGTCCTCCTATGATTGGTGGCGCAATATTTTTTGACCCGATCGGGGCTTGCGTTCATCCATGCAAAACGCAAGGGGCCAGGTGACGTTTATATAATTTGAGATGGAATAAATTGACCTTTTGTGTGGTTGTTAGCTAAAATAAGCGAAATTGGTATGGATCAGAGGAAGTAGATCATTAAACTAGGCCATTTGCAACAATTGGGTTGCTTACCGTCGATGACGGGTTCTATTTTTATATGACCCCGTTGCATAGTTTCTTTTCCTTCTCCTTCGTTTTTGCTATGGTCAGTATGAACAGGAAGAAAGATGGCCAATTAGTAGGTGAAAGAGATGGATATATACAAGGGAGAAAGATTCTGAATTGCCACGTCTTTCATTGTTTTATTTTTTTGAACGTCCACGTCTTTCAATTGTTCACCGTACGTAGCACACATCTTGTGTGTGGACCGTACGTAGATCTCGGCCTTATGCTTCACGACGAACATCGAAAATACCTAGATGTGGCGAAGCTATAGTAGTGTAGCCACACCAAGTTAAATTTCATATAAAAACTATTAGCATTCCCAATATTTGTATTCTCTTGATGCTCTATCTTAAAACAATGAAAATCACTGTTAATCAAAAAAACGAAGCAAAAACGTACCATATAAAAGTAGCAAAAACGAAGGAGAAGAGGAAGAAACTATATAGGGTGTGACTAGGTCTCAGACTCTCAGTTGACTGAGATTTAATTAAGTCTCAGTCATGTCACATAATATGCAAGAGAGCATCGACTGAGACTTAACTAGGTCTCAGTCGACTGAGACCTAGCAAAGCCGAACTATATATGCAACGGGACCATATAAAAGTAGAACCGGTCATCGATGGTAAGCAACCCGATTGTTGCAAATGGCCTATAGTTTAAAACAATAAAAATCAGTGTTGTCGACAAGCTGGAACAATTTCTGGATCGCCTTCCCTAGCTGCAGCCGGGGCGAGTGCATTGCGCCTGTCGCTATAGCGTGCGATCGTACGTGCAGCTAGCTATAGCGACGGCCTCGGATGGTTTGGCTGGCCTAGGAGCTATAGCTACTAGCATGCATGCCATCACGTTGGCGCAGGCGGCGTCCTGTCCCCGCGCGCGTCGTCTTCTTCTTCCTCTTCTTCTTCTTCTCCAGACGGCCAGACCAATGCCATCCATCGGTTCATCTCTCTCGAGTCTCAACAAAGAACTTACCAAGTCAGCTGATGGAGATAGACCGACCTAGCTGAGTACGTGGCGATCGACGGGGACGCGCCACCGTCCTGCCGACGAGGACGGGGACGGACGGACGCCTTGGACGGACGCGCATGTGCATGTCACATCACATATATTGTGTTTCCTCCATTTCAAAATGTAGTCCGCCTGTGCTTTTCGAGGTTTAACTTTGATCACAAATTTAACTATCAAGACCGACTACGGCGGAAGAAAAAATTATATAATCGAAAACGTCTTTCGAACACGAATTCATTGGTATAATTTTTGCCCCCGCCGTAATTAGTCTCGTTGGTTAAATTTTTGATCAAAGTTAAATCACAAAAATCAAAGACGCATTATATTTTAAAATGGAGGGAGTAGTACACAATAGTACGTACGTACTGACGCGGCGGCTCTACCTGGTTCGAGGGGGCGCCCCTGCTTAATTTGCTCTAGACGTGCACGTTACAGTTTCCCCTCTCTCTCTCTTCTTCGCCTATAAATCCCACGCCATCCCCCCGGCCATTCTCCCACCTCCCTCCCTCTCTCTCTCGCTCTCGCTCTCCAGTACAGTTTTGAGGTGTGTAGCTAGCTAGCTAGAAAGATGGTAGAGAAGAGCTGTGAGGTCGCCGTAGGAGGAGAGATGCTGGTAGGCTCGACGCCGGCGGTCGATCACCAGAACCACCCCGGCGTAGTCACTGTCGTTGGCCCGCCGGTTACTGATGCTCTGCTGCAGGTGACAGGAGACAAGGGCAAGAAAGGGCGCGTGCCGGTGGAAGGCTTCGCGGTGCTGGAGCCGCCAGTGGACACGGAGGCGGCGGCCGAGCGGCGGTCCGACGTGGCGGCGCTCCTCGCCGGCTTCGCCGAGCACCTCCAAGAGAGGACCACCCACCACCTGGGTACGCCCAGCCCTGCTCCATCCATCTGCATCAGCTCCGGCTCTCACGCATGCCTCGCGTTGGCCGCCTACAAACCATGCATGCATTCTCTCATGTGTACGACGTGGCGCTGCACGACAAAATCCTGAGCATTCTAAAAATATATCTCAGCGGAATAAATAGTTCAAATTACCCCATTATTATTATTTTATGCGATAACAAATAATTACCGCAGTAAAGAAACCAAACTTCAGGAAGCTAGAGCTCTGCCCAACTGTTTCTCGAAAAACGGTATTCAAACTTCTGTTTCTCAAAGAAATGATCTTCTAACAACTTGCATACTACTGTACTTCTCGGATTGTATATTTACTCTCTTGGTTACTCTAAAAAAATCATCATGCAAATTATACTATCATGCGCAAATTGATTTCGATCTCACGCAAATGTTTGATGTTTTTTTTCCTTTGCAGGGTACCCATACAACCTGGATTTTGACTTCAGCGTGATGGCCCAGTTCCAGAACTTCTCCATCAACAACCTGGGCGACCCTTTCATCGAGAGCAACTACGGGGTGCACTCCAGACAGTTCGAGGTCGCCGTGCTCGACTGGTTCGCCCGCCTCTGGGACCTCCACCAAGATGAGTACTGGGGATACATCACCAACTGCGGCACCGAAGGGAACCTGCACGGCCTATTAGTCGGGTCAGTATCGGTCATCCATCCATCTATCCATCTATCTTGCATAACTTTTTTCGCATGATTAATACATTTCATTTAGTTATTTTGAAAATTATTTGACCGATTGGTTGTAAATTTCTATATGCAGGAGGGAGCTTTTTCCCGATGGGATCATATACGCATCTCGTGAGTCACACTACTCGGTCTTCAAGGCAGCTAGGATGTACAGAGTCGAGTGTGTGGAAGTCGACACTTTGGTTTCTGGAGAGATGAACTGTGTCGATTTTAAGTCTAAATTGTCGAGGAACCTCGGGAGGCCTGCAATTGTTAATGTGAATATAGGTTAGCATTTCTGTTGGAATGGTCGAAAAATTGCTTTGCTTAAGTGCATCTCTTTATGGTGATTTTGACAATTTCTAAAAAAAACTTTTGTTTCTTGCAGGGACAACAGTCAAGGGGGCCATTGATGATCTTGACATGATCATAAGAACGCTTGAAAAATGTGGGTTCCGAGATAGATTCTACATCCATTGCGATGGTGCTCTAGCTGGCCTTATGATGCCATTTATCAAACAAGTGGGTCATGTTGAATTTTAAGCAGTAAATGATACTTAATTACCGCAAGTCGTAACAAGGTTGATAAATTTGGAGAACAACATAACTAACCTACTTTTACTTTATTTACCTCTAGGCGCCAAAGGTGACATTCAAGAAGCCTATCGGAAGCGTGAGTGTATCAGGCCACAAGTTCATGGGATGTCCAGTACCATGCGGTGTGGTAATAACCAGGCTCGAGCATGTAAAAGTGCTCTCTACTGACATAGAGTACCTATCATCTAGAGATGCGACGATCATGGGCAGCCGCAACGGTCATGCGCCAATGTTTCTTTGGTACAACCTAAACAAAATGGGTTATAGAGGCATCCGCAAAGAGGTCCAGAAGTGCTTGAGAAACGCTCGTTACCTCATGGACCGTCTCAGGGAGGCAGGAGTCAGTGCATCCCTGAACAAGCTGAGCAGCACAGTGGTGTTCGAGAGGCCACATGACGAGGCATTCGTGCACAAGTGGCAGCTCGCATGCGAGGGAAGTATCGCACATGTGGTGGTGATGCCAAATGTGAGTGTGGAGAAGCTCGACAGCTTTATCCAAGAGCTGATCAGCGAGAGACCGCGTTGGCATGAAGGTGGAGTGTTTAACATTCCATGTGTTGCAAAGGACATTGGGCAAGAAAATTGCCTCTGTTGTGTGCATGACAAGAAGATAAAATCTGCTAAGATCATTGAAGGAGTAGAGAAGAATAGCTTAAAAACTCAGAGTTCATAAGCGCTCAAATGATTGATCTAGCTTTCAAGATTTGGATCTGCATGATCAGTGTTATCAATTTGTTTCGTTGTATTGCCTAGGATGGTGACATGTGTTTAGTTTTATGTTAGTTAATAAATTGATTGAGTTGGTGTTTTGTATTGTACCTGGTTCACCTTTTTTTTTGTCTCGTGTCAACTCTACACCTTCGATAAAGTTGTATTGACTAAACATGACCTTTTTTAGGACCTAACATTATGCTTGTTTTTGTTGCACATATATATTTTTGCAAAACTTTGTTAACTTGATCATGATCTATAATTTATGTCCGTTCTCTAAATCTAGTTAGGTTCCATATATTCATTGTGGTGGGCATATTAGTGATCATTTTCTCTCTTTGCCATTTGATGTCTCTTACTAGGCCTAATTTACCTTTGCAATATCAAGGTTCAAATGGAGGCATCGAATCATTACCTGTCAATGTTGGCCGCGAGAGATGCCGGCACCTAGCGTCAACTTCATGGATCCCAAGCAGTGATAACGCCATGTCGAATAAGAGTGTGTTCCTTCTGAGCATCCTATATATGGTTTAGGAAGAGATGCATTCGCTTGTTCAACGCTTGGTACTGGCGCATCAAGAGTAATTAACTGAATGGATGTATTGTTCGTTTGTTCAATGTTGATGTCGTGATCTAAGAAGTGTGCGGGTGTGCTATCGGCTGCGCATAGAGTCACTTTTTCTGGTTACAACATTTGAAGTGCATTCTGAGCTATGATATTTTCGGTGGTCACAATTTATAAATCAATAAATATTTGGACATCTTTTGTTACTGGTGTGCCAATGTCTACAAAAAAGGGTGTTGGCTGCTTAAAGTATGAGCTTGCTTGATTTAGCCAACTCCTGTACTGACTAAGGTCTAAATGAAACAAGATTTGTATATGTATGTTACTCACTTTCAGTATAATTACGTTGAAATTTCATATATTCTACTCCTTTCGATCCATAATAAGTCTCGCTCATCTAATATAAAGTTTGTACTAACTTAGTATAAAATGAGCGACATTTATTATGAATCGGAGGGAGACAGGGAATAGTATTGTAATAAATATTTTTTGATCGAGCTATTTTAACAATTTTCATATGAAGCACAAATTCAAAGTATTTTTAATTTTTCAAAATATTTGGTTGCATCTCGGTTAAATTCAGTTATAAATTTCAGTCTTTGGCCGAAATGAAATGCAAATCTGTAACAGCTGAAATATTTCTGAAACTGATGAATGTCTTCTTCCCGGTTGGTCTCCCGAACCCCCATTAACTGCTGGTATCTTTATGGTGACGCCGCGGCCTTCTCGTCTTCCATAACCCGTAGACGAAGCGTCGGCTTAATAACTTCCCGCTCGCGTGCATGCATGATCTCCATCTACAAAAGGATCCGTCTGGACTCTGGAAATTGCTCTACCAAACGCCACAGACGTTGCCGATCCACTTGACTCGTCGGTGCACGTTCCATCGGTAATGGCGGACTGGGTGGCGTTTCTGGCACACCTTGTCCGCATCGGCGACCACCTTCTCGCTGCGAGCGACGGTGACGTCGACAACTACATTTCCATGTTGGCCGCTTGTGAGAGCAAGAAGGTGGTCGGATGGGCACACAAGAGCGCGTCGCTGCGGAATCGTGGTAGGAGGAGAAGAGGAGCAAAATGTCCTCAACCAAGCCGGCCACCATGCTTGGTAAACACGGGTATGGTTGTCTCGAAACGGAACGAAGAGCCCGTAAAGAGGTTGACTACATGAGCCACGTGAGGGAACTCCCGATCCACCGACGAGCGGGAGTTTCGTCACGCGGCTTGCATAATCAATCCTTTTACAGAGTACCTTGCTCCGCTTCGAAACCGCATACCTCGCATTTACCGGCTGCGAGCCGCAGCGGCGGCTTAGTCGAGTACATTTTGCTCGTTTTCTCCTCCTACCATGACCTCTGTGGACAGCGACGACGCGCTCTTGTGCGCCCATCCCACCGCCATCCAGCTCTCGCCGTTGCCATTTCCACACTCCGCGGGCCGCCCCAAATGCTCTAGGAATGCAAGCATATGGCTGGCCACCGAGGGCAAGTCTACGTCGCCGACCGAAACGGTTAGGTCGTCAGGTGTGTCGTCACGTCGCCGCAGCAGGGGCGCTGCTACGCCGAGCTCATCATAACGGCGACTGGCGCGCTGGATCGTAAAGACGTTCAGGGTCGACGTGGAGAGGAATGCGATAGAGCATGTGAGGAGCATTGGCTGCGCGCCGCATTCTCTTCGTCGGTGACAGGTTCTTGTCCGTCCTCCGTTGATGATGCAGGTAGCCTTTCTTCCCTCCGAGATGCCAGTATGCATGGTGTGTGGGTGTATCGGCATGATCGATGTGTAGTATTGTGTACTCTCAGTGTCACCTCATGATAATTATTCGGTGCATCTTTGTATACCTGTTGGCGCTGCATCTTTCTGAGATGTCATTTGTCAAGTGCTCAGAACAGTAGTGGTGCACCCCTCAAAGAAAAAAGAACAGTAGCAGTGCTTTAAATTAAATAACAAACAAAATTTCCACGATTTTCCTTCTAACTTTTGATGCACCGCTGCCACAGGCCACTGGCCGTCCTTCTCACGAGCGTACCCCTTCATTGCCGGCGCCTGCATTTGTGCCTGCCGGCTAAGAGAAGGAGGCCGCCTACAAGGCTACAAAGCCACCCTCGAGGAGTCAAAGCGCGACCAGGCCAAGTGGTGGCCGCGGCTCAAGGACCTCATCAACCCGACGTCGGCGCAGCACGACGTCACCGTCTACACGCTTCCGCCGCCTCCAGCACGTCCCTTGTCGTGACCGCCACAAGCTTGGTATGAGATATTGCCGTCGCTCGTTGACGATCATGATAGCCAGACTCGCGAGGTCATCTGCGACCTTATGAGAACGCGGTGGATATTTGATGAGCCGTCGCCGCCTCGGTCACTCCCTTCGCCACTACAGGGCTACTGGCCCAACGACGTGTTGTGATCGCGACCATCATTCATCAAGCTCTCCGGCGATGACAGCCGCTACTTACGAGTTACGACGAGTAGGGGCTGGGAACTGGATCATTGAGGACCAGTAGTAGTAGGGCTTTTCTTCATGTATAATTAAGTTTGTATGAATTTTTAAAATTAATTTTTTTAATTTTTTAAGTCTTAATCGATCCATTGGAGGTTCGGCAACCAAAGCAAACATGACGCGGACAATGGGTCTACAAGGCAAACCGAACGAACAAAAACTGGGACAAATCCCATTGAGTCTCCTATTTGGAGTTGCCCTAACTGTTAGGCGTATATGGTGACCCCGCCGCCTTCAGGAAACTGGTCTCCATCTACAAAAGCCACCGACGTTGCCGATCCACCCGAATCGTCGGCGCACGATTCCATCGGCCACCCATGGCAAACTGGGCGGCGCTTCCGGCGGATCTTGTCCGCTGCATCGGCGACCGCCTTCTCGCCGCGAGCGACAGCGACATCGAAGACTACATGGCCATGCGCGCCGCCTGCCACTACTGGCGCCTGGCCTCGGCCGACCCCTGGAGATGCAGCACCAGTGCTGACCTCCGTTTCTGGCCTAGGCACTGGGTCATGCTCGACGAGGACGACAGGGAGCGGGAGATGCATCTCTTCTTCAACGTGGTCACCGGCCGCTTCATCCGGCGGCTAGTCCCGTTCTTCCGCGACCACGTCCTCGTCGCCACCTCAGGCAGCCTTCTCGTCGTCGGGAACCGGGAGTACCCTCACGCGGCTGGCGTACTCAACCCCTTCACGGGCTCCTCGTTCTGCTTCAAGGCTGCCCTACCCCGCGTTTCCGGGCTGCGAGCCGTCGTGTCCCGCTCCAATGAGGACATATCGATCGTCTTGTGCAGCTTCTACTTCAACCACTACCCGATCTTGTGCGCCCACCGGACCGCCGGCCAGCCCTCGCAGTTGCCCTTCCCACACGTTGCCGGCCACCCCTTCCGCACCGAGAACGCAAGCATGGCTGCCCACAGAGGGTACGTCTACTTCGCCGAACGTGACGGGCAAGTCGTCAGGTGCTGCGTCGACACGTCCCCGCGGCAGCGTGGCTGCCACTGCAACGCCGAGCTCATCATAAGCGGCGACGACTTATCATCATGGCATGTCGTGGACCGCAGTCGTGACCGAGCGTTTCTGGTCACGTCCGCCGGGGAGCTGCTGCTTGTCCGCCTCCAATGGCGACGGGGGCGCTGGATCGTGCAGGCATTCAAGGTTGACGTGGAGCAGAAGGCGATCGAAGCCGTGAGGGGCATTGGCCGTCGTGCTCTCTTCCTCGGTGATCGGTGCCTGTCCGTCGATGACGCGGGTAAATTTCCTTCCCTCATGGGCAATTGCGTATACCGCCGCGCCGGCAAACACGTGGTGTGTTGCTATGACCTCGCAGATGGCAGCGAAGAGAGGATCTTCGGCCTTAACCAACGCCCTTTTGGCTTGGCTGAGGTTTTTCTTAGCTACTGCGTGGATCTTCCCGATGCAGAAGCTCAGATTCAGATCATAGATGCCAACAATCTGGAAGTCGAGGAACAGGATGGGGATATATTATGAAATCCAAGGTTGAGGATGGGTACTCTTCTTCGTGAGGCTTCATAATAACTGTATCTACATCTAGATACATTCATTTCTGCGACAATTATCATGTAACGAAGGAAGTATCACCTAAAAGGTTAAAACTAGGTTGATATATTCTGAATCTGTCGTTCCCTTCCAAAAAGATTAGGATCTAGTGCTTCAAATTTCCGTGATTTTCCTTCTAACTTTTGATGCACTGCTCCCACCGCCACCACAGGCTACAGCGCCAAGGCGCATCCTCGAGATTTGCCGCGGGGCGTGAAGGTCGAGTGTACCCCTTCACTGTCGGCGCATGCATTTGTATCTACCGGCTATGAGGAGGAGGCCGCCTAAAAAGCCACCATTGAGGAGTCAGAGCGCGAGGAGGCCAAGTGGTAGCCGGGGCTCAACGACCTCATCAACCTCCAACACGGCCCTCGTCGCGACCGCCACCACGGAGATGTTTCCGCTGCCCGTTGACGACCACAATAGCCAGATCCATGAGGTCATCCGCAATCTTGTGAGGACGCAATGGGTATTCGATGCGCCGTTGCTGCCTCCACCACCCCCTTCGCTTTGTTCGTCGCCACAACAGGGCTACTGGCCCAACGGCGTGTTGTGAAGGCGATGATAGCTGCTACTTCGACAAAATGTATAATCTTACATTCTTAAGAAGTTGATCCCCACTACTACCAATTCTTTCAACATGCACATACTCCACCTCAGCATGCATGTCACATCACCCTCCGCTAGCATATTTCTCTCAACATGCAAGCATGCCACATCATCATCCAATATGCATGAGAAAGATCCATCTTAATATGCCACTATGCATAATAAAAACCCACATGCAACATGCATACATGAGAATTTTTATTCTATTATGATATTTATATTGAATCCATATATTAGTTCAAAAGTTACTGTTTCAAATATACATGTTTCATTTAACCAAACATTTTCACTGAAATATTTTGCAAAAAAATTCCGCAACAACGTGCGGGGCATTATCTAGTTTAATATATTTTAAAGTCTTAATCTGTCCATTGGAGGTTCGGCGACCAAAACGAACATGATACGGACAATGGGTCCACAAGGCAACCCAAACGAACATGATACGGACAATGTGTCCCGTTCGGAGTTGCCCTAACTGTTGGCATATATGGTGACGCCGCCGCCTTCAGAAAATTGCTCTCCGTCTACAAAAATATTAGTCTGGACTCTGGAAATTGCTCTTCCAAACGCCACCGACGTTGCCGATCCACCCGAATTGTCGGGGCACGATTCCATCGGGCATGGCGAACTGGACGGTGCTTCAGGCGGATCTTGTCCGCTGCATCGGCGGCCGCCTTCTCGCCGCGAGCGACAGCGACAATCGAAGACTACATGGCCATTCGCACCGCCTGCCACGACTGGCGCCTAGCCACGGACGACCCCTGCAGATGCTCAGCACCAGTGATGACCTCCGCCGTTTCCGGCCTAGGCACTGGGTCATGCTCGACGACGACAAGGAGCGGGACGTGCATCTCTTCTTCAACGTGGTCACCAGCCGCTTCATCCGTCGGCGCGTCCCGTTGCTCCGCGACCACGTCCTCGTCGCCGGCTCAGGTGGAGGCGGCGGCCTTCTCGTCATCGCGAACCGAGAGTACCCTCACGCGGCTCGTGTACTCAACCCCTTCACGGGCTCCTCGCTCCGCTTTGAGGCCGCCATACCCCGCGTTTCCAAGCTGCGAGCCGCGGTGGCCGGCTCCGATGAGAACATATCGCTTGTCTTCTGTAGCCCGATCTTGTGCGCCCACCCGACCGCCAGCAACACCTCGTGGCTGCCCTTACCACACACTGCCGCCCGCCCCTTTCGCACCGAGAACGCAAGCATGGCTTCCCATAGAGGGAACGTCTACCTCGCCTACCGTGACGGGCAGGTCATCAGGTGCTCCGTCGATATGTCCCAGCAGCAGCGTGGCCGCCACTGCAACGCCGAGCTCATCATAAGGGGCGACTACGTATCATCGTTGAATGACCCGGAGTGGGAGCGCCGTGGCGACCGATCGTTTCTGGTCACAGTGGCCGGCGAGCTGCTGCTTGTCTGCCTCCATTACCGATGGTCGCGCTGGATCGTGCAGGCATTCAGGGTCGACGTGGAGCGGAAGGCGATCGAGCTCGTGTGGAACATCGGCCGCCGCACTCTCTTCATCGGCGATCGGTGCCTGTCCGTCGAGGACGCGGGTAGATTTCCTTCCCTCAGGGGCAATTGCGTATACCGTTGCGCCGGCAAACATGTGGTGTGTCGCCATGACCTCGCAGATGGCAGCGAGGAGAGGATCTTCGGCCTTAGCCAACGCCCTTTTGGCTTGGCTGAGGTTTTTCTTAATTACTGCGTGGATCTTCCAAAGTCAGAAGCTCAGATTCAGATCATACATGCCAGGAATCGGGAAGTCGAGCAAGAAATCAAAGGTTGAAGATGGGTACTCTTTCTCGGGAGAGGTTGTATTGGATCACCTAAAAGATTAAACCTAAAAGATTAAAACTGGTTTGATATATTCTGAACCTGTTTGTTTCCTTCCGAAAGGATTAGGATCTATGGTGATTTACTCCTCAATATACAGCATGGGAGGGGAACATCCTACCATAGATTTCACATTCAATATTTGCGAGGGCGCCGTCTTTAGGGTTTAAAATTGTTTGAACCATAATTTGTTGTGTTTAACCTAAATTAAAATTATATGCTAACAAGTAAATCATTTTTTCCAAATGGAATATCACTAGCGCGGTTAGCATATAATTTTAATTTAAGTTAAACACCAATATTTGTTGTGTTTAACCTAAATTAAACCCTAAAGACGGCGCCCTCGCAAACATCATCATTACTCATAACGCTTAATTATTATGACATTTCTAGAACTATCATTTTGTTAATATACCATTTGTGTTGTTCGCACATGATATTACATTGTGAGGTAGCTACTAGTAGTTTTTATATGTAATTTTAGAGGTTAAAATTCAAACTATCGATCATTAAAAAAAATTTAGATATACAATTAAAAGATAGTTTTATGTATCTCTCTTGATGCAGAGGATAGTGGTTTTACCTTCTTTTTTAAATAAATAAATTTTTACTTAAAAGTGATCAAGTATGTATTGTATATGTGGTCAATTAAGGTATACTAGAACAGTAGTAAGAAAAACTGTGATGGTTAAGATGCAGTGTCGCAATTCAATGCATGCAAGGTTTACTTAAGCAAGGCATGCATGCATGCATGGTCGAGTCTTCATGCAGGAGATATAGATGCGTGTTCTCCATAAGTACAGAGGGTAGATCAAAGAACCACCTACATCACCCCCTCCTCCGCACGTGAACGCCCCTCTTCCTCTCTCCCGTGACGGTCACTCACATCTTCCGTGAGTGGGCATCACGTACCGACTTCCCCTCTCCCCTCGCTCTTGTTGACTGCGCCGCCGGTCGTTTGATTGCGGCCCTCTCCCTCCTTTCCCCTCCGCCGACGTTGCGTGTTGGGGTGGGTTAGGACGAGGGTGTGCTCGCGCGTAGATAGGATTTCCTTTTTCTAGCAGAGTTTTCTCCCCTCGTCTTCAAGCGGCGATTGGATGTGAATGGGGTTGCAGCGGATCTTGCGTCGGCGTTCAAGGTGGACGGCGGCTCCAGGCTCCCCTAATAAGCTTGTCTTATCTTACGGGTTGGTTCTTCCCCTAGCTTTACTCGCTGTTATGTAGCTGCGAATCTGAGTGTGGTTGCGACGGTGCGTTTGAAAATCGTCACATATCGCACGCGAAAGCCTAATTGAAAAGGTTTATTTGTTGGGATTTCCTGTGGGAGAAACGAGGGTTCGGCTGGTCGCACTTGCACAGTACCCCCTGTAGCAGTCAGTCAAGTGGTCAGTCGTTTGCATGTGCTCACATTTCGAAACATTCCGCGCGCGACACCAAACTTACAAAAAGCATTTGTAAACTCCCCTCTTATCCCAGTCCCAAAGCAAAGAAAGAAGCATGGAAGCAAAGCAAAGCAAAGGAGAAGGAAAACACGGCGCACACCGCCCAAAGATTCCAAACGAAAAACGAACCTCACAGTCTCACACTCACAACGAGAAAGAAAGCAAGAGCTTTCGGTCTCACTCTCACTCACCCTAGTAGAGTAGGAGTACTTTTTCTCTGCACGCATGCTCCGGGGGCCAAAGCAGCTAAGTCATCATCATCACCGCCTCCTCGTGCCATTTAAAGCCCGCGCCTACCTCTGCTGCCGCCATTGCTGCCGCTCAGACCGGCCTATAGTACCAGCTCCCCCTTCGTCTCAGCGTGTAGCAGCTCAGACCTCAGAGCTACTAGCCATTAAACCAACCCTGCTGCTGAAGCTGAACTAGTTGTTAGTGCTGGTGGAGTGTGGCTGTGTGAGGCAAGCAGAGAGACTCCCCACCCATTTTACAAGCTAGCTTTGTGTAGGAGAATGGAGCGCAATGGCGGCGCCCCCGCTCTCGCTCTGGCTCTCGCCGCCGCCGTCTGCCTTCTCAGCGGCGGCGCCTCCGCGGCCTACTCCGTGCCGGCCGACCCCAGGGTAACTCACTAACTCTGATTCCTTCTCTGTCTGTCCCGTCTATTCTTGCTCGCTCGCAGCCTCGCAGGAAGCAACAATGGCTGACCGGCTGCTCCAAAAACGTCTTTGTTGTTTTGTTGCAGCGGCACCCTTCGCCTGCTCCTGCACGCGGAGGCTACCACCACGGCCCGGCACCGTCGCCGCGCCGCCACCACGGCATCTCGCCGGCGCCGGCGCCGACGAGACCGCACCACGCTCCATCGCCGTCGCCTACACCAGGGTCCCACCACAGCCTGCCGTCACACCCGCCGGTCCCGGTCTACTCTCGCCCCCCGGAGCCGCAGGCCACCACCACGCCGCACTTCGGGTTCCCGCTGGAGCCGACGGTGGGCGTATCCGCGGGCGGCCCGTCCGGAGCCCCGAGGAAGGCGGCCGGCGGCGAGGGGTACCCCTTCATCGGCAGCAACCCCACGGTGCCGCTGCCCACCGGCGTCACCGACACCGCCACCGTGCGACCGCTCTCCGACACATCCCGCGGCGACGGCGACCACGGCAAGGTACAAACACTTTTCCTCCTCGATGGAACGTGACACTAGTCACTGTGTAGCAGTACTCACCGTCGCTTTTTCGTGCAGGTGGCGGGGCGTGCCGGCGAGGCCGTGCGGGCCGGGGCCGCCATGATTGGTCTCCTCCTCTCCACTACTGCGATGCTCCTGAGCTAAAATCATTGTACTTTGCTTTGCTGCCGTGTCAACTCTGGCATGTTGGTAGTACTGTACTAGTGGTTTGTAGTACCTGTCTTCTGAATGAATGTATATATGAGTGGATCATTTCATCTGCTTTGTAGTGGAAAAACTTTGGGATCCATTCAGAAATGTGCACTGGTTCATGAATCATTTCATCTGCCTAGTGCAAAAACTTTTGGATCCATTCAGAAATGTGCACTGATTCATGAATCATTTCATCTGCCTAGTGCAAAAACTTTGAGATCCATTCAGAAATTAATGTGCACTAGTTCATGAACCATTTCATCTGCATAGTGGAACAGCTTTGAGATCCATTCAGAAATGTGTACTGATTCATAAATCATTTCATCTGTCACATAGTGGAAGAACTTTGAGCTCCATTCAGTGATGTACACTGGTTCATGAATCATTTCATCCGCATTGTGCAGGAACTTTGAGATCCATTCAGAAATGTGCAATAATTTGTCCTCTGCCTTTGCATTTTTGGAAATGTGTGAGGCATCAGTTGAGTTATAGACGAGAGAAGTACTCTAAGAGATGGCAGTGGCAGTGGCAACTAGCTTCAACACAGTAACAAACACAAGTCACAACATGACCACGCTAATGCATTATTTACAGGGAATCACACATGACAACTAGTGGCACTGAGCTAGCTTTGTTTAACACTTAATTTTGATACTGATCGTGGTGTTCAGGACAGCTACGTCTGAGGATCTGAGCAGAGAAAATGGTTCCGCCGCTGCGCTAACTCACTAGCTGGGCCTGGTTATTACAGGATTGTGCAGCAGGAGTTGGTTTTCTTGGCCTGCTTGTAGAACATCTGCGTAGGAACAATGGGCAACAATCAGAGCAACATCATCTTAAACGAAACAGTCGATCGACATACAATTATCACTTCCTGAATGTAAGTACTACATGACTGCGAAGAGAAACTCTCCTACCTGCATTATTAGCTAATGTTACATGTTCACTTGTGCCATTAACCACTACACATAGCATGGATCTATCAATTAGCATACCACAATGACCCAATGAGAACATACATCCCTACCTGTGAAGCGGCGCTTAAATCTGAACTCTTCTCTACTAGGCTATCCAACCGTTCGCCCCTCTGCAGCACGCTCTCGATGGTCTTGTGCTGCAATCACCCAAATTATGGATAAACAATGTGTGCAGAAAACAAAAAAAAACGGTAACATCTGGCTAGTACATAAATAGCATGCACCCGAAAATGTGTAGATTTTTTTGCAAAAAAGATAAACACTGCTATTCAGTGTCATTATCCAAATTTTCATGCAATCAAAATGAATTCCTACGGATTCACATTTATGGGGCACACATTTGACGTTGCAAAAGTTGATTTAAATAGCCAAGTCGTGCAGGGTTTCAAAAACTCTGCCCTGGTAGTATTTCAACCTATGCCCAACACATATGTTTTACGTAAATCAAAATTTTTTGTGGGAAATTACGTAAGTCAAATTGCAGTAATATGGCTGGCTAATTCACTATGTACAACTTATATGCATACATGCTCACTCATGGAGTCATGGTACAACGGGACTGATTCTGAACTGAACAGAAAGTAGATAGACATAATGTTGTCTTTGCTGAACAATGAACACAACTGAACAATACAACCATTTGCGCACATCCATAAAAAAATACGCAGAACACAGGAAATAAGTTACAAGAGGAATGAATTAGGTTCATAGGGATAGCATACTTACAAGAATAATCTTGGTTTCATCTAAGTCTCTCTGAATCTTCAGCAGCTTGTCGGCCTCTGCAGGATCCTACAGCAAAAATAAATGGAAGGCAAACATATTACTCACTGACAAAACAAGCAAGCAATACAACCATTCTTGAGGTACGGATTTTATATTTGCAGAAATACACTATAAACTAGAGACCAAAAAAAGGCAAAAACCATACAAGAATCTTGTTTGAACTCACTCCATGGACAAACCAGTTTAAAATAAATGGTGTTTAAGGCTTTTGGCAAGTTGATTTGGTTGCGAATACTTGACCTCATGCTTTCTCGGGAATTATTTCCCACCAAATGAAATGATGATTGTTTATTGGAAGTGCTTATTAACACTGATGTTTGAGAGATGAGTGTACAATTATTAGGGGCAAACCAAACTAGACTACAAAGCTAAAATGAAAAGTAACTTTGTTGAGAACGTGAGCTCCCAATGGACAACAACCACCCTACAGGAAAGACCTACCGGAAGCATGAGATATGACTATAGATTTGGAAGAGATAATGATGTATCAGAGACACATAATTCATTATTCAGTTGTCAGTGGATATGATGGTATCCTTTTATAAGGACAGACTTAACCAACCCCAAAGAGGCTAAGAGATAATCTCTTAAGTTCAGGAAAAAAAAAGGAAATAAACCCAGCTAGCAAGAAAACAAGTTATTATCATCTCTAATTTTCAACTACCGCTGCAACAGTGCCAGGCTCCATATGAACCGCGAGTTGGGCACTGTTGTCTTAAGAGAACAAATTTGGACAGAAGTAAGTATAATGATTATAAATGTCAGGCAAAGTGTTAACTTCTTGAACATCTATGTGGACACAATTTATAATATTTTCTTGTTCTATAAGTTGCAGTGTTTAAACATGATATTCACCTAGATGCAGAAGCTACTGCCTTCACAATTGCTGGCAGAATAGAAAAGGATTATCAACTGCGATTCCTTGACACTCACTCAGCCGGCAGAGATGTGCATTCACATCTTTGCAAGCTACAACCAAAAGAGCTACTTACTCAAGCAGTGAGAGAAAAACATTTGAGATGATCAAATCACGTTTCAAACAAGTTCGGGCTGAAAGTATAACCATTATTAATTTCAAGCGTAAACAATGTAAGTATCTGATTTTCTTCCTCTATAAGTTGCAATACAATTAAGGGTGCCACGGACAAATAGGAAATGACTATGTCCTTAGAATCTCAAGGCACCTGTTCAGTTAACAGAGATGTTGTGCATTTACATCTTCGACAAATCGACAGCTACAACCTAGAGGAGCTACTTACTCAAACTGAAACCGTTAGAGATGATGAAATAAGTGAACCTGATATTTAGTCAAGGCGTCATCGAGATATTGCCAATGCTGGGTGGCGTCGTCTTTGGCTGTCCTCCATGACTCCCCGAAACTCTTGAGGTAGTCCTCGAGAACCTGCGAGGCTCCAAAGGAAGGATTTACCAATGTTAGTGAGACCAACGTCGTGAACACAATAATCAGATTCACTGTTATTACAAGAAAACAATGAGGAAACCAGGCATTTTGGCAACAGGTGGGGGAGAGATTGGTGGGTGGGGCGGCGGCACCTTGGTGAGGAGGGAGAAGGCGCTGCGGACGGGGTAGTGGTCGTCGGCGAAGGCGACGGCGCAGAGGCCGCCCTGGTTGTAGCAATGCACCTTGTACTCTGCCCACGGGAGATGGAGGGCGTCAGATGAGATTCAGACAGAATCGCTCGGTCGGATAGGGGGGCATGGCGAAATTGGATTACCTTGGTGCTGGACGGTCTGGCGGGTGCCGGCGCGGGTGCGGAGGGCGACGGTGCGGGCGACGAAGACGATGAACTCGCGCGCGGCGGGGCGCTGGAAGAATCCGAAGCGGGTCACGTCGGACGCGTTGGCCAGCACCGCCGCCTGCTGCTGCTGCTCCCCGCCGGCCCCCGCCGCCGTCGAGGATGAGGACGAGGACGACGAGGTGGCGTCCCCCGGGGACCTGAGTACCAGAAGCGCCGTGATCTTCATCGCCGCGGTCGGCTAGTTGGGAGGGGAGGGGAATGGAATGGAGAATAAAGCAGCGTCGCCGGCACGCGCAGGGCCGCGGCGGCGAATGCGAATGCGAATGCGATGCGATTTGGGGGGAGGAAGGAGACGTCGGAAGGGGTACGTTTTATTTCGTTCCATTGCCTTTGTCCTTAAGCAATTTTGATCATGGTCATCTCTAGCATATCCTTTAAAACTATCAAAAATACTTCAATCTGAAACAATGAGTATTTTACAAAAAATTTGTAAAATAAATCGTTTCACAGCTAGCCAATCCTCTATAAATTTAGTTCCTAAAAGAATTTTAAACACATTTTTTCACACAAAAAAACATTTCACAAAGAAAGGGGCGAGACGGGACACTGGACAAGCATTGCGTTCAGCTCGCCGAAATCCACCCAAGTCGAGAGAAAGAAGAAGAACTGAAGGGTAGCAGAGACAAAGGTGAGAAGGAACTACCTGCTTCATGACCGCCGCCGCCGATGCGAGATCTCAATCGCCGTCGTTGCCTCCCATTCGTGGGGCGATCGATTTTCGGGCTCAACTACGAAAAAAGGAAATCGACGCCACCCCTCAATAAAGACGATCCGATAAACTTGGAACAATGCCTTCATCACCGCGACATCTCCACCGACGACCACAATAGCAAGAGGAGCCAACCAGCAAGGCACAGATAAGAGCGGCGCAACAGCCCTCAGAACCTCTCCTCTCTCCAGCAAGAACCGAATGAGAAGAAGAATAGACGCGTGGCTAAGGAATAGCCGACAAACGGCACGTCGCCCCACGCCCAAAACATCTTCGTGGACCAAGTCAAAATCGGTGTGCAAATCGAAAATTGGAGTCTCAATTGATTCTGGTGCCTCTAAACTTAGCGAGTCTTCTACTAGATTATACGGGGCTTAAAAAGAGAGCCCTCAGGCCATCTCAGGGTCAGCTGTAGCTGACATGTGGGTCAAGGTTTTAAGGAGCATTTAACTCTTCTCACTCTTGTGTTGTTCACATAAATCACTGGTTGTGGCCCTGTGCAGTGCTGTTCCTGGCTATGGGTGAACCTGGGAGCATTTTCAACCTTTAAAATAATTCAACTAACATATCTAGATGATCAGGCCCGAACAGCCACGCGGAGCCTGCAACTATCCCGGTCATCTTTATTTTTTCGTTGTAAAATAGTACTCTCGAGGTCCTCTTGCACAGCTTCTGCAAAAGGACAGTGCTGAGTGCCGATCAACACAGGTCTAAATTTCAATCGATCGGTCTGGTGCAACATAATTGATTTTTCTTTGTAGCAAATTATACGGTTTGTAGCAGTAAAAGTTTGTTTTTCTATATCTGTGTATATTATTCTTAATTTATATATAGCACAAATACAAAAAAAATTGTGACATCGTTGTCGCAGACATATTTGTCGATGACTGGTCGTAGAAAATTTGATCGTTCGTGACAGCTTTTTTCCTACCGGTCAGCAAAATTTACAGGGCCGTCACAGTCGGTCACATCATCATGTTTTATTGTGACAAAAATCAAGGAGCATTGATAGCTTTTCCGTAGCATCATCGTTGCCCATCATACTCTCTCAAATAAATATATTTAGCACTAAAGTACATCTAAGCATCCTTTAAGCGACAAGTAATATGGATGGACATAGTAATATTTTTATGTCACACTCTTAAATGGATGTATGTAGCACTAAAATACATCTAGATACATAACATTTTAGCATCAGCATTTTAATTTTATTGTTGTAGCATCTATCACACATTATATGCAGTAAATTTAGGGTAAATCTGTGTGCAAGCCTAGTGCAAGCTTTGGCCGATCAGCTGGTAGGAATAATTGACCTTCGTAATGCAGGTGATTCCAACCTTCCTAGCCCAATATGGATGCCATAGTATTGGAAGAGCCAAAAGCAAAATTAACAAATTAAACCCTCACCAAGCTCAATAAGTTCCATAAATAAAAAAAGAACTTATCAATAGGCGACATAACACTGCAATAAACTTACAAACTCTACACTTAAGAGTTACTTAAAATTAATGTCGTTCAAATCGTAGTTAGAAGCACTCATCTATAGTTACTTCATGTTTTTAGACTTTCATATGGAAGAGACAAATAACAAATTGGTTATGATGTTTTCTATAAAAGTTACTATTTTTGTTTTTGTGTGTGAACAAACTTAACAACATATTTTTTTATTTTCTCATCATTTGATGATGTATAGCTTATTCGGACCACCTTTTAGTTTATTTTATGGGGATTGCTAAATCTCAGTCGACTGAGACTTAACCAAGTCTTAGTCGATGCTATATTCGTGAGATCGCATGTGAAGATTCATGCAGGTAAAACTTTTTCCTTTTTTGGATATCTTCTATCACTTGATTGAGACTTTGTTAAGTCTTAGTCGACTGAGATCTAGACACATCCTATTTTTGTACATTTTCATGTAGTCTAGGGTTCAACTTGTGTGCATATCATTTCATCTTCATTCGTACCGTCCATGTGCGCCTGTAACATGTTTCAAGTGGTGTTGTGATGTACAAAATTGCCACTATTAAACACAATATGCTTCAAAATACCAATGTTTATTTTCTTTTGATAAGATATTTTTCATCACCAACCAACTATATGTGTGGCCAAGTTCATCTAAGGGTTCCTCTAATGTATCATCTCTTAGCACATTATCATAGGTGGTATAAAAATTTAAGAAACAACTACCTCAAAGCAGTGTTTCTTAGTCATCTAAACTTAATGATTCAAGGCTCATGCATATATGTGAGGGGCCTAAGATTATCTTGCTTATAGTCACGTGCAAATGTTGTACTAGCTAAGTTACAACCTTCATCTCTTTTATTAACTACTATGTTACATCAATAAAACATCTATAAGCAAGATAATCTTAGTCTCATTTAGAAACCTGCATTTGAAAAGTCTGAAAATCAAACACGAAAAACACACTTACAGTCTGGCGTGGCGGAGCGCGTCCACTCCATCTAGTATAGTGAATTTAAGGATATGTATTAGGATATCGCCTGACCCTCACAACTCGATCGCACAGGTAGGCCTAGGAAGCCCACACACTCATCTTTACGGACCGCAGAGAAACCCAGCCGCACATCAGAACTTTAGGACTATGGGTTGATTCATGAAAAATACGAGGGGGTTTTCGTAAAAAAGGTGTGACGAAAAAAGTGACCTACAAACACCAACTCCCCTTTAATGGTATATTGATTTTTACAGCACCTTGGTGACGGCGTCGAGCATCCCAGCGTGCACCACACGCCGTGAGCCACTTCAACGTGCTTCTCGCCGCCGTTGTCGCGCCACCTCCTCGCATCGTGCAGCTGCACGTGTGTGAAGCCATGCCATGCCTCCCGTTGTACATGTCGTGCCGGCTAGATTCAATTGCTGGAAAGCTTCCTGAGAAACAATGGTGTTGGCTTTGGTCCAGCGGAGTTAACCGAGGTAAACACGCACCGGACTAGCCGGTTTTCAGGTTGAAATCCACAGCTCGGACTGGTCAGTTTTCCCAGCAAGCCAAGACCGCTCGGTTCGGTCTAGAGCGTCCACTAATATAGCTTTCATAAACCAACGGTAAGCTATTTTCAAGTGATCTCATAACTTTCTTTTGAGTTGTCATGCTAATATGTAATGAAACATATAAAGCTATGTGTTGCTAAGTATATAATAAATTGGCTCAAAATCAATCTCATTTGCATGGTTTGAATGCGACTCGCTTTTGTTTTTTGTGCTATGGACGCAACAGGTTATCTAGTAAACACAAATCAACCTAATGATCATTTTTAAGATTATTGTGGAAAATGTAACGCATCGAAGTGTGTTTAAATTAACCGTTGTTGCTTATTATACTAAACTTTTTAATTTATTATAATTTTTAAATTCAGTCTACAATTTTACCTGTAATGGTATTCGGTTACGCCTACAAAAATTGACAACATATATTGTTTTGAGGATATAAATGTTATTCGTTAAACAATTCTAGCACCTATCACTGAAAACATAAGTTTAGTAAATTTATACAAGATGTTGCAATGCTATTTTCTATTTGATGCAGTGACAATTGAGTGCCCAAAATCAAAGAAAATGAAAAAGTGCAATCCCGCATCAACTAACTTGGGGAACTCAGATCAAAACGACAGTGCGTATGTATGTGTTATGTTTCGCTGGGACATTATAAATATCTTGCCAAGGAGCTCTAAAGCATGTTATCTACTCCATCCGTTCTATAATCTAGTATTTCTTACAAACTATGTTAGTTTATAACATATATCTAGGCATGAATTTCTAGAATGTATATATGATTGCCTATTGATACCCACGTTTTGCACCGCGACAGTAGTAGAAAAAATGTTTATTTTGTTTATTATTTGATTATTATTTTTTGTGAATATTATTATTTGATTATTGTGCACATATCTCTACTACTCCTTCCGATCAATATTAATTGACGCACACTTAGTACAACTCTAGTACAAAATTGTACTAAGTGTGTGTCAATTAATTCGGATCGGAGTGAGTACTATACTACACCAATTTTCAAATTTGGATTAGCTGCCCACAGTGGTGCAGAAGCATTTGTTAGCCGTTGATTTCTTTCATGTGATAGGAATCACTGTCATTTATCAGTGTTGAATCCCACTGATCCGACGACCATGGCTTGTGGGATTCGCTTCGCACGGCAGCACGCCAAAACGAGGTCGATGGATTTTCCTAGAATTAAACGAAGCTGGCATCTGACCGGGCTAGTTTTACATTGTGAACTGGCCTAAACATGTGTGCATGTAGAGGCTATCAGCTTTTTTTTTACAGTACGTAGAGGCTAGCAGCCTACATTACTGCAGTAGCAATTTCCTCCTCACATGAATACTGTTGAATGCATGCGCACGAAAGCATTTTTTTTTCTCAAAAGAATTATTACGCTGTTGAAAAAATTGTAGGCATGGCAATACTCCCTTTATTCCATAATGTAGTGCGTATAGATTTTTTTAAAGTCAAACTTTTTAAACTTTGACCAAGGTTATAGATAAAACTATTTATACATATATAATACCAAAAATATAAACTATGAAACAACATCTTACGATGAATCTAGTGATATATGCTTGGCATTCTAGACGTAAATGTTTCCACAAACTTGGTCAAAGTTTGCGAGCTTTGACTTTAAAAAAAATCTATGTGCACTATATTATGGAACGAAAGGAGTATTGCTGTTCGTTGAGAGAGATATTCAAGTAGCCTATAGAAAATTCAGATTTAGATTTTATTTTATTTTTCTTCATAGGGATGTTAAGTTATTTAATGTTTACGGTTTGAAAAGGTGAAAATTAACATCAAACTAACTATATCTGTATTTTCAAGGTTGAATTTGAAAAAGCTAAAAGATTTCACAAACACATCAATAACATTTCTTTTGGAATAAAAGTATATATTTTAAATCATTTTTCATATAGAAATTCGTTGTGCTACCGTGATTCAATACGAATTGTGAAAAACAATCCATGAGCTCCCAACATGATAATTTTATTATAGCATAGAATATTTTTCTTTTAATTTACATGATTTAGTATTGTGATCACACATAATAGTCTAACGTGCAAATCACGTACAAATTACTAGTCTTATCAAAGAACCTGTTTTGGATGTACATTTGGTGCCGCACAAATTTATTAAATTGTGTTCTTGTTTGATTGGTCCCAAATCTCAGACACATGTGTTGTTGGTGCTCTCGTGCTTACGTTTGTGACGTCGCATCACACATATGTGTGACGGTTAAAACTGACATCAAATACAGTTGTCTCTAAGTCAGCACAATTTTGAAATAAATCAAGACAATGAGAATGCATACAACAAAGTATTAAAAAATGGAAAACAAATACATAATACCAAGTGTTGTCATGCTTGAGTGATCAAACGCAACGAAACCTCAACATAAACCACCTTCATTGGCGACACCCAAACCGCAAGAAAGGTAATCCATCAGCGATCGATGTCTCCTGTAGAGCCATAGGCCCAATCACGGAACCTAATAGCTACTATCTTTGTCTCATAATATAGTAACATTTTTTTAACTAGACTAGCTTAAAAAACGTTAATACATTATGTGACGGAGGGTAGTAGATTGCCTAACTAGGTGCAACTGAATTGCCGATCATAAACAAAAGAGAGAGAAAAACGCCAAAATTTCATGTCACAGTGAAAACTAGAAGCCTCCGCACCAGAAATTCAAAACCACCGCTCCATGCATGCATGCATGCGACTACTATTCAGCAAGTGGCAGGAACTCGTCGTCTTGCCGTCTCCCCTCGCTGTTCCCGTGGATACATATGTCGGCGCCATAGGCGCAGCAGCAGGTTCCGACGATGAGGCCCAGGACTCCCACGACGAGGCCGACGGCGGCCAGTACCTGGACGACGACGGCCGCATGCCCGTGGAGGGTGTAGCGGTAGAAGAGCAGCACCAGGCCGGCGGAGGCGGCGAGGAGCGTGCACCCCGTGCAGGTGCTGCAGCACGGCAACCAGAGCTCGCTCTGCACGTCCGGCTCCGGCATCGCGGCAAACAGGCCCCCGCCGCCCCCGCCGGGGTTAGGGTTCTCGACGTCGGCGGCGTGCATCTAGCTCGGCCGATCTGTCTCCTCCGATCGAATCCACGTACGAGGCTAAAGGTCAGCGCGTTTTATTCACACGTCTCGCGTTTATGACATGTTTTGATTCACCACGTTTTAACCTTCAACAAACTAACCACATGATTAGGTTTACAACTCCTATTTATAAAAACGGTCATATTACATCTTTAACTTACCATGCAAGTTAATCTTTTTTCAATTTATTTTTATTCATTCATCTTCAATCATGAAATTGCATTCAGATCCGTAGACTACCTAACAACGACTACACAAGATGAGAACATGCCACCATCATCACTGATACTTACCCATTACGAGCAGCCTAGCTGTTACGGAGGGCTACTTGTTTTGTCTTACCCTTTTCGTCTCCTACCTATGCCTCCTCTCCTATCCCGACGCCTTCTCTATCGCCTCTCTCTTGTGGTCTGGCCGGCGCTCACTAGAGCTGGCACTCACTATGTGCTAGACACTATCGTCATCATCATCTTTACTGCTGCAAGTATCTCTTTTTCCTTTTGTTTCTCACCTTTCCATCATTTTTCGAAAGTACGCAAATGCGTACCATAGTTTTATAGAAGAAAAGAAATGAGATACAAATACTCTTCTTTTCATCCTCCAAACACACGAGCGAAGCATTCCAACGTGTGCTCGTGGTGCTGCAAATCGTAGGACAGTGCTGCAACCGCAGCATGATCTTCGCCGGTGATGGATGCTACCATGCAACAATAGCAGTGCTGCAATTCACAGATCTTTCCAGTGGTAAATGCTGCAATACAACGACCTTGCAACCCGAAGATCTCATCGGCGATAGACGCTTCAATGCAATAGCGAGTCGATCGTGATATTGTGTTGGGAGGAAAGGGCGTCGCCGCTTTTTGTGATGGGGTCGTCGCACATCACCTCACATTGCAAGGAGAGAGTCGTCTATTTTTATACAACTGATTCATGTGAGGTTGCTGGCAAATCTGATGGAACATGAGGTGACGCCATTGATGAGGGTTTGTGTTGCGAGCCTAGCGGCACAGTGCGGTCGAAGGAAACCGAAGGAAATACGAGATCCTATGAGATTCTGTTGACCTGTCGAACGGTTAGGTCTTATACAATGCAAGATGCTTAGGGAGATGCTTAGCAAAATAAACCAATCTTTTTTATAGTACTAGTGCTTATTTTTATAAAAGGATGCCTAATTAAACATCTATCCTCATTAAAACATCAATGCTTAAGAAAAATCTGGTTTATTTGTACAAGCACCTCTTGTAAGCACCTTACATTGTACATGATCATACGCGGGGAGATCGAACGGTAGGTGGGCCAACTGATCTCCGACCAGAAAGAAATCGGATGATGCTAGCACGGGCCTTGAAGAAGCTTGGTGAAGGTTGAAAAGTGATAATCAAAACATGTTGTGAACGGCGGCGAGACGGAGACGTACGAATAAAACGCGCAGGCCTTGGGCTCGTAGGTGGATTCCATCGGAGACACACATATCGGTCCGAAAACGTTCTATGAAGCACAGGCGTCTCGGTCCTGTTATCTTGTCCATCCGCTGGCATTGGAATATGTTGCTAGCTTAGGCCCTAATGGTGATCATAGTAGCTCATGTCTGTAGATTTCCCATCGCTTTTTGCAGTGCCCCTGTAAAATACTAGTTGTGTAGTCTGAAAAGGCTAATGGACCTGAACAGTGTTCATATTTAGACAACAGGCAAAATGATACTTAGATAGCAGTCCATTTTCTACACATAAGCTATCCTGTTCTACGAATAGGAAAAATACCCATATGGGTATGACCTCTGAAACAACTGTACACACACCGCCATCCACATGCTAATAATACTATCAGCGCCCAAATCTCGATGTACCAGCGCCGGATTCAACGAGCAAGATAACGGGGCGGGGACGCCTGCGCTTTATTAATCCGCGTCCCAGATCGGTCGAGCTAGATATGCACGCCGTCGACGTCGAGAACCCTAATCCTAACCCCGGCGGGAGCGGCGGCGACCTGTTCGCCGCGATGCCGGAGCCAGACGACCTGAGCGAGCTCTGGCTGTCCTACTACCTCGCGTACGTGGGGTGCACACTCCTCGCCGCCTTCGCCGGCCTGGTGCGGCTGTTCTGCCTATACACCCTCCACGCGCACACGGCCGTCGTCGTCCGGGTCCTGGCCGCCGTCGGCCTCGCCGTGGGTGTCCTGTGCCTCGTCGTCGGAACCGGCTGCTGCGCCCAGGGCGCCATCACGTGTATCCTCGGGAACGTCGAGGGAAGACGGCAAGACGAGCTCCCGCGAGATGCTGCCCTCTAGTTTTGATGCGGGCGCTTGTAGTTTTCACTGTGACGACATGATTTTTTTTGTCGTTTTCAGTTCATGAGCAATTCAGTTGCAGTAGCTAGTTAAGAGTAGCATCTCTAGCGGATCTTCTCTCAAAATTTGTAAAGTGCCATCACTGCTCATACAAAGATTTTTCATCTTTGTTTCTTGAAATATGCTTTGAATTGTGATATGAAACCTTGCCCTGTGGTAGATATACACTTTATATCTATGGTGTTAAATAAATTATGAATTCTGAAACTTTTAGTTGATAGACTACAAGTGAATTAAGAAGCTCATTCAGCGAAAAAGAAGCTGCACTTTGTACCAGCCAGGAAACATACCTTTTTTGTGGATGAGAATTTGTTCTATTTATAGATGGAAAAAAGCTATGTAGCAACATGTGTGTCTATATTTTCCCATGCTAAAACCTTTCAATTGAGTTTTTCCCGTATAACCGGAGCACATGCAAGTATGTAGAAAATCTTTCACCAAATCTTGATATCATCATTTATTATTATTTTTTATATTTTAAATTTTTTTATCTTACAAACTATTAATCTGAATTATGTTCCATTTTCACCATCGGGTTTGTCTTCACGAGGGCTTCGAAACAAAATCTCATATTGACACGTCATCATCATCAGTTGCCAGATTAGGTTACCCTAGTTGCCATTAGTAATCGCAAGTTGTTGCCACAATGGTTATATATAGTTACGGCTAGGAAATACCTTTGTATATGTGGGCTTACGATAGGTGCAATATAATTACATGGCAACTCAAACGATTAAACTAGCAAGCACAACAAACTCCTCTAGTGCCCTGTGTAGCATCGTCACGTTCTTCTGGCGTCATCGTTGGACGTCCGTCTCCATAGACATGAACGAGCATCGGATGGCATCGTAAATCGCATCATCCTCGTTGCAATCATCATATCCATGAGAGGGAGAAAAACATGTGAGCATATGAGAGAGGAAGGGAGAAGGGTCTTAGGTGCGACCAAGTAAAAAGAATCATTTATGCCTAAATCTAATCAAGAAGTGTATTGATTGGTCATGCAAAACAATTTCACGATGCAAGAACACATCTTGCTGAAAGAAAAACGAACAATGTTCATTTTCGACAGTCTTGTGAGTTGCTCATATATGTATCAGTTCTGCATTGATTCTCATGATTTTGTGTAAATTTGTTATTTCGGCTGCAACACACTAGAATTTATGCTAGTATATGAGAAAGTAGACATCAAAAGTATTTTTTAGAAGTTATTCATATATTTGAAAAGATTTAAACTTGTATAAAGATTTTACAATGTGTATAGAAAAATTAGACATTACAGCATGTATTTCAAAAATTGTAATTGTATATTTTGAAATATTAAGCATATAGTAAAAAAATGTGTACATTTTTTTGAATGTTCACAGAGAAATGTTTAGTGTGATTGGAAAATAGGCATAAATATATTCTGTATATGATAAAAAAATATTGTATTTAAAAAATATTATACATGTGTTAAAAAAATATTTGTGTATACAAAGAATGTTTACTAAAGTAAAAAATGAGAAACATCTATTAATAATCTTATTTATATGAAAAATATACATTGCGCATGAAAAAAAAATCATCATTCAAAAGGTTGTTAAAAGTAGAGATATTTTATAAAAAAAACTATCTATAGAACCAACAAAAGAAATTAAAAAACCAATGAAAGCATAAAAATGAAAACTGAATAAAACTAATTGAAAAAGGGAAATACTTAAAAACTAAGAAATAAACAGAGAAAAAAACAAATATGAAAATAAGTAAAAAACCACAGAAAATTAAAAACCAAAAAAACTGGTGAAGAAATAACAAACAAAGAACCTCTTCGACGGCTCTCACAAAGGTTATTGTTTTACCCTTAGAGTACGATAAGTGGTACGTCCAATGTACGCATGTGTCGTGCTCTGGATGTATATGTGGATTTTAATTTCATACTTATTTTCTTGTATGTTTTAAAATTTTGTTTTTTAGATTTTTCGATTTTGTGTAATTTTATAGTGGCTTTGATGGAATGAAAATATTTGCTTTCACTAAGCTTACTTAGATAAGTAATTCTGATATTTTTCCAAAATAAAAAAAACATAGTTTGTTAAAATTTATGAATCCCCGGAGAGAAAATTTGTATCTTTAGAGAAGCAAATTTGTTATTTTCATAAAATAAAAAAAAGCATAGTTCTTGAAAAATTATGAGTGCACGAGTAGCAAATTATATGTATTAAAGAGAAACAATTATGTGCCTTCGCGAGAAGTAAATCTATGCTTTTCGTAAAGAAAAAAAGAATATTTTATCAAAAATTTGTGTCTTCAAAAGCAAATTTGTGCTTTTTTTAAGTCACAGTTCGTGGGGAATCTATGACTTCATAACTAGTAAAAATTGTGCCCATATGAGAAATAAGTGTGTGACTCCACAAAAGTAAATATATGCATGCATGGAAAAAAAGACTGTGTTTTCGTAGGATTTTTTATTTTATTTTTTTTGTTTTTAATATTCCGGGTTTTCATAAAAAAGTAAGTTCATCAAAACCAAGAAAGAACCAGAGAAATAACTTTGTGTAACTATTGCGGGCATAGCGGCCGCTATTTTTCGCAAGTATGCTAAAGGTGATTTAGTTAGAGCCGGTGACACTAGATTTGCAAGTCATTACTTAAACTTGAAAAGTTTGTATGGAAAAAGAAAGCAGTTGAAGCTAATGTTTGCATCAACTGGTTGGTCTAGCAGTAGTTACGCCAAGAAAACGGTAGGCAAAAAAGTGTACAAGCTGATCATGGATAATAGATTCTGGGCCAAGATTAATTTGCTAGTAAATTATTTTGAGCCACTAGCAAATGTGCTTAGGAGGGTTGATGGAGATACTCCAGCCATGGGCTTCTTATATGGTGATTTGTTGCAAGCAAAGAATGAGATAGCAACACGTCTTAATCATAGTGAGAAAAAATATGAACCAATTTGGAAGATCATAGATAAAAGGTGGGATAGCAAGATGAAGACTTCATTGCACAAAGCTGGTTATTTCTTGAATTCTTTCTTCTACTATGATAGAATAACTGAAATGGCCGAAGAGGATTTCATGGAAGCAGTCATAGACTGTGCTTCTATTATGTACAAAAATGACCATGATGTGCAAGACAACATAGTTTCCCAGCTTGGTTATTACACTGAAGCCACGGGGACATTTGGGACTGATATGGCTATTAGGCAACGCAAAATAGCAAGTATCAGCCCTGGTAAGAAGACATCTTAACTTGCTACAAAATTGTTTATTAATTCTGCAACCTCCAACTTGTTAAATTTATTAACTTGCTTCATTTCTTGCACTTGCAGCAAGATGGTGGACTGTACATGGATCTTCAAGAAAAGATTTGAAGAAGATGGCCGTTAGAATCTTAAGATTAACTTGTAGTTCTTCAGCATGTGAAAGAAACTGGTCTGCATTTGAGAGGGTATTTATTTTGCTTTTTCTAATTGAATTTATTATGGATTTGAAACTAGTCTGCATATGAGAGACTCAAAGACACAATTGTATTTATGTTATAGGTTCATTCTAAGAAGAGGACCAGACTAAGTGAAAAGAAGCTAAATGATTTTGTTTACGTGATGTTCAACAAGAGGCTGAACAATAAATATTCTGAGAGGGAAAGGGATCCATTGGTCGCCAAGTACATTGAAGATGAGCCAGCAAATGAGTGGATTTTGGATGAAGATCTACTACAAGATGATTGATACGTCCAAAACGTATATATAATTTCTGCTTGCTCCATGCATATTTTGTGTGATATTGCTATGATCTAGATACACTTTCATACACTTTTGACCATATTTGTACTAACCTATTAACTCAGTGGACCACAGTGCCAGTTCCTGTTTTCTGCTGTTTTTCTATTTCAGTTTTCCCCATATAAAAAGTGCTCCAAAAATTCGGGAAAAATCAGATAAAAAATCAGCGCAGAGGAACCTTCCGGAAGAACCTGAGTGGGGCCAGAGGGCCACCACCAGGGCCCCAGGTGCCCTGGTGGCGCGCCCCAGGGTCTGGCCACGCCAGGGGGGCGCCTGGACCCCTGGTGGCCTCCCTGGCTGCCCCCTTCGCCTATATATTCTCCGTGACGAGAAACCCTCGAACACAGAACCCTTTTTCGCGATCTCGCCTCTGTTCCGCCGCCGCCGCGCTTCCGAGATCGGGAGCACCAGCAGACCTCTTCTCGGCACTCTGCCGGAGGGAGGGGCGACCTCCGGGAGTCTCCTCTCCACCATGGATGCTTCCGGGATGTCTTGTGAGTAGTTTCCTTTGGACCATGGGTCCGTGATCAGTAGCTATGTGATGTTCTCCTCCCCTCTTTGTTCTTCATGGTTTAGACCTCGTGAGCTTCCCTACATGATCGAGGCACTTTTGTAATCTTTCTGCTGTTGCTATGCTGAGTTTGATGGGATCTGATGGATTATGAGATTATGTTCAGATTGTGATTGAGTAATATATTTGGTTCTTATCTCTTATATTTTTGTTCATAAGTAATTTTTGCATGTTCTCCGTTGCTGTTTATTGCTTTGGCCAAGTAGTAGGTAGTAACCCCAAGAGGGAACGTTATGCTCGATTGTGGGTTCATGCCCCCTGATGACACGCTTGAGTGACAGAAACATGAGTCTAGGGGATGTGTTGTTGCCACAAGGGGGAAAACAACGGTGCTTGTAACCGCGGTTGCAAGGATTGTTCACTTTAGGCAAAGTGCTTTTTAATGCAGTTGTCTGTTGCTTTGGGTTTACACTTTGGGTGGGGCTCGCAACTTAATACCAGCGAGATGTTCTGGATAGATATCTCAAGGTGGATGATTAGTAGTAGATGAAGTTGGATTTCGGTCTACTTATTTTGGCGTTCTTCCCATGCTTTTGAGCCTCTTCCTTTCTTTTGTAGCATAGTTAGCATTGCGGTGCGTTCATAATCCTGTCAATTGCCCTTCTGTAATTTGTTCACCTCGCATAGCAGTTTTATCGTCTTTTGGGAGAGAGACATCACTAGTGAACATCACGTATCCCGGTCCATATCCTCATTACTGTTTCCACGCTCATTTACTTTTCTGCTTTTACTTTCAGTTGCTATCATTATCCCTTGTGTTTGATCCTTTGTGAACAACAAGACCGGAGAAATTGACAACCTCTTTGAACTTCGTTGGGAACAAAGTTATTTGTGTCTGTGTGCAGGTCCGCGTCAGTTGCGCCGCTGACACCTACTTATCATCTCCGGAGTCCTACTGGAGACAAACCTTGGTATCTTTACTGAGGGAAATTTTCTTCTGTGCTACATCACACCTTCCACTTGGGGTTTAGCAACGAAGGGCGAGAAATCACTATCATCATCTCTCACATCAAGCCAAATTTCTGGCGCCGTTGCCGGGGACTCCGAGTGCTAAGATAGGGGAGTTGCACACTACCCTTTACCTTTGTTTTTTTAGTCTTGTTAGTTTACCTTTCAGTTTTTATCTTTGTGTCTTATATCAAAAATAAAAAAAATCTACCACACTTGCTGCTGCTATGGGTTCCACTGAAAAAACCAAGTTGTGTGACTTCACTAGTCACAACAACCAAGACTTTATCTGCACCCCCATTGCCACACCTGCCACTTCAGCTACCTCTTATGAAATTAAACCTGCCTTGCTAAACCTTGTTATGAGAGATCAATTCTCTGGTGTTGGAGATGATGCTGCTTTACACTTGAACAATTTTGTTGAATTATGTGATATGCAAAAGTATAAAGAAGTAGAAGGTGATATTGTTAAGCTCAAGCTCTTTTCTTTCTCTTTAAGGGGAGAAGCTAAAATATGGTTTCAATCTTTGCCTAGGAATAGCATAGATTCTTGGAATAAGTGCAAAGATGCTTTTATAGGGAAGTACTACCCACCTGCTAAAATTATCCAATTAAGGAGTAATATTATGAATTTGAAGCAATTGGATAATGAACACGTTGCCCAAGCTTGGGAACGAATGAAATCTCTTGTTAAGAAATGCCCTACACATGGTTTGACTACCTGGATGGTTATCCAGACTTTTTATGCAGGCTTGAACTTTACCTCGCGAAACCTGTTAGATTCGGCCGCGGGAGGAACCTTTATGTCAACTACACTTGGTGCTGCCACGAAGCTTCTCGATGAGATGATGACCAATTATTCCCAATGGCACACCGAACGCGCTCCAACAGGTAGGAAGGTAAACTCTGTCGAGGAAATTACCTCCCTCAATGAGAAAGTTGACTTAATTATGTCTCTACTTACCAAGCAACCCTCTATTGATCCTCGTGATGTTCCTTTAAATTATTTGGTTGCCCAAGAACAAGTAGATGTGAACTTTATTGCTAGAAACAACTTCAACAACAATGCTTATAGGGGTAATTTTGCTAGCAATCCTAGACCGTTTCCATCCAACTATGGGAACAACAACACCTACCCTAGCAACGACTCCTATAATCCTGCTTATACGAAAAGAGAACTACCTAGCTATGAGAAATTGGTAGAAATAGAGAAAGCTACTAAGAACTATATGCACACCCAGTTTGAACAAAACAAAGCCTTCTCTAAGCAAATAGGTGAGCATACTGCCATTCGACAAAACATTAGTGAACATCTTGATAGCCTGAATAGCGAGATTTCTAATCTCCAGGCTAGACTTACCGCCACCGAAACCCATGTTTCGAATATGTCCCACACCCAATCTACTTTTATAAATCAAATGGCAGCCAAACCGGAAGTTATCCCTATGCAAGAGGATAGAATTAAGAGCCTTCCTACACACCACACAGTTGCCACTATTCAAATTGTTGAGGACACCCAAACTATTAGCACCCAATGCACTCCTAGTCCCGTTGGACCTATTAATAGTGATGCTAATACCTCAACCAAAGATGAAGAAACTCCTATGAACATAGAGGGTTTCAAACAAGTGAGCCTAGACGACACTACTACCACCTTTGATAGTAGTGATATTGATTTTGATAGTTGCACCCTCTCAGAAGTTATTAGCCTGCTACACAAAATGTCTAGAGACCCACACACTAGCACACTTAATCTTGCCTTCACGGAGCATATCACAAATGCTCTCATCAAAGCTAGGAAGGAGAAGCTTAGAGTAGAAGCCTCCATACCTAGGAAGCTAGATGATGGTTGAGACCCTATGATCAAAATTAAATTAAATAACTTCTCTTGCTATGCTTTATGTGATGTTGGAGCTAGTACCTCCGTTATGCCCAAAAGAATATATGATATGTTTGAATTGAAGCCCTTTGAGCCTTGTTCTTTTGGTGTTCGTCTTGTTGATTCTTCCGTAAAGAAACCTTTGGGGAAGATCGACGATGTTCTTATTATTTTCAATGACAACTATGTTCCCGTTGATTTTATTGTTATGGATATAGAGTGTGAACCTTTGTGTCCAATTATTTTGGGACGCCCTTTTCTTCGCACCGTTGGTGCGGTTATTGACATGAAAAAGGGGAATATAAAATTCCAATTCCCTCTCAAGAAAGGGATGGAACACTTCCCTAGAAAGAAAATCAAGTTACCTTTTGAGTCCGTTACTCGGGCTAGTTATTCTCTTTCTCTTGATAAAACTTGATTCTCCTTTTGCATCATGCCTAGCTTAAAGGCATAAAAGAAAGCGCTTTCGGGAGGCAGTCCGCAACGAATTTAGGTTTTTCTTTTTGCTTTTGTTGTGTCTTGATGTTTGTTACTACTGTAGCAACATCATTGTATCTTTATTTTTGAGCTTTGTGCCAAGTTATAGCCTCTTATGATAAGGGAAGCAAAAGTTGTGACATGCTGTCCAGAAAACAGATTATGTCCCTTGACAGATAAATTCGAATAAAATCACCAGATAATCTTTTTTAGCTGAATTTTTTTGACAGCGTGCTCTATACAATTGTGAAACTTTCGTATGTTCTGAGTTTTTTGATTTGAGTTGCAGAAGTGCCCCGAAAAAATTCTCTACTACCTGCTGTTCTGTTTTTCACAGATTCCGCCACGTTTTGCCTCTCTTCACTTTTGCAAACCTTAAGCTTGCTTTTTCTTTGCAAATTTTTTTTGGCACTCTTGAGAAACAGTAGCTCTTCAAGAAAAATTTATTTTATTATGGGTACTAACCTCTCTAATCAGCTTATGATGAGTTATGTATGAAGGGAGTTTTCAAGTGTGCGATGGAAGATGATGAAAGAAGATCCAGGAGTGTCAAGCGCTCAAGCTTGGGGATGCCCCATGCATCCCCAATAAATATTCAAGGAGACTCAAGTGTCTAAGCTTGGGGATGCCCCCGTGCATCCCCTTCTCCATCAACAATCATCAGTTCGTCCTTCGTCTCACTATATTTTTATCACTTCATGCGTTATGTGCTATGCTTGGAGCGTCTCGCTCTTAGGTTTTATTTTTAGTTTTCTTTAGTTTTGCTTGCTGGTCATAACAAGTTAGACCCCATCTTACTTTTTGTGGGAGAGAAACACGCTCCACTTTCAAAATCTAGAACACATCATAGGATTTTTCCTGCCTATCTTTCTCTGTTGTGTGTTCTTTATCTTTTCGTAGCTGCTGCCATGTTTAGTTTTAGTCTTAGTTTGTCTTTACCAAGAGCCTTGGCTTTTGTTTAGTTTGTTGCTGGAACTCTTTTTAGTTTTCATGTTTATCTTGTTAAAGAGAGTTGGTTTTTGCACTGAGTAGTGTCTTGTTTTGAAAGTAGGTAATTGAGGTTGCTATTTAATTCTAGTAGTAACTTGCAATAGTTTTGAGGTATTGATGTGAGTAATGTCTGAACTTTTGGTGTCAAGAGCTCTAGCCTATTAGTGATAGTTGTCGTATTTTGGGCAATCCGTGTATAATTTTCAAAACCTACAAAAACTAGTTGAGAACTCTAAACTACTAGATGGATCACTAATCTTTGGAGGGATCGAATATTAGAGTACACTCACGTACCATGAGTCGAGGATGCGCAAGGATAACCAAACCCCCATACACTCCTCCTCGGGGTACTTGTCTCTTTGTGAACCTCCTTATTAGATTGAGAGTTACCGATAATAAGTGCATGAGTTCTTCGGACTAATGTAAGTATTAAAAGTTGACACTTCCACCTTCCCATATTTTGCTAGCCTCTCCCGTGCCGTGCATTGCCTTCTTCTCACTCCGAGAGTTGGTGTCCACCTTCGCCGGTACATCCAAACCCTTGGCATGATACGCTCTGTCATCATAAACCTCCTTATATCTTTCCTCAAAACAGCCACCATACCTACCTATCAAGGCATTTCCATAGCCTTTCCGAGATATATTTCCATGCAACATCCACCTCTTCATGACTTGATCTTCATGTCATACATGTTCCTGCTACACTGGCAGCGACATACATTGCATACATCATGATAGTTACATCTTCTTTATGATTTTGAGTACCTTGTAAAGTGTGAAAGATCTCCTTTACCTTCTTGTAAAATAGAGTGTTGTCCTTAAGTGAGGAAAAGATCCCAAAGTGGACACAATAAAAGATCCCAAAGAGGACAAATGAGAGTTAAATAGAAAGAGCCATTGAGGCCATAAAAAAATAGAAAAAAATAGAAAAAAGAGAAAAAAGAAATAAAAAGAGAGAAAGGGGCAACACTACTATCCTTTTGAGAGATCCACACTAGTACTCCATTTATATCCTTATACTCCATAAAGATAATCATTATGCATATAGCTATGTGGGGACCTTCACACTATAGAACTTGGCTTGCATATTCCAAGGATGAGCCTCCTCAAACGAGCTCTAGGTCTTCATGAGCGAGCAAGTTAGATGCACCCCCACTAGTTCCATTGGAGAGCTTCTTAGCTCGTATGTGCATCCGTTGCATGGAAATCCCTACTCCTCACATCATATCTATCATTTGGCATCTCTTGCCTATGATTGTCCTCATTGATGTGAGCCTTTCTCATCCTTTTTTGTCTTCCTCCTCCGTACTCCTCTCTTTGCCATCCTAAGTGTCAACTCTCGTGCTTACGCTCATCCATTGCATGAGTGCTCAAAATATTGAAAAAGGAGTGGATCAAATTGACTTGTACCTGGCTAGTGGTCTGGGGACGAGTCAAGATAAGATTCCAGAAAAGGACCAAGTGTGAAACTTTAGTAGATTGAGTTCTCAACAAAAAAATATCTCGTATTCCCTATCCCCCTTCTTGCACGCAAACACCATTTGGAGACATTCGAGTCATGGACAGCGAGAGCTCTTCCACCTAATGTTCTTTTGTTACTTGTTTCAATGCTAATATAGACTCTTGCATGTTATGACTTGAATTGAATTTCTAACCTTGATTGCTTTACTTTTCAAAGTTCTTTTATGGTTGCTAGCATGTCACCACAGAAATTATGCCGTTATCATTTACCTACTCGAGGACGAGCAGGAATTAAGCTTGGGGATGCTGATACGTCCAAAACGTATCTATAATTTCTGCTTGATCCATGCATGTTTTGTGTGATATTGCTATGATCTAGATACACTTTCATACACTTTTGATCATATTTGGACTAACCTATTAACTCAGTGCACCACAGTGCCAGTTCCCGTTTTCTGCTGTTTTTCTATTTCAGTTTTCCCCCATATAAAAAGTGCTCCAAAAATTCGGGAAAATCCAGATAAAAAATCAACGCAGAGGAACCTTCCGGAAGAACCTGAGTGGGGCCAGAGGGCCACCACCAGGGGCCCAGGCGCCCTGGTGGCGCGCCCCAGGGTCTGGCTGCGCCAGGGGGGCGCCTGGACCCCTGGTGGCCCCCCTGGCTGCCCCCCTTCGCCTATATATTCTCCGTGACGAGAAACCCTCGAAGACAGAACCCTTTTTCGCGATCTCGCCTCTGTTCCGCCGCCGCCGCGCTTCCGAGATCGGGAGCACCAGCAGACCTCTTCCCGGCACCCTGCCGGAGGGAGGGCCGACCTCCAGGAGTCTCCTCTCCACCATGGATGCTTCCGGGATGTCTTGTGAGTAGTTTCCTTTGGGCCATGGGTCCGTGATCAGTAGCTATGTGATGTTCTCCTCCCCTCTTTGTTCTTCATGGTTTAGACCTCGTGAGCTGCCCTACATGATTGAGGCACTTTTGTAATCTTTCTGTTGTTGCTATGCTGAGTTTGATGGGTTCTGATGGATTATGAGATTATGTTCAGATTGTGATTGAGTAATATATTTGGTTCTTATCTCTTATATTTTTGTTCCTAAGTAATTCTTGCATGTTCTTCGTTGTTGTTTATTGCTTTGGCCAAGTAGTAGGTAGTAACCCCAAGAGGGAACGTTATGCTCGATTGTGGTTCATGCCCCCCGATGACACGCTTGAGTGACAGAAACATGAGTCTAGGGGATGTGTTGTTGCCACAAGGGGGAAAACAACGGTGCTTGTAACCGCGGTTGCAAGGATTGTTCACTTTATGCAAAGTGCTTTTTAATGCAGTTGTCTGTTGCTTTGGGTTTACACTTTGGGTGGGGATCGTAACTTAATACCAGCGAGATGTTCTGGATAGATATCTCAAGGTGGATGATTAGTAGTACATGCAGTTGGATTTCGGTCTACTTATTTTGGCGTTCTGCCCATGCTTTTGAGCCTCTTCCTTTCTTTTGTAGCATAGTTAGCATTGCGGTGCGTTCATAATCTTGTCAATTTCCCTTCTTTAATTTGTTCACCTCGCATAGCAGTTTTATCGTCTTTTGGGAGAGAGACATCACTAGTGAACATCACGTATCCCGGTCCATATCCTCATTACTGTTTCCACGCTCATTTACTTTTCTGCTTTTACTTTCAGTTGCTATCATTATCCCTTGTGTTTGATCCTTTGTGAACAACAAGACCGGAGAGATTGACAACCTCTCTGAACTTCGTTGGGAACAAAGTTATTTGTTTCTGTGTGCAGGTCCGCGTCAGTTGCGCCGCTGACACCTACTTATCATCTCCGGAGTCCTACTGGAGACAAACCTTGGTATCTTTACTGAGGGAAATTTTCTTCTGTGCTACATTACACCTTCCAGTTGGGGTTTACCAAAGAAGGGCGAGAAATCACTATCATCACCTCGCACATCAATGATGAACTTTCTGATTTTGAAGATGAAGTCAATACTGCCACCAATTTGAAGAGGAAGCAGCCATCTAAAGCTTCAACAAGTGCAACAAAAAAAGCTTGTACTGGTACTGCTATTCATGTTGATGAAGTGGAGGATGAGATGGACCAAGAGGAAGAAATAGAAGAAGAGGAGTGTGAACAAGAGGAGGCAGATGAGGAAGATGAAGATATAGTGGAGCTAGATCTGGATGATGATGATATGATGGAAGTGGAGAAAGAAGACTAGAACAACTCGTGATGTTGTCTTTGCATTGGATTCACATTGTTTTATTTTTATCTTGTATTTGCATCTGTCATTCCACCTGAAACTTATTGGTTTGCTTCCGCATTGTGAGTTTGATAGTATGGTATTGGTATGGTTGTATCTTCAAGTAATCGAACATTCGCACTGCACACGCTATGATTTTGTGAATTGTGATGTCTTGATATGGCTTGCTATTCTACTACTGTGATTTTAAAATTTGTGATGTTTAGTTATATTATATGCTTACATATTGATATTACATATTAGCGATGATCGCTCACATACTTGGACACATTAATTATTAATTTTTCTGCAAATTTATTGTCAAAACTCTAAAAATTTGTATAGTTTTTTAAATACGCTATGCGGACATAGCGCCCGCAATCCGCAATCCGCATTGCCGACCACAATCCGCTACTACCCCGCTATCCTCTATTTAAAACCTTGCCCCCTCCTCTCTCGCTCAGTATATATCCCAAACCTCATACATAACATCCCGGAGAGGGAACTTAGCATTGTCGGCGTGCCCGCCTCCCCTTGACTCTGGCTATCGCCGATGACTGGAGATTGGCCTTCACAATTCTGGTCGAAGAACATTGTGTCATCTTCGCAGGTCCTTCGCCTGGGCTGGAATTAATTAGAAGCCCAACGAAAGCTTGTCACGTACCAGCTCATTCGGAGAAAAAGAAGATGCACTTTGTACCATAGGCACTGGTAACCGGCAGAAGCCAGCCTTGCTAACCAGTCAGGGAACATACATTTTTTTTTAAATGAGAAGATTTTTTGTTCTATTTATAGATGGAAAAAGCTATGTAACGATGTGTGCACCTATGTCTTTCCATTGTAAAACCTTACAATGGGGTTTTTTCTTATAAAGAGAGCAAATGCAGCTATGCAAGTATGTAGGAAATCTTCCACCAAACGTAGTATTTATTATTTTTTCAAAAATTTAAAATGATTTGTCGTACAAATCGTTAATACGAATTATGTACCTTTTTATCATCGGATTTCTTTTCACGAGGGCTTCAAAACAAGATCCTATATTGACATGTTTTAAAAAAAATGTCAGTGTTAGTTGACAGATTAAGTTACCCTAGTTGCCATTCTAATTTCAGATTGTTGCCAATATGATTATATATAGTTAGTTACGGGGAGAAAATAATTTCATACACTTAGGCTTAGGATACGATGCAATAAAATTACATGGCAACTCAAATGATTAAACTAGCAAACAGAACAAACAATCATGTCAGTTTGATATAAACAACATCACAACTGAACATGCTTAAACTCGTAACTAATCGTTCAGGCACAATAAGTCATCATGACACTTGGGTATAAATAATATGACAAGTATAAACGCTATTTAGGTGATTCTAAAAGGCAACACATACAAGTATGATAATAACAGTTTTCATTGATGCATACTAACTTCTATGACTTTCCAACCAAGCTTTTATAATGTGGTAACTATATGGATAATAACCTTCTAAGTAAGTAATAAAATTGTGACAAGTACTGATGAAAAAAAATAAGTTATTAAAACATGTCGACATGAAATCTACTTTTGAAGATCTCGTTACAAGGCAACTAATAGGAAAAACGTATCATCAAGTGAATTAACGGTTTGAAAGATAAAACATTTATAAAAATTTAAAGTTAGAAATGCTAACACTTTTGCTCATACACTAGATAGAGAAAGGAGCCATTGCACTGAAACACCTAGTAGGTGCGACGTCGTTGCGTAGCGACATCTTTTAATACATTACACTAGATAATTAAACTGCATGTATCGTCCATTTTCTTTCTCTTCCACCAAATGGTATCCATAAAGGCATCTACAACTACATTGCACAAATATGGTTTCTTATATATTCATGAACGAGATTGGGGAGTCCTTAAACTAATTATCCATACTGCAAGGCATAAGTTATTCATCCTAAATTCACGTAAACACATAGGTCATTATCGGACTTAGATAATTTATATGGACAACTAAAAACTCGCCAGATATCATTTCATACGATCATAGTAATTATAAACAACTAAAGTCGAAAAAAGCTCGCCGGAGGTCACCACTTCCACCATGGGCGCTTCCCTTTGGTTCGGCGGCGCGGTTGGAGGACACATAGACGTTGGCTGCGGAAAGCAGGTCAACATTGTACATTGTCGTCGGATGTCGTGCCGCTGTGCGAGGAGGACACGATGCTCGCAAGGTGAAGGGTGGCGCGGGCCTGCTCCTTCACGAGGTGTGTGGCCTTCGCCGCCAACTCGAACTCCTCCAATGCCCTATGTAGCATCGTTGCGTTCTTGTGGCATCTCCGTTGGATGTCCGTCGTCTCCATAGACGTGAACGAGGGTCGGATGGCATCGTGAATGGCCTCATCCTCGTTGCAATCATACGAGAGAGGAAGAGAGAAGGGTCTTAGGTCCGACCACATAAAAATAGTCATATATGCCTAAATCTAATCAAGAAGTGTATTGATTGGTTGTACAAAACGATTTCATGATGCAAGAACACATCTTGCCGAAAGACAAATGGACAAATGTTCATTTTCGAAAACTCTTATCAATTTCTAATATTTGTATCGTATCTGCATTGATTCTCATGCTTTTGTATAAATTGTTTTTCAGCTGAAACACACGAGAAGTTATTCATATATTTGAAAAGATTTAAACATGTATACAAAATGTACACAGTGTATAGAAAAAATAGACGTTACAACACGTATTTAAAAAACTGTAATTATGTATTTCAAAATATTAAACATATATTAAAAATGTTAAATGTGTATAATTTTTTTCAAATGTTCATAGAAAAATGCTTAGTATGATTGAAACATAGGCATACATAAATATATATATATATATATATATATATATTTTATATATATATATATATGTGTGTGTGTGTGTATGATAAAAAATTAATCTTGTATTTTAAAAATATTACACGTATGTTAAAAATGATTCAATGTATTCGCAAAAAGTTTACTAAAGTAAAAAAAGATAAATATGTGTTTAAAAATCTTATTGATACAAAAAATATACATTGTCCATGAAAGATTTTTATTATCATTAAAACATTTACCTTGTAGTTGAAAAAAATGACTATCATTCAAAAAGTTGTTAAAAGTAGAGATGTATTAAATATATATATATATATATATATATATATAAACTAACAAAAGAAACTAAAAAAACCAATGAAAACATACAATGAAAACCGGAGTAAACTAGTTGAAAAAGGGAAATACTAAAAACCAAGAAAGAAACAAAGAAGAGTACAATAAGTGGTACGTCCAGTTTCCGCACATGTAGTGCTCTGGATGTATATGTGGATTTTAATTTCGACTTTATTTTTCTATGATTTCCAAAAAATTTGTCTTTTAGGATGTTTGAATTTTGTTTTCTTGGCTTTGATGGAAAGAAAATCTTTGCTTTATAACAGAGATAAACACAATTTGTCAAAAATTATGAATCCATGAAAAGCAAATTTGTTCTTTTCATAAAAGAAAAAAAGCACAATTCTTGAAAAATATGAGTGCACGAGCAGCAAAATATATGTCATCAATAGAAACAACTATGTGCCTTCGCGGGAAGTAAATTCATACTTTTCGAAAAGGAAAAAAAAACATATCCCCACTACTAGTAAACAAGCAAATTACAGCCACATCATTAAATTTACTATGCTCCCTAAGTAAGCCAACGAAGTTATATGGGACAGCCACTTCCTGAACCCAAATAAGCTCTTTGACATCAAAAGTAAGCCAGCGAATGCAAGATACTGCCACACTTGGTTGCAAGATACTGCCACAAGCAAGTTTGATAAGTAGGTTGGTTGCTGACTATGAGAGGTAAACATTTGTGATCCAAACCTGTATTTACCCATCGTGAATGGACATGATTCTTCTTCTGTTCTTACATATGTCCAGTTATATATTACCATGCCTGGATATATTTTTTGATCTACGGTGACCCAGTACAAAATATTTCTTTGCTGAATTGTTCATCGAATGAATTAACTATTCTCCTTCACTTTCTGTGGGTATTATAGAGATCCAAGGGGAATACAGATCGTTGGACAGTGATATTAATGAAATAACCAAGTGATTGAATAATTTTGTAGTTGAAATGCCATGATATTAGTTGCAAGTGCTCAATTGCGTAAAGAAAGACCTGATCTCATTTTATACTTATACCTACAGTGTAACTGAAACATGCATTCAGAATTACACGAGCTCAAAGTGAGAGACTTCACACAAACGTTACTGGGGTAGTACTTCTCACACTAAACCAGAACCTTGAAGGCAGGGCCGCAGGGGGAGGTGTATTGGTGAAAGAATTACCTATGTTCATGAGCGACAACAGCTCCTTCACCACTTTCTCGTTCATCGATGTTATCAGCAGCATGCTTAAAATGAGCCAACAAGGTTCAAGGCAATAGGTGAAGAAAGATAAATAACGTCCACACTGTCACTTAAGTAAACTAGATCTCGATCATATTAAGAAACATGGTACTAATAAAAAAGCATACCCGCGATATGGTTCAGAAGGAGACGGTAAATCATCATCGTCCTCTTCCGTACGACTATTGCGATTCGACCGGCCCATTAATTGATTCGGGACACGTGCACGGCGGCGCCGGAGGAGGCTATGCCCTAGAGGAATCAAGACGAAATCGTGGGGGTCAATGCGGCAGCTAGGGCTGGCGGAGGCGCCGTAGAGCAGGTCGCGAAGGCAGCTTTCACCGGGGGACTCGTGGCTCCTTAGGAATTTAGCCGGGTTGCGGTTAGGGCGGAAGGTCTCGGGGACGAGAATCTTAATACATCTAACAGATCTCTGTCTCCAATTTCGATTCTTAAACAGACATGTATTCGTTCTTGAACTCGTTAACATTAACAGGAAAACATTCGTTCAACCGTGTGTTGCTACTTTTGATTTATTGGAGTTAATTAAATTTGTCACATCTTTTGATTACAATTACGTGTATCATCTTAATCGGCAAGAGTTGATCAGCAAAATATAGTGCCTATACGAGAAAGTTTTGGGCCTAAAGTGTGTTGAAATTAACGATTCTCATTTACTTATATGAAACATTTTTCATTTTTTATATGTCTTCTTGGAAATTTTAATTAGTAATATCTTTCGTTGCACTTAGAAAATTGACAACATAGTATAACATCTATGTACGAGGAGGTAATGGTATTAGTTATACCATTTTAGTACATATGATCTCTATAATACTTTTAGTAAATCTCGACATTATTTGCAACAAAATTTACAGTTTCATATTTGGTGCATTACATCTTATACGATTTCATACAATTAATTACCTCAAGATCCAAGAAATATAAAAATTTCAATCGTGCAAAAAATACTATATGTGTGTTATATTCTATTAGATCGTGTAAAATATCTTCAGCCCAAATCTCTTAGGTGCATTATCTAACAAAATATCTTTATAAAACTTCTAGAGTGGATGGTTGCCTATTGGTATGTGTGTTTTGCATCAGAAAAAATCATGGAATTTTTATTTATTATTTCATCTAAAGCTTATTCTTTCATTTTGCTTGACATGGTAACTTTAGTTAATTGTTGCCGCATACAGATAGGAATAGGACACATGGTAAAGCAACATAAGAAAAGGACCCCCCGATATTCACCTGACGTCAGGTGCGAGGGACTTAGTACCGAACGAAAATGTTCGGTACAATCCATATAGTCACCGAATGATTTCGTTCGGTGCAAATCCGCTTGCCGCCCGAACGCCATGCACGCACAGCTCCGTGCAAGCACAGCTCGCAGCCGCCGTCGCCGTCACTTGCCGCCGTCGTCGTCGTCGCTCGTCGCCATTGTCGCTCGATGTAGCTCGCCGTCTTCGTTATCGGCGTCGTTGTCTCTCGTTACCTTCATCGTTGTCATCGATGTAGCTCGTCGTCGTCGTCGCTCGCTGCAGCTCGTGCGACTTGTCGCTTTCGTCGTTGTCTCCGCAGCTCGCCGCCATCGTTGACGTCATCGTCGTCGTCATCGCCGTAGCTCGACACTGTCGCCGTAGCTTCTAGCCGACGTCATCGCCGCAACTTGCTGTTATCGTCGCAACTTGCCGTTTTCGTCGTCGCCGTAGCTCGCCACCGTCATCGTAGCTCATTGCCGTTGTCGCCTCCATTGTCGATGGCAAATTTGTCATGTTCATGTTCCGCAATACAAGAATTGTCATGTCGTACAAAATAAGAATTACCATGTCCCATATATAACGAATGTCATGTCACGTAAAATAAAAAAGTGGCATAGCCGACAAACAAAAATTGTCATCTCACACAAAAAAAGAGTTACTTTCTGAAAACGAAAAAGAAACTGCATGTCGTACGAACAAGAATTGTCATGTCGTACAAATTTTTTTGCCATGTCCTACCAATAAGAATTGTCATGTCCTACTAGTAAGAATTGCCATGTCCTACTAGTAACCATCGTAAATTTACCATGTCTTACTTGCAAAATAGCCATGTTCAACAATTTTGAACAAAAATTGCCTTGCTTTGCAAAAAAGAGTCATGACCCACATGTAAGAATTGTCATGTCCTGTCAGTAAAAAATTGTCATGTCCTATGAACAAAAATTGCCATGTCGTACTAACAAAAATTGTCATGTCCTACCAATAAGAATTGTCATGTCCTAATAGTAATAATTGTCATGTTCTATGAATAAGAATTATCATGTTCTACGAATAAGAATTGTCATGTCTGATGAATAAAAATTGCCATGTCCTATGCATAAAATTTACCATGTCTTGCAAATAGAAATTGCCATGTATCGCAACATATTAGGTTGAAAACCTATTGGAACCATGGCGATTTTGTCATGTCCAAAAAATAAGAATTGCCATGTACTACAAATAAGAGTTGTCGCGTATCACCCCCCCCCCCATCACAACACCAGATATCTTCTCGGGGTTCAAAAAAGAGTCATGACCCACATGTAAGAATTGCCATGTCCTGTCAGTAAAAAATTGCCATGTCCTATGAACAAAAATTGACATGTCGTACTAACAAAAATTGTCATGTCCTACCAATAAGAATTTTCATGTCCTATTAGTAAGAATTGTCATGTTCTATGAATAAGAATTGCCTTGTCTGATGAATAAGAATTGACATGTCTTACGATAAGAATTGTCATGTCTGATGAATAAGAATTGCCATGTCCTATGCATAAAATTTACCATGTCCCGCAAATAGAAATTGCCATGTATCCTAACCTATTGGGTTGAAAATCTATTGCAGCATTTGAACCATGGCGATTTTGCTATGTTCTACTAAAAATTGTCATGTTCAACAAAATAAGAATTGCCCTGACAATTCTTGTCACAGCATCATTTTTCTCAACAGGGGCATCTTCAGGAATTGCAAACTTCTTATGTGAACGACAAGACTTCAGGTCATCCAACTCATTTTTCAGCTCTATAATTTGGATGTCTTTATCTTTGAGCAATTCTTGCATGCTTTTAGCAGTACTCTCGGATTCCTGTTAACCAAATACATGGATCAACACTCTACAAAAATAACTTGAATGAACAAATTGCCAATGCACTTAACAACCACGAACAGACACAAAATAACCAAAGCTACATTATATTTAACATTCTTAAGAAGTTGATCCTACTTCTCTCACCATGCAAGGTGTCCATCTCACCATCTCACTAAGCCAATCATTTTAATTTTCTTAAGCCATGCAAAGTATGCCACATAAGGTAACTCCCATTAACTTTACATGCGCATGCAACTTATCACATATAAATATTAAAAAAAATTATACTCAAATTTATAAGTGAGTTTTTTTATAGAAAATCATATTATAAGTTACCTCATTTTTTTTCTATGCGATAATTTTTTTATGAATGCACATATGTAATTGCTATCATTGTAATATATTTAATCAAAGTTGATGTCTTCACTGTGTCTACTCAATGTTTTTTTCATCTCATATCATCTCACCGATATATTGTGAAGGTAATAAATTAAAAAATTTAAAGACACTCATTTTTAATTTATCATCGATCTTTCTTAAAAATTTCTTATATTTTGACTCTAAACAATATTAATTTTAAAGAAATTATAATAAATTTATATTATGTTTCATAATTTTTTCTATATCTAACATCTAACATTCTTAAGAAGTTGGTCCCAATTCTCTCAACATGCAAGGTGTCCACCTCACCATCCCACTAAGCCAATCATTTTCATTTCCTTTTCCACTAAGCCATGCAAAGTATGCCACATAAGGGAACTCTCATATTAACTTTACATGCGCATGCAACTTATCACATATAAATATTAACATTTTTTGCACTCAAATTTATAAATGACTTTTTACAGAAAATCATATTATAAGTTATCTCATTTTTTTCTATGCGATAAGTTTTGTATGAATGCTCATATGTAGTAATTGCTATCATTGTAATATGTTTAATCAAAGGTGATGTCTTCACTATGTCTACTCAACGTTTTTTAATCTCATATCGTCTCAGCGATATATTGCGAAGGTAATAAATTAATTTAAAAAAACACCCATTTTTTATTTATCGTCAATTTTTCTTCAAAATTTCTTATATTTTGACTCTAAACAATATTAATTTTAAATAAATTGTAATAAACTTATATTATGTTTCATAAAAAAATTCTATATTTGAAAATATTAAATTATTTATTAGTAATTTCTGCAGAAACGCGCGGGTATCATCTAGTTTACAATAATGATTATGCTAGAAGTACATCGAAGCTATGCATTTACTACAATAATGAAAAATTGTTGACGTCGAGAACCGTTTACACCCTTCAAGCGCACACGGCCGTCGTCGTCCGGGTCATGGCCGTCGTCGGCCTCGCCGTGAGTGTACTGTGCCTCATCGTCGGAACCAGCTACTGCGCCCAGGGAGCCATCACGTGTATCCACGGGAACGTCGAGGGAAGACGGGAAGACGAGCTCCCGCGAGATGCTGCGCTCTAGTTTTGATGCGGGCGCTTGTAGTTTTCACTGTGACGACATGATTTTTTTTGTCGTTTTTAGTTCATGAGCAATTCAGTTGCAGCAGCTAGTTAAGAGTAGCATCTCTAGCAGATCTTCTCTCAAAATTTGTAAAGTGCCCTCACAGCTCATACAAAGATTTTTTATCTTTGTTTCTTGAAATATGCTTTGAATTGTGATATGAAACCTTGCCCTGTGGTAGATAGATACACTTTATATCTATGGTGTTAAATAAATTATGAATTCTGAAACTTTTAGTTGATAGACTACAAATGAATTAAGAAGCTCATTCAGCGAAAAAGAAGCTGCACTCTGTACCAGCCAGGAAACATACCTTTTTGTGGATGAGAATTTGTTCTATTTATAGATGGAAAAAGCTATGTAGAAACATGTGTGTCTATATTTTCCCATGCTAAAACCTTTCAATTGAGTTTTTCCCGTATAACCGGAGAACATGCAAGTATGTAGAAAATCTTTCACCAAATCTTGATATCATCATTTATTATCATTTTTTGTACTTTTAAAATAATTTATCTTACAAACTATTAATCTGAATTATGTTCCATTTTCACCATCGGGTTTGTCTTCACGAGGGCTTCGAAACAAAATCTCATATTAACACGTCATCATCATCAGTTGCCAGATTAGGTTACCCTAGTTGCCATTAGTAATCGCAAGTTGTTGCCACAATGGTTATATATAGTTACGGGTAGGAAATACCTTTCTATATGTGGGCTTACGATAGGTGCAATATAATTACATGGCAACTCAAACGATTAAACTAGCAAGCACAACAATCTCCTCTAGTGCCCTGTGTAGCATCGTCACGTTCTTCTGGCGTCATCGTTGGACGTCCGTCTCCATAGACATGAACGAGCATCGGATGGCATCGTAAATCGCATCATCCTCGTTGCAATCATCATATCCATGAGAGGGAGAAAAACATGTGAGCATATGAGAAAGGAAGGGAGAAGGGTCTTAGGTGCGACCAAGTAAAAATAATCATTTATGTCTGAATCTAATCAAGAAGTGTATTGATTGGTCATGTAAAACAATTTCACGATGCAAGAACACATCTTGCTGAAAGAAAAACGAACAATGTTCATTTTCGAAAAGTCTTGTGAGTTGCTCATATATGTATCAGTTCTGCATTGATTCTCACGATTTTGTGTAAATTTGTTATTTCGGCTGCAACACACTAGAATTTATGCTAGTATATGAGAAAGTAGACATCAAAAGTATTTTTTAGAAGTTATTCATATATTTTAAAAGATTTAAACTTGTATAAAGATTTTACAATGTGTATAGAAAAAGTGGACATTACAACATGTATTTCAAAAATTGTAATTGTATATTTTGAAATATTAAGCATATAGTAAAAAAATGTGTATATTTTTTCGAATGTTCACAGACAAATGTTTAGTGTGATTTGAAAATAGGCATAAATATATTCTGTATATGATAAAAAAATAGTATTGTATTTAAAAAATATTAAACATGTGTTAAAAAAATATTTGTGTATACAAAGAATGTTTACTAAAGTAAAAAATGAGAAACATGTATTAAAAATCTTATTTATATGAAAAATATACATTGCGCATGAAAAAATGTTATCATCATTCAAAATGTTGTTAAAAGTAGAGATATTTTATAAAAAAGCTATCTATAGAACCAACAAAAGAAACTAAAAAACCAATGAATGCATAAAAATGAAAACTGAATAAAACTAATTGAATGCTCTGGATGTATATGTGGATTTTAATTTCATACTTATTTTCTTCTATGTTTTAAAATTTGTTTTTTAGATTTTTTCGATTTTGTGTAATTTTATCGTGGCTTTGATGGAATGAAAATATTTTCTTTCACTAACCTTTCTTAGATAAGTAATTCTTATATTTTTCCAAAATAAAAATACATAGTTTGTTCAAATTTATGAATCCCCGGAGAGAAAATTTGTACCTTTAGAGAAGCAAATTTGTTCTTTTCATAAAAGAAAAAAAGCATAGTTCTTGAAAAATTATGAGTGCACGAGTAGCAAATTATATGTATTAAAGAGAAACAATTATGTGCCTTCGCGAGAAGTAAATCTATGCTTTTCGTAAAGAAAAAAAATTAATATTTTATCAAAAATTTGTGTCTTCAAAAGCAAATTTGTGCTTTTTTAAGTCACAGTTCGTGGGAAATCTATGACTTCATAACTAGTAAAAATTGTGCCCATATGAGAAATAAACGTGTGACTCCACAAAAGTAAATATATGCCTGCATGGAAAAAAAGACTGTGTTTTCGTAGGATTTTTTATTTTAATTTTTATGTTTCTAATATTCCGGGTTTTCATAAAAAAGTAAGTTCATCAAAACCAAGAAAGAAACAGAGAAAGCAAATAAAAACCATAGAACACTAAAAAGTAAAAAAAAAGGTAAATAAATAAAAAACAAAGAAAAATGTGAAACAATTCAAGCAAACATCGAAGAAAGGAAGCAAAATAACGATCTAGCGATGAACAAATGTAAACAGTGAATTGGGTCAGCGCAGCAGCTTCACTCAATATAGTCAGGATAAAGCTTTTGCGGTAGCAAGTATTTAACGGTTAGCTCTTCGAGGGCTCTCGTAAAGGTTATTGTTTTACCCTGAGAGTACGATAAGTGGTACGTCCAATTTGCGCACGTCTCAGGCTCTGGATGTATATGTGGATTTTATTTTCATACTTATTTTTTCTATGTTTTTCAATTATTTTAGGAATTTTCAATTTTGTGTAATTTTATCGTGGCTTTGATGGAAAGAAAATATTTGCTTTCTCTAAGCATTCTACGATAAGTAAATCTGATATTTTTTCCAAAAGGAAAAAAACACAGTTTGTTAAAATTTATGAATCCCCCAAAAGAAAATTTGTACCTTTAGAGAAGCAAAGTTGTTAATTTTCCTAAAAGAAAAAGGCATAGTTCTTGAAAAATTACGAGTGCACGAAGCATATTATATGTTTTCAAGAGAAACAATTATGTGCTTTCACGAAAAGTAAATCTATGCTTTTTGAAAATAAAAAAGCACATTTTATCAAAAATCCGTGTCTTCAAAAGCAAATTCGTGCTTTTTTTAAGTCACCGTTTGTGGGAAATCTATGACTTCATAAGAAGTAAAAGTTGTGCCTATATGTGAAATAAATGTGTGACTCCACAAAAGTAAATATATGTCTCCACAAAAAAAAATGTGTTTTCGTAGGATTTGTTTCATTTTAATTTTAAATTTTTATGTTTTTAATGTTCCAGGTTTTCATAAAAAAAGTAAGTTCATCAAAACCTATTACTTCCTCTGTTCCCTAATATATGTCGTTTGAGCAAGCTATATTAGGGTACGGAGGAAGTACATGGGGTTGTGTTTTGAAAATATCAATTCAAAAAATCCAACGAAAAAATAATTCATGATTCCAACTTGTGATTTTAAATATATATTTATGAATAAAGTAAATCAATGAAAGAAATAAAAAATTGCGAAAAGTAGCATAAGAGAAAGGATAAAAATGACCGCGGTCGGGTTGCTTTTTTTTTGTTGCCAGCTCGGTCTTTAGCGAACTCATCGCCCGATGACTCCTCATCCTCGCCGCTATAGGAAAAAGGGTGGTCCTCCATGGCAGTTTGATTGATTTCAAGTTGATCAACCAGTTTTAATCGAATCAAATTTAACTAGGCCTGTTGATTGGACATGTCACATGTGTAAAATAACTTTGTGAACAAAATAGTATGTCCCCCTCCTCTCTCGCTCAATATATATCCCAAACCTCATACATAACATCCCGGAGAGGGAACTTAGCATTGTCGGCGTGCCCGCATCCCCTTGACTCTGGCTATCGCCGACGACTGGCGATTGGCCTTCACAATTTTGGTCGAAGAACATTGTGTCATCTTCGCAGGTCCTTCGCCTGGGCTGGAATGAATTAGAAGCCCAACGAAAGCTTGTCACGTACCAGCTCATTCGGAGAAAAAGAAGCTGCACTTTGTACCATAGGAACTGGTAACCGGCAGAAACCAGCCTTGCTAACCAGTCAGGGAAATACATTTTTTTGTAAATGAGAAGATTTTTTGTTCTATTTATAGATGGAAAAAGCTATGTAACGACGTGTGCACCTATGTCTTTCCATTGTAAAACCTTACAATGGAGTTTTTTTCTTATAAAGAGAGCACATGCAGCTATGCAAGTATGTAGGAAATCTTCCACCAAACGTAGTATTTATTGTTTTTCTTAATTTTTAAAATGATTTGTCTTACAAATCGTTAATCCGAATTATGTACCGTTTTTATCATCGGATTTCTTTCCACGAGGGTTTCAAAATACGATCCTATATTGACATGTTTAAAAAAAACGTCAGTGCCAGATTAAGTTACCCTAGTTGCCATTCTAATCTCAGATTGTTACCAGAATGATTATATATAGTTAGTTACAGGGAGAAAATAATTTCATACACTTAGGCTTAGGATACGATGCAATAAAATTACATGGCAACTCAAATGATTAAACTAGCAAACAGAACAAACAATCATGTCAGTTTGATATAAACAACATCACAACTGAACATGCTTAAACTCGTAACTAATCGTTCAGGCACAATAAGTCATCATGACACTTGGGTATAAATAATATGACAAGTATAAACGCTATTTAGGTGATTCTAAAAGGCAACACATACAAGTATGATAATAACAGTTTTCATTGATGCATACTAACTTCTATGACTTTCCAACCAAGCTTTATAATGTGGTAGCTATATGGATAATAACCTTATAAGTAAGTAATAAAATTGTGACAAGTACTGATGAAAAAATAAGTTATTAAAACATGTCAACATGAAATCTACTTTTGAGGATCTCGTTACAAGGCAACTAATAGGAAAAACGTATCATCAAGTGAATTAACGGTTTGAAAGATAAAACATTTATAAAAATTTAAAGATAGAAAAGCTAACACTTTTGCTCATACACTAGATAGAGAAAGGAGCCGTTGCACTGAAACACCTACCAGGTGCGACGTCGTTGCGTAGCGACATCTTTTAATACATTACACTAGATAATTAAACTGCATGTATCGTCCATTTTCTTTCTCTTCCACCAAATGGTATCCATAAAGCCATCTACAACTACATTGCACAAATATGGTTTCTTATATATTCATGAACGAGTTTGGGCAGTCCTTAAACTAATTATCCATACTGCAAGGCATAAGTTATTCATCCTAAATTCACGTAAACACATAGGTCATTAAATCAGACTTAGATAATTTATATGGACAACTAAAAACTCGCCAGATATCATTTTATACGATCATAGTAATTATAAACAACTAAAATCGAAAAAAGCTCGCCGGAGGTCACCACTTCCAACATGGGCGCTTCCCTTTGGTTCGACGGCGCGGTTGGAGGACACATAGACGTTGGCTGCGGACAACAGGTCATCGTTGTACATTGTCGTCGGATGTCGTACCGCTGTGCGAGGAGGACACGATGCTCGAAAGGTGAAGGATGGCGCGGGCCTGCTCCTTCACGAGGTGTGTGGCCTTCGCCGCCAACTCGAACTCCTCCAATGCCCTATGTAGCATCGTTGTGTTCTTGTGGCATCTCCGTTGGATGTCCGTCGTCTCCATAGACGTGAACGAGGGTCGGATGGCATCGTGAATGGCCTCATCCTCGTTGCAATCATACGAGAGAGGAAGAGAGAAGGGTCTTAGGTCCGACCACATAAAAATAGTCATATATGCCTAAATCTAATCAAGAAGTGTATTGATTGGTTGTACAAAACGATTTCATGATGCAAGAACACATCTTGCTGAAAGACAAATGGACAAATGTTCATTTTCGAAAACTCTTATCAATTTCTAATATTTGTATCGTATCTGCATTGATTCTCATGCTTTTGTATAAATTGTTTTTCAGCTGAAACACACGAGAAGTTATTCATATATTTGAAAAGATTTAAACATGTATACAAAATGTACACAGTGTATAGAAAAAATAGACGTTACAACACGTATTTAAAAAACTGTAATTATGTATTTCAAAATATTAAACATATATTAAAAATGTTAAATGTGTATAATTTTTTTCAAATGTTCATAGAAAAATGCTTAGTATGATTGAAACATAGGCATACATAAATATATATATATATATATATATTATATATATATATATATATGTGTGTGTGTGTGTGTATGATAAAAAATTAATCTTGTATTTTAAAAATATTACACGTATGTTAAAAATGATTCAATGTATTCGCAAAAAGTTTACTAAAGTAAAAAAAGATAAATATGTGTTTAAAAATCTTATTGATACAAAAAATATACATTGTCCATGAAAGATTTTTATTATCATTAAAACATTTACCTTGTAGTTGAAAAAAATGACTATCATTCAAAAAGTTGTTAAAAGTAGAGATGTATTAAATATATATATATATATATATATAAACTAACAAAAGAAACTAAAAAAACCAATGAAAACATACAATGAAAACCGGAGTAAACTAGTTGAAAAAGGGAAATACTAAAAACCAAGAAAGAAACAAAGAAGAGTACAATAAGTGGTACGTCCAGTTTCCGCACATGTAGTGCTCTGGATGTATATGTGGATTTTAATTTCGACTTTATTTTTCTATGTTTTCCAAAAAATTTGTCTTTTAGGATGTTTGAATTTTGTTTTCTTGGCTTTGATGGAAAGAAAATCTTTGCTTTATAACAGAGATAAACACAATTTGTCAAAAATTATGAATCCATGAAAAGCAAATTTGTTCTTTTCATAAAAGAAAAAAAGCACAATTCTTGAAAAATATGAGTGCACGAGCAGCAAAATATATGTCATCAATAGAAACAACTATGTGCCTTCGCGGGAAGTAAATTCATACTTTTCGAAAAGGAAAAAAAAACATATCCCCACTACTAGTAAACAAGCAAATTACAGCCACATCATTAAATTTACTATGCTCCCTAAGTAAGCCAACGAAGTTATATGGGACAGCCACTTCCTGAACCCAAATAAGCTCTTTGACATCAAAAGTAAGCCAGCGAATGCAAGATACTGCCACACTTGGTTGCAAGATACTGCCACAAGCAAGTTTGATAAGTAGGTTGGTTGCTGACTATGAGAGGTAAACATTTGTGATCCAAACCTGTATTTACCCATGCGTGAATGGACAGGATTCTTCTTTTGTTCTTACATATGTCCAGTTATATATTACCATGCATGGATAGAATTTTTGATCTACGGTGACCCAGTACAAAATATTTCTTTGCTGAATTGTTCATCGAATGAATTAACTCTTCTCCTTCACTTCCTGTGGGTATTATAGAGATCCAAGGGGAATACAGATCGCTGGACAGTGATATTAATGAAACAACCAAGTGATTGAATAATTTTGTAGTTGAAATGCCATGATATTAGTTGCAGGTGCTCAATTGCGTAAAGAAAGACCTGATATCATTTTATACTTATACCTACAATGTAACTGAAACATGCATTCAGAATTACACAAACTCAAAGTGAGAGACTTCACACAAACGTTACTGGGGTAGTACTTCTCACACTAAACCAGAACCTTGAAGGAAGGGCCGCAGGGGGGAGGTGTATTGGTGAAAGAATTACCTATGTTCATCAGCGACAACGACACCTTCACCACTTTCTCGTTCATCGATGTTATCAGCAACATGCTTAAAATGAGCCAACAAGGTTCAGGGCAATAGGTAAAGAAAGATAAATAACGTCCACAATGTCACTTAAGTAAACTAGATCTCGACCATATTAAGAAACATGGTACTAATAAAAAAGCATACCCACGATATGGTTCAGAAGGAGACGTTAAATCATCATTGTCCTCTTCCGTATGACTATTGCGATTCGACCTGCCCATTAATTGATTCGGGACACATGCACGGCGGCGCCGGAGGAGGCTATGCCCTAGAAGAATCGAGACGAAATCGTGGGGTCAATGCGGCAGCTAGGGCTGGCGGAGGCGCCGTAGAGCAGGTCACGAAGGCAGCTTTCACCGGGGGACTCGTGGCTCCTTGGGAATTTAGCCAGGTTGCGGTTAGGGCGGAAGGTCTCGGGGACGAGAATATTAATACATCTAACTGATCTTTGTCTCCAATTCCGATCCTTAAACAGACATGTATTCGTTCTTGAACTCGTTAACATTAACAGAAACCATTCGTTCAACCGTAGACATAATCATTCGGTTTTGCTAAATCTGAGTCGACTTCAACTCGGCGCTACTAAAGTTGCTAGCCACGGGAACCCCAAATGTGATCCGATATTAGCAGCGCGGGTCCGCCACGACCGCGATGCTAATGCATGATCACCTACAGCACGCCTCTGCATGTCGCGCTGCCAATATATAGCTGCAGCGAAGGGACTACATGTTGCGCCACTAATGATAATTCTTCTATGGCCACTATCCTAGTAGTGAGACCGCAATCGACATCGAAGACTAATTAAATATCAACCATGTCTTGCTACTTTTGATTTATTACAACCATCCCAGCTCAAATTTAAAGTGGTGTCGCGCATTTGGTTTAAATGTTCTGGTTCATAAGAGTAGAGGGGCATGATCCGATAGATCCTCAACACGTTCAGGGGCGCGTACTGTTACTAATGGGTATTTTTCTTCCCAATCAGTGCTCATCAGTATACGGTTCAATTTCTCCTATGTCGGTTCAGGTAGACTATTCGCCCAGGTGAATCGTCTACCTGTCATGTGAACCTTTCTCAAGTCCAAACTATCAATGACAACATTGAACAAGAAAGGCCAATGATTATCGAATCTCCCCTTACTTTTCTCATGTGGGAACCGCAAAAAATTGAAATCTCCACCTATGAGGATAGGATGTGGATCATTATTTGCTAGGTTCACCAGTTCACGCAGAAAAGCAACCTTATGCTCCTCTTGAGCGGCACCATACACAGCAGCCAAACTCCAAACAAAATTATCAGCTTTATTACGAATGTGGAATTTTATATGGAATTCCCCTGTCGTATAAGCCAAAACTTCCATAGAGTCTGAAAGTACACCGAGTAAGATGCCACCCGATCTACCTCGAGGAGGGATAGAATGCCATATGAAGTCCATGCCGCCTGAAAGGCGATCAAGGACACTCACTGGGAAATCCCTCCTCCCGGTTTCGGAAATAGCCAAAAAATCCAATTTATGATCCCGAACATATTTAGCAATATTCAAATGTTAGTAGACTACAGGTGAATTAAGAAGCTCATTCAGCGAAAAAGAAGCTGCACTCTGTACCAGCCAGGAAACATACCTTTTTTGTGAATGAGAATTTGTTCTATTTATAGATGTAAAAATCTATGTAGCAACATGTGTGTCTATATTCTCCCATGCTAAAACCTTTCAATTGAGTTTTTCCCGTATAACCGGAGCACATGCAAGTATGTAGAAAATCTTCCACCAAATGTTGATATCATCACTTATTATTATTATTTGTATTTTTAAAATAATTTATCTTACAAACTTATTAATTTGAATTATGTTCCACTTTCACCATCGGGTTTGTCTTCATGAGGGCTTCGAAATAAAATCACATATTGACACGTCATCATCATCAGTTGTCAGATTAGGTTACCCTAGTTTCCATTATTAATCGCAAGTTGTTGCCACAATGGTTATATATAGTTACGGGTAGGACATACCTTTGTATATGTGGGCTTACGATAGGTGCAATAAAATTACATGGCAACTCAAACGATTAAACTAGCAAGCACAACAAACTCCTCTAGTGCCCTGTGTAGCATCGTCACGTCCTTCTGGCGTCATCGTTGGACGTCCGTCTCCATAGACGTGAACGAGCGTCGGATGGCATCGTAAATCGCCTCATCCTATCCATGAGAGGGACAAAAACATGTGAGCATATGAGAGAGCAGGGAGAAGGGTCTTAGATGCAATCAAGTAAAAAGAATTATTTATGCCTAAATCTAATCAAGAAGTTTATCGATTGGTCATGCAAAACGATTTCATGGTGCAAGAACACATCATGCTGATAGAAAAACGAACAATGTTCATTTTCGAAAAGTCTTGTAAGTTGCTCATATATGTACCAATTCTGCATTGATTCTCATGCTTTTGTGTAAATTTGTTTTTTCGGCTGCAACACACTAGAATTTATGCTAGTATATGAGAAAGTAGACATCAAAAATATTTTCGACGACTATGTCGCCCTAGCAACCAGAGCAGACACCTAACCACACGATCCGGAGTCGCCACTCCGACTTTACAACCCATGACACACCGACCCCTAGGTCCTGCAACACACGAGTCGACGACTCTGTCGCCCCTGCGACCAGATCTGACACTCCACAAAAACATCGTGATCCCGGAGCCGCCGCTTCGACTTCCACGCCGGCCCCGAGACCACGCTCCACACGAGCCAACGATTTTGCCGCCCGCACGACCAAAACCGATACCCCACAAAACACGAAGATGTTGTCCGAAGTCGCCGCTCCGACATCCACACCGGTCCCGAGACCGCGCCCACGCCTGGCCGACAAAGCAGCGAAGCAAAGCTAGCCTCATGGTCTCGCGGAATACCAGATCTCCAAGGCATCGCCCCCAAGGGGGAGGCGACGATGGCGCCGCTGATGCCCACTCCGGCAACCTGAAGCTTAGGTTTTTACCCGGAAATTCTGAGGCTTGAAACGACAAGGAAGGTGAAGGAGCTCCTCAACGATGCCTCCAACGAGGGAAGCGACGTCCGAGGACGCCGACATCCACCAAGGTCGATGCAGTGATTTCGAGTGGAGTTCACCGTGCCCGAGTCAGAGGAGCCTATCCACGAAGACGAAGAGGCCAAAACTTTGCAGCTCGCCGCAGCCGCCACCACCACCTCCAAAATACAGGCCGCCGCGCCAGATCCGCGCTGCCGGCCTCCCCGTGCACGCCCACAACCCGCCTTCACACCCCACCGCGCCAGATCCGCGCCGCCAGCCTCCCGGCGCACGTCCGCGGACCGAGAGCAACCACTCCCCGCGCCGAACGCCCCGCCAATGCGCGCGCCGTGCCCACCAGCGGGCTCGCCTCAACCTCCAGCGCGCCGGTCGCGGTCGCCGCGCCCGCCTACGCGCACGCACCGCCGGTGCCCGACCAGGCAGCGCAGGAGCCACCTCCGCACTGACGAGCCGACGCGCCGCCCCGCACCGAGACCACCGGAACAAAAAAACCCGTGCCCAGAGCTGGATCCAAGGGCGCCAGATGCGCCCTAGCGTCACGCCAGGAGAAGCCCCGCCGCCGCCCTCAGTGGATCCAGACCAGACTTTGCCGGCGGCCTCCTCCGGCGGCGGCGAGGTGAGGGGGTGGAGGAGGGTGGGAGTGTGAGGGCGCCGGAGGGAGCTCCCGTGTCGCCAGGGAGAGAGGCGACGCGCGCGCGGGGGGGGGGGGGGGGGGGTCCCTGGATTTTGGCTCTCCTCAACAAGATCTGATTTCTTATATAAAGATTTTACAATGTGTATAGAAAAAGTAGACATTACAACATGTATTTACAAAAATGTAATTGTATATTTTGAAATATTAAACATATATTAAAAAAATAAATGTGTTTATTTTTTCAAATGCTCACAGAGAAATGTTTAGTGTGATTGGAAAATATGCATAAATATATAATGTATATGATAAAAAATTAATCTTCTATTGACAAAATATTAAACATGTGTTAAAAAAATATTTTTGTATACAAAGAATGTTTACTAAAGTAAAAAAATGAGAAACATATATTAATAAATCTTATTTATATGAAAAATATACATTGTGCATGAAAAATGTTTATCATCATTCAAAAAGTTGTTAAAAGTAGAGATATGTTATATAAAAAAAGCTATCTGTAGAACCAACAAAAGAAACTAAAAACCCAATGAAAACATAAAAATGAAAACTGAATAAAACTAATTGAAAAAGGGAATTACTGAAAAAACAAGTAATAAACAGAGAGAAACAAAACAAATATGAAAATAAGTAAAAACCAAAGAAAATTAAAAAACAAAAAAAACCGGGGAAAAGACAAACAAAGAACCTCTTCGAGGGCTCTCGCAAAGGTTATTGTTTTACCCCTGAGAGTACGATAAGTGGTACGTCCAATGTACGCACGTGCCGTGCTCTGGATGTATATGTGGATTTTAATTTCATACTTATTTTCTTCTTTGTTTTAATTTTTAGGATTTATCAATTTTGTGTAATTTTATCGCGGCATTGATGGAATGAATTTTTTTTGCTTTCACTAAGCTCTCTTAGATAAGAAATTCTGATATTTTTCCAAAATAAAAAAAACACAGTTTGTTAAAATTTATGAATCGCTGGAAAGAAAATTTGTACCTTTAGAGAAGAAAAATTGTTATTTTCATAAAAGAAAAAAAAGCATAGTTCTTGAAAAATTATGAGTGCACGAGTAGCAAATTATATGTCTTAAAGAGAAACAATTATGTGCCTTCGCGAGAAGTAAATCTATGCTTTTCGTAAAGAAAAAAAGAACATTTTATAAAAAAATCTGTGTCTTCAAAAGCAAATTTGTGCTTTGTTTTAAGTCACGGTTCGTGGGAAATCTACGACTTCATAAGTAGTAAAAATTGTGCCCATATGAGAAATAAACGTGTGACTCCACAAAAGTAAATATATGCCTGCATGGAAAAAAAGACTGTGTTTTCGTAGGATTGTTTTATTTTCATTTTTATGTTTTTTATGTTCCGGGTTTTCATAAAAAAAGTAAGTTCATCAAAACCTATCACTCACTCTATTCCCTAATATAGGTCGTTTGAGCAAGATATATGTCTATCAAAAATGACCGCTGCTGGGTTGCTAAACCGGCCCACTTTCGCCAGCTCTTCTCTGTTAACCCCTCTCGGGCGAGCGACCGAGCCGAAAAGCCCGATAGGCTTGTTCGCCCAGCGGCGTCGTTCTCTCCGCCGCCGCCGCCGCCGCGCCGTCGTCGCCACAGCCCACCGTGGTCGCCGCCGTACCGTGCAAGCCCGGTATTCCCTGTGTCATCGTCTCCTTCGCCACGTGCCGAACCTGGACGCCTCGGCCTTGTCACCGACGGTGAACGCCGCCGTTCGCCGCATCCGCACCTCCCGTGGTTCCTCGCCGTCCCCTTCCACTCCGTCCCGAGCAGGTGCGCGCTCCCGCGTCCCGCCCCTCCCCCGTCGACCGACCACCGCGCACGCACTATTTTACTTACCCATTTTGACTGCATTGGCAACAGGGTCTGAACTGAAGAAATCATCAGATGGTGGAACCAACAAGGATGCAGAGGGAAGAAGGGTCTTGCGTTTTGGATGTGGTGTGGATACGGCGAGGTGCGTGGTATGCTGAAATTTTGTCAAATTAAATCAATGATCCAACATTCAAACCGGTTTGAACATCCCCTTATACTTACTGCATTTCCACATTTGGCTTTTCCTGTTCTGTCACTTGTAAGTTTCAAATTATATGAGTTTATAAAGAGACGTACTAGTTCAGTTGACTTCTCTCTAGTCAATAGTCATGGTGTATCTCGCAGCAGCAAATTTGAGCAATGTACATTGTGGTCTTATAAATTGTTAGTTTTTCAGTTATTTTGTTTACAAGGTATTTCTTCAGATTACCTAGTCCTTAATTGTTGCATACAACCCGGAATTATAGAACTTAAATAGTACTTCTCCGGGTTCTGACTTCTGACTTCAAGGCCACCTATGTTTATGATTATTGTAGTATCTGTTAGATATATTGTTTAGTGTGTCCTGCATAATCTACGAAAATGATGTTGATTATTGGCAATTGACTGGATGAACCTGTGTTTTTTTTTTCAGATGAAGTGTTCAGAAATCCTTCTGGAGGCAGGTGTTGCAGTCGATCCATTGGATAAGAACAAAGACAAGAACACCCCCACTGCATTATGCCACTGGTTACAGTCAGAATGAATGTGTGGATCTTCTCCTGAAGCTGTGTAAGAAGGGCCCTTTTGCATGTGGGTACGGTGAGGTGCGTGATATGCTGAACTTAAATCAATGATCCAACATTCAAACCAATTTGAATGTCCCCTTATACTTACTAGATTTCCACATTTGGATTTTCCTGTTCTGTCACCTGCAAATTTCAAATTATACGAGTTGTTAAAGGGGCCTGGTTCAGTTGACTCATTTGTGGTCATGGTTTATCTCCTCGCAGCTGATTGGAGCAATGTACATTGTGATCTTAAAAGGCCTCCGTGGCAGAGACGAAGGCCTCATCCATGACATCTTCAACGCATGCCTGACGGCAGGACGATGGCCGCAAGCTCGAGGAGTACGGTGGATGCCCCAAGCGCGATGGTGTAGTAAGGGGGGTGTAGTGGCTGGTGGCATGGAAATGGTGGAGGACAGCGACGAGCACATATGGGAATGGGAGAAGTCTGAGTGAGGCGAGGGTTGCTTATTTGCTTATGTGCATGGGTGAAGTCTGCACGGTGAGTTTGTACTAACCGTGTACTTTACTCATCCTGCACTGTATTATTTATATTTGTCATGTGAATATATACTTCCAGTTACTTAATGTTATATTGACTATGTTCACATATTTGCAACTGCTTAGTGCTGCACTGCATCCTGTATCAAGCTTGCTCTGAGACTAACTTGTCGTGTAACATTTTCTACCTACGACATGCATGTTTGTAGAGCTACAATATAGCATGTCCGAGCGGGTCGCGACATACTTGCTAAAGAAATCAAATGGGGCGGAATGATTTACAACACTCAAAAACAAATTTAGTCTAGTGTTGTGCAAACCTTATAATGTACTGTGTGCAAAATTGCCTTCTCAACACAAGACAAAGTGTAAAAATATTACAATTGCTCGAATACATTACAGCCTTCATTTCTCCATTGTATTTCGACATGTGGAAATGGCATTTCTTCTGTGCTCTTCCTCTATCACAATAACCTTTTTAGGTTCAAAACAGTGGGGATCCATGTGGTCTCTACTATTACCTCCCTTTTGTAACTTCTCCAACACCATTAACAGTTGCACTAGCGATGATCTTCCTGGATTTGGACTTTTTGTTCTTCTGACTCTTGTCTTGCTGCAAATCATCATTTACAGGTACCTTGGGCTTCACATCAGCAGCACCAGCCATCCCTTGTATCGGTCTGTTTAGGTTGACGTTGCTTAACCTATCTTTGGAGATCTTTTCCAAGTGCCCAACAGTACTGCTCTTCTTCTTGGTTTCATCTGCTTTGATGTTTTCTTTCTCAAGCAGCTTGTTAAATCTGACATGATGGCTGTCCTGCTGGTCCAGGGGGTGCCCTGATTTTTGGTTTTCGACATGGCTGTCGGTCAAAAACTTCTTGTTCCGCCGATCAAATTCAGACTTCTTGGCATGGCTGTCTCCATAAATATCATCCATATCTAAAAAATCAGTCTCTTGCTCTTGCGAATCATCAACTTGGGTATCGCCTGCGACTGCAAGCTTCACCTGCTTTTCACCTAAAGATCTGGTCTTCTGTTTCTGAAGTTTGCTTTCTGTAACTGTGGTGTTGCCAGCTTTCTTCTCTTCTGATGCAGCAGATGTAGTACTATTACTACTGGAGTTTGTAACCTTTCCTGCTACTACAACGGCAGGTGTTGTTGGGTTTGTTCTTGCTGGAGTGCTTTTACTACCTACAACCTTTCTGTCTGTAGTCCTGTTGTCCTGGAATCTGGTCTTGATCTCCTCGAGCTCGGCTTCCTTCCGCTGCAGGATTTCCATGAGATCTGCCATCTGGTCAGGATTTGACCCCGTGGCAGCTTTCTCTTCCAGCAGACTGATGCGGCTGTCTCTCGCCTTTAGAGACAGTTCCTGTTGTTTTTGAGTTTTCTGAAGATTTGTGATTTTCTCTTCCATAATCTTGATGCGGTTGTCTCGTTCCTTGAGAGACGCTTCTAGTGCTTTCCGAGCGCGGTGAAGATTTGTGGCCTTCTCTTCTATTTGGTTGATGCGGCTATCTCTCTCCTTGACAGATGCTTCGAGTTCTTTCTGTGTGCTCTTAAGGCTCGCGACTGTGGCTTCCAGCGCCTTGAGCTTTGTTTTCAGGTCTATCTTCTGAGTTCTCAGGGAAGACATTGTGGCCTTCATTTCTTCTACCTTCCTCTTTGTCTCTTTGCTGTACGCCTTCTCTTTCTGGTAAGAATATCTCGTTAGAATTAATGGAAAATGTTTGGTTAGTTATATTCCATGAATTTTAACCACACTTGTAGGTTTGGTACATCAATAAGATTCTGAGTTCATAGTAACTGAAAAAAGATGGCAATCCAAGCACATGTAGAAATATGTCAAAAAAACATGTGTAGCTTCACCGTAGCAAATCTTCACTGTAAATCAACCGAATGTTTCGAATATTATTCATATTTCATACACCTGGTTATTACTGATGAAAAAATTGTACTACATAAATTGGAAACCGTGAACAATAATTTGCATTGTGAGAGGTGCATCCATATTCAACGACAAAGAGAAGGCAGGCAACAGCTAATTCTAGCAGAGGTCGGCACAGATAAGCTTCCCTACTCCTTAACTGTTCTACAATTGGTGCAATTTGACATTCTTGAAAGAAATGCAGATTCAGTCTTATATGACGATGCAGAATGGTTGATCTTGCACCAATTTGTCTGCGTGATCTAAAAAAGAAACAGGGAAAAGAAATCAGAAGACATGAGCCATGGCCACACCTGGAGTGAGATCCGGAGGGAGAGGGCCTGCACATCGCGTTCCTTGAGAACCACAGCAAAGGCGCGCTGCTCCCTGACCTTGTGCATGACGACGATGCTCAACGCGGTGCCGGCGAGAACCAGCAGGAGCAGCAGCACACACGGAAGCCTCTGGGCGGCACTGGCCATCCCATAGCCTTTCGGTCTGTACTTGCCCCCATGATCCATCCCCTTATCTCTTCTTCACGCCGCTCGAACCCCTTGCAGGATCCTCCTCTTGCTCGCTTCAGAAATGTGGAGGGAGTCAAGGGAGGAGCTGTAGGTGGAGCTTGTTCTTCTTGGCCTTTGCCTGGGTTTTGGGAATGGTAGGACTTTGGAGACAGATGTGTGATGCACTAATATGCCGATGCTCTTGACACTGAAGTACTAGTCACCGTACTTTTATATTCTTTGAGCCCTGGAATCATGAGTTTATAAGATGGTGTGCATTGACTTACACTAATTACAGGAGAGATCTGATCTGACTGACCGCAGGGAAGAAGAAGAAGAAGAAGAAGAAGAAGAACTGATGCTGGCCGGCTACCTACCCATGGAGAGGCTTGCACAAGCTTCAACCGTCTATCGCACATCGAATGGTCGCGGCTTCGATAGCCGACAGCCGATCCAGATGTAAAACCGACGATTTCACGGTGGTGTAAGTCAACAGGATGCATATGCAAGATGGCATTTAATGAGATTCTTGCGTGTTCCCCAGATCTCAAGACGTAGATGGCCTCAAGACGAGTAATGTATTCATGGAGCAGCAGCAAGGGTTAGTGCTCCACCATGCAGGACAGGACATCTTTGACCTAGGCAAAGCTCCATCGAAGGATGTATAAACTAATGGGTGAGAAACCTATCTATGATAGAATCCCAAGTGCAGTTCAGATGGACACACGCGTTTGGTAATTAGTTGTAGTACTCCCTCCGGTCCTTTTTAGTTTGCATATAAATTTTGGTCAAAGTCAAAGTATCTCTACTTTGATCAAACTTGTAGAAAAAGGCATCAACATTTACAGTGTCAAATCAATATGGTTAGATTCGTTATGAAATGTAGTTTCATAGTATATATATTTGGTATTGTAGGTGTCTATATTTTTTTGTAAAAATTTGGTCAAAGTTTGTAAAATTTGACTTGACACAAATCTAATACGCGGAGTAAAAAGGACCAGAGGGAGTAGCAGCTTATTACAGCCATGTGAATGTGAATGTGATTGTTTTGTTTACTCTTTGACAGCAGGAGGTGGGCGATGGCATTGTAAGTTGAGCGGCATGTGTGGATCATCTACCGATGTGCATTGTGAGACTAATTAACACATTGTTCTTATGTGGAGGAAAAAGGGCCTAAGATCATTCAGAGCAACTGTTCTTCTTAAGCTAGCTGGTGGTGGATTCATAATTCTGGAAAATGGTTGTGAACTCAGGCAAGTTGCAGCGTCCGCCGGGCGAGGTGCTTTGGAATTTGGACGGCGGATGGGCTGCACGTCGGTGCTGCAACTTGTGAACATGCATTACATTACATTAGAACAACGTTACTTGATTCGTGGCACACCAAGATCCAGGGATGGCGGTTCATCTTTATTCTGATGATTAGTCCTGAAAGAAAATGCACACTTGCTGCTCTGCTCGTGTGCGAAACGTGGCAGCAACGAAGGTTGCTGTGAGAAATACTATTAGGCATCACTACCATATGCGCATCCGTTGAGTTTCTTGGCTGCCAACAGAGGGGTACTTTGAATTCAAGAGAATGGAGGCGATAGATCCTGCTGCCCCGCCCACTGCCGCTGAGAGAGGGGCTCACGCCGGGGTGGTGTACGTCTGGCCGGTCTCTGCAGTGTGCTCTGGGTCAAGGTTTTGGATTCCGAATGGTATAGTTCCTAGCCTACTTAACAAGTAATTGAGTGTTTCAATTCAAAATTTTCAAAAAAGATGAGATTTTTTATCGAGAAGCCCATTTTCCGTGGGGTAGCAAGAAATGTGGGTACCATACGGTATCTGAATTTCTCGCTTGGTACCCAAAACCTTCCTCTGAGCTAGAGCTAGACAAAGGGGGTTCATACGTCTTTTATAAATAATATAAAATAAAATTATTTATTTATACTACTGCGCACATTTGCTAGTAATTTTTGCTGATATGTTTACGTAAACTTATAGTGGGACCTTCGATTATTAGAGAAAATGATGTCAGACTCATGATTTATTTTAATAAATTTCAAAAATGATCATACTTAAAAAATGTATTAAAAACCATTAACGCATTTATTAAATACATCAAAAAATATTTCAAGTGAGCGCGGAAAATGTGTATTGGGTACTGAGAAACAAAATTCGAGCAGAACAAACCTTTTTATTTGGTAACGTTTTTAAAATTTTACAAAATTGAATGAGTATATTTTTACATTTAAAAAAATTGGAGCGCAAATACTTTTGAAAATTTAATTCACTAAATGCATTTTTTCATGTGAAAACAATAAAACAAAAAACAAAACTAAATAAAATAAAAATAAATAAAAAAACGAGCACAAGTTTGTGCGCTAATGGGCCGGCCTAATTAGTTTTGTTGTCCAGTAAGCGATTCCGACTGGGATACTTCAATTCCCGGTCTGCCAAACAGGTAGAAGGTTTAATTTAAACCGGAACTCAATAGTTCAGTGTGCAAACGATCAAGATTCAAAGTATAAGGTTTGATTTAACTTTGGTATACAAGTTTAGGGTTTATTTCAGATTTTTTCCCCTCGCCAACCCCAGACCTAATGTGTCATGTACTAAACAGATTGACCTAAATTGGACAAACTAAATGAATACTACGTGTGATGTGGATAGTGATATCTGCTTCACCATGCGGGGTCACGTCGACAAAGCAACTTTTCATCTGCGACGTAGCCGCGTCACGGGCAGGCAGAGGTGGTGTGCGCGCCGGCCAACCTGTGATTCCGACACAACGAAAATCGACTGCCCGACAAACGAGGACGAACATTTACAGGAGGAAAAAGAAAAACGCAAAGTTGAAAAAAATTTCTCTGAAATCCATCCAAAAACCGCTTTGAGTCTCAAAGGGCCCCGGCGGCAAGTGAGAACATAGAGCTGGCTACACCCGATCGGCTGCCTGGCTTGTGAGAATGTTGCTATTGAGAGACGTCGCCAGCAGCTCTCTCCAACAACTTTGAAACTTGCCACTCACTAGTGGACAGACCCCCATACTATCCCGGTTCATATGGACCTTCGGTCTCGGTTGGCCCACGAACCGGGACCGAAGAGGCTCCACGTGACCAGGCGCGTAACGAGGGTGGAAGGGTCATCGGTCCCGGTTGATAGGAAAAACCGGGACCGAAGAGGCTCCACTGCCCTCTTTTTCTGCGGCGGCAGGATTTTCTGATTTTTTCTATTTATTTATTTTGTGTTTTGTATTCAATTAAATGGTATCATATATATATATAAAGCAACAATGAACCACAATATATATTACACATTATCGTCACGAATATATCATATACACCATCTCATTCCTCGTGCTTGGTCGAACATGTATTACACAAACGGTACTCACACGAGTTCGATCTAATTTACATCGGTCCTTGGCCGCTTGTCTTCCAAAAAATGAGGGTGAAAAACTCGCCGGTCGGAGCTATGACATGGTCTAATAAGAATCCGGCGATTTCCTCTTGAATTGCTCGCACGCGTTCTCGTGGTAGAAGACCGTCCCGCATTCGTTCGATCTAATTAAAAGAAAGGGATCAATATATATGAATGAAACTAAACACAATTTAACGCAATAAATTAAAGTATTGAATGTTGTTTATCGTACTTCAATTTTCCTTATGTTTCGGGTTGCGGCCGTCTTTTTGGTCGTCTGGCGAATGAAATCGCAGACATAATATCCACATAAGTTATTCCCGGGTCCCTGTCTCAACACTTTACGAGAACAGAGATCAATGAATATTATAATCAGCATGATAATTATACTGAAACTAGAATCAAAAAGATGCACGGATCTAGCAAGTAGTACTTACATTCAGTGGTTCAAATGTAAGCTCTGCCGGAAGACCCGGTGTTTTGGCGGTGAACCGTTTCCAAGCCCTCTGGAGGCATGCCTGCATGTCCTCCCATGATTTCATAGATTTGCGTCTCGGGTCCATGACTTTTACTACTCCTTCGTCCGGAACAATGATCAACAGAATAAAGTGGAAGCTGCACGCGCATAAAGAGTCAATTATACGCTTAACACCGAGCAAGCAAAATAGGATGTGTGCGAGACAGTAACACTCACTCGAAGTTGTAAGGAAATAGTATTTCCCTTCTTGTGCCGAAATACATCAACGATTGTAACAAGTTGTTCTCTGTCTGGTTGGGCTTCTCTTTGAGAGTTCTTTCATGAACGAACTGGCAGTCAACGAACCCAATGTCATAGATTTGTCCTTTCTTGCATTCGAGAATCTTCATTATGCATATATAATTAGTTTAGTGATGAGTGTAAGATTGTACATGAAACGAATGAGCTGAGCTAGAAAGGCTTGATCACTGAAATTAATGGTACTTACAGACAATATGCACTGACGATAGATTTGTCGATGGCGTCTCAATTGTAAAACTGAAATAATTCTGAGAATTCAATCAGATCGAAGCCTTGTCCATGCCCGTAATGCTCGTTCTGAAATTTAGCGTAGATCCAGTTTTCGGATTTAGCAGATTTTTCCATGTACCAGTCATGCAATTTTCGCATCTTTGTTGCTAGATCGTTGACTAACTCGGGTTTGACAAGAGGATACCCGTGTCGGTATTGGTATGCCGGTACGAATTCCTCGTCGTTTCGGCCGGTCTCGAACTCATGCAGACGGCTCAGGTAATCAGTAATAGACAATCCTACTGCCTGGGCTTTTGTTCCGTACTGTCTTATAAACTCCGGATCTTTGTTCGGATCATACGCATCGACCTGATGCTGCTGGGGGCGCGGCCAAGTGTGCACTTTGAGCGGTTCGATCGATTGTTCTTTCTGTAGTCCGAGCTAGGCAATCTCTTTTCCGACTCTCCGCTCTTTTGCCTCAGTCGACTTTGTAATAGTTCATAGTCTGATGTGAGCGGTATGGGGTTGTGAAGCTTATTCTTCAGTTCCACGCATGCGGAGTGATCTTCTGGGGTGCGCGGGAACAATGGATCTATCGACTTCTTCTTGTTGGCCACAGCAATATTCCATTTTCATAAGACATTTTTGCGGACACTTCCAGTTCCTCAGGTGTCATCTCTCCGGGTAGCTTCTTCATATTCTGATGAGGAACTTTTGAGAGGGTGATCGCTTACGTTTCGGTGATTTCTTGTTGCTGCTACTGCTGCTGCCCCTCCTAGTATAGGTACGCATCCGCTTCTGGCTCTGAGGCTCAGGAGATGGCTGAGGCGACGGTGGAGATGCCTGAGGCGACGGTGGAGACGGCTGAGCCGAAGAGTGGTGAGTCGGTGAAGGCGATGGTTGCGGTGAAGAATGGTCACGTGCCGACGAAGGTGGATTGCTCTTCTGAAGAGTGGGTGACCTTGGCGGCACATAATTTGGAAGCACGATGTGCTCCTTTCGCCATAGAACACTCCCCTTTTTGGCTTCTCCTAGTTCAGTCAGCTCCCTATCTTCACCTGCAGGGTGGTCCAGCTTCATCTCCTCATAATCATCCATCACATCATCCACCATGACGACAGCGTACCCTTCTGGAGTCGGGTTGCAATGATAAGTTGGTTTCTCCGGGATTGATAGGGCCATGCCGACCGCCACCGTCACCTTTAAGTTCAGCACTTGCACCTTAAGCTCACAACGTGTGCTCTCCGTGATATAATCCACTGGGTAGCGTTTAGGAGCAGCCGTTGTAAGTGCATCATCATCATCCTGCTGTAGCTGCGTGGAAGCTTGGGAGCTTTTCCGATTCGATGGGGCGCCGGTAGCATCGAATCCGGTTTCTAACAAGAGTTGTTGAGGTTGGCCGCCACTTTGCTGGCTAAGTCTGCCGATCAGCTCCTCCGCCCGCTTTAAGCCTTCTTCTACATTACGCAGCCGCTCTTTGGTAGCCGTTTTCTCAGCCTTATTCGCCGCTTTCTCTCTCTCAGCCGCCGCTTTCTCAGCTGCCTCCCTTTCCTTCCTCCTCTGATGGCTTTTATCTGGATATTTCTTGCTTTCCGAAGGGAAGGCAACTTTCCAACACTTGGAGCCTGGCGTGCCTCCTGCTCGTCCGGGGTGTTCTTTATTTTTTAGGGCGCGTGTGAGCTCGTCGTCCTCTCTATCGGGAATGAACCGTCCCTCTTCAATATCACGTACTGCATCTCTAATATCTTCGATGGGCAGCAGGGGATCATCTATGTGTGACTGCTTATATATTGCCATCCCATCTTTGTCCAACGTGCCCCCATGGCCGTAAAACCAGTTTCTTGTCCGTTCGTTCCATGTTGTAGGCTTTGGAGTGATCCCGGCATCAAAATACTTGGCCTCAATTGCCTCCCACTTAGGCATGCAACCGGCGTAGCCAGAAGGCCCCATTTTATGGTGGTAAATCTTCTTAGCGGCATTCGTCTGATTTATTTCAGACCTTTGCTGCGCGTACTCCGATTTCTTGTACGCCACAAAATCATCCCACTGCTCTCTTATCTTACCATAGCCGTGTTCGAAATCCAGAGTCTTGTCTAACTTGACAAATTTTAGGTACAAGTTTTTCTTCCAATTCTTGAATTGCTCGGCCATCTTGCTGAGAGCAAACTTCTTGACTCTAGCCTCTAGCTCCAGTCTAGCTGCCGCCTCCTGAGCTAGATTATCCACCTCTGGCATCCGCAGGAGGAAATTATGCATGAGCATGTTCCAAAGCCTGTCTTTCATGGTGTCGCACACAAACGAGATTGTAGGGTCCTTTGGCTGCATCCATTCTCGAATGGTGATCGGGATGTTGTCCCTCACGAGAGTTCCGCATGCCTTCACAATTTTTTTCTTGACATCGTCCGGAGCTAACGGTTCGCCGTCTGGACCGACCTCTTCGATCCTATACCTCACATTGTCAGCCAACTTTTTGGTTGGGCCTCGTTTCGGTCTTGCGGATGAATGGCCGGATCCGGATCCGGAGGGCTAAAAGAAGAAAGAGTGTTAATATATGCATGTACATATACATCTGCATTTTAATTAACAACATTTTAATCAACCTCGCCGGTGTTTTCGAGATTAAAGGTTCCGCCGGAGGCGGAGCCGGAGCCGGCTTGTCTCCCGTCCGATGCTTCTTCTCGGTGGAGAGACTCGTCTCCCTCACCGGAATCGTTCAGAAACCGGCGGGTGACATCTTGACCTTCATTTTCGTTGATCATATCGTGAAGCAAGTTTTCCTCATTTTCATCTCTACGAAATATTGGATCCATAGTATCTGCAAATTAAGAATTGCAGGCTATTATAATGCAAATAATCAAAGTTTTAATCAATTTAAATCATTTAATAATCATTTAATAATCATCCCTCTTAGGAGAAGGCTACATGTAGAATTCACCAGATAATGTGGGCATAGTATGATGGACTCATAAACCTTAAGGTGTCAGCGACAAAGGATTTTATGAAGGCTTTCACTATCATGACACACTCAACAACCCAACCACACTACATCCATTAATAGTCGCGAGAGATCCAGATGTAGTGGAAGCCTACCAGAAGTCACACTAGAAAGTGAAACCCCAACCCCAACCGAGTTAACCATTTCCTCGTCGGGTTTAGGGTTAAGGTTAGGGCGCTAATGTCGACCTCGCCGGTGATTACAGGACAGGGTGTCTGGAGGGGGGGGATCAAGCCGGAGGTGTCGTGGGTACCGGACAAACATAAGGGGGGTGTATCCGCACTAGTTGATCTGTTCTGAGAAACATTCGTGTCCTGAATAAATTCATCTGGGCACTTTAACAGTACCGGACGAATCATCGGACTGACGGTCCGGAGGGGGGCGGTTCGATGTTCGGTATGTTAGAGGGGTGCGGTAGACCAACGGATAGCGTATTCGTATTCGTTGTATTTTTCTGAGCAATTTTGATGTATAAAGTTTTTCGATCCGATATACGGATTAAAAGATATTAATTTAATAAGTTTAATTCATTTTTAAATCATTTAAATCAATTACTATTTTCTTTATTGATTTATTTAATATTAATAATATTAAATTTTAATACTGACCAGTGGGTCCCACTGGTCAGTGACATATTAGTTAAATTAATCTGATTAAATTAATTTAATAGTGGGGGCCCACATGTCATAGGGTGATTATTAATAAGTTTCTATTTATTTAACTTAACATCCAGTGGGACCTATGTGTCAGCCACACACATGTATTTAAAGCAATTTTAATTAGTTTATCTAATCAGAGGGCCCTAGGTGTCATACACATATCTAATCTAACAGGTTTTTAATTGATTTTGTTTAACTAATCTAACAGGGTGGGGCCACCTGTCATAGGGTGGGGGAGTTTCTCTGTTTGATTAATTAGAAGATTAGCCTGTACAGGGGAGGCTAGCCCCGGCGCCGAGGCCATGGACACCGGCGAGCAGGTACTTCGGCGAGGGGGGGGGGACTCCGGCGCGGCCAAGGCTAAGTGCAGCGCGGCGGTGGTTGCTGCGAGGGGGAGGCTCAGGTGCGCGGTCAGGGGGCAGCGCGCGGGGGGAGCTCGGGTCAGGGCGAGCACCACGGCCATGGAACAGAACAATAGGGAGGGGAGAGCTCGGGGGGCTCACATGGAGCGCGCGGAGGAGTGGGGCGGCGTGGCTCGGTGGAGTCCGTCGAGGGTGGCCGACCGGAGCAGCGGCGACGCGGACCAGGGGGGCAACGGCGAGTTCCGGGCGGCCCGCGGCTTCTGCTGCGTGTCCACGCGCGGGGAAGACGAAGGCGAGGCGAACGGCGGCGAATCGGCGGGCAGCCTGCCGGCGTCGACGGGGAATTCCGCGCGTTTTCCCTTAGTTGTTTCGGCGTCGACGAGATTTGGTGGAGTTGGGGGAGGAAGAAGAGAGTTGGCGCGTATATATTAAGGGCCATCGGTCCCGGTTGGTAGCATCAACCGGGACCAAAGACTCAACGGTCCCGGTTGGTCTTACGAACCGGGATCGTTGGCCTGGGCGGGGAGGGGCGTGGTGCTGCCACGTCGCACCAGGGTCATCGATCCCGGTTGGTAGCACCAACCGGGACCGTTGAGTCTTTGGTCCCGGTTGATGCTACCAACCGGGATCGTTGACCCTTTTTATGCAATCTTTTCGTCTTTCCGCCCTTTTCAAATTTATTTTCTTTTTTAATTAGTTAGGTGTTTCAATTTAAAATTATTTTTTGTTTGGAATTTGAAAAAACTTTTAACAGCAAAAGTGCTTCAATTTAATTAACTAATCCAAAACCATTTTTTGTTTTGAAAAATAATTTTTTAACTATACAATTTTACTATTTTCAATTAAAAATGCATTTTCAAATATTTATTGCATTTCATTTTTCCAAACTTATTTCAACTCAAGACTTTTGTTTGCATTCAACATGCACCATTCAAAGCCACATACTAAAATTTCAAACCTTTCTGACTTCATTTGCTATTTTTCATGCATTTAATGATTTATTTTGAGCTAAATGACCCTGTAATTGGAAAACACTACAACTGAACTCAGAAAAGGTTGAAACTTGGCATGGTATCATCATTTGATCCACATAGCATGTGTGCAAAAGTTGAGAGGATTACGACAAAAACTGGATGCACTTTGTGTACAAACTGGACCATCTCTTTCAAAGTAAGAGGGTTTCAGACGAAAACTCATCTGTTTCAAAGGCATTTCATTTTTCTAAACTTATTTCAACTCAAGACTTTTGTTTGCATTCAACATGCACCATTCAAAGCCACATACTAAAATTTCAAACCTTTCTGACTTCATTTGCTATTTTTCATGCATTTAATGATTTATTTTGAGCTAAATGACATCATGCTATTTTTCATTTGCTAACAGTGGTGTCACATCATGTTCAAACTTGGCTAATTGCAAACATCACAAAAAAACCACCAATGGTTCAATACATAAAAGGTTCAATATATTATTACACATCACTTGTTTCCTACATTGCTTATGATCGCTTCTTGGGCCGTAACCACGGAGCATCTTCATTGCTTAATGGGATAGTTGGGTCAGTTTTCACTGTGAATGGAGGAATTTCATGAAACTTATCGTAATCTTCAGACATGTCTGTCTTGTCCTCGACTACCACGATGTTTCTTTTTCCTGAAAGAACTATGTGACGCCTGGGCTCATTGTCTGATGTATTCGTATCCTTGTTTTTCCTTTTTTCGGTCTAGAAGACATGTCCTTCACATAGAAAACCTGAGCCACATCTTTGGCTAGGACGAATGGGTCGTCTGTGTGAGCAAGATTCTTGAGATCCACTGTTGTCATTCTGTACAGCTGGTCGACCTTTACCCCATCTCCATTCATGTTGACCCAACTGCACCGAAACAAAGGGACCTTAAAAGTAGGTCCATAGTCAAGTTCCCATATCTCATCTATGTAACCATAGTATGTGTCCTTTGTACCATCCTCGTTTGTTGCATCAAAGCGGACACCACTGATTTGGTTGGTGCTCTTCTTATCTTGGGCGACCGTGTAAAATGTATTCCCATTTATCCCCTACCCTTGGAAAGTCAATACAGTCTCAGACGGTGTCGCGGCTAGCAAGTAGAGTTGATTTCCAATAGTGGTGTCATGCATGAGACGTAATTGCAACCAAGTGCCGAAAGTCTCCATGTGTTTGACTTGAATCCATTGGTCATCCTCCCCCGGGAACTTGGAGCATAGAACATTCTTGTGTTCCTCGATATACGGTTGGACGAAGCTAGAACTTTGTAGAACTGTGTAGTGTGCTTGAGTCAAAGAATGCCCGTCCTGAAATATCTTTGCTTTCTTTCCTAGCGTTCCTTTTCCACTCAGTCTCCCCTCATACCGCGATTCAGGAACACCAATCGGCTTAAGGTCAGGAATAAAGTCAACACAGAACTCAATGACCTCCTCTGTTCCATAGCCCTTGGAGATGCTTCCTTCTGGCCGTGCACGGTTACGAACATATTTCTTTAAAACTCCCATGAACCTCTCGAAGGGGAACATATTGTGTAGAAATACAGGACCTAGAATGGCAATATCGTCGACCAGGTGAACCAGCAGATGCGTCATAATATTGAAGAAGGACGGGGGGAACACCAACTCAAAACTGACGAGACATTGGACCACATCCTTCTGTAGCCTTTCCAGACTTGCATGATCGATTAACTTCTGAGATATTGCATTGAGAAATGCACATAGCTTCACAATGGGTACACGAACATTTTTTGGTAGAAGCCCCCGCAATGCAACCGGAAGCAACTGCGTCATAATCACGTGGCAATCATGAGACTTGAGGTTCTGGAATTTTTTCTCTGCCATATTTATTATTCCCTTTATATTTGACGAGAAGCCTGTCGGGACCTTGATACTTCTAAGACATTCAAAAAAGATTTCCTTCTCTGCTTTGGTAAGAGCGTAGCTGCTTAGACGCCCTTTATCAGTATGCCTGTGGTATGGGTCTTTCATACGTTGCTGGTCCTCCCGTGCTTCTGGTGTATCTTTTGACTTCCCATACACGCCCAGGAACCCTAGCAGGTTCACGCAAAGATTCTTCGTCACGTGCATCACGTCGATTGAAGAACGGACCTCTAGGTCTACCCAATAGGGTAGCTCCCAAAATATAGATTTCTTCTTCCACATGGCCGCGTGTCCGGTAACGGCGTCTTTCGGAACAGATTGACTGCCAGGACCCTTTCCAAAGATTACTTCTAGGTCATTCACCATACCAAATACATCAGCACCTTTAGGGAGCTTAGGCTTTTTCCGGTGATCTGCCTCACCGTTGAAATGCTTGCCTTTCTTTCTCACGATATGATTGGGCGGCAGAAATTGACAACACCTCAGGTACACAACCTTCTTACATTTATCCAAATATATACCTTTATTCTTACCTAAACAGTGTGTGCATGCATTGTATCCCTTGTTTGACTGTCCTGAAATGTTACTAAGAATGGGCCAATCATTGATGGTTACGAAAAGCAACGCTCGCAGGTTGTGACGCCCCCAAAATCAGACCGTGTACAGTAATCATACACACAGGGTACACGACTGAGATTAGGGTGCCACGGTGATAACATCACAGCACAACACTATACACAAAAGGATAAACAAATATATTACAAAAGAGGGGTCACGCGGACCCGAATATATGAGTCATACAAGCCATAATATCTGAGTACAGACATAGTTAGTCAAGTCTTGCCTTAAGAAGGCTAGCACAAATCACATCAGAGATACAGAACGAAAAGGCGAGGCCTCCTGCCTGGGATCCACAGTACTACTCCTGGTCAACGGGGAACTCGACGTCGTAGTAGGCGCCTCCGGGGTACTCCTGCTCCTCGGCTCCAACGTCGGCTGCAGCGGCCGATCAGGCAAAACAGTAAAGGAAATAAAGCAGGTGAGTATCTAGTATACCCGCGAGTCTTACGTCCGCTACTAAGCATTATGCATTGTATCAACGGAATGAAGAGGCTGTATATAGTGGACTGAAGACAGAAATTTAGAGCAAGGGTAAGAAGCTAGGCCTAACGATGACTAGCATCCTCCGACGATATCTTGCAGCATGAGGTAAGAATCAGCCAACAGTTTATATAAAACAGTAAGGTAGCAATGAAGCAGAAGTTGCTGCAACATTGAATAATGATAAATTTTAATAATTAACAATGCCTCCGAGTTCGCCTCCTCGACATCCCCGCGAGGAAAAGAACCCGGAACCATACAGTTTAATAATAGTTTCTAGTGGTAAGATCCAGCTTCAGCATAAAGCGTCCTGTTACCGTGGACACGGCTATCGATAGATCAATTCTTCCCTGCAGGGGTGCACTTGTGTTACGCTACACGCACGGATCTCCAGGGTGGCGGGAACCTTGTTAGGGAACGCTCCACCGAGGCTATCCGACACTTCATAGCCCATCTTTCAAACTCAACAGAGAGGTCATCCGCCGGACTATATCCTATGTACGCGGGGCTTTGGACCCTAACCCCGACGTACTCCTGCACGGTGCGTGACTGGCCGGTGAAGTTAAATCAAAGCAAATACAAATCACACGCCGCGGCAAATAAGACAACACCACTTCCCGGCAATCAGCCCGCGGTACTGCTGACGTCTGAAGAGTCCTCGGACGACACTAAGAAGCAGAGGAGCCCATAACTCGTAGTTCCCACGGGTAGGTAGTGCGTACATGGCATATAGCCAACTCAAGACATTCACTGAACCATTTAGCATTTTAATTAACCTGCGTGACAACCGTTATCGTTGCCTCGACTTAACCGACCCGCGGTCAACGACAGCAGCCAGGACCACCAGTACATCGGTGCCTGCCCTGTCGTCCCACCAAGCCACTGCGGTTACCAACAAGGTGAACCGTCTCCTTACCTTGTCTCGCGTGTGCTCCTGGAGGAGCTCGACTTTCGTGGGTTGGTAACTCTCGTGGCCAACGATCAGGGGCCAAGCACACCGGTACACTGGTCGTGCCCTCCCTGTCGTCCCGTCGTAATACCTCTCGCGGGCACCGTTGGGTCGCCCGACTTCTTACCTTTAGGACAACCGTTGTCAAGACCCTATGGCGGTAAGACAAAGTCAGCCGCGAGTGGAGTACAAAGATTACTCCTTGATAGCTCACACTTGTGGTGACTAGGCATAACCCAGATAGGGGTCTTCGACGGCGTCTGCATTGTACCGTACCTGTGCAGTTATAATATTTGCATCCGCTTTCACTCCCCGGAGTGATCACGGCCCTCTATCTAATCCTAGCTAACAATGCGCAGGGTTCACTGCTGAATAATGCATAAGTAATAATAGGCAGCATAGGATTAAAGGAAGGTACATCAAGGGGCGACAAAAACAGGCTATGCAATTGAATAGGATTGTAATCGTAGCAGCAGCAGTATCAATGCCTAGTGCAAGAAATGTACGGAAAGATAGGCGATATCTGGGGAAGAGAATGGCTCTGCTTGCCTGCAAGCTTGACGGTAGTAGTAGGGTCGTCGACGACGTAGTCGTACACAGCAGCGGTGTAGTCGACGGCAGCAGCGGGGTCTATCGGAGATTAAAAAGGGGGGGGGAACAATAAATACACAGCAATAATATACAAACATATGCATGACATGACGGATGAAAAGTTAACGGGGTTCTACCGCAGTGCAATGGAATAGGCTCGGAGCGGGAATTCATCTGAGGATGAACTGCCGGCTCCGGGTGATCACCGGACAGGGGGTCCGGAGGGGGAAGGATCAAGCCGGAGGTGTTGTGGTTACCGGAACAACATAAGGGGGGGTGTATCCGGGCTATTTGAACCATTCCGGACAACTTTCATGTTCGGAATAAATTCATCCGGGCACTCTAACAGTACCGGACAATTTATCGGACAGACGGTCCAGAGGGGGAATGTTCGATGTTTGATGTGTTAGAGGGGTGTGGTAGACATACGGATAGCGTATCCGTATTCGTTGTATTTTTCTGATCAATTTTCATGTATAAAGTTTTTGAATCCGAGTTACGGTTTAAAAGTTATTGAATTTCAAAGTTTAAATCAATTTAAATGATTTTCTGGATTTCTTTTATTATTTATTTAAACATTATCCAAAACATTATCCAGAACAGTGCTGACATGTGGGACCCACATGTCAGCCTCTGTTATTTATAAAACATTTTACAAAATCAGAAATTGCCTCTGGACCCACATGTCAGTGACTAAATTTTAATTAATTGGATTAACCTAAATCATTAAGTTAATTAATTAGAGGGGACCCACCTGTCAGTGACTGGGGTTGCCCAGTCAGCACAGTTGACTGGTCAACCCAGTCAACTGAGACCAGAGGGACCCACTGGCAGTGACCCAGGGGTGCCCCCAGGTGTGCCACGTCGGGGGCTGCCGGCGGCTAGTCGCCGGCGAGCCCAGCACGGCGGAGGCCACGGGAGGGGGTCGGAATCGGGCTAGGGGCACCGTTGGGCTCGCCGCAGGTCGCGTTCGAACCGCAGCAGAACGGCGCTTCGACCTGGACTGGTTTCACGAGCGGAAACGCACCGAGGCGACGGCTAGGTCAACCGCGGCGGAACCGAGCTCGGGCGTCAATGGCGTATCGCGATTCGTGAGGCGAACGAGCAGTCTAACGCGTCAAAAGGGAAGTGCAGTCCAGCAGCAACTCGTGCACGCCAAAATCATGAGCTGAGGCGACCTGTGGGCACGACTGCGACGATAGACGGCGGCGGGGAGCCTCTGCCCTAATGGTAGATCGACTCACGGGGCACGGGAGGGGGAACGGGGCGTTGCCGGTGGCAGAGGTGCTCACCAGGAACGTGTTGAGGTTGGCAGCGAGCTCGACGGAGGCGCGAGGTGGCCGGAATTGCTCGCGGATCCCGCCGGAGCCGAGGAAGAAGAAGGAGTCGTAGTCGTCGCGGAGAGGCACCTCGGTTCGATTCCCTGTGGTGGACGAAGAAGTCGACGTCGGCGAACAGCTTGGACAAGGTGGCGTGGCGACGCGAGCTCACTGGCCGCGTGAGCTCACGGCCATGGCGACGGCGGGCTCGGGGGATTTCTCCCCGACGATGGCGAAAGGAGGAGGAGAGGAATGGGGTTGCGGGGGTGTCCAGGAGGAAGGTGGGCTTGTCCTTATCGCGTCCAGGGCGGGAGGGAGCAGGTGGAGGGAGGGGGGCTCCAGGGCGTCCGTGGCCACGGCGGCGCCACGGCATCGAGCAGGTGGCGGACGGGACGGGGGCAGGTGGGAGGTGGGAGACGGCCGGGGTGGGCTGGGCCATCGCCCCAGGCGATTTATTGCGCTTTTGCATTTTTTGGTTTTTGGGTTATCCAAATTCCTTTCTGTAATTGATTTGTTAACCCTGGCATTTTTGAAAAATATAATTGGTGTTTGTAAATTAGTTTTATATATTACTGAGGTGCCACAAAAAGTTGTGCAGCAAAATAAATTCATTAGGTATTTCTTTTAAATATTAAATGCCCAAAGTAGGGATTTTAACCTACTGTTTGAATTGTTTGGAATTTTCTGTAACTCCAAAAATTACCAAAGTTGTTCCAACATGGTTATAATGATTTTAGGCAATTTACAAAAATAGTTCCATGATTTTTGGAACAACTTTATTTGAGCACTTTTGTTTTAATTTCCATTAGAGGTAGTTTCATCTAGGGTTTGATTTTCTTGATGAGCAAGAAGCATTGTGCTTTGTGTTTGATTACCAACCAGCATGGTCTGAAAAGAGCAGAAGCAAAGTTGATTAGGGACAGGAGATAACAGTGCTTAACAAACAGTGATAGTCTACAGTGATGATGATTACTGTTACAAGCATCTGAGGGTGTTACAAATCTCCCCCACTACAAGAATTCTCGTCCCGAGAATTTTAAGTGGTAGCGAGGAAAAGATCGGGGTATTCATCGCGAAGGCGATCTTCGCGTTCCCAAGTGGCTTCATCTTCAGAATGATTCGACCACTGGACCTTGAGGAACTTGACGGTCTTGTTGCGGGTTCGACGCTCAGACTGATCGAGAATGCGGATCGGATGTTCTCGATAAGTCAAGTCTTGTTGCAGCTCGATCATATCATGCTCCACTTCGCGGATAGGATCCTTGAAGCAGCGACGGAGTTGCGACACATGGAAGACATCGTGGACTTGGGAGAGGTTCGGCGGCAATTCCAACCGGTATGCCACGGGTCCACTCCTGGAAAGGATACGGAACGGGCCAATGTAGCGAGGAGCCAACTTGCCCTTGATACCGAAGCGATGAGTGCCCCTCATGGGAGTGACACGAAGGTAAGCGTATTCACCAGGTTGATACTCCATTTCACGGTGTTTGCGGTCATAGTTGCTCTTCTGGCGGGACTGAGCGGCCTTCAAATGTTCACGGATGACGTGAACTTGGTCTTCAGCTTGCTGAATAATATCCGGGCCAATGAGTGCACGTTCCCCAGTTTCTGACCAACTCAGAGGGGTCCGACACTTACGTCCATAGAGAACTTCATAGGGTGCCATCTTCAGACTAGCGTGGTAGCTATTGTTGTACGAGAATTCAGCAAATGGAAGAGATTCCTCCCATTTCTTGCCGAAGGAGATGACACAAGCTCGAAGCATATCTTCAAGTATTTGATTGACGCGTTCGACTTGGCCCTGTGACTGGGGGTGATAAGCGGTGCTGAGGTGCAGAGTAGTCCCCAGAGCTTCTTGGAAACTCCGCCAATATCTTGAGGTGAAAAGGCTGCCACGATCTGAACTAATCTCCAACGGAATACCGTGGAGCGACACGATCTGGGCGATATATAATTCCGCTAACTGAGCCGCCGTGATCTTCTCCTTGACTGGTATAAAGTGAGCAACCTTGGAGAACCGGTCGATGACGACAAAGATAGCATCGTTACCTTTCTGGGATCGGGGAAAACCGGTGACGAAGTCCATCTGAACTTTGTCCCACTTCCATACAGGGATTTCAGGTGGTTGTAGTTTTCCCGAGGGTTTTTGATGTTCCCCCTTGACGCGACGACAAACGTCACATTCAGAAACATATCGGGCAATGTCTTGCTTCATGTTGGGCCACCAGAATTGCTGACGAATGTCTTGGTACATCTTGGTGCTCCCAGGATGAATGGACAACGGGGTATCGTGAGCCGCTTTCATGACCTTCGGGGTCATATCCAGATTCTCATGCCTGCCCTTGCTGTGAGTAACCACTAAACGGTTCTGGTAGAACGCCGCACCATTACTATCAAGGGTGAAGGGTGAGGGTCTCCCATTGGCGATATCGCGCTTAATCTTGTGTACGTAATCATCATAGAACTGTATACACTTGACGGATTTGACGAGATCCGGCTCAATGACCAGGTTATTTGCACAACCTTGAGGAACAATCTCGAGGTTCAACTTTTGAAAGTCTTCATACAGAAGTGGTTGCTGTACCTGAACCTCAAGCTCAGAGCAGTAAGTTTTGCGGCTCAAGGCATCAGCCATCACATTAGCTTTGCCAGGGGTGTAATGAATATCCATATTAAAATCGGCTATTGTCTCGAGCCATCTTTGTTGGCGGAGATTCAGGTCGGGCTGAGTAAACAAGTATTTCAGGCTTTGGTGGTCGGTGTAGATCTCGCAACGATTACCAACGAGGTAATGTCGCCACAGCTTCAATGCATAAATTACTGCTGCCAATTCGAGATCATGTGTTGGATATTTGTCTTCGTGAGCACGCAACTGACGAGAGCCATAAGCAATCACTTTGCGCTCTTGCATTAGGACACAGCCTAATCCTTGACGAGACGCGTCGCAATATATCACGAAGTCCTTCTGAGTATCAGGGGGAGCAAGCACCGGGGGAGAAGTTAGCTTGTCCTTGAGGGCTTGAAAACTTTCTTGACATTTATCTGTCCACTCAAACTTGACGCCTTTGTGAAGTAGATTAGTCAGAGGCCTGGAAATCTTGGAGAAATTCTCGACGAAACGGCGGCAATAGCTAGCGAGCCCGAGAAAACTGCGGACTTGCTTGACGGTCTTGGGAGGAGTCCAGTCAAGAATAGCCTGGATACGTTCTGGGGTGACGGCAATGCCATCCTTGGAAATCACATGTCCAAGGTAGGTTACTTCGGGAAGCCAGAACTCACACTTAGAAAACTTAGCGTAGAGTTTGTGTTCTCGAAGCTTCTCCAGTATAAGACGAAGATGTTCAGCATGTTCTTCCGCATTCTTGGAATATATCAAAATATCATCCAGATAAACCACGACGAACTGGTCGAGGTACTCCATGAAAATATAATTCATCAATCTGGAGAAGGTGGCTGGAGCATTGGTTAAGCCAAAGGACATGACGGTGTACTCGTATGAACCGTAGCGAGTAATGAAGGCAGTCTTCGGAATGTCCTCATCACGGACTCGGATTTGGTGATAACCCAACCTCAAGTCGAGTTTAGAAAACACCTTAGATCCGGCAAGTTGATCATACAGATCGTTGATCCGGGGAAGTGGGTATTTGTTCTGGATGGTGGCTTGGTTAATGGGTCGATAATCTTGGACCAACCGGTTTGTCCCATCGCTCTTCTTGACAAAGAGCGAAGGTGCTCCCCAAGCTGAGGAACTGGGGCGAATGAATCCTTTCTGAAGTGCCTTGTCGATTTCCTCCTTAAGTTCAAGGAGTTCATGTGGCGGCATCTTGTAAGGACGCTTGGCAATAGGAACAGTGCCTGGCTTCAAGTCGATGACAAATTCAACTTCTCTGATCGGGGGTATTCCCGGCAGTTCTTCTGGGAAGACGTCGGGAAAATCGCGAACGACTGGAACGTTCTCGATGTCTTTCAAAGGTGAGACATTCAAAGCATTCATCATAAAGATCTGTGTTTCAGCATTACGGGTCACTCGGGCGGTGTGGTTAACAATCCCACCGGAGGGGTGAAAAAGCTGTACAGACTTGGTGCCACAATAAAGTGCGGCATCGTGGAACTTCAACCAATCCATTCCCAGAATGAGGTCTATGGTGGAAGACTTCAGAACGATGGGGGAAGCACGGAAATCAATCCCTTCAATTTCAACAATGGTTCCGGGCACTATCTTGGAGGTGTGGGCATGGCCTATCGGGGTGCGGACAACCATCGGTGGGTTCATATCCTCAAGCGTAAAATTATGCGACAATGCAAATGCTTCCGACAAGAATGAATGCGATGCTCCTGTATCGAATAAAACAGTAGCATGTACGGAATTAACGAGAAGGGTACCCATCACGGTAGCGGGTTGTTGTTGAGCTTCATCAACACTGAGGTTGTTCGCGTGACCACGAGTATGAGCGGCAGACCCAGTATTATAGTTGGGGGTCCGGTGGTTGCCACGACCATTTCCACGGCCAGCGGGGTGAACTACCAGTTGCTTCTGTTTCAGGGGACACTCTCGGGAATAATGCCCAGGTTGGCGGCACGTGAAGCATAATCCATCCTGAGGACGAAGGGGTGGTGCATTGGGGGGTGCAGGCAGAGCTCTTGGCATCTGCGGGGGCGGAGGCAGACGGGGTGCAGCATAAGACGGCCTTGGAGCAGGGGAAGCTGAGTGGGTCAAACTGGTAGGGAGCCAGATACGACGCTTCTGCGTTGCGCCCGAAGATGAGCCAACGTCACGATAACGCTTCAGAGAGGTCTTGTGCTCCATCTGGGCAGTCTCGACGGTGATAGCCTTGTTCACCATGGTGGCGAAGTTGGCGAAATCATGAACGGCAAGAGCGAGCCTGAGTTCGGGGTTGAGGCCACGACGGAACTTCTGCTGCCTACGAGCATCAGTGGCGATCTCTTCTTCCACATAGCGAGAGAGGTTAAGGAACTCGCGCTGATAGGCTTCAACAGTCATGTCACCCTGAGTGAGGTTGCGGAATTCTTCCGCCTTACGGTCCATGATCCCCTGAGGAATGTAGCGAGCGCGGAAGGCAGACTGAAATTCATCCCAAGTGATGACTTCTTCGACTGGCAGGGAACGCTTGTGGGTGCTCCACCACTGGGCAGCGGCGCCTTTCAGATGATAAGACGCAAAGTTCACATAGTCGGCTGGATCGACATTGGCAGACTCCAGCTCGTGAGTGATGTCGCGAAGCCAGTCATCAGCATCCAGCGGCTGAACAGTGTTGCGGAACATAGTGGGGTTGAGGCGGGTGAAGTCGTGCAGAGTCACGGTGGCATGCTGATGGTGGTGCCCATTCTGATTCGGCTGGGGGAACTGAGCCATGATATTCTGCATGAACTGACGGTTCATCTCGAACTGCTGCATCATCGCGGCCATATAATCCGGCGGCGGAGGTGGGTCGTTGGCAGCACGACCACGACCACGACCACCACGACCAGCCATCCTGCTAGAATTTAACAGGGGTATTTCAGTGATGAAAATTTAACGAGATACCGAAATTATGCCTGATGTAATCGACAACGAAAAGAAGGCATAGATATATGCAGGAGTAGTCACATAAGACATACACATTTGCACACAGAGTCAATCGAAAATCGGGCAGCGTAACGTCGTAGAAATTTAAGGAAAAAGACTCTCTAGGCGGCGCGCAGACCGCGGTTAGGATTACACGACGCGACATAGATTCCACTATGTCAATCACGCCGCAAGAAAACTGTTGGCCACAGGAGTTGATGCCAGAGAACGCGCGGCCTGCCCAGAATGAGAATGGGATCCGCGGTCTGGGATCTGGCGTACGACTCCTGCAACACGACTCGATCAATGGGGGATGCACCATAAAAAACGCCGGGTGGAATCAAGGGAACGTGATCCTAATGTCAGCTTTTGTAAAACTTACCAGCAAGGATAAGAGAGCAGATTCCCGGAGCATGGGTAAGGAGAAAAGGATCCTAATACCATAGATACCACCGTAGTGACATCGATGTGGGCCCGTAAGCCAAATATTAAGTTAGCCAAAATAGTTTTTCAAATTCTAGACTCAACTTCGGCCAGATAGTGGTGGGGTGGCTTCCTACAGGCAGTCGGCTCTGATACCAACTTGTGACGCCCCCAAAATCAGACCGTGTACAGTAATCATACACACAGGGTACACGACTGAGATTAGGGTGCCACGGTGATAACATCACAGCACAACACTATACACAAAAGGATAAACAAATATATTACAAAAGAGGGGTCACGCGGACCCGAATATATGAGTCATACAAGCCATAATATCTGAGTACAGACATAGTTAGTCAAGTCTTGCCTTAAGAAGGCTAGCACAAATCACATCAGAGATACAGAACGAAAAGGCGAGGCCTCCTGCCTGGGATCCACAGTACTACTCCTGGTCAACGGGGAACTCGACGTCGTAGTAGGCGCCTCCGGGGTACTCCTGCTCCTCGGCTCCAACGTCGGCTGCAGCGGCCGATCAGGCAAAACAGTAAAGGAAATAAAGCAGGTGAGTATCTAGTATACCCGCGAGTCTTACGTCCGCTACTAAGCATTATGCATTGTATCAACGGAATGAAGAGGCTGTATATAGTGGACTGAAGACAGAAATTTAGAGCAAGGGTAAGAAGCTAGGCCTAACGATGACTAGCATCCTCCGACGATATCTTGCAGCATGAGGTAAGAATCAGCCAACAGTTTATATAAAACAGTAAGGTAGCAATGAAGCAGAAGTTGCTGCAACATTGAATAATGATAAATTTTAATAATTAACAATGCCTCCGAGTTCGCCTCCTCGACATCCCCGCGAGGAAAAGAACCCGGAACCATACAGTTTAATAATAGTTTCTAGTGGTAAGATCCAGCTTCAGCATAAAGCGTCCTGTTACCGTGGACACGGCTATCGATAGATCAATTCTTCCCTGCAGGGGTGCACTTGTGTTACGCTACACGCACGGATCTCCAGGGTGGCGGGAACCTTGTTAGGGAACGCTCCACCGAGGCTATCCGACACTTCATAGCCCATCTTTCAAACTCAACAGAGAGGTCATCCGCCGGACTATATCCTATGTACGCGGGGCTTTGGACCCTAACCCCGACGTACTCCTGCACGGTGCGTGACTGGCCGGTGAAGTTAAATCAAAGCAAATACAAATCACACGCCGCGGCAAATAAGACAACACCACTTCCCGGCAATCAGCCCGCGGTACTGCTGACGTCTGAAGAGTCCTCGGACGACACTAAGAAGCAGAGGAGCCCATAACTCGTAGTTCCCACGGGTAGGTAGTGCGTACATGGCATATAGCCAACTCAAGACATTCACTGAACCATTTAGCATTTTAATTAACCTGCGTGACAACCGTTATCGTTGCCTCGACTTAACCGACCCGCGGTCAACGACAGCAGCCAGGACCACCAGTACATCGGTGCCTGCCCTGTCGTCCCACCAAGCCACTGCGGTTACCAACAAGGTGAACCGTCTCCTTACCTTGTCTCGCGTGTGCTCCTGGAGGAGCTCGACTTTCGTGGGTTGGTAACTCTCGTGGCCAACGATCAGGGGCCAAGCACACCGGTACACTGGTCGTGCCCTCCCTGTCGTCCCGTCGTAATACCTCTCGCGGGCACCGTTGGGTCGCCCGACTTCTTACCTTTAGGACAACCGTTGTCAAGACCCTATGGCGGTAAGACAAAGTCAGCCGCGAGTGGAGTACAAAGATTACTCCTTGATAGCTCACACTTGTGGTGACTAGGCATAACCCAGATAGGGGTCTTCGACGGCGTCTGCATTGTACCGTACCTGTGCAGTTATAATATTTGCATCCGCTTTCACTCCCCGGAGTGATCACGGCCCTCTATCTAATCCTAGCTAACAATGCGCAGGGTTCACTGCTGAATAATGCATAAGTAATAATAGGCAGCATAGGATTAAAGGAAGGTACATCAAGGGGCGACAAAAACAGGCTATGCAATTGAATAGGATTGTAATCGTAGCAGCAGCAGTATCAATGCCTAGTGCAAGAAATGTACGGAAAGATAGGCGATATCTGGGGAAGAGAATGGCTCTGCTTGCCTGCAAGCTTGACGGTAGTAGTAGGGTCGTCGACGACGTAGTCGTACACAGCAGCGGTGTAGTCGACGGCAGCAGCGGGGTCTATCGGAGATTAAAAAGGGGGGGAACAATAAATACACAGCAATAATATACAAACATATGCATGACATGACGGATGAAAAGTTAACGGGGTTCTACCGCAGTGCAATGGAATAGGCTCGGAGCGGGAATTCATCTGAGGATGAACTGCCGGCTCCGGGTGATCACCGGACAGGGGGTCCGGAGGGGGAAGGATCAAGCCGGAGGTGTTGTGGTTACCGGAACAACATAAGGGGGGGTGTATCCGGGCTATTTGAACCATTCCGGACAACTTTCATGTTCGGAATAAATTCATCCGGGCACTCTAACAGTACCGGACAATTTATCGGACAGACGGTCCAGAGGGGGAATGTTCGATGTTTGATGTGTTAGAGGGGTGTGGTAGACATACGGATAGCGTATCCGTATTCGTTGTATTTTTCTGATCAATTTTCATGTATAAAGTTTTTGAATCCGAGTTACGGTTTAAAAGTTATTGAATTTCAAAGTTTAAATCAATTTAAATGATTTTCTGGATTTCTTTTATTATTTATTTAAACATTATCCAAAACATTATCCAGAACAGTGCTGACATGTGGGACCCACATGTCAGCCTCTGTTATTTATAAAACATTTTACAAAATCAGAAATTGCCTCTGGACCCACATGTCAGTGACTAAATTTTAATTAATTGGATTAACCTAAATCATTAAGTTAATTAATTAGAGGGGACCCACCTGTCAGTGACTGGGGTTGCCCAGTCAGCACAGTTGACTGGTCAACCCAGTCAACTGAGACCAGAGGGACCCACTGGCAGTGACCCAGGGGTGCCCCCAGGTGTGCCACGTCGGGGGCTGCCGGCGGCTAGTCGCCGGCGAGCCCAGCACGGCGGAGGCCACGGGAGGGGGTCGGAATCGGGCTAGGGGCACCGTTGGGCTCGCCGCAGGTCGCGTTCGAACCGCAGCAGAACGGCGCTTCGACCTGGACTGGTTTCACGAGCGGAAACGCACCGAGGCGACGGCTAGGTCAACCGCGGCGGAACCGAGCTCGGGCGTCAATGGCGTATCGCGATTCGTGAGGCGAACGAGCAGTCTAACGCGTCAAAAGGGAAGTGCAGTCCAGCAGCAACTCGTGCACGCCAAAATCATGAGCTGAGGCGACCTGTGGGCACGACTGCGACGATAGACGGCGGCGGGGAGCCTCTGCCCTAATGGTAGATCGACTCACGGGGCACGGGAGGGGGAACGGGGCGTTGCCGGTGGCAGAGGTGCTCACCAGGAACGTGTTGAGGTTGGCAGCGAGCTCGACGGAGGCGCGAGGTGGCCGGAATTGCTCGCGGATCCCGCCGGAGCCGAGGAAGAAGAAGGAGTCGTAGTCGTCGCGGAGAGGCACCTCGGTTCGATTCCCTGTGGTGGACGAAGAAGTCGACGTCGGCGAACAGCTTGGACAAGGTGGCGTGGCGACGCGAGCTCACTGGCCGCGTGAGCTCACGGCCATGGCGACGGCGGGCTCGGGGGATTTCTCCCCGACGATGGCGAAAGGAGGAGGAGAGGAATGGGGTTGCGGGGGTGTCCAGGAGGAAGGTGGGCTTGTTCTTATCGCGTCCAGGGCGGGAGGGAGCAGGTGGAGGGAGGGGGGCTCCAGGGCGTCCGTGGCCACGGCGGCGCCACGGCATCGAGCAGGTGGCGGACGGGACGGGGGCAGGTGGGAGGTGGGAGACGGCCGGGGTGGGCTGGGCCATCGCCCCAGGCGATTTATTGCGCTTTTGCATTTTTTGGTTTTTGGGTTATCCAAATTCCTTTCTGTAATTGATTTGTTAACCCTGGCATTTTTGAAAAATATAATTGGTGTTTGTAAATTAGTTTTATATATTACTGAGGTGCCACAAAAAGTTGTGCAGCAAAATAAATTCATTAGGTATTTCTTTTAAATATTAAATGCCCAAAGTAGGGATTTTAACCTACTGTTTGAATTGTTTGGAATTTTCTGTAACTCCAAAAATTACCAAAGTTGTTCCAACATGGTTATAATGATTTTAGGCAATTTACAAAAATAGTTCCATGATTTTTGGAACAACTTTATTTGAGCACTTTTGTTTTAATTTCCATTAGAGGTAGTTTCATCTAGGGTTTGATTTTCTTGATGAGCAAGAAGCATTGTGCTTTGTGTTTGATTACCAACCAGCATGGTCTGAAAAGAGCAGAAGCAAAGTTGATTAGGGACAGGAGATAACAGTGCTTAACAAACAGTGATAGTCTACAGTGATGATGATTACTGTTACAAGCATCTGAGGGTGTTACACAGGTCAAATTCCTCCTATTTGTCCTCATCCCACACGTGTACACCTGGTTTGGCCCACAGCTCCAAAAGTTCATCGACTAATGGCCTTAGGTACACATCAATGTCGTTGCCAGGTTGCCTCGGTCCTTGGATGAGCACTGGCATCATGATGAACTTCCGCTTCATGCACAACCAAGGGGGAAGGTTGTAGATACATAGAGTCACAGGCCAGGTGTTGTGACTGCAGCTCTGCTTTCCAAAAGGGTTCATGCCATCTGTACTTAGACCAAACCATAAGTTTCTTGCTTCATCTGTAAAGTCTGAGTGGCCTCTCTCGATTTTTCTCCACTGCGAACCATCAACGGGGTGTCTCAACTTCCCGTCTTTCTTACGGTCTTCTTTGTGCCATCGCAGCAACCTGGCATGCTCCTTGTTTCTGAACAAACGTTTCAACCTTGGTATTATAGGAGCATACCACATAACCTTAGCAGGAACCCTTTTCCTCGGGGGCTCGTCATCTCCCTCAGCATCACCAGGGTCATCTTGTATGATCTTGTACCGACTCGCAGTGCATACCGGGCATTTATCCATACTCTCGTATTTTTCACCGCGGTACAGGATGCAGTCATTAATGCATGCATGTATCTTCTGCACATCTAATCCTAGAGGGCAGATAACCTTCTTTGCTTCGTGTGTTGTCGCGGGCAATTCGTTATCCGGTGGAAGCTTCGACTTCATTATTTGCAGTAACTTTTCAAATCCGGTGTCAGAACAACCAAAATCTGCCTTCCATTTCAACAGTTCCAGTGTGGTACCGAGCTTTGTGCTTCCATCTTCGCAATTTGGGTACAAGGGCTTTTTGTGATCTTCTAGCATGGTCTCCAACTTCTCCTTCTCTTTTCCTGTTTCACAGTCTCGCTTTGCATCAGAGATGACCCGACCAAGACCATCAGCGGTCTCATCCGATTCCCGTTGTTCTTCTTCATTGTCACCTCGAGGAGCTCCATCTTCTTCATTGTCTTCCTGCCTAACCCCTCTTTCTCCATGCTTGGACCAACAATAATATCCGGGAATGAAACCTCTCCGAAGCAGGTGGCCTTGAAGTGTTCTCGAGGAAGAGTACTCCGCCACGTTCCGACAGTCAATACAGGGACAAGGCATAAAATTATCCACTTTGTTTGCATTAGCCACATCGAGAAATGTATGCAGGTTTGTAATAAACTCGGACCCGCGTCGATCGTTGTACATCCATCGCATCCGTGCTTCGATCTGCGTCATATAATTAACCATTACAATAACTTCATGAATAGTGAAAAGACCACTATATATGCACACGTGAAGTATTTTTGTATCAGTTACAGATGGAGAAGATAAGGTTGCTAACCTCAGCCGAGGATACGGTGTTCTGAGGACCTAAGTGTGGCTCGAACATTTCGTCGAACACCTTGTGTGCAATCAAAGGAAAAAAAATTCTAGCACCCACCCCACCCCAACACAATCCTGAAATTTTTTGAGGCAAAATGGCAAAGTACTGGCTGGGGCTTATATAGCCAGGGCAACAGTCCCGGTTTTTGCCAACAACCGGGACCAATGCCTCGCAGTGCGCCACGTGTTGGTCGCCAGAGCATTGGTCCCGGTTTGTGGCAACAACCGAGACCGTTGCCCCACATGAACCGGGACCGTTGCCCAATACAGACGAACTGGGACCGTTGCGTGACATCGGTCCCGATTTTAAAATGAACCGGAAGCGATGCCGTTTTTGGGCTGGATGAAAGGGGGTCTCTCCACTAGCGGCTACTTTTGATTTGATTCCGCCCAGAAAATTCTGCCGTACCTATCCAACGGAAGGAACCTAGGCCACACATGTAGCGCGTACGTACGTGCATGGTGGTTGTTGCGCTGACCGTGCGTGCTCAGTCACGCTCATGTAGTGTTATTGTCGCCGGAGCTATGTGCAAGTCAGGGATTTTATATTTCTTTCTAAACGATAAGCGCTACACGGTGGCATGAAGCAATCTGATCCTAATGTTTTTTCAACTAAATTTGTCATCTAAAAATGAAAATATAAGCCAAAGAAAAATTACCATGCTAAACTGAAGCACGAAAGTTGCCCTGCTTCGATAACCAAAGTTGTCATCCTCACCTTACTAAATTTGCCACAAAAAACTTTTCAAATTGCCATGTATTCGCACCAGACAGTCTGGCATATATCAGGTTCTTTTTTCTCATCAACTTCCTTGTCCGGGTTCACGCGTGGCTCGGCCCCAACTCGCAAGAGGAGTTCCTACTTTGGGATGTGCACGCATGACGCATCCGACAAACATTCCAACGCCAAAGAAGAAAAAAACAACTGCGCGCTTGAGTCCAGCGTCTTTCTCACGGACATGGTGTATGTGAACTCGAGCTCAAAATGAGCTCGGGTGAACCTTACCTAATAATAAAGGAAGGTGCATTTCTCCCATTTTTTCGTCTGACACGTACATTTAAAAAAAACCTGGAAGTTGTATGAATTAACCTGCAGCATCTCTTTCAGGAAAAGAAAAAATAATTCATTATTTTAGACACAAAAAATATTTATTTTTATTCTTTGATTTGGTTCCACTCCCACGGCATGTTCAGGCCCATCAGCGACTAATTTTCTTTTTCCTATTTTTATGTTTTCTTTTTAACTCAAATAACTTTTAAATTGTTTAAATAATAAATTTATTTAAAAAGTCTTATAAATTTTTATAAAAGGTATATATTATTTGAGATCGAGAAAATCATTTGCATAGCATGTTATCTTATCTCTGAAAATATGAAATCAATTTAAATATTAATGAAAGTTCAAACTATGTTACTTGATTTTACAAATTTATGAAAATTTTACAGTACCACCTATTATCATTTTAAGAGTATTCAAGAATTTAATAAATTCCATAAAGTGAAAGTCCCCGTCTTAATTGATCTTTGATTTGAACGTTAATTGTATTTATGGTTAAATAATTCATATTTAAAGTGTTGACATCCCAAAATATTTAAAATTATAGGACTTATTTTTATAGTTATGAAGAACATTTACTTGATCTCACATCTTTTCAAATATAGTGATTTATACCAAACTATTTTAATTTATTTATATTTGTTCTTTTATTGGGATACAACTTAACTTAATATATTTTTTACAATGCACTTAGAAAATATGACAAATACACGATTGTTTTCTAAATATGAGGATACAATATTATTTGTTATGATATTCTAGCACTTATTGTAACAAATAAGATTATAGTAATTTTAGGTAGTATTTTGCAACAAAAGTTATATTCAAAAACTCATCCTTGATGTATTGACTTTAATAAACATTTTTCCAAATAGTATGCCAAATATCTAAGAAATCTAAAAAATATATCTGAGTAAAAATTAATTTGGAGACCTCAAAAATCAATTGTAGTGTTTATGTATGCGTGAAGTTCCATTTAGGCATTGTATAACATCTTGGTCAAGAGCTCTAAAGCGTGCTATCTAACAAAATATCCAGATGTAAGTTTCTAGAGCCCATGGTTTTATCTATTGATATGTGTTTTCTGCATCATGAAAACAATAGTACATGCTGTTTGTCTTATTTTTTACTTAATATATTTTGAGCATATTTTATCAAATAGTTTTAAATTTACACCTACTAAGTTTGGAATGTTCATCAGGTGACACATCGCACCTTTATGAAACCATTGTTCTTTTCAAAGATGACTTGTTCTACACGATAAATCAACATAAATAGATGCTCCTACGCAAAAAAAAACATAAATAAAATGCTATGAAAGCACCAGGATCCATGCATCCCACATACGGAGTACTCCCTTCGTCCCATAAAGCTTGTCATGGTTTTAGAACTAAAACCATGACAAGCTTTATGAGATAGAGGAAATACATATTTTTTCAATTATTTCTCATCTCCTCAAGGAGGACGAGCATTTATTAGGGCTGCCATTAATTAGCGCTTCTGTGAAGATGGCTTTCAGCCATTTGCCCATGTCTAGCCCGGGCTTGTGTGCGTACATCCACGAGGAGGCCAGCGAGGGTGCCCGGGTGGTTTGGGCAACATATGTGGTTGCCAAAGACCTCACCTAGGATAATTGAGCGTCGGTGTTTTTTTTTTGGAAAAATGAAGGTTTACCCCCTGGCCTCTGCATCAAAATGATGCATGCGGTTTAATCAAGTGTCGGCGAGATTCATGACATGAGGAGTATGCCAAAGGAAAAGCACACCGTGACAGACGCCAGTGGTGGCACGACGGTTGTTCATGAGCTGGAAAATGTGTCAGTCCTACCTAGGTGACATGGTGTAGGGGTGGCCAATCTGTTTTTGTTTTTGTCCATGGATCGTGGCCAGTGGCGCTAGACACCCAACGTTGTAAAGCCGGATGGTGATGGATGGTTCTCATCGAGTGATACGCCAAAGCGTCGTCATGAATGAGTCTATACACCTAAACCGAAGAGGTGCCCATTGAACCGACGGGTTTTAAGTGGACTTCTTCCGTAAGTCCAACATAACAGGCGCGTTTTTTCAATCCCGAGCATCCCCTATCCAATCCACATTTGTGCTAGATATGAAGGTGTCCATCAACTTGAGCTACCCAAGTTTAGCTTATTCGATTGGGTGGTAAAAAATGTTTTGAATAGCGTTCGGGAAGGCCTTTCAGGTGTTTGAAATGGGTTTGGAGCTTTCTGCTATAAATGCCTTCAATGTCGTTTGTTCAAGTCGATATCTTTTATTTGTTTTCAAAGGGGTTGATTCTTCGCTTTTGTTGCGCAAAACACAACTGACTGACCGTGTATACACGGGTAGCGACAAATCTCTGATAGTAGTGTGTGTTTAACACCCGTACTGCAAGAGACTAAACACCCAACCAATTTAACACCCGTACTGCAAGAGACATATATATGTGACCGGCAAAGACTTCACCCTGGGATAAAGACATTGAGCGCCGGTGTTTCTTTTTTTTGAAAAAGAAGGTTTAACCTCCGGCCTTTGCATTAAAATGATGCATTTGCCTAAAAAAATAACTAAAATGATGCATGAGGCTATAATCGAGCATCGGTGAATGGATTCGGGGCATGAAGAGGATGCCGGAGGAAAAGCACACGGTGGCACGCTGGTTGTTCATGAACTGACCCATGTGCCAGTCTTACCTAGCTAGGCGACGTGGGGTGGGGGTGGTCAGTCTATTTTTGTTTTCCTCCATGGATTGCGGCCAACGATGCCTGTCACCCAACGTTGTAAAGCCGGATGGTGATCATCGAGCGGTATGCCAAAGCATCGTCACGAATGCGTCTACACCTAAATCGAAGAGGTGCCCATCGAACCAACGGGTTTTATGCGGATATCAACGTAACAGGCGCGTTTGTGCATTCCCGAGCTTTATATATCCGATCCACAGTTGTGCTAGATACGAAGGTGTTGGTCAACCTGAGCGTTTGACCCAAGTTTGCTAGATTCGATTGGGTGGAAAATAAATCTTTCGAATAGCGTTCGGGCAGGCCGTTTAGGTGTTTGGAATGGGTTTGGAGCTTGCGGCTGTAAATACCTTCACTGCCGCTTGTTCAAGTCAATACTTATCTTTTGCTCGTTTTCAAAGGGTTTGATTATTCGATTTTGCTTTTGTTGTGCGCAGAAACACAGCTGACGGTAAAGAATGACCGCGTGTAATTACACGGGTAAGAGCAAGTACAATAGTGTCTAGTTAACTGGCTATAAGGAATTAAATACTTCATCCGATTCATATTAATTGACGCGCACTTAGTATAATTTTCAAAGTTATACTAAGTGTGTGTCAATTAATTTGGATCGGAGGGAGTAGCATATTTGTGTTTAGTTGGAGGAGAGGAAAGAAGAGAGAGAAGAGAAGCGGACTACTAATTAATAGCCAGCTGCAATACGTGTTCCTAGACACTTTGTGAGATAGACATATGAGCCATGCATTACTAAAGTAGTAGTTTTTATAGCCTTATTATTGTACTTGTTGACTATAAGGTTAGCTATAGATGACATAACATCTCCTTATAGTCAGCAGCCGGCGTAAACCATGCTCTAATGACAAATGTCGGATACCAGTACCCAACCAGTTTAATCACGTACGCATGCATGCAGGGTTCACGTCAACTTTCCATTTTGCGACGTAGCCGTCCGTCACGGCTCACGGGCTGGCAGCTGTGATTCGGACACCCGACAAATGAGAAGAAGCATTTGCAGGAAAAGGGAAAAGTCCAAAGCTGAAAAATTCTCTGGAATCCATATATACAGAAATCGCTTTGAATTGAATCTCAAAAGGTCCTCACAACACAAGTGAGAACGTAGAGCTGGCTACACCCGATTGGCTCCCTGGCTGGCTAGTGCGAATGCATGTGCCACCAAGAGATGATGTCTCCGGCCGTCGCCTTTGAAACTTGGTGCATGCTGTTTTTCATTCCGATCCATCACATCGATCGATCTTTAAAACCCTGCCGTACCTAACCTAACTGACGGAAAGAAGGAAGGCCACACATTTTTGCACCACGAACGTACGTGCATGGGGTTTGTTGTTGCGCTGACCATGCGTGCCTGCCTGCCTGCTCAGTCACGCTCATGCACTGTCATTTCGGCCATGTCTATGCATCTTTCCTAGCTTCCCCACGATCGATCAGTCCACGTCTCCTGAGGCCAGTTTTTCTATGTTTTCTTTTTGATGAAATGTTGGCGTTTATCAGGACAACTTCATGGGAACGATCCAAATTTAATCCGCCTTTTATTCGTTTGGGTATCGCTGCTCCCACTCCAAGCTAGTCACTCGTTGCTCTCTACCTTGTTGGAGGAGGAGGAGGCTGTTGGGATAAGTCCCACGATGGACGATGGTGGCGAGAACATGGATGTGTCATCGTGGCGCCTCCACCCCCTCCCCTGCTTCAATCCAAGGACAGGGCGAGTCCATGGTCGGTGCCCTTCAATTCAACAGGTTGCAAACAAACTTAGGCTCCATCCGCGGCGGTTGTTCATCGATGTGTGTGCGTGCTGTGTGTCGTGTCTAGATCATTACTGCCACATCCCGACCACCCTAGATGGATTTATCATGGAATGTTGCGTCAAGGTGGACTGTGGCATCGCGGATTGACCCGCCTTACTGTTCATCCAGCCATGTCAGCTCCTTGGTTGACCGGTCTTGATAGGGGTATCTTCAATGAGATGGCAGTCGGTGGCGGTTCACCAGTGATTTTGGTTTGCATGCATGGTGATTACTCTAGCCAGCGGCAACAACCTCACCGCGGATTGTGGTGTCACTGAAAGGTCTTTGCGAGGGTTCCATCCTTATGATCCGGTGGTTATCTCGATGGTGAGATGCAATCTATGAACGATGACTTGACACATAGAGTATAGTTGTGCAACAATGGCGATTGGTTTTTCTAGACCAATGCATGCAACTGCTAGGATCGTGGAAAAGTTATAGTGACAAAACATTATTACCATTGATGGCGGTGTTTCTCAAGTACCAGGTCTCGAGATCCAAGGTGAAAACCGACGTTTGACCAAGTTGGAAATACCTGGCAATGTTGACATTTTATGTGGTTACCTTGTTGAAGGCATTGTTCAAATATACTCAAATTAGTTCTTCAGGGTAATAATTTAGATTCTAACCCTTTGTGATTGGATCCAACGACGAGACGCTCAAACGCAATTCCTTTCATGAATGCGTTGATGTCGAAGAATCGTGTTGTCATTGTGTTTTCATGAGATGGTTGGTGCTGATATGGTCATTTTTGTGGGGTTTTTTATCGTGGATTTTATCACTTCAATTTTTCTCTTGCTTGTGCATAACTTTGGTCTTATATGATTTTGCTATTTGTTGGCGTTTTGTGTGTGTAAGTGTTGGTGTTGATTGCGTGCATCTATCTATATAAGATCGGGTGTGTGCTCACTGTGCTTATATCCACTTGATGCTTCATTTTAAGTAAATAAAATCTACCTTTTATAAAAAAAATCTTCGGACCAGTTCGTTTCTCTAGCACACTACCCAACCCAAAATAATTATAATTATTTTCCTTAATTTATCAGACCAATGATGATGAACTAACTACTGGCTAGATCTGTGAACTAGGGATGAAAACAAAGCGAAAATGAACAAAAATGGGTGTTGCCATATTTGTTTCTAATTTTTTTTATAGAAGAGAAAACGAATATAGAAACCTCGAAAATAAATATGGAAACATATATTACCAAAAGCAAATATGGAGTGAATACGGAGCAGATACAAAACTAGAAGTGGGTGTGACCGAAACTTACAAACCCTTGAACCATAGAAAAACCAAAAACTTAAAGCAACTATTGACATGGCTACAAGATATTATGATTATGTTAGTGACTTAGTGTACTATTGCAGTAGTATTGGACATTGCGTATGGATCTAGCTAAGTATTGTATGTGGTCGTAGAAGTTGTGCCTTACAAAAGCCCATTATGCTAATTGTATCATTGTGTGTTGGAAAACAAAACAACCATATTCTGCTATAAAAATTGAATGTTTCATATTTATGGAAGCGAAAAGATCCATTTTTGTGTCTTTTACTCTTTTCCACCGAAAAAGTTAGTTCCTTTTTTTATTTTCTTGTTTTCACATGAAAAATCTGTTTTCGAATTGGAAATTTTCATTTCCGTTTCTATATTTACTTATTTCCTACAGGAAAAGAAAAGTTTCTACGAAGCTACATTTTGGCTCTCGGGTGCATATGCATCCACAGTAAATAATAAAATCCTTAAAAATAGAAAACAATATTCAAATAATTCCATTTTTTGGTGATGCAAGATGCTCACGAGCATTAAGTCCTTCCAAAATTTAGTGGACTTTGAATATTTCAGAAGCTCTCAGCACGAAAGAAAAAATTTAGACCCGTGAGAAACTTTTGAAAACAACACTATTCATAGGTGATTTTTTCTTTTATTGCCATAAACTCCTCGAATGTTCAAATACCCTGAATTTTTACACGAACATCACACACGTGAGCATCTTGCCACGTGAATTTATTTCTAACATTATTTGATTTTACTGTTAAACAATTTTTTTCTAACATTTTTCTATTTTACTGTTAACTGAGTGTAAATCACAATACGCGGCGGTTCCGAAGTGCATCAAGGTGACCTTTGCGGAGACGTGCGAGAAGGTACCCTGTAGCTGTAGCTAGGGATTCCTCTTATATATAACGAAATGGAAAAATATTACAAGCAATTCTATTGTCGGCCCATCCTGACCCGTTGGGCCGGGTTAGGTTTTAAAATGACGGCGTGAAGTCCTCCTTTACATTACTACTCTTTGAATTGACTGGGTAAATTCATCTAAGTAAACCAGCACAAAAGTATTTATAGGCAGGTTAAAATGTGTTGAGATTTATTATTTACTAAATAAATAGGAGTAATCTCCCCTTGACAACTGCCTTGCGGTTATAGCCAAAGGGCCGCAAGTTCTTCTGGGAGGCGCCTCGCCGGTTGGCAATGGGCACGGCGTCGCTTGTTGGCGCCGGTTGCCTTGTATATAATCCTGTACTCCTCTGTTCAAGAGATAGTAGATCATTCGAGATTCAACACGTTATCAGCACATAGATTCTACCAAAGAAAAGAGCACTAGAAGGAGAAGGGAGAAGAAACTCGTCGCCGGTGAGATGACTCCCCTCGTCTCCTTCTTCTTTCGCCTCATCCATGAGGACGGCCGTCGGAGCCGCCTCCATGCCCGTCGCCGACGCGCTGCCGCTGGACGCGGCCTTGGAGCCGCTGGACGCGGCACGGCCACCGCTGGGCGCGGCCATGGAGCCGCTGGACGCGCACTGGGCGTCGCAGGACGCGGCAATGGAGCCGCTGGACGCGCACCGGGCGTCGCAGGACGCGGCCCGAGCGCCGTCGGACGCGGCCCGAGCGCCGTAGGAGACGCTGGACACGTCCAGAGCGCCGCCACGCACGCCCCCGTGGACCCAGATGCAGTCGATGCGCCCGCCGGCCTCGACCCGTGGCTACTCGCCGGACTGGCGGCACCGATGCTCCGCGCGCCCGCAACCGGGGCCCCGCCCCCGCCTCCGCCGCCTCCTCCACCGGCGCGCTGGGTCCCTCCGCACACGCCGACGCCCGCCTCCGACGAGGCCGGTCCGAGCCTCTTCCCGCCTGGCTTCGAGCCCGTGGGGGGCACCGTCGGCAACACCCCGAGCCCGGTGGCGACGAGGGACGCAAGCAGCGTCAGCGAGAGGCGCTTCGGCCGCCTCTTCGGCCGCGCCGTGGCCGCCATCGACCGGCGCCCGAGCCGTCGCGCCGGGACATGGGCTCCGGCGAGCCTCGGCTTCTCCAACGCCGACGGGGAGGACCTCCACCACCCGGTGGCCGTGGCCTCCTCCACCTCCTCCTCCGAGGGGGGCTCCCCCGCGCCGCGCCATGGCCGCCGGTGACCGACGGCTTCGAGGGGAAGCAGCGGGGCCGCGGCGTCGTCGCCGCACTGGAGGGACGGGGTGGTCGGGGCGGTTTGCCTTATCCGGAACCGCCCCACCCCCTCCTCTTAAGCGGTGGCCACTGCTGGGCCGGCCAAAGGCCACTACGGCCGAGGCCCATAGCGCCTGGCGTGCCTAGCCACTCCCCCCCCCGCCGGCCACTGGGCCGAAAAGGCCGTCTGGATTGTTATTTTTTTTTTCTGTTTATTTCTAGTTTCTGTTTTATTTACTAGTCTAACCTAGTATTAGTTATTGTATTAATTCAGTAATGTATTTCTGTTTTAGTACTGTATGTAACTAAATGTATTTATATTATGTACTTTGTAATATAAATAAATTACCGGTTTTACACCGGAGATGATATGTTCTATGTGTATACCACATCATTAATTTAATTAACATATCATCGCGATCGAGATTAATTTCTCTCGCACGACAGACTTGCAAATTTTTGACAAACAATTGAGGTTGACCCTTTTCAAGTTATACACTTGAGTCAAATTTTGCATTCTTATTACAAACCACGATGGTTTTTAATTTACTACTTGTAAATTAATAATCGTTGGTTCTCCATGTAGGTCGAAATGACTGCCAAAGAGTTTGAGGCGCTAGCCCTCAATGGCCAGAATTACCCTACATGGGCCATGGACATCAAGATCAGTCTTGCAGCTCGCGGGATAGCACGTGCAATCCAGGACCCGGAGAATCCTCTCCCGGAAGGAGCCGTGCCGCTGACAGAACAGCAAAACTATGCTGCCTTATTCATCATAAGGCACCATATTCATCCAGATCTCAAGTCTGAGTATTTACAGGAGGAATCTCCTAGTACTCTGTTTCTGTCCCTCAAAACGAGGTATGAACAGCAGAAGGCAGTGGTCCTGCCCGAAGCACTCCGTGATTGGACTCACCTACGCCTTCAAGATTTTAAATCTATTGGTGAATACAATCACGAGGTTCATAAGATATGTTCCAAATTGCGTTTTTGTGAGAAGGAACCTAGTGAAGCGAAGAAGATAGAAAAGACTTTGTCTACTATGCTCCCTTCCGATCGGATCCTTCAACAACAATACCGTGCTCGTAACTATGATGTTTATTCCGAGCTTATTCATATGTTACTTCAGGCTGAAAAACATGATGAGCTACTCGCTAAGAATGGCTCTCAGCGCCCAGTTGGGGCACAACCCTTGCCTGAAGTTCATTTGAATGTCGCGAATAGGCAGAAGTTTAATGATACCCCTAGGGGAAATCAACCAAACTTCAAGCATAGGCGACATGGCAACAGGAACAAGAAATTCAGAAACTCAGGCAAGGGAAAAGGCATTGCAAAGCACAAGTTTGATAAAACCAAGCTTTGTTACAAATGTGGATGCTACTCGCACTCTACTGAAAAGTGCACCATGCCTAAGCATCTGGTTATGCTGTACCAGCAGTCTCAAGGACGCAATGCACCTCAGAAGAAAAGGTTTGAAGCCAACTTCAACCTTCATCCACGTAGCGATGATGGAGCTGGATATTCATATGACTTGGAGCGCTACATGCACTGGCTATGAATGAAAACCGTGAGAAATTGGCAAGTTTTTTTTGGAAGGAGATTAATTAGGCTCAATAACTGATCTGGAATGAGGGATTTTCTCACCTTCCTTTTTCCCCTCTACTCCCACGAATCCTTCTAGGGGCTTTTTAGTCCAACCACAGCCAAATATGCTCTTCAAACCCCTGCGTTAATATTCGTGCGAGAAAACCATACACCTTACTTCAAGGAACGGAGGGAGTATCAAACATATTTGATATAATAAGGTTGTAATTGTATCAACATATTTGATATAAATAAGATTGTATTCTATATATTAACATGAGTTTTTCTTATTTGAAAATTCTTTGTTTTATATAGTTCTCTACGGGAACAATCCGATGGAAGAGGAATTATGCCTTGTGGACAGTGGCACCACGAACTCAATACTGAGGGAGATAAAATATTTCCAAACTCTGAAAAAGACAAATGGAGATATCTTAACTATCGCTGGACGCGATACGGTGATTGTTGGCACAGGACGTGCCATATTTACCCTCCCAAGCGGTACACAAGTGACAATTGAGGATGCTTTATTGTATCCCGATTCGTCCCGTACCCTAATCAGTTACCGAGATATCCGTAAAAATAGTTTTCACATTGAGACCCATGAATACAACAAAAAGGAGTATCTACTCTTCACCAAAAACCACGGATATGGCAAAGAGGTACATGAGAAAATTCCCTCTCTATCGTCTGGTTTGTACTATACGTACATCAAACCCGTAGAACATGTTGCATACAAAGTAATTTTTCAGAATGTTAACGCATTCCAAACATGGCATGATCGCCTTGGCCATCCTGGTATCGGGATGATGAGAAAAATTACTAGCAATTCCATTGGTCACAATTTGCTTGAGTCAAAATTTCCTCAATCTTCTGATTTTGTGTGCACATCCTGTGCCACGGGAAAGCTAATTTTGAGGCCTTCGCACCTCAAAATACAAGCTGAACCACTTCAGTTCCTTGAACGAATTCAAGGAGACATATGTGGTCCCATTCAACCATTAACTAGACCTTTCAGGTATTTCATGGTTCTCATTGACGCATCTACACGATGGTCACATGTGTGTCTTCTATCCACACGAAACCATGCATTTGCCAAGATAATGAGGCAAGTCATTAAGTTGCAAGCCCATTATCCTGAAAGTCGAATTAAATCAATTCGAATGGACAATGCTGCAGAATTCTCCTCACGAGCTTTCAATGATTATTGCATGGCTTTGGGGATTGAAGTTCAGCACTCTGTTCCATATGTCCATACACAAAATGGTTTGGCTGAATCACTGATTAAAAGGATCAAACTCATTGCAAGACCTTTGTTAATGAATTGCAACTTGCCAACCTCATGTTGGGGTCACGCCATTTTACACGCTGCTGACTTGATACAACTGAGGCCAACTGCATATCACAGTACTTCCCCTCTGAAAATGGTACGTGGAAATCCTCCAAGCATTTCCCATCTGCGCAAGTTCGGATGTGCTACATACATCCCGATCTCACCACCACAGCGGACATCTATGGGCCCACACAGGAAACTGGGGATCTATGTGGGGTACAAATCGCCGTAGATTATCAAGTACCTGGAACCCCTTACTGGGGATCTATTCACAGCCCGTCACGCTGATTGCATATTTAATGAGGAACATTTTCCGGCATTAGGGGGAGATTTCAAGTACCAGAAAGAATGCCCGGAAATTGATTGGAATGCTCAAGCCATTTCACACTCTGATCCACGTACTCATGAGACCGAACTCCAAGTTCGGAAAATCATAAATTTGCAACATCTTGCAAATAATCTGCCAGATTCATTTACCGATCTAAAAGGTGTTACAAAATCCTTGAATCCATCCAGAAATGCGCCCGAAAGAGTGGAGGTACCAATAAAAACCACTCAACTCCCTGCTCCTAAAAAGAGGGGGAGTAGTACGGCTTCTAACTTGGATCCTGCTTCTAGCAAGCAGCACAGGAAATCGAGGAGAAAAACCTCCGAGACAATAAATGCAAGTCAACTCAACGTTGACAAACACCTAGTGGATGGGCAACCTCCACAACCCAGCTCCAGCGTGCACATACTGGCTGGGACATCGGAACACCCAGACTCACACATATTGGGAAATCATGAAGAGTCATCAAGGGTGCAGGAGATATCCACCAACTATATTGATTCTGGAGAATCATTTGATCGTAAGTCTACGATTGTCGACACTTACTTTTCTGCTACAATTGCAAATACCCTTCTCAATGATCATGATCCTAGGACCATCGTCGAGTGTGAAAAACGCTCCGACTGGCCTCAATGGAAGGATGCAATACAAGCAGAATTAGCCTCGCTTAACAAAAGAAAGGTATTCACAGAAGCAATACCTACACCTCCGAATGTTTTCCCTGTGGGATTCAAATGGGTGTTCATCCGGAAACGGAATGAGAACAATGAGGTGGTGAGATACAAAGCAAGGCTCGTAGCACAAGGTTTCACGCAGAGACCTGGCATTGATTTCAATGAAACATATTCTCCAGTTATGAGTGGTATCACATTCCGATATCTTATTTCTTTGGCAGTACAAAATCATCTATCTATGCAGTTGATGGATGTCGTGACCGCATATCTTTACGGGTCACTAGATTCGGACATTTACATGAAGGTTCCTGACGGAGTCTCTGTCCCGAATACAAGTGCTAAACGCAACATGTATTGTGTTAAACTGAACAAGTCTCTTTACGGCTTGAAACAGTCGGGGCGGATGTGGTACAACCGACTAAGTGAGTTCCTTCTTCAGAAAGGTTACTCCAACAGTGATGATTGCCCATGTGTCTTCATCAAGAAGTCCTTTACAGGATTTTGCATCATTTCTGTGTATGTTGATGATCTCAACATCATTGGCAACGCACATGACATTGATGAAGCACGCAATCACCTTAAGATGGAATTTGAGATGAAAGATTTGGGTAAAACCAAATTTTTCTTAGGTATTCAACTTGAGCATCTTCCATCAGGAATCATGGTACACCAAGCTGCCTATATCCAGAAAATATTGGAGAAATTCAATATGGACAAATCCTATCCATCGAAAACTCCTATGGTGGTTCGCTCTCTAGACGTAGAGAAAGATCCGTTCAGACCGAGGGATGATGGAGGAGAGATTTTGAAACCTGAAGTTCCATATCTCAGTGCTATTGGAGCGCTTATGTATCTTGCAAATTGCACAAGACCAGATCTTGCTTTTGCAGTAAATCTACTTGCTAGACACAGCGCAGCACCTACCAAGCGTCATTGGTCAGGTGTAAAGAATGTCTTTCGATATCTTCAAGGCACTAAGGATCTTGGGCTGTTCTTCCAGTTCCAGAGAAATATGGATTTCAATATGATTGGATACACTGATGCTGGCTATCTATCAGACCCCCATAATGGCAGATCACAAACCGGCTTTGTGTTTTTACATGGTGGGACTGCTATATCATGGAAGTCTTCGAAACAGACTTTGGTAGCAACGTCCACAAATCATTCTGAAATAATTGCATTATACGAAGCATCACGTGAATGTGTTTGGCTTCGCAGAATGATAAACCACATACAACAGTCATGTGGAATTGGTTCTATTGAATCACCGACTATTATCTATGAAGATAATACAGCTTGTGTTGCTCAAATGCAAACATGATACATCAAGAGCAACATCACTAAGCATATCGCTCCTAAGCTGTTTTTCCCCATTAACTTCAGAAAAGCGGGGAAATAAATATCTTGCAAGTTAAATCATGCGAGAATCTTGCTGATTTATTTACCAAGTCTCTACCAAATTCTACATTCCAGAAATATGTTCATGGGATTGGTATGAGACGACTTCGGGACTTGCAAGTATCAGGGGGAGTCTCATCTTGAGAGACCTCTGCTCATAAACATCACATTATGTTGTTTTTGTGGTTTTATGTTCCAGGTTTTCTTGAGATTTTATGAAAAGCTATTGAAAGGACAATACTCTAAGGTGATGGTACTACCCGGATGATCGTGGGATTATACTACATGGTCAAGCGTAGATTAGGGGGAGTGTTGAGATTTATTATTTACTAAATAAATAGGAGTAATCTCCCCTTGACAACTGCCTTGCGGTTATAGCCAAAGGGCCGCAAGTTCTTCTGGGAGGCGCCTCGCCGGTTGGCAATGGGCACGGCGTCGCTTGTTGGCGCCGGTTGCCTTGTATATAATCCTGTACTCCTCTGTTCAAAAGATAGTAGATCATTCGAGATTCAACAAAATGGTCAAAGCTTTACACTGACAACATGTGCCTAAAACCAAAATACGACATGTATACGTAACATGTGCCTAGACGAGCAAGACGTAGACATACATACATAAATCAACTCAACTCAAGAGAGAAAGAGAAAAAGAGTATGCGTGCACGTGAACCTGCCTTGCCAACACCCAACGACCAGACTTTTCTACTAGAATAAAAAAAGTCAATAAAGAAAACAGGAGGCTGAAGCCAACTTCAACACTTCCACCTTTATCCTTTTGTTTACCAAAAAAAGAAAAATCAACCTTTTCCCCCTTTTGAGGGGCAGCTATTCTATCACCATTTACTCCATCAAATATGAAACTCTTTGGAAATAGATTATTATTTTTGAACAAACAAAGAAAATTCAACATAAAGACCAGATCAAATTTAATAAATAAATTCAAATCAAAATTTCAAATTCACATCTAGATGGAAATTAATCAAACCGCACCTAACTCGTATACCATTTAAATATGACATAATTAATTTTTATTTAAATCAGAGCTGAACACATCCAAAAAAATTTAGACAATAAGAGGGTTATTCATTCATACTCAAAAAAATGAACAAATGGGTTATTTATTCTCAAAATGAATTAAAAAAAAGTGGGTTATTGTCATGAACTAGACTAAACCTAACACGTAGCCCCAAGTCAATGCCCCTCACTTTTCCACTTTTAATGCAGTCCACCTGCCACCAATAGTAATAATTTATCATCATCACTACTACTATATCTCCTCCAGCTGCAAAACAAAACAAAAGAAAAAAAAATCGGTTGTCACTGTCTCCTCCTCCACTGCTTCAACAGTCCAACCCCTCCTCCTCCTGGACCTTTCCTCTCATCCCCTCCTCCCACGCCGCCCCCGTGGTCTTCCCCACGACCCTACCCACCCGGCCGAGCTCCAACCCAGCCCACCAGCCGCCGCCGCCGCCGCGCCGCGTGGTGCCGCTCTCCTCCTCCGCCTCTCCACCTTGCCGCGGCGTCCCTCCTTCTCCGCCGGCCGGTGGGCGAGGTCCCCGGCTCTGATTCGCAAAAAGGTACGAGCTTTCGGCCCTCCGGCGGCCGCTTCAGTCCCCGGCCGACCTCCCCGTATTTCTGCGCGCGCCGCCCAGATCCGCCCCCGCCAGCTCCCGCGGCTCCGGCCGATCTGGTGGCGAATTTCAGTTTTTCCTTTTTGGTTGGTTAGCCCTCCGCTGCTTTCGGCTGCCAAAGTAGGATTATCTAACTGTGTGCCAACTCCAGGGGTTGAAATTTCGGAGGCCGTGGGATGTGCGAGGATGGCGCGTAAAGACAGCAAGGAGATGCTGCAGAAGGCCGCCGAGTCCGCCATACGCTCCATCGGCCTCGGCTACGACGTCGCCGCCGACGTCCGGCTCAAGTTCTGCAAGCACCGCAATTCGCCCGACCCGCTGCTCATCGAGCTCGACCGCGATGGGACCCAGGATATCGTGCTCCCGGGCAGCCTGACCAAGGTCACCGGCGTGCCCAAGTCGATCAAGTGCGACAAAGGGGAGCGCATGCGGTTCCGGTCCGATGTCCTGTCATTTCAGCAGGTATATGCTTTATTGTGTGCACACTTCACTTCTTGTGTGTGGTATGGTTGCTATGTAACAAAGATGATTAGGTATGTCATAAGATGCCATGTAAATGTACGGTTTCAGCGACGTAATAAACAGATAAAATCGTGCCTTGTTAGCTTGTATGACTTGTTATTCCTTAATACACTAGAAGGTAAGGACATTTTAATCGCTTGTACTACGCACCACTTTTCCAGAACAAGAAAAAAAAAGGGAAAAATGAACTTGTCAATTTAGCATTTCAGAACCACCTGCTGTGGATGACTAGCAATTTTGATCGCTGGCAACACAGAGTTCAATCCACCTTGGATTGGGGAGTGATTTTTGCCATTTCAGACACATATATAAGCAACAAACAATTGAGGCCTGCATAAATGTGTTCTGTCAGAAAGAATGTTCCATCAGTTCGGGTAATGCTAATGTGAGGTGTATGTACATTAATGTTTTAGTTGTGATGCTGTTCTAGCATCTCTCCTTTTGTACATTGTGTTCACTAGTACAACATCATGTGTTCTCAAAGCTGTCATGGAAGCTGCTTAAAATGGTTGAATATAATTACAACTATAAAAAATTAATGTTTATGTTGTGTTCACAATGTTCTAAGAAAAAAATATCTACCTTCCTCATATCATGAAGCATTTTGCAGATGTCGGAGCAATTCAACCGGGAGTTATCTTTGTCTGGAAAAATTCCATCTGGCCTTTTCAATAGTATGTTTGAATTTACTGGATCCTGGCAGAAAGATGCTGCGAGTACCAAGTCACTTGCTTTTGACGGTTGGTGTATCACACTATATACTGTTGCACTCTCGAAGGCACAAATTGTACTACGAGATCATGTTAAGCAGGCTGTTCCATCAACCTGGGAACCTGCTGCTTTGGCAAGGTTAGATCCATATTTGATTCAGTCATACCCAAAAGCATGTAGTCATTAAAAACAAGATCTCTGTGTTCTGCTGCTTCAGTGAAGTCTTGATAGGATGATAGCATCTATCTTGACTGCCATTTTTCTTAAATGTTCTGATTTCGGTATGATATATTCATGTTTGATGGGTGGATTATCTGAGCACCGACTCCTTGAAAGATGCCCTCTAATGCCAGTTTTAGTCCTTGCAATTTTCATGCGAGATCTGACCATAAGTAAATAGTATCAGTTTGATTTTCTACAGCCAGCTTTGTAAGCATGTACCACTATTCTTGTCAAGACATGCGCTGAGCCAATTGTTTTGCTTAAGTCATAAATCTGAACTTCAACCTTAATTGCTTAACCTTGCAGGTTCATTCAAAAATTTGGGACACATATAGTTGTTGGTGTTAAAATGGGAGGGAAGGATGTAATTTATTTGAAACAACAACATTCATCAAGCTTGCAAGCCGTTGATGTTCAAAAACGATTAAAGGAGATGTCTGACAGGAGATTTCTTGATGTAAATGGGCAATCTGACAGTAGTTTCAGGGATGCGTACGGGAAGGAGGATAAGGTATTACCCTAGCCTCTGAATCTTTTTCCCTTGGACTTCCCCTTGCATATTTTATATTCAACATTTTTTTTCTATTCAACATTAATGATCATTTAACCATGTCTAGCTATAGCATAACCCGCCACTTGCACAATAAGTTTCGTACAATCCATGTCTGTAGTTTGGCAGTACCCAAGGGGTTTCAGCTTTTGATCAGTGAAAGTAGATCACAGACTAGCTCCAAGTTCATTAATTTGAATTTTCGAAATTGACATGCATGTGCCAATAGCCATAGACAACAGATATAGTAAGGTCCGAGACATTTGCAAATGGCCTTATTTTCTGTCTCTTTATTCGAAGAGGCAAGAGCTATTTGTGTATAGGTTGTCCACTTGAATAAGAACGTCATGCCTTAAATGTTTATGGCAGTCATATGTCTTGGTATAAAAGGTGTTGTGTTTTTGTTACTTTAGTGATTTGTGTTTTTGTGTGCCATGCAGAGTGACAGAAGAGAGCAGCGACTGAGATTTGTGGAGTCCAGTCCAATGAATTCTTATGCTTCGAAGGAGGTATAGGTCTTTGTGTTGATATAATTTATGGCTATGCATAGGAGAAGTGTTATTTATGGTAATTCTTTGTGATAATCTCAGGATTTGGTAATGATGCCTAAGCGAAGAGGTGGAAAGGACAAAGATATGATCTCTCATAGCGAGTGGCTGAATAGTGTTCAAGCAGAACCTGATGTTATCTCGATGTCTTTTATACCTATTACTTCATTGTTGAATGGAGTTCCTGGTAGTGGATTTCTGAATCATGCAATTAATCTGTACCTTCGTTGTAAGTATAAATTCTGACCCTTTCAAGCTTGCTGGATAATTTATTCATCTGTCAGCTCGTAACTTATAAACATGAAATATTGAAAGTTGAAATTGCATACCTAGTAATAATACTAAGAGAAGTCTTGAGCTCAAGACCTAGTACTTAAATTGGATTATTTCAAAATAAGGTCACTCTTGTCTTTCTCACAGTTTTTTCTCTACAGCTTCCTTGTCATTGATTTATAGTTCACGGTAGTGTCTAGATTCTAGAGTTAGGATTATAGGAAAAGAACTTGTCTTTTTCTTGATGTATTTGGGTGTAAGTTTTCTGTATTCTATTCAGGACTTTAGAATCCACAGTCCACACCCTTGGCCACTCTAATGGTCAAACAAGAAAGCGAACTGGCTTATTTTTTCACAAACAAAGTCCCTATTGCTTAGTGATTCTAAGGAAATGGTTTTCTTGGGGAATATTTATTATAAAATAGTTGTCCTTTATAGCTTTGTTCACCGACTTCAGTCCCTATATATTATCTGTTGGGGAAAAATACTACTCTATTTTAGCTTATGATCATCAGCCTGCTTCTGTGAGGCTCTTATCTTCTTCCGGGTGTTTTCAGTTATCTTCATTATACTGTATATTTGTGTTTCATTATGGAGTCTTAATGTCATAAATTCCTAGTCTCTGCTAATAGCTGCAAAATAAATTAAAAAATGATGCCAGTTTCAAGAAAAATCTCTATTTAACGTAATATTTAAATTGCAACCTTTTGAAGATAAGTGTCACAATTCTATCATTAGTTCATAGTAAAAAATGCGAGCTAGTAAACATCGTTTTGCACAGCAGACAATGTAATGGGTGATGTATTCATAACAAGGGGATACATTTGAATTCATACAGATAAGCCCCCAATTGAGGAATTGCACCAGTTTTTGGAGTTCCAGCTTCCAAGGCAGTGGGCACCAGTTTATAGTGATCTCCCTCTTGGTCCTCAGAGGAAAAAGCAAAGCAGTGCATCTTTGCCAGTAAATTTTATTGGTCCAACACTTTATGTTTGTACCAACATGGTATGCACACTTTCCCTATTCTGAAACATTGTTCATCTATCTATTTTCTTGTTTTTATTCATTTCGTGTGGTATCATGATCTCTTAAATTTCGCCATGGAAAGTAGACATAGGTTAGGATAGGTGTTGGTGATAAAACATTCCCTATTTATGTGACCATTCAAATTCACATTCTTCTGTGCAGAGGATTTTTAGTGCTTATCTTTCCATAGACAACCTGATCGTTAGGATTTTTAGTGCTTATCTTTCCATAGACAACCTGATCGTTAGCTTAGACAGTTCATCTATCTGATGACTAGCTGATGCTCTTATATGTTGCTACTCACAACTGAAGTCAGAACACATGGCTAGATAATAACTATATGAATCAATTATTACTAAGAGTGAGATCTTGATGGATGGATAAGACAATGCATTTCCTTTGTGATAACAACAGTACAAACGGTATAAGATGTGGTTAGTACTTATCAAGATAAATGGATGAAAGTGAAGTGGGAAAACTCTAGTGTGCAATTGTGAAGCGCAAAAACCAAACTGGAAAAATAGTTCAGTCTAGTATTCTGTTAATCCAACCCTGGTGGCTATCAAAACTGGAAGGGCCAGTATTCAATTCCGCATGATGGGTCTGTTTGGTTTGCTGCCCACACTATAGCCCTGACAGAAAACTGGCTGCCTATCAAATCTTGGTCAATGTTTGCTTTGTTGCCAATTTTTCAGTCCACCCCCTTCTACTCACAGATCTTTGCCAAATAGTTGGCCAAATGAGGGTGAGGGACTCCTTGGCCAAAAAATTGGCAAGCCAACTCTTGCCAACATTTGGCAGGGTTTAGTGTGGGCATCAGCCAAACACATCCTAATCAATCACATATAGCTATGAATGGCAGGATTGACCATTGCTACTTTTATTTGGGAATGACGTAAACAGCAGCAGGGCATATTTAGATTCTGTCAAATTGATAACATATTTTTTTTCTTCATGAACTAATTAAGTTATAAGTTCTCGATCAACAGTTCACACTATATACAGAGTATACAAGTTTATTATTACGTTGACTGTTTCCACTCAGTTGCGGTTTCAGCGATATTTTTATCGATTTTCTTCCATCTTTTGAGCAGCTTTTTTAATTTTGTGCAGGTTGATGTGGGCAAAAGACCGATCACAGGACTCCGGTTATTTCTTGAAGGAAAGAAGAGTAACAAATTAGCTATCCATCTCCAACATCTCTGTTCTCTTCCTCAGATTATCCAGCTCGAAGACGACCCTTACAACAGCCGAACTCCAGAACCATTTGACCGCAAATACGTGGAACCAATAGGGTCGTGGAAGCGCTTCTCCCACGTCTGCACCGCGCCAGTGGAGTCAGAGGATGCTTCCATCGTCACGGGAGCACGACTAGAAGTGATCAGCCAAGGCTTCAAGAAGATACTGTTCCTCCGCTTACACTTCTCCAAGGTCGTGAATGCCCACCCCGTCAGGCAGCCCGAATGGGAGGGGTCCCCAAACCTGATCCAGAAGTCGGGCCTCATCTCGACGCTCATCAGCACACATTTCTCCACAGCGGTCCAGAAGCCGATGCCCCGCCCCGCTGATGTGAATATCAACTCTGCGGTGTACCCGGGTGGCCCCCCCGCGCCGGTGCAGCCCCCAAAGCTGCTCAAGTTCGTGGACACGACGGAGATGGCGCGCGGACCGCAGGACCTGCCAGGGTACTGGGTGGTCTCGGGCGCCAAGCTGCACCTCGAGAGGGGCAAGATATCCCTGCGGGTGCGGTACTCGCTCCTGACGGCCATGCTGCCCGACGACGAGGAGTACTCGCTTGACGACGAATTCTAGGAGCCGTGAGAAAACAAGCGGAATGAGACGACGTTGTCGTCATCCCTTCATTTGTTATGTGCAGCTGACCGCGAGGGCGCGGACGACACGAAAGATTTAGAGTTTTCGTAGCGTCCGTGCTCTTGTTGTTGGTTTCTGTTGTATACAGTTGTGGCGTTTTCTCAGGAATGAGTGCCGTGTCCTGAAATGGAGGGAGAGAAAGAAAAATTTGTTGTTTGTGGACTTGAGTTGGGCTAGGTTAGGTGACAAATCAAATTATTTGTATATATACAAAATGCAACAGGGAAACTGTTTTTGTTCTGCATTGTCAAAAGATTCAGGTGTTTGCTAGAATTGTCGTTGTGGTGTGGACTTGACTATTATTCATGCATTTGCCGAAGAATTGCTAAAATTGGGTTTGATGATGTTTCTGAACTAAGTAAATCAATATGCTAGTTGCTGCTTGAGACGTGCTCTCTCAAAATTTATGTATCGTGCTGGAGTACAGAAGGAAAAACAGAGCGCCAGCTTGAGATGGGCTCCGTGCTACTAGGTCGTTGGGCTGGTTCGTGGTGGTGGTGGACTGGTGGTGGGTTGGCTTGCTGCCGAGGGTGCTGAGTTGATGTGCGGCTAAGGTGATGTTGGGAGCTTGCATGAAGATCATGTCTCAGCTTTGTACCGCAAGTACGACTGTTGACCTTTCTAGAGGCATCACTGCATTGTTGCCGCAGCCCTCCCACACAGATGTGAAAAACCCTTGATCTTGTGTGATTAAACGATGATGGCGTTTGGTGTCGTATCCCCCTTGGGGGCTTCGTTTCTAGAGCTAGGCACCGACGAGCGGGACCAGTGGAAAGCGGTGATGTTGGCGTAGAGACTTTTGTGGAAACAATGGTGGGAGGAGCAATGTCGAAGACACGATAATGGTTCGGTTAGTCGACTCTTTTCCAACGTGTCCGGGGCCCGGGGGATTGCCTCTAATTGTTTGTTGATGTGAATTCGAAGATTCAGTGACGGGTCCCGGCGGCGTACGATGATGGGCACCAAGGTGCCCGTTTAGCAATCTTGCAACGGCGGTCTTGCCTAGTTCTCCTTCATAGTTTTCCGTCGGGGTCAGAGTTGCGTTGTCTAATCGCTGGTGGCTGAGTTTTGGTGTTGATTTTCATTTATCTCCACGTGACTTCTACAGAGTGGGTTGAGTCGACGAGCACCTACAGCAAAGTCTAAATCGTTTGCTCCAAGTTTAGGGATGATGATGATGACGCCTTCCAAGGAAGGAGTGATGTCAATGACGTCTGCATGCTGTCTCGATTAGAACCTTTTTAGAGTTGTGTGTGAGATATCTTATATGTGTCGCTCAGCGGTTTGGATTGATTTTTGTACGATTTTTTTATAATTTAATTGGGGTTTTTAGTCATTGTGTCTACTTAACATTGGCTATGGTTGATTTGGCGTAGTCATATAGCTAGCTACTGAGAGTGGCTGACGTGCGGATTTGGCGAGTAAAATGAATCAATTCACCACCTGTTCCTTTCTGTATCTAGCTGCCAAATTCATGTGGAGTGTGGTGAGTATAACTGTTGGCACTCTAGATATACATGGTAATTTTACTTGACTTTGTCACCGCATGCATCGTTGATCATGTGAAAGTGTCACCAAAACTTGCATGTAGCTGGAAATCATCAAACCGTACATGCCTTGAACAGAAGTTGATGAAACAAGCAGAGGGTAACTAAAACAAGCAAATAATACTGCACGACATGATGATAACCGGAGCTAATTAATTAATTTTTTCCACAATTAGATCCAAAGAACAAACAAAAAGAAAACAATACTTCCTCCGATCCATAATAAGTGTCGCTCATCTAGTACAAAGTTTATACTAACTTAGTACTAGATGAGCGACACTTATTATGTATCGGAGGGAGTATGTTTGTACATCACGATGATCTACGCTATTCAAGAACGCACGCACGCATATGGATCTCAATCAATCAACGGCGGCGGCGGCGGTTCCCCCTCGGGATTCCCATGGACACAATAAACGAGGCTGACGAGGCAGAACAAGGCCCCGGCGGCGAGGAACATGACCCCCAGGACGAGCCCGGCGGCGGACAGGACTCGGACGGCCGTGGACGCGTGAGCGGAGCCGGAGAAGATCACAACCATGCCGGCGAAGGAGGCGAAGAGCAGGCAGGCGCAGATCGCCATGCAGCACGGAGTGTGGCACCGGCTCACCTCGTCGGGCTCCGCCGGCACCATCGTCACGGCGAGGTTCTCCACGTCGGCCATGTTATGTACGCCTCCGCCCTCGCCCCTCGACCGATCTCCGTCTGTCTGCACGTACGTACGCCTTGTGTTGTGCTTGGGTTGGAGCTTGAAGATTGAACGCGCCTTGGATTTGGATGAGAATCAGCTAGATTCGTACTTGGCAGTAGTCCTGGATTCGGACGACTACTCCCGTCAAGTCCTATCGGGTCCACTGTCAGCTAAAAAACGTGGTGCAACATTGGGGCACTGCATGTTGCGACATGACAAAAGGAACCCTGCAACATCTACTACGTGGATGTGGAATACATATGTGTGGGTGCCCTGCCCACTGCTGCACAATCTGTTGGCACTGGCGGAATCGAGCCAAATCAAGCAACCGTATCATCTACCCACTGCTCTACTTGGCGTTCCCCGAGGGAATTCCCATGGCAGAAGAAACAGGTCAACGGCGATGATGCAACACAAAGGTTTCGACTTTCAAAGGTGACAGCGAGGACCTTCTCGAGGAACCCATGGCAGCCAATGCACAAGCAATTATGCTCGTCACATAAATGGAGGAGCAGATGAAGAGGAGGGATCGACAGACACGGCAAGGATGGCGCATTTGCATAGCGTTTCAACATGCACTATCCTGAACTCGCTTACAACAACTCTAGCAGAGCCAGCAATTTTCAACCCGCCAAAACGAGATGCAGGTCGCCGTAAATCACAAACGCAATACGAAAACATACGAGACATAATAGATCTGGCATTTAGAACAGAAAATCTATAAATTTAAATATCCTGGTGTTTTCCGCTAAATAGTGTCGATGGAACATCAGCCGAGATCATACAAACACGGAAAAAACTTAATGTTCGGCCTAGGGATGCTGGAGCACACCGCTCATGGCTTAATGTAAGGCCCGATATGCGGTACTGTTCCAGATCTAGGTGTTTCCACCCAGATCCGGGGACGAAGCCATATGCCCCGGATTTCCAACATGATATCACAACATTACAGATACAAGGATACAACATCTCATACAATTGGCATACAACTGCCTCAAATACAATACAACAGCGGAAGGTACATGTCTGAGTACAGACTACAAGCAAATGCCTACTGGCAAGGAGAAAAGCATCGATCCCCATAACCACACGGGTCCAGGCCCTCCGCCGGGATCCGCCTAACTAGTCGTCGTCGAGTCTCCACGTGAAACGTCGATCACCATACCTGTCGTCTATCAGAACCCTGAAAAGAGTTTGGGGGTAGTATCATGAGTACAGAGGTACTCAGCATCCAACTGTAGTGGTCATCTGACCCAGCAAGGACTTCATCACTCGTCATTCTAGGACAACTAGTAGTTTACGGTAAGGAAGGGGTAAGTGGTGAGGTTGCTGCCGCACTAGCATTTATGAAGTGGCTAACGATCTAGAGAGTAAGATAAGAAGCCAAGCATTCGATGAGGAATCGCCTCCAACAAGTCTTGCTATCAACTAATTACGCAAACATAACACCTATCATATCCTTGTCCTCCTCTTCGCATCCCGACGAAGAAGAAGCAGTCAAGGCACACATACGTTGATCAAGTTATATTTAAGATTATCTCAGTTGTTGTTGTCTATGAACAGGACGTAGGTCTCAAGTCGTCCATAACCGTGGACACGGCTTCTCGAAAAGATTTAACCCTGCAGGGGTGTACCAACTTCCCATTACAAGGCTCCGCACGCACGCCCATCTCTCTCAGTTGCTACCCATGATAGGAAACTATTTTATGATTTAGTCCCAAGAGATCCGGAACGACAGGTCCCTCTAACTAACAACGCACAAATCCGGGTGACCCCCAGTGAGTCGACATCCAACTCAAAAGCCGGCCGCGCTCTCGAATCGGCCTCTACCGTCTGGATGAGGTCGGATAGGTTGCCCAAACAGATGTGGACAGCCCCCTAGCTCCCTGGGGTGGACCAACAAAGAAACCATGTCTCCGCTGGCCCAAGTTGTTTTAAAAGATATCTGCTAGGAGCGACCCGACAAGATATATATGCATGTTTTCAAATGGTAAATCAGCTTGGGCCACCTCTAGAAATGTTTGAAGATAGATAGGTAAGAACATGGGACCCCATAAAATCCCACACGCGGTTAGGCACGCTCAGTCTTAAAACTAATACCCGGAACTCGGGTCCTAGGTGACTCGAATGGAACAAAGCGTCGGGGCGGGATAGCCTAGACCTTCCATCCTTCGTCGAATATAGTCAACATTTATAATAATCATATCATCAACAACAATATAATAATGTGATATCCCAAACCCAGGGGTAACAGGTAACATCGTAGCATCCTAAGCATGCATACTAAGTAGGGGCTGAGCAACGAGAAAAAGTAACATAGCAGTACAAGGTTTGCTGGGAAGGGACATGGCTGTATCGGTTTGAAAGAGGCTGTAAACATGTGGTAGGATCAAACATCGAGCCTAACCTAGACTAGCTTGCAAACCGCTGGTTGAAATAGAATGGATCATAAGTAATGTATAGTCCTTGCCTGTTGAGAAGTCGGGTTCCGAAGGTGTAGTCGATCGCACGCTCGCGTCGTCTCCGAGAGGTACCCGCGGAAGCACACAAGAAGTAAACACTGGAAAACAATCAACGGTGCACCACTATTACTACGAAGCAATACAAGATCAAAGAAACAACACAAGGCACGGCAACGCGATACGGATCTATCGTCGAGAACGGTTACTAACGATTTAAGTGGAGTACTCGTCACACACGACGATACCGCACATTTACGGTGGTTCAAGTTGCTTAGCTACAGGTGATCAAACAACGGTTGTTAACATGGCAACTCAAGCAAGCATGTCATATCACACAAACATGGCAAGGGTGAAGCATAAATAAACTATCTAATCTAGTCACTTTAAGTGGGGGTAAAACCTATACATGGCAACTATTACGGACCCCACGATATTTATTGCATTTGGTACTGTTTTTCCCTAAACAATATTTTATTATTTTTATTAGCAAGCAAGACCAGCATAAACACAATCTACATGCAATTCTAGTCAAGTTACATATAAAGAACATTTTAAACAGATCAACAGATAAAAAGTTATAGCAGTTACAGTTTACAGTGGCAGGCAGTGTAATTAGCAGGCAAACAACAGGTAAACAAAGTCAAACATGGCAACAAAGCACAAATTATTAAACTAGACACAAAACTAAGCAAGTTTCATATTTTACGCGTCGCAATCGGAGCTACGGTTAAAAAGCTACGGGCACCGAAAAAATCCTAATACAAACTGCCTAATTAAATAAAAAAAACCTAGCAGAGACAAAAAAAACCTAAAGGGGTCGAATCTGCTACTGACCCGGCCCAACGGTGCACAGCAGCAACAAAAAATAAAAAAAGGAAGGGCACCACTGGGCCAATTCCCAGGCCGCGGGCTGGAGTGGGCCGTGCCTGCGCGCGTGGGCCGCCTGGCTGGTGTTGGCCCACCTGGCCGTGGGGTCCACTGGTTGGACGGTTGGGCGGCTCCTCCCGTGCCCGTGCCTGGCGGCCAGGCTGCCGACGAGCGGCGAGGCGAGGGGCGAGGAGCAGGCGCAGGGGAGGCTGGAGGAGGTCGAGGACGGCGGAGCTCCTCGGCGGCGCGGCTTCGAAGGCAAGGCGAGGCGGCGGCTCGGGCGAGCTCGGGCCATGGAGGCTCCTCTGTCCATGGCGGCTGGGTCCTTGCTGCTGCGAGAGAGAGAAGGGGTGAGGGAGGAGAGGAGAGAGGGAGGCAGGGAGGCGGGGGCGACCTGCGGGGTCGGCGGCGCACTGGCCGGAGGCGAGAGGCGGCGGAGAGGAGCACGGGCGGCTCCATGGGAGGCTTCTCGGGACGAGCTCGGGCAGAGTTTGCTCCACGGGTGGCTGGCACGTCTCTGGCCGTCAGATCGGCCGATCTGACGGTCCAGATCCATTGGGCTGGATCCAGATCTGGGAGGCTAGGGTTTGCTGCGAAAATTGGGTATTTGGGGCCAGATCTGGGGCTGGTGGCTGCCTAGGGAAACCCTAGGTGGGGTGGGAGTGTGGTGGTCTTTATATAGCATGGGTGGCTGGCAGTTTGCAAAAACATCCCCGGTTTTTATCTCTCGCGCGCGGTGCTCACGTTTCTGACCGCCGGGGTCCGCAGTACCTCCGATTCGGGTAAAACTTCGAACTGCGCGATCGGTGCGTCGAGCCGGAGGCGTTCACCTCGCGCTGGAACCGTTTCGAAAACACTTTCCGGGGCGCTATAAAAATATCCCGTTTAGTTATTAAACGGGGTTTTACGTTCCGTTGGCTGCGGCTGGTCTCGTGCGGTTATCGCGATGGTGATCGGGTAAAACCCAGTGTCACAAAGGTCGAGTGTCAGGGTGGCAAGGGTCGGTCTCCGTCCGGTACGATATAAGAGGGGGGAAAATAATCGCCGATTGATAAATCGGGGATGCAAACACCGCAAACAAATCAAGCAATCAAACAATACACGCCGAAAATAAATTTTTTAATTTTTGCAAAAACTGGGCTGTTACACTTAACGTGGAGGTAGTATGGACTCCACGAGCTAGTGCTCGTCATTGGTGGCCTCGAGGCACTCGGTGACGCCTTCTTCGCCGGCCGTCACCGCCTCCCGATCGGCGACGAGGTCGCGCTCCGCCTCGCGGACACGCTGGATGGATGGCTAGAGCAGGTTCCCGGCTTGAAGAAGCAACTCCAGGAACACCTATCGTCGTTGCGGTTGCGTGCATGTTCCAAACGTCAAGGTTCGACCGGGCCCACGAGATAGAGGGAGCTTCTCACCTCCGCGTTGTGGCGGGTGCGCTCGCGAGACGCTGACCCGCGCCTACCTCCACGGCCCCTAATTCCTCCACCTGCCATGGAGATTTCTCGCTGGAGTTGGGAAGGGGAAACGCCGAAGGAGAGGAAGATTGTGGTGGAGAGGGGGAGATGGTTTACGACACGGTAACCCTAAATTTCGTGGGGCCATAGATATAGCGGTAGAAACGGCCATTTGCGGATCGCACACATTTTTTCTACGGATCGGGTGGAAATGTCGTATCTGTTTTGGCTTGCAAAACCACGAAAACTGCAAAAGGCCCGCATATATGCGGACCAGCGATGGGATAACGGCCTGCTAGAGTTTCTCTTAAGCAGGGCTCCAAAGTTTTGGGCAATAAGGAGGAAAGTCACCTTTTACTCCCGAGCTCAAATATTTCCTAGTGAACAGTAAATTCTACATAATTGAAAACAAATCCAAAAAATTATATTTTTCTGTAACAAACTTTGACAAATGTTATAAGTGCTTCCAAATTGTCATGATGAAATAACATTCGTGGAAGTGACAAAAAAATTACGCCTCCCGCCGCCAAGGCCGCCGCCTTGCATCCAGTCCATCCAAGACCATCCAAAGAGCCGGCTTTGGTCAGAGGGGACGCCCACGACCAATGAGACTGCAGCCCACATCCCGTCTTTAACATCGTCGAAACCGCCGCCACACACAAATGGACGGGGAATTAATGGGGAGAAGGGGGAGCGGACGCATACACGACCGGCACACCCCGTGCCAACGACGGGCAGCCAAAGTTGCGCTGCCCATCCCTCCCACCAAGCTCCTCACCGCCCACCACGACGGTCAAAGCAGATCCGCGCAAGGCCACCAATGTCGACCCGTCCATCAACCAGGGAAACCCGAAGACCGCCGCTGACACCAAGATTGCTCACTGGAGGGTCCATCGCGCCGCCGCCAATAGATCCGAGAGGATCCCATTGAGCACGCCATCCACCACCGCCTCGCCACCACCTCCACCCATCATCATGGAGGGTCCGACCGCAGCCCAGACCACCCATAGCCCGCGTCGCCGGAACGCAGAACGGGACGCTACCGGGCAGCCGCGCAGGCCACCATCGCACCCGAGACGCCGGCGTCCTGACGCACCCCACCGACGAAACCGCCGCCACCACCCCCACCGGCCGAAGGCCGCGGCAGGGATGGACGCCCGCAGCCCGGTGCCCCCAAAGGGCCAGATTCAGTCGCACCAGGTCCAGCCACCATCGCGCCACAACCACCCGACTCCTGTCGCGCCACTAAACGCCGCCGTTGTCGCAGCCACGAGACGCTGCCGCGCTGCCTGCCCGCCGTCCAGCGAAGCACCCGGCTCGCTCGTCCCGGCCCGTGCCAAGAACCCCAAGTGAAGGGACGAAGGAGTCCCGCCGCCGCCGGCAACGGCCGGGCTTTGCCCGGTCGCGCCCTCTGCCGGTGGCGAGGGGGGCGGGACAGGAGAAGGAGGGGGGCTGGAGGGGATGATGCTGGCGCCCTCCCGTCCCCCTCGCGGGTTGCGGCGCGGGAGGGGAACCCTATGGGGGCGTCTTTTCAGAAATTTGTTCTCAACAGAACGTCTTTCTGAATAAATATGGATAACCAAAGGAGGATGCATTAGTTAGCTTGGTGGATAATGTGTGTCTCAAGGAATCAAGGAGGGAAGGGTTTTCATGATATTCATTGTTCAATCTAACACTATTTTGAAATTTAAGTTATTCCAGTTAATAAAAACAAGAATTTAAAAACTATTTTGGAGTTTTAAAATGTTTTTATAATTATAATTTTTCTCACATGTTAAGAATTTTTCATGAATTTTTTTTTGACTTAGAAGTATATATGCATATCCAAAAAATGTTCAAAATTTAAAAATCTTCACGAGTATTACAATTTTTTTTCAAATTATAAAATGATCCCAAGTTCGGAAAATGTACACGAATTGAAAATTAGAAAAAGAGAAGAAAATCAGTAGGAAAAAACACAGACATAAACTCTACGCACATGGGGCGGCCCAGTAGGACATGCCGGCTGGTGTGGAAAAATTAAAAATCTGGCATTTTTCTAAAATATTATCACAAAATGAATTGATTTCAGAAAAAATCACAAAATGACCCGTTTACGTGACGCGCGGCCCGGTCCCTTGGATGGGGCGACATGTTGGGACACCACGAGTACACGACAACACGCCTCGGCCACCATGCTAGTTTTTTTTGTTAAGGAACACATTACAACTCTGACGCTAACATACACGAGTATACAATCACCTTTATGACGTATACACGCATACCCTATCCCTATAAACATCTCCGCAATCTTGAGATTAACGAAGTCACCACCTCGTCTTCGACATGAACGTCTCCTTCCACTGAAAGCGCATCGTCGAAAGACCTGAAATAAATCAAAAAAATACGAGCACCATTGTCAAATCTAAGATTTAAACTCTGATGGACTGAAGACACAACTATCCGCCTACCCAACTCAACCACAAGTTGATTCGCGCCACCATGCTAGTCGGTGCGACAACAACTATCTCAACTGAAGGCGGCATGGGTCATTTCATGAGTTTTTTTAAATTTATTTATTTTATTTTCAGAAAAGGGCCATTCATTCCTTTTCACTAGCGGCGCCCGATGCGCGGAATAGGATCAGCGGAAAGTGCAGCTGTGTGCACGCACACTACCTCTACCCAGGCGAGGACAAGGCACCCGGCCTTATGTCAAGACGGGGAAAGTTTCGAGCGGAATTACTTTGCATACGATTGATTCACATTCGATGAGTTGATACGGCGTCCCAATGCAGCGTGACGATGCTGCATCCACAAGTTTTGTCCTACGGGAAGCAACCCTCAAGCTTTGAGGTACCAAAAGGTAACTTTTATTTAAGCGATTGAGATGAGTATCAAGAATGCCTACCCAGGAACGAGTGGTATAAAGTATAAGCTGGCTTCGTTCCATGGAAATTGACACTAGGTGAAAGATACATGAGATATAAGGCAAGTCAAATAAATTTTGGTACTATAGCAATGATTCTGTGCTCAATTAACAAATACTACTCCCTCCGTAAAGAAATATAAGAGCGTTTAGATAACTAAAGTAGTGATCTAAACACTCTTATATTACTTTACGGAGGAAGTACATAGGAATGAGTGGAACATGAAATTCAATGCTAGCTTCTTCCTCAGCGCTTCAAGATATAGGCGGCCACGATCCAAATCAAGAAATTCGTAACGATGGAACAAGTACAACACAAGGTATGGAGAGTGCGACATGCATGAAATTCATAGCTAGCGTCTTGCACGCCGACTCATTCTAAAGACCTTGAACCGAATCAAGAAATTCGCAGCGGTGCCGTACAACATAAGGGCCGCTATAAAAAATGCTACAAGGAGCGGATCCATGGAGCTGCTACCGATGGCGAAGGAACCAGCAGCAAATACAGCCATGGAAAACATCATAGCTGCTATGGATTTCAGGGTTTTGGTAGGCGGGGCTTCTCGCATGGACATAAGCATGATCATCACTGTCAGCGCATTCGCGATACAAAATGTGTTTACCACCAAGAAAATAAAATAGATCAAACCGCCGCGATCTTCGATCGGAGGACGCATGTTTGCCTGGTATGACATGCCGACGAACAGCGCTGCCACCGCCATCAACCACCCACGCATATCCTGGAGGAACTTCTTGTCGTCATGATCTGTACCTGCATCGCCACATGCTGCATCACAGCTAGCAGCAGCTTGTCGAGCTGCCAATGCTGCCGCCGCTGCAGCATCAGACCGTGGCACATTGCCGTTACTAGCCCCAACGCAGACCTTAGCAGCTACTCGAGCCGACGAAGCTGCTTCTGCTGCTTGACCATGATAAAAACTCACCGCATCACAGTTTTTAGCAGCTTCTATGGCGGCCGAAGCTGCCGCTACAGCACGGCGACTTTCTGCAGCACAACCCACAGCAGCTTTTCGAGCTGCTAAAGATGCTGCCTCTGCAGTGGCACTCGCCGCCTTGTGGCTGGCCGCAGCTTCTTTAGCTGCCAAAGATGCTGCGGCCGCAGCTTCTTTAGCAGCCAAAGATTCTGGTGTTGTTGCCCAGCGACCTGCCACATCATACCAATTGATAGCAGTTTTTTCAGCTACCAATCTTGCTGCTGCAGCATCGTCACGTGCTGCAACACACAAGGCAGCAGCTCTTTGAGCTGCCAATGTTGGTGCTGCTGCATCTTCACATGCCGTAAAACAACCGTGAGCAGCTGCTTCAGCTTCACCCTTTGCAACTATTGCCTCTACAATGGCCACATTAGGTGCTATTGCTATCATGGTTTGAACTCGTGGCTGGCCGGCTATAGATGCTGCCTCTAAATATTAGGCGAATGTTAGATGTTTACAGACAGCATGCCGCGTTTATATAGGTCCTCACTAACTCAAGTCTACTCTGCCAGTACCGTTGGCCATGATCGCTATTAGCTGTTGGATCAGTTAGTTAAAAAAGGCTGGTAGGTAGTCAGTCATCATAAACATATCTTCCAAGTGGAAACTAACATAATTAAGTTAGCTAACTCGATCTAATCAAGAGAGCTCCATTTAATCAATGCACACAGCCTGAATAAAGACACCTCCAGGATGGCTACGTCTCCCACCATCCAGTATCAGAGGAATAGAAAGGAAAAGGCACCCATTGTGGACCCTGAGGAAGAAGAAGCTGCAGTATTCAGGGATTATACAAAGGATACATAAAAAAAGAAGAACGGTGAAAATAGACACTGCTTTACTTGCAATATTGTGCACCTGAACTCCCATCCGAAATTGTTAAAAATATGTATGTGCCATTCTGCAAGGTTGCTGAGAAAGACTGTGAAGAGGAGCAGCTGAAGAAGACCAAAAAGAAGAAAACCAATGGTGTTGCCTTCAAAGTAGTGATCTTCTTCTTAGTGCATGCCATAGTAGTATATTTTGGTGTCATGATGAAGCATCACAATCACATAAATGGAACTGGATATGTACTTCTTTTGAGGCATGCCACGTATCATTTAGTTGGTCAACTCTGTAGTATTATGAGGGATGCAATAAGTAATACTATTAGTGGATTTGCTATGTGCTCTTTAATTATATTCAGTGGGGCATTCCAGGCATAGACCAACACTCTGCTGGGACTATATATTCAGTATCATCTACAACTCATTATGAATAGAAACTGGAATGTTATGAACTGGAATATCAGAGGGATCAATGATAGTAGCAAATGGCTTGCTTTGAGTGCTGAAATCAAGGAAACCGGGAGTGACATTATCCGTATACAAGAAACTAAAAGAGAATTATTTGATAGCAGATATTTTAACAATTTCTGCCCCAGACACATCAATAAATTTGATTATGTCCCTTCTGTTGGGGCATCTGGTGGTATTTTGACTGCATGGAATGACACATTGTTTATGGGTGAAACATTATTCTCGAAAATGATTTATCTTTATCTATTCGTTTCAAATCAAAGATGACTAGAGATTCATGGATTCTCACTAATATTTATGGGCCTTGTCATGAGGATAGAAGAATGGAATCTCTCACATGGTTTCAGGACATTGACATGCCAAAAGAGACAAGATGGATTATTATGGGTGATTTCAATTATATCAGGTATATATCCACACAATAGGAATGGAACATGAGGAAATTTTCAGGATATGATGAGGTTTAATGAAGCTATCATTACACTTGGGCTGAAGAATGCACCACTTCTTCAGAAATTAGATTGGATATTTACATCTGAATCTGGGACTAATTCATACCCTAATACATTGGTGATTCCACTTGCTAGACCTATATATGATCACTCACCCTGCATGGTACATATTGGTACACACATTCCCAAAGATGCTATTTTCATATTTGAGAATTATTGGGTACAGATGGAGGGATTCAAAGAATTTGCAAAACAAAATTGGATCCAACCTATTCAGGTAAAAGACAGTGCATGTTTAATGAAGAATGTCGAAGTGGGTTTCTCGGCCACCGCACCAGCTTAATGCCAGCACATGATGAATGGGTAGTTGTCACGTCGCGTCTCTTCGACATTGAAGATGCACGGAGATTAGGCTCTCGATCGACGCGCCATCCGTTTCTAGTGGCCATTCACATCCGCTCTGGCTGAGCATCAACGTCGGCTGCAGTAAGCGGACATGCATGTGCTCTGCCGGCATTCAATGCTAGCGACCTAGCTACATGAATGTGCGGCAATCGATTTGTGCGCGGAAAGATTTTTTGGCGCGGAAGGATTTTGGGTGGTGCCTAGATGTCGGATGAGAACGTATCAGTAGTCCGGACTCCCGCAAAGCCCCCCTGATTTGCGTGAAAATGGATATACGGACTGGTCTGTGAAGGAATACAGACCATATTGAATGAGAAAACTGATTCGAATACAAACAATTACAAAGATTTAAGGGTTAATGTTGAAGAGAACGTATCAGTAGTCCGGACTCCCGCAAAGCCCCCCTGATTTGCGTGAAAATGGATATACGGACTGGTCTGCGAAGGAATACAGACCATATTGAATGAGAAAACTGATTCGAATACAAATAATTACGAAAGATTTAAGGGTTAATATTGAAGATGCGCTAAACAACTAAACAACTCCAGACGTCCATTTACACTTCGCCATCGGTTGAAAGATTCTTCAGGCAACGCATGAGAGGCGGGACCATAAAACAGCTGTTTCAACCACTATTTACAATATTTTGATACCTAGACCATCTTACCACAACAAACGCTGAGTATCTTCCTTCGTGGTAACATGCGTTGTCAGACTGCATAAAAAAACTGAATCTCTATCCACACACACAAGTGTACACACTTAAAAACATTATAGTAAATCTCACTTCTTATTCAAATGAACCATCTTTGTTTGACAAAAGACTCTCGAGTATTAACAAGAGACTCATAATTGAGGTTGCATAAAGACAAGAAAAGCATCTCTTCTGGCGCCCGGTCATCCCAGCGCTGCTGTGGGAAGCTATGGCATGTGAATGAACGTGGTCTCGCTAGCATCGGTGAATTTACAGAGAAATTTGAGCAAATAGAAGAGTGCTCAACCATGTTGCTCGCTGAACTTCTGACAAACCGCTGACTTCTGACAAGGCCATCGCAAAACTTCTGGCAAACCGCTTAAAAAATGTAGAATTTTCTATACCCGGCTGACATTCTACATGTCTGTGCACAGACAAAAGCACCCACCATCGTCGTCAAACTTGATTTTGCTAAAGCTTTCGACTCGGCATGTTGGGCCTCCCTTCTCGCTATTTTTAAAAGCTCGTGGCTTTTCCTCAAAATGGATAGCTTGGATAGAAACCCTACTGCATACCAGAAAAACTGTCGTTCTTCTAAATGGAAGAATCCCAGGACCCTGGATACAATGCAAACGCGGTCTTAGGCAAGGCGACCCTCTCTTCCCCTTTTCTGTTCATAATCATAGCCGATGTCCTACAACGTTTGCTTAACCAGGCCTCCGATCTACATCACATTCAGCACCCCGTCAATAACGTGTTCCAATCAGATCAGAACCTCAAGTCAAATCAAGTCAAATCAGAGCAGAGGTAATTCAGAAAGCAGTGCATGCAACAATGGTAGTATGACACAAGGCATAATCAGATTACAAGTTGTACCAAACAAGCAATTAACCTAAGCATTGCTGGAGACAAAAACCATGCAATGTAGTAACAATGAGATAACATGAACAAACTGATTAGATCAAGTAAACAGCTAGTCTAGCCTAAGATGCCCTAGTTGTAACAAAGCCTCGTCCTGGCGTGTCCCCGTGGTATTTCCATAAATACAGGCCTCCATCGCAATTGAGCAGAAGGAGATCCCGACGGCAAGGCCGAGGATCCCCACGAGGAGACCCAAGGCCGTGAGCGTATGAGGGGAGCCGCCCAAGACGTACACCATGGCACCGGAGACACCAAGGGTCGTGCAGCCGAGGCATGCTGCCAAGCATACATGTGCGAGGCCACCCATGTCGTCTCGTTGCGGCTCCTCGGCCTCGTCGTCGCCGGCGGCAAGGAAAGGGTTCTCGGGGTCCTCCATACGCCGGCGCTGCCTGTATCTTGTTGTTGTTGTTGATTGCAATCTCAAAACATGATGGATGGACTAGTGTTCAGGTCGGTTTGTTGGGCGCATATTCTTCTTCTCCGAGCTGGTCTCTGAAAAACAACGTTTCTCCTTTTTTTTTTTTCTATATATTAGCAAATATGTCCATGCGTTGCAATGGAGAAAAAAAAATCGCATGCTTTCAACATAATAAACTCGACTCAAGATCCCTTTAGATGTCCATATTATATATTTAACATAGCGCTTGAATTACGTTGTTCCTTATTTTCCTTACCACCTTCATCGGTTATGGTTGTGGTGTGCACTTAATAGCAATGCGTTCGATGTGATGAATTTCAATGTGATAATCTCGACAATCGCAAACAGGCCTATCATTGAAGCACGTCATTAATTACAAGTGAATGTCTGGTAGTTTAAAAAATAATCTCGCCAAGCTTCACGTGACGTTTGTGCTTCTCCAGATATGGTCTACATCATCGCTCATACACCCTTGCATTTTTAAATTCTATACTTATTTTAAATGCATTAACATTGTTTTTAAAACACATATTTTTTATATCACGTGGACTTTTTTGAAAGATCTTGAATACTTTTAGAAAATATGATTATATTTCCAAGCACGTGAACACTTTTTGTAATGATATGAAACTTGTTTTGAGAAAAGGGAGAACATTTTTTTTAATCATATGAACATTATTTTAATACTTGAACACTTTTCTCAAAACTACACAAACATTTTAAAGTGCATAAAAGATTCTTACAAATTAGAAAGCATCTTTCAAAAGCTTTAAATGAGACAAAAACCAAATGTTAAATTAGTAAAGAACGTTGGTGAGGGCTTGTGCAGAAGCGAGCTAAAGTTAGGTTACAACGAAAAAGGAAAGGGTGCGTACGATTTTTGTACGTGTGCGTACGAAGAAAAACGGGAAGGCGTATCTCGGGCCAAGCGGGAAAAAGAAAAAAAGGTGCAGATCGGGTCCAAGAGGGGAAAGAACAAGCTTATTATATTGCGGGATGATTTTCATAAATGTCAAGTTTTTTTTTTTGCAAATACCACCGAACTGGTCGAAACTTAATCAGGAAGTTGAAGAATGAAGCTGGTAATTGGGTGGAAGGAAATTCGGACCTAAAGCCCCTGATTAAAGACTACTTTGGTAGTTTATTAACATCCGATAATGTCAATGTGGATGAAGGGCTCCTGAATACGGTAAAGCCCCAAGTCACTAGTACCATGAATTTGTTTCTGATGGCGGAGTATTCCAGGGAGGAAGTTAAAAAAGCTTTGTTCCAAATAGGGGATCTGAAAGCTCCGGGTCCTGACGGACTGCATGCAGTATTTTTCAAGCGCTTCTGGCACATTTTGGGAGATGACTTAACTAATGAAGTTCTCGACGCTATAAAGATCAGGAAGATTCCTGAGGGGTGGAACTCAACAAATATAACTCTGATTCCCAAGGTGGATAGCCCGGAGTTGATTACTCAGTATAGGCCGATTAGCCTCTGCAATGTAATCTACAAAGTGATTTCAAAAATGCTTGCAAACAGGCTGAAGAAGTTTCTCCCTGACAATATATCGCCTACTCAAAGCGCGTTTGTTCCTGGCAGACTCATTACGGATAATGTCTTGGTAGCCTATGAATGTTTTCATGCTATTAAGAAAGAGACCCACGGCTCAAATGGCATGTGTGCGGTGAAATTAGATATGAACAAAGCATATGACAGGGTGGAGTGGACTTTCCTCCAAAAGATAATGTTGAATTTGGGTTTTTCTGAAGAGTGGGTTCAACTGATTATGGATTGTGTGTCTTCTGTAAAATATACAATCCGGTTTAATAATACGGAGACTGATGAGATTGTGCCATCCAGGGGGTTGAGACAAGGCGACCCCCTCTCCCACTAGTAGAAAAAGGCCCATTTGTCCCGGTTCTATAGGGCCTTCTGTTCCGGTTCTGGAACCGGGACTAAAGGGTCGTTACTAAAGCCCATGACCTTTAGTCCCGGTTCGCTTACGAACCGGGACAGATGGGCCTCCACGTAGAAGCCGGCTGGAGCGGGGGCTGGAGGACCTTTAGTCCCGGTTGGTGTTAAAAACCGGGACTAAAGAAATTTTTCGAAATTTGTTTTTTTTATTATTTTTTTTTGGATTATTTCGAATCTTTGAATTATTTGACAATTTAATCTCTAATCACCCCTCCTCACTGCTTCAGAATTTAATCTCTAATATGATTATAATCAACACTCATTCCAAATCATCTAACTTCCCGGCCGGTCACCCATCCTCTCACTACTCCAGCCCGAGCACGCTTAACTTTCAGGTTCTATCTCCCCTAGTTTCCAAGTCTGCACTTGTTGCTTTCCTAACAATAGTAAGATATCAATCATTATAACCCTTAGGTCTTGATATCACATGATTTAATTTTTTGAATTCCAAACAATTATTAAAAAACAATCACGATTAACAAACAACAATGATGTCAGGATTAACAAAAAAAGCAATCACGATTAACAAACCAAATATATATATATATATATATATATATATATAAATTCATAATATTTTATTACAGAAGATCGAAGCTAGAAGCGTCTAATCTAACGACTAGAGCTAAACTACTCGACCTTCTGCTTCTTGGCGGAGGTCCCGGCGCCCTCATCGTCGTCGCTGGGTGCCGCCCGCTTGGTGGCCTCCTCCGATGCGACTTTCGCCTCCACACGCGCCGTCATCTCGGCCCTCTTCTTCTCCTTCTTCTTGGCCCTCGCCTTGGCCAGGTTCGCGCGGGACTTCTCCACACGATCGGCACGACGAAGTTCCTGCGCCTCCAGCCGTTCCAGCGCCGCCAGCCGTTCCAGCGGGTCGTCGGCGGGGGGCGGGCTGTCGTCGACGGCGCGCAATCGTCGCCCGCGCTGTCGAGGCCGCCGCTTCGGAGGCGGGTCCCAAAACTTGCGCCTTTCGGAATTGTCCTCGTCCGACGGGGTGTCGGAGTCGGACGGCCATCGTAGCGGCGACCCCGACATGGCGGCGAGAAGCTCGTCGGGTGCGAGGGATGAGAAGGGAAGATGAGATTAGATGAGTCGGATGGAAGAGTGCTCCCGGGCGCCCTTCGTCTACTTATAGCTAGCCTGAGAAGCTCGTCGGGCGCGCGCCCGACGAGCTTCCCATGCGCGTGCGGCTTCCCAACGTGCGCCGCACGCGCATGGGAAGCTCATTGGGCGCGCGCGGAAGACGAAGCGCCGTCATTGGTCCCGGTTCGTAGCTGGAACCGGGACTACAGGTATCCTTTAGTCCCGGTTCCAGCTACGAACCGGGACCAATGGTTGGAGGCCGCACGCGCATGGGAAAAGAAACCGCCTCGGGACGAAGCGCGGGAAGACGAAGCGCCATCCATTGGTCCCGGTTCGTAGCTGGAACCGCGACTAATGGCCAACCTTTAGTCCCGGGTTCAGCTACGAACCGGGACCAATGGATGGAGGCCCATTGGTCCCGTTTCGTGTCTGGAACCGGGACTAATAGGTCCAGACGAACCGGGACCAGTGCCTCACGAGGCCCGGCCGGCGCCCTGGGCGCACGAACCGGGACGTATGCCCCCATGGGTCCCGGTTCGTGACTGAACCGGGACTAATGGGCTGGCCAGGTCTGAACCAAAGCCCTGTTTTCTACTAGTGTCCCCTAATTTGTTCTTGCTCTGCTCGGAAGGATTATCGAGTATGCTTGAACACGAACAGGAAATTGGAGGTTTGGAGGGAGTGAGGGTATGCAGGAATGCACCCTCGATCTCACATCTGTTATTCGCTGACGATTCCTTAATCCTAATGAAGGCTGACACCAACAATGCGAATACTTTGCAGAGAGTGCTTCAAACATATTGTCACAGCTCGGGCCAATTGGTAAGCAATGCGAAATCAAATATATTTTTTAGTCCTAACACCAATGTTCTGGTTCGAGAGAATGTCTGCAGAGAACTGAATATATTGACAGAAGCAATGTCTGACACTTATCTGGGGCTGCCATCCATGGTTGGAGTTGACAGGTCGGACTGTTTTCAACACCTAGTTGACAGAGTATGCCAGCGAATAAAAGGGTGGAAGGAAAAATTCTTGTCAATGCAAGGCAAACAAATCATGATCAAGTCAGTTCTGCAGGCGATTCCTTCGTATGCTATGTCAGTCTTTAAGCTTCCAAAGAATATCTGCAAATCTATCACTGATGAAATATCAGGTTTCTGGTGGGGTGACGATGAAGAGAAGAAAAAGATGCATTGGTTTTCTTGGTGGAAGCTTTGTGTTCCGAAAAAGAGTGGTGGTTTGGGATTCCGTGACATACACAGTTTTAATCTTGCTATGTTAGCAAAACAGTGTTGGCGCTTAATCCAAAATCCTGACTCCTTGTGTGCACAAGTTTTGAAAGCAAAATATTACCCTGAGGGAGATATCCTGAAAGCGGGTCCAAAGAAGGGTTCTAGCTATACCTGGCAGAGCATCTGTTCAGGCATCCAAACTTTTAAAAGGGGATGCATATGGAGGATTGGCTCGGGAGAAACTGTGGATATATGGAATGACCATTGGATTGCAGCCAGTCCATCAAGGAAAGTTATCACCCCGAGGGGGGGGGGCTAATGGTTTCCAAAGTAACTGATCTCATAAACCCTGTAACAAATGGTTGGGATGTGGAGCTCATCCAAGATATCTTCTCCCCAGTTGATGTTCACAGAATCTTGGGGATCTCTCTTAACAGCAGAATGACTGAAGATTGGGTGGCTTGGAACTACACCAAGAGTGGGACTTTTTCAATGCGTTCGGCATACCACAGAGAATTCGAGCACAATCACGGAGAGAGTCTAAGCCGGTCTGATGGACAAGGTAGAACTAATTTAAACCCTGTGTGGAAGGAGATGTGGAAGCTCAAGATACCGGGGAAAGTAAAGCATTTTGCTTGGAAAGTTCTGCATGGGACCTTGCCTTGTCTGATCACCCTTGCAAATAGGCACATAAAATGTCCAACACAGTGTGTCATGTGCAAGCGTGCGGGAGAGGACACTCAACACTGCTTGTTCACCTGCAAGCGTGCTCGAAAAGTTTGGAAGGTGCTCGGCCTTCAGGGAATGATCAACGAAGCTGTTGCGGAAGACAGATCGGGAGCGACAACTTTGGAGATTTTGATCCAAAAAACGGGAGTCTCGGGAGAATTGCCTGCTGCTGAACTTACCGTTATCACTGCATGGTACTTATGGTGGCAGCGTCGGCAAGTTTCAAATGGCTTACAAATTGTCTCCCCTGAAAGAACTGCGCTATCCATTCGAGTGCTGGCCACTAACTTCATCCGCTCGCTGAATCCCAAGCAAGTCCCGAGACTGTCCTCCCAAGTGTGGAGGAAACCTGATAGACATTAAAATCAATGTAGACGCCTCTTTCCACCACGATAGTCTGTCGGGTGCCTGTGGAGCTGTTTCCCGAGATGAGAGAGGAGACTATATCGATGCAGCTAATTGGACTCTGGATTATGTAAACTGTGCGGACTCAGCAGAATTATCGGCTGTGAAATATGGCTTGTATTTGGCTGCCCATATTGAATGCAACAGAGTCCTCATCGAGTCGGACTCCACCTTTGCTGTTGAATCAGTTGGGCAAGAGGAAATCTTCCTTGGACAAGATGCAGGCACTGTGATTGAATGTAGAGAACTAGCGGCAGAGTTGTGTTCCTTCTCGATTAAACACTGTTTTAGAGAGGCCAACAAAGTTGCTCATGAGCTTGCCAAAGTTGCATATGATAACAAAGCTTCGGGATTGTGGGATGCTTCTATCCCTGACTTTATTTCTCTAGCACTTGTAAATGATCTATCTATCATCTGAGGAATAAAGTGTTTCATTGTGTCAAAAAAAAAGCTTTTGTAGCAAACTGCTCCTTGTTGCAACGGACATAAGACTTGTTGCAAATGCCGAATGCTGACACCTCAATAGGAAAAGAAAAGAAATTTTTTGCTCGACGCAAGCTCAACATGAAGGCAATAAGACAATAGAAAAAACAACTCAACATGAGCGCAACAAGATTGTGTTGCAAAGCTCCGATCTAATACGAGCCTGGTTGCAAATGCTAACACATGACAACATGAAAAAAAAATCCAGCTCAACGCTATGTGAAAAGTAAATTTAAACACAGATTATTCGTTATGAAAATTGTAGGCATTCAAGATGTTTATGTGTGCAAGATGCATACAAAATTTCGTGTTGTTTGCATATATGAGTGCTTGCTTTCCTCCAGGCCGTCTTGATAACCTCCTCAACTGTTTCCTCAGATAGGCAACGAGCCTCAAACTTACGACCGTAGGAGGGCCTAGGATCAGCCACCTCCTCCAAATATCAGGTGTCCAAACAGATCGGCCTATGATCAGACTTCCCCATCTCCAGGTTGCACAAACCTTCTAGCGGGAAGTAAAGCATCCAATCTGCATTGGCGACTGCTCTATCCAGCCTCTCCCGAAGCCCTCCTCTAAACCAGGTATAGACATCCCCAGTATACCCATATCCTCAAGACCACAATCAGCGAGTGCATCTTGGAAGGCCTGCATGCGTCTTTGTTGTCGTGGAACACCACCATCTTTTTCATGTGAGAATAGAATCTCATTGAAATCGCCTATCACAGTCCATGGGAGATTGGACTGTACATTCAGATCACGTAAAATTTGGTACGTTCGATCTTTATTATCCCAGCTGGGCTCACCATAAATGCCCGTGAGTCTCCATGGGTCTCCATTTTCCTCTTCTACCGTCACGTCAATGAAGTCGAGTGTGGCTGTCCAGGAGTAGATCCTAACCTCCTTCTTCAGACTAGCATTAACCCTCCTTTTCTACCATCAACACTTGGAGAAACAATCATGTTGTCCATCCTCAATTTCTTTCTCAAAAATTCTGCCTTCTCTTCATCCAGATGCGTTTCAGACAAGAAAAACATGTCCGGTTCCTGCCGCCTCTGGATATCCAAAAGCGAGCGAACTGTCGGGGATCCCAAGATGCCCCGACAGTTCCGGCTTATGAGTTTCATTGGTCCTGGCGGTCACCCTCGAGGGGAGCCGCCAATATATAAACTGTTGGAGATTCAGTCTCAACAACCATGTCCGTCATTTGCTTTTGCTTTTTCCTGTTTTCACTCTTATGGGGGGTACCCTCCGGATCTTCAGATAACTTTCCAGAATCAACCTGATCAACAATCATGGCCACAGTGGAGCTCTTAGAAGCTAGCACCAAGGCCTGATTTTCCTCTTCTGTTGGTATTATTGGATCCGCAACAGAATCTTCTGCCAATCTCTTCCTCTCATTTAGATCATCCTTTTCAATTCCTTCATTGGTGGCCGCATCAAAATCTGAGATCAAATTTGCATTAACGGATGGAGGAGCTCCATTGAATGCTGCATTGAACCGCCATGAAGCAGCCGGGAATTCGCCTCTGCCTCTCCCTCTGCCAGGGCCCTCAAAAAACCCTCTCCCCCGTCCAAAGGGGGGAGCTTCAGTAGCCTGACTACCTTCCCCCTCCGTGCTACCTCTTCCACGGCCTCGTCCAGCATTAGATCTTTCTTCTAGGATGAAATCTCCCCACTCAAAGGTGGATGGATCATGCTCACCGGAGCCACATTCTTGATGCCAATGCCCTAGTAAGCCACAATGTGCACAGAAAACAGGAAGCTTTTCATACTGGACCTGATACCAAGTTTTCTTGAGGTCCTTGGTGATAGACACAAACCTAACTAGTTTCTTGTTCACATTTATTTTAACTCGCACCCGAACAAACTCTCCAACGTAGCCTGCAGGGAGTGTAGTATGGACCTCTGTAATTTCTCCCAAGGGACTGCAAATCCCTTTAATAATCCTTTCATGGAGAAAATTATCCGGCAATCTTAGCACTCGCGCCCACACAAGAAGTTTGTCCAACACTACAGTTTTTGGATCCTCAAAGCCGTCATATTCTTCCATGATCACAGCCTTGTTTCTAAACAGCCAGGGTCCCAAGAACAGCGCTTTATTCCAATCTGCGAGACAATTAAACTGTGCAGTAAAAAGATTGTCATCTACCTTTCTCCAGACCACATCTGTTGCAGGATTCCATGCTGAGCGCATGTCAGCATACAACGCAGACGGGCTGAACCTAGAGGAGGTATGAACTCTCACGATTACCAGCCACTTCGCCGCCGGCGGCGGCTCGATCACTTCTTCTTCCCAAACGAAGCTTTCCTCACCCTCATCCTAAGGATTCAAACGGCCGATCAGATCCTCCATCGGTTCCCTTCGCACTGGCCTCTTGCTGTGGCCTCCCTTATCCATTATCGTTCGGCGGCAGAAACCCTAGGCCTTGTGACCTAAGTAGGGGGGGAGACGGACTGGCGCTCAGCCTGAGAGAGCGATCTCCTACGCTGGCAAAGGAACCCGGCGGTCTCGACGGGGAATAAAGCCAAACTCTCGGCGAGTCGCCGGAGGAGAGAAAAACCCTAGATGGGGAATTGCCTCGTTCGCGTGGGGAAGAGAGACTTGAATTGTTTGCTACGAAAGCTTTGTTGCACTCGGGCTAGCTGCTTTATCTTTTTTTTTTCTACTATATGCTGTCAAGAGCTGTTTTATATCTTTTTTTTTCGTTATGGTATGCTTTCTTTTTACTATAATGCACAAGCCGTTGCAGACTTTGCAACAGGGTTTGTGTTGATTTCGACACTTTGCAACACAAGCATTGTTCTACTCATTGGAGATAAGGATGAAGAAGAGATGTGGTGCCCTGGTTTACATTTTTTTTCACACTTCAAACTTCAGAAACCAAAACGAGACATCTTTTTCAGTTAACGCCGGCCGCTGATAACTTAGCAGTTGGTATATAGTATCATGCCCACATTTCCAAAGATCTACATAACTTACAAGACACCAGAGACTAACATCAAGACTACGCGCTGGGCTGATTACATCACACAAGAACACATTCCTTTGGCCAACTATGCATTATTACAGAAACACCTATGTGCTACAACTTATCGCTAAGTCCCTGTCACTGGTTGCCGAACCAAGAAAGAAAATCCACAAGACACGGCAAAATAAGTCCTTGAATATACATGACTGTTTGGTGGGCACGGATATGCCATCACTTCCGTCCTGTTGCGATTCTTGGCTTTCCTTTCACCTCGGCTTCCTGTTCAAAGTGAGGCAAAGATGAGTGCCAAAACATACAACATACTACTTAATAGTAAAACTAAAATAGGAATGGATGTCAAATAATATCCTTCAACTCGAAAATAAAGAAAAAAAATCACAGTACTCAGAAAATACCTGGGGACTGTGGAGGTAGATGGATGTTTTTGCATTTGCAGGATTATGGTTCTCAGCACCACGGCTCCAGTCATAGCACACCTGCTCTCAAGCAATGATAATTATGCCCATTAAGGTCGTATTCACAACTTGGAACTCAAACAGAACTATGAACAGATAATGCATGTCAAAAATAGCGGTTCAAAAGGAACATGAGCTCAAGCATCAGGAGCTGGTTTCTTCTGCATATATTAATTGACAGACATGCCTCATATCCCAGATTCGAAAGCATGGTGATGAAATCCCACGTGAATGATCATTACTTACCCCATAAGCAAATATTGAGCCATCATTATTGAAGGTACTGCAAGGAATGGGTTGAGGACACCGACTAAAAGCCTGTACAGAAGCAGTGTAGGGAAATTGTAAGAATATGTTATCTGCAACATACATGAAGGTATATGATAAATGAGAACTGAAGCAATAATAAACTTGGGCACACCCAGATAGCCCTCTATGCTAAGGAAGTAAGCAACTGTTTGAATGCAACACTGAGTATGTTATGTCTACAAGCTAAAAGGTTATCTGGTGACAAATTACACATATGCCTCTTACTGCAGAGGCTCCATGCGCCATCGAGTAAATATGTAGTATGCTTTTATCAAGATAAAAAGAAGCGCATACTAAATGCTAAAAAAGGCAGGATGACAAGGCTGGGAAAATTGGAATTGATGATAAGATTATGAACTAATGGTTTTCTTGCTCAGGAACATGCTAGTAAGTTTACTAGCTTGAGCTCAGGTAGATTTCCCACTATGCATGCGCATCAACAAAGAATTTATATGCAGGCCATCAATATGTCCACAAATCACAACAAAGTACAACCATCTTGAAATGATTGAATACCTATCCAGAAAACGTAAACCAACAAGAGTGAAAACAGAACTAGAAGAAACGGCATAGACAAACCTTCAGTCTCTGCTTGCTATCCTTGTCCCAAAAATTGAAAGCACCATCAGATCCAGCTGTGGCAAATGTGTGATGAACCTGTGCCAAGTGGTAGATAACATGAAATCCAGATGTAACATTAACTAACTGAATTTCTATACTTCACAATTATCACCAGTCAGTTGGCACTGGTTGTTGATCTTCCATTGAAATATAGCCAACAAGCACAGTCAACTCAACGGATGTAAAGTATCATCACCCAAGCATACGAACACAATGAATAAGATGCCAAAGTTAGCAAAAGAAGAAGAAGCAGCAGAAACGCTTCTCTTCGATGTGTCAGTAACAAATAGGTACGATTTCGAGCTTCTCAACTGAACCGAAGCTAATCTGTTGGGACTTTTTTTTTTGGCACACAATATTTCTTGACTAATTTGTACGTAGTAGTTTACTAACATATGCATGCCTAGGAGTATAGTGGTCATTATATTAGGTGATGTGTGCTATCTGTATCGAATAAATCTCAGCACATCTTGTGGAAAACAACAAACTGAGCTCTTAGTATTCTACTCTACAAATCATGATGAAGACATAGTGACTAAAACTCAACATAAATCTCCATTAGCATTTGCCATAATAACAAAAGTGGAATAATGAAATATAAGAATGGCACACAAATAAATAAGGAGTCAAGAGAGAACAAAGAGAGAAAGAGAGATCTTACAGGGTGAAAGTTGAGCGAATTGACAGAGAAAATATCATTTCCTTCCCTGTGACATTTGAATGTGAAGTTTTTGCTTTGCTGTGAATCATCAATATGATGCACACCAACTCTTCCTTCTATGGAACCCACCTTTAAACAAAAGCAGGTGTCAGTCACTTGTAGAAAAAACCTTTTGCCTAAGTCATATGGAAAGAACAATTAATAGAACAAGAACTATTGCTAGGTTTTGACAGCTTTATCCAAAATAGGCAGTTCATTGACGAAGAAAAAGATCATTGTGTGACAGAATAAATTGATTATTCCAAGCCATAGATGAAACCAGAACCTACTAAACATACACTAATAGGCAGGTGAAGAATAAGCAAAGATCTATAATTTAAAAATAACTGTTTGAAGCCTTGGATGGTTTAACTATATGTACTTCAGCATGATTTCATGTTCAGATTAGCTTAACTGCTATAGAGTAAGATCCATCTACAGCTATGGTGAAGGAAATTGTTTGCAACGCAGTTGGAGTTGGTTAAGGCATTAAGGTAAACCCTATCCTCTTCTTTTATACGGCTTTTGTGACTAGTGACATTTATACTGGATTAACATTCCTAGGAATACACCCTCTATCCGGGTATATAAGGCATATTTTGACTGCTTGGGTTCAATCTTTGGCCATAAATTTCGTCTATCATATTTTATCAAAATCATAACAAAGTACTTTTGAGTATGAATCCAATCATAACAATCAATATAAGACTCATTTATCAGAATGGAGGGGTAGGAAGTTTGAAATGCGGATTACTAGAGGAACAACACCCATTACCTAATGCTGATTCAAGTAACATGGTAAGTTATCTAAAGAACGTTTAAGGTCGAAAACTGAAGCTACCTTAAAACAATGTAATTGGGAAATATAAATTATTATGATGGGATAGGTAGAAAAGAAAATATGATTAAACTTCAAAGTATATTAACAATCGGTCATGTATCCAAATAAAGGAAGTTTTGGTTTGGTGTCGTAAAGCTCAGTGAAGGACACAAGAAAATATAGCATTACCAGGAATCCTTGTTGATCAGGGAATGCAGCAACACACCGTGTCTGGTATTTCAGAGGTGATTGAATACGCTTAAACTCCGTCTAATTTGATACCAGAGATAAAATTAAGTCAGTCAGTTCAAATACAAGTCCATGATAGTAAAAGCATGGGCCCCACCACCAAAAAACACATGCATAGTCAATTAGGGAATTAAATGACCTGAGGATTCTGCAAGTTGAAGATCACGATATTGCGGTCAGCTGTTCCCACAATCATAAGGGGATAATTCACAGCAAGAGCATAGCAACGATCTGGAAGTTGCTGAACATGGGCTGGATTTGGTTGTCTCGTGTCCCAATACCTACAATTGCAGGTCAGTCAGTATTGACAGTGGACTAGAAACAAGTTATGATCATCAGGATCAGAGGTAAGCTGTAATGAGACGAAGATCAAAACACACCCCAAATACATTAGTCTTAGCATGATACAGATAAAGTAAAACAAGCAGACAACACAAATACACAGCGCAAGTGCCACATGGGATTTACGTATCAGATGATGCACCATGCATCCAGACCTCCAGCTGAACAGGAATTACCTAGGGAATCCTAGTACTCGTCAGTTTCAGGATGTCCTTGTTCCAGTCTGTTTTGGCATGTTTGAGTCGATGACTTCAGCCTGAGCACGTGTCCTATATTTTGCCTTAGTAGTTGCAGTATTCAGTTTAGGGAAAAGTCTTAGTCCATTTTAAGGCCAACCTCTATAAAATGATGCAACCATTTTTTTCTTATAATCGGCTACGAAGTCTAAAATGATGCTTGATCTGTGTTCAAGGCAGCAAGCAAACTATTTAAACTGACTGGCAGAACCTGACTTGATGTTTCCTAAATAATCCTCATAAAGATTAAAGGTTATGCTAATACTCGAAACGGATATTTCTAACCCTAATCACATGTTGTATATTTAATATAGTAACTGTCTGCATCAACAGTTACTTTTATAGCACCTTCCACCATAAGCAAAATTCACTGCAGCCATAAATAGTATACAGAGATACTCAGAAAGTGCACAACCTTTGATAAGAATCGGGTGATATGATTCAGCAAGTAGTACAAAACTCTGAGGATCAAAGAAGGCATACAAAATGAGTGGAAGTATGAACTGGATGAGATAGACCTTGTACTGTACAATATTTGATTAGGGATTGTGAAACCCCATAATTGCAGTTTCTTCATAAATTGCACTAAATTGCTATTACAACTGGCCAATGTAGTAACATTAATGGGAAACCTATGAACTACATAAAAGATACTAAAAATAACACAAACCCATAACGCAAAACGGACATAAATAACAATTTAGGAGCAGAGATGGGTGATATGCGCTCAATTTCAATGTAAAGAATACTGAGGGTGGAGAGGAGTAGAGTTGTTGCACCTTAGTGTCTTGTCCCAGCTTCCAGAGACAAGAAGATTCATCTGAGAAATCCAAGCGACCTCCTTGACAGGTGCATCATGCATTGCAACCGTCTGAGCCTGCCCACCAGACAGCAGAGGCCACATTTTGACCTGTTTATCACAGCCCCCTGAGAATACGGTAGTTCCATCATCCTTCCAAGTTGAGCAGAGCACCTGATGGAAGCAAACAAATCAATCAACACACCAGGCAAGGAACCACTGACTCTAATGTGGAAGATGAAAGTTGTCTCAGGAGAAACGTGTTAAGATCGTACTGGCTGATCATGTGATATGGATGCCTTCGGCTGACTGTTACCATTAACTATCTCCCAACACCTCACCTGCACAAAGCTCAAAAGACAATCCTGGTAAGATACTACATTTCACATAATAATGAACTGAATGCTGACAGAAAGTTACAGAAGGAACATAATTACCTGGTTATCCCAGGAAGTTGCCACCAGAAGATTACTCTTGGGGCTAAAACTGAGGCTCGAGAGGGAGTCGCCAGGATTAGGCAGGACCTGCATTTGAAAGAGAACATCTAGCCTTTATTTACAGAATGACAAGATGAAGCAGGACATGGCCGCAAAAGAAGTAATCCCCACCTCGAATGACTTGTTTGGATTCGGGTTTGAGGTGAGGCTGGTTAGAGTTGCCATCTCTCCTTGTGTGATCCTTCAGAATCTGAAATAATTATCCCAATCCAGTGACCATTAGAAGCTAGCGAAAGAAATCTCCCACTCCAGAGCATAAATAACAGCTTAAATCCTACGAAAAACTAACGGTTTGACCGCCCACGGTACCAGAACCAGTGTTCAACATTAGGGAAGTCACTAATTGAAGTACTACTCATCCATTGCAAAAATGAGGAATGGATTTTTTTTGAACAAACAGAGGGTGCAAGAGGAAGTAGGGGGGAGGGGGACGAGCGAAGAGGGAGGAAGGAGTGGTGGCTACCTGCCTATGGACTGGTCGCCGGCGTAGCTCCGGGCGGCGTCGGCTGCTTGACGGAGGGAGGCGGCTGCTCGACGGAGGGAGACGGCTTCTGGACGGAGGGAGGCTCTGCTGGGCTGCTATGCCGGCGGCGGGGCAGCGGAGGCTTAAGCGGGCTGGGCGCGGCGCGGCGGAGGGACGGCGGCGGGCTGTTCGGAACCCTAGCTGTCGCACTCTCGGGAAGGACTGTGGTCGTTGGCTCGGGAGTCGGGAGGGAGACTCGCTTGAGGGAGAATAGGGCTGCAATTGTTATTCTCCAAGAGGATAAGGGGTTCGTCGATTGAAAGCTGTTTTTGGGTGAGTCCATTCGTTTTGGACCGTCCCATTGCATAATTAACGGTCGTCGGACGGCCTTCTTCAACTACCTCGCCAGTCTCGCCGCCCCGCCATCCACGACGGACGGTGCTCCCTCGCCAGTCTCGCCACCCCGCGCTCCTTCACCGATGCCCATCAATGTGCTAGCGCCGCCTTGCACACATCCTTCTAAATCGACGAAGCACCCGATTTATTCGATGAGATTTACACCCCTCACTGAACAGTCAAGTTTCATACTTGCTTCTGCCAGTTACGCCTCGTCCCTAATCGAGGCCTTGCCAGCATCGCTGGGGTGAGAAGTTGCATCCCCAAGCCTCACTACCGCTCGCACTAACGCCATCGTTAGCAGTCTTAGTGCTCTGTCTCGCATTCTTCTTCCATCCCCTGATCCGAATTAAATTTTCATGCAACTTACTTCCAGGTAAATAGATTCTCGAAACGGGCAACTACCGGTGTGTCCGCGTGTCACCTGCTTGTGAAGGAGTATTGGATATGGTATTCGATACGGGCACACAAGGTCTAAGACGTATATGTGTCTTTTAGGTGCCACAATAGTGCAGGTCCAAGAGTCAGTAAATGTTAACATGAGCATAAAACCTGATATCACTCACTCTACTACAAATGCTCGATCCCTGATATTTCTATTTTCACCATCCGACACTGAAACCACTAGGAGGCAGTTGCCTCACAAATAAAATGCACCCCAATGCATTGGCCCTGCACGCACAAAGAAAGTGTCACAAAACCCTAGATTTGACGGCAGTAACACCATTCAATAGAACACCAAATCTTTATACAATGTAAAACCTATGTTTTCGTAGTCTTAAAAAGAGTTTTCAACCATTTAAGAAATTATCATGACATTTATAAATGTTCACTCATTTTAGGTATATGTTTGTGACTTATGAATAATGTTTATAAAATGTAATAAATGTTCAAGTAGTATTATAAAAATGTATCATAGCATTTAAAACACATGTGCAACATGTATTCAAAAACTATTTTGTATGTGACATGCATTTTGTAAATTTGAACAATGTTTCGGTAATCTTAAACAAAATTGAATCACATAAAAAATTGTTTATCGTTTTAGGTATATGTTCGTGACATATGAATTTGTTTTATACAATGTAATAAATGTTCATGTAGTAATATTAGAATGTATCATAGCATTTAAAATACATGTTCAACATGTATTCAAAAACAGTTTTGCATCTAAAATGTATATTTTTTTAAATGTCCATTATGTATTGAATATTTTATAACATGTGTGAAAACAATGTCCCGTGTGTACAAAAAAGCGTACAATGTGTATCAAGAAAAATAGACATGTCTTTAAAAAAATAGACCGGTCTTTTGGGCTGCGTGCGTTCTTTCTCCAGGCTGACTGCTGATTTGCCAAATTGACTTCTCTTTTTCCGGCCTCTTGCCAAATAGCATATCCGTGTGCTTCGATCAGGCAGTCAAAAAATAGTACCACACGGCTTGGCGAAGTAATTTTGTGAAGGTTTATAACCGGGCTTCTGCGTACACTTAGCACCACATGGCATAAGTGGTAAGCTACTCTATTCAATATTGAAATGAATGTATGATGATATGGTGTTAGTGTGCATGCATGCCCGTTCGTCCGTCGTCAATTGGAGTCTATTGAAAAATCTCAAATATGCACACTCCACACCGACATGGTGTGGTCAGTTTTTTTTTTTTTTTTTTACTAGAAAAATTGATTTTTCTCCTTTTTAGGTTGACTTTATAAATTCCTATACTCATCATTGGTGCTCTCAAATTACTTCACATCACATTCCTCACTTCCCTGGAGAATGAAGCTGCACATCCTGTTCGATGTGGCACAGATGCATCTTCAATTAGCTCTTTCAAGGACTGCATGATGGTTAGGGTTTTGTATCAATTGCCTCCAATATTTCTCTCGATGGTCATTTGAAGCCAAAGTTGTTGTAAACAAGGTTGATTTCTTTGTTGGTTATTTAGTTTTCTCTTGTTTACTCCTGAGTCCTCATTCGAGCCATTTTCTGAATTTGCGAAAAAGAGGTTGTTTGCATAAGAGAGTTTCATAAGTCAAAGGGTGTTACATGGTATAAAACATGACATGCAGAATGCATAGACCAACAAGACTATGGGAAGCCCAAGCCACGAAACCAGATGGTGGGCATGGTGGGCTACATAGTAGCACTCGCGGAGCTACAAGGCCCGGGTTGCGCCTTTTCAAGGTTGGCCAGAAGCTTCTGCAGGTCGTCGAGAAGGTTCTCATGGACGGGAATGATTCCGTTTTGCAGGCTTGAGATCATGTGCTTGACACCCCTCCTCATGTCAGCGTTGCCCAGCCGATGTGTCGGGGCGCAGACGAGGGTGTAATTGTATGACCGGTCGGTATGGCATCCAGCACCATGACCTGCAGAGAAGCATTAGGATCTTGGACATGGACAGTGTCTTCATTTCCATCAGAAGATACGCCTTCATGCATAGGAATCAAACCAGTTATATCAGGAATGTTATCCTCCATCTCTTGCATCCGCACACTTGTGACAGTATTTAGTACCCCACCTCCTGATTTCAGTTGGCTTATGACATCTTCTGGACTCACTTGTCTGATAGGAACAGAGGGAGTAATTTGTAAGCCATTGTCAAGAGGGTTTTCTGGTTGAGAGTGTATCTCCACCTCCTTCCCCTTGATACAAAAACCTCCACTTCCATCTTGATCCTTGTTTCTTGCGCTGCTCTTCAATACACCATCCACTTGTTTCTTCTCAGAATCACTTGATGAATCAGAGACCAGAACAGTAGAGTCTGGACTAGCTTTCGCAGAAACATTCTCTGCCGGGCATCCAAGAGTAGAAACACAATTTGCAAATGTATTCTCAGGAGGGAGCGTTGAGCTCCTAAGCATCCCAAGAAACCCCTCTGCAGCCTTAGGAAAATACCTCCGATGAAATATGTCCTTGGCGAAGCCGCGCAACAATAGCAAGACCTCACGCGAGCCGATGTCCTCCTTCTCGTCGAAATCTTGCCCGTCAAGATCGGTGATGTATGGAGGCGAGAGGTACTTGCTCCTCTTCCTCTCGCGATTTGCGGAGATTCCCATGCCGGTGCTCTCATCCTTCTTTTGGCCGTTGACATCCAGGTTGTCCATAGTCGCGGTGCGCTTCCCCTGCCTATAACACAACAGTATATATATCAAGCCTCAAGCACAACATTAACACCAAAGCATGGACCTATATTAGTTCAAGAGGAATGCTTCAGTACACCCCCCTCTCAAAAGTTTACTACTTTCAAGGCAAATCAACGGCTTAGATCAAAGTTTTAAATAGCCGGCTATAGCCCAGTTATAGCCCCGCTATGGCTGTTTGATCATGGTGCCGCTAAATGATGTTCGCCGCTATTCATGTGCAATTGTGCGAAAAAAGTTTTAAATAGCCAGCTATAGCCTCGCTATAGCCCCGCTATAGCTGTTTTGAGGGGTCGCCGCTATTTGCCATAGCCCGCTATTTAAAACTATGGCTTAGATAGTTAATCAGTATTATTGTTGCTACAGAGACCGAACGTCATTGGTATCTCCATGATATTAATATATATTTTTAACTAAAAAAGAACTAGAGTTACCTTAGCGAATGCATGGCTGGGGTACATTTCTTCTGGCAGTCCCCATCCAGGTCATCGATGACCGAAGAGCGACTGCGTTTCTCTTGTGTGAGCATCACTGCCCTGCACCCGCACTCCTTCGAGGCGTCTCCGGCCGGCACGTTGAGTTCGTGCGAGCCGACATTCTTCTCCTTCTCATCAAAATCCAGCATGTCAAGATCAGTGGTGTACGGCGGCGAGAGGTATTTGCTCTTCTTTCTCTCCCGCTTTACGGAGATCCCCAGGCCGTTGCTCTCATCCTTCTTCTCGCCGTCAACATCCATGTTGTCCATGATCGAGCGCCTAACACAACAATATAAATGAAGCCTCAAGCACAACATTGACACCAAAGCATGGAAAAATTAGTTATTCTGTTACTGACAACTTGAATTTCTGATTTTGACTAGCACGGGCAACTGAATCACAGATTTATCTACTCCGTATTTTGTTTGGTACAAGTACATTGTTTATTAATAGAATTTTTTAAATTTAGTAGAATCTAAAAATGTAGTACTCCCTTAGATCAATAATAAATAGCGTTTATTTTATATTAAATTAGTACAAACTTTATACTCTCTACGATCCATATTAATTGTCCTGGAATGAATATATCTAGATGTATTTTTGTGTTAGATACATCAATTTTAAGACAAGTAATATGGATTGAAGGAAATACTAAATGAACCATAGTTATTATAGATCGTAGAGAGTATGAATTACTAGCAGTAGCATGTATTATTGATAGATATAAATCTAGAAATTATAAAACTAGTACAGATCTCTCTATTTCTTTGCAAGCGGTTCAATCACTATACCTTGGCGAATGCATGCCGGGGGTAGATCGATGCCGGACAGTGGCACCGCCATCGTCCTTGTGGCCGTCGCCGTCCAGGTCGCGCTCCTCCGGCATCATCACCCTGCACTCGCGCTCCTCCGGCATGTTGTGGTCGATCTCGTCGACGAGATCCCGGAGGGAGCGGCGCTTGTTGCCCTGGGCAAGTGCGCGGACCCAGCTCTCCAGCACGGCGCGGTCCTGCACGCCGACGGCAGCGACGTCCTGAGCGGCGGTGCGGAGGACGCCGAGGAATTCCAGCGGCGACATGGTGGTGGCGACGGCGGCGGAGAGCTCCCCGGAGGCCATTGTTTGGTTGTATGCGAGAGCTTCATACGGCGCGTGTTGGGTGTGTGCGGGGTGGAATGGCAAACAGCCGTCAGCCCTTGTCTTGATATAAGAATCCAGTGTGAGTGTCGGCTGCGTCATCTTCTTCCTCCACACATAGCTAGTTACTCCTTCTAGAGTTACCATCTTCATATCACAGTGCTGGAAGCAACGTTTTCCACTGTTATAAACTTATACTAATTACCCATCTTCTAGATTTAATTCCGAGAATTACCGGATCATGCATAGTTAAAAAATGTATGTTACATTTAAAAAATTGTTTATGCAGTGTAGACAAATTGCGTAATTAAAAAAAAAGTAAGCTGCATTAAAAAAAGGTTCCACAAGTTACAAACATGCATGTGTTCATGACATTTTCAAAAATGTTTGTGTAATGTAAAACAATGTTTCAGACCATTCAAGAATGTACATGACATTTTAAAAAGAGATCGCAATGTTTGAAAAAAAATGTTCATGACATGTAAAAATATGTCTGTGTATGAAAGTTTCCACCGAACACCGAACAGTGATGAAAGTTTCCACCGAACCAAAAAAAGTACACCGAATATGCAGAAAAAACGGTTAAATTGATTCGGTTTGGTTTGGTTTTTCGGTTTTCGGTGTGAAAGTGCCCACCCCTAGCCACGACCTTTTTTTTGTTACCCACTTCGAGAATCGGGGGAAACCATAGGTCCGATTCTTTGGATTGGACGACTACAGCGGCGGTGCGAGCATCATTCACCTTCATGAAGGTGTGTTGCCGTGTTTGCTCGTGGTGTACCCGATGATTGTTTTCATAAGATCGGGCATCGTTTATGTCCGGGTTGCTTCTCTTTGCTAGCTAGGATAGTTTAGCGTTGTGTCGTAGCTTTTGTTTGGAGTGAGCCTCACATGTCTCTCTGCTCTAGGTATCATGTTTACGTCCTCTTTGGTAGTGCCATGTGATGTATCCATTTGTTCTCATTTCAATTTATTCTATCGATGAAAAGATACGCAAACTATTCGTATTCACACACAGAAAAAATGTTATTTTGATGGTTATAAAAATTAGGCTTTCGCCCCCCCCTTAGATAAAGGAATCGAACCAAGGTACAGGGTCGAACGATACAAGGTGGTGAGGTAACCCTCTTATAAAGCCGATCCTGAGATAAGCGGTGCACCTACGAGACCAGCAGAAGGCATCGGCAGAACTACACACAACCCACGCTACATCCTAACACACCTAGGCTTCAGAGCAACGCCCTCAAGAGGGAAGACGGCGCAGAGCGTCTCCACTGCCGAGTCCAGACGGACAGAAGTCTTCACCCGAAGCCTTGACACGAGGAGAAGAGCCACGACGACGTCTTCAGGAAGAGAGCGACACCCATGGGTGTCGCCGCCGCCGGTGCCAAGACACAGAGCTTTCACTCGACACCTCACCCGTGCCCCCGATGCCTCCAGGGAGAGTGCGACGAGGTCTAGTTCCCAGATTGGGATCAGGGCATCGCCCCTACTACAGAGGGAATGCCCGAGCTACCCGATGCTCCGCCACTCGTTGCCCACACAACCGGGAGGAGCCACCACCACCACCATGGTGCCTGCCAGAAAACAACCATGTGGTCCACCATCTAGGGCCGCCGCCCCGCCATCCCTGCCCCAGACACCGCCACCCTCCACCTCACGACACGTCAACCTCAGTCGGACGAGTAGACCTCAGTTGTTCACTCAGTGCCCGGCATCAGTCCCCGAATCTGGGTCGACCCTCCACTGTAGGAGGTGTCGACGCCTGCATCCCCATGAAGCCCTCCTGGAGCTAGGGGACACGATCCTAGGACTGCCGACGGCCGCCGTCAAGCCCTCCTGGAGCTCGCCCGACGCCAAATCCGAGGTCAAGGCACCGATCAATAGGTCACACAACATTGGCAGGCCACCGCCCCCGCACACCACCTCCGTGACGGCCCGTCCCCGGAGGCACCCCAGGCCAAGACCAGCCACACCTACCCGAGGAGCAACCCCGGTTTTCCTCGGGCCAAGATCCGGCCTGCCCGAGAACAAACCCTAGGACCAGGCACCCTTCCCAGTCCCGGGATAAGGGGACTGCCAATCCACTGCCCCGCGATGCCAGTCGAACCGCAGCTACCACGCCGCCGCAGCCCGCACCACCTCTCTAACCTGTAGCCGTCAGTCAGAGACCACCACCATCGTCAGTTGCTGCCGCCGGTCAGAGACCACCGCCATCGTCAGTTGTTGCCGCCGGAACGGCCAACAACCTCCGAACCAAGCCGCCACGGCCCGTGTCGCCTGCCGGCCGAATCCGGCCGCCGCAGCCCAGGCACACCACCACCTTCCATCACCACCACGCCGCCACGGGCCCTGCATGCAGCAAGGATGCGGCAGACGTAGCCTATGCTGCTCCGCAGCCCTTGCCGAAGGATGGCCGCCGGTGACAAATCCTGCCAGATCTGACCGAAGCCGCCCGCAAGAGGGGCGGCGCGGGGGCTAGGGATCGGTCGCGGGAGGAGGGGAGGGCGAAAGTACTTTCCAGTCTCTTCGCAAGTACTCCTTATTCATTTTGATGGTTAAGCAAAGGACCAAAGAAATGGATGTATTGCTTCTTCCCTGGTCTAATTTGAAGATAGGATCAACTCACTAGTAGAAAACAGGGCAAACCGGGACTAAAGGTATTGGGATTTAGTAACGACCCTTTAGTCCCGGTTCCGGAACCGGGACAAATGAGCCTCTCGAACCGGGACAAATGGGTCGTTTTCTACTAGTGGCTCCTTTAATCATGTTAGAAAAAACTAGTGTTGGATACTTTTCTTTTCCTTGATTTCTATTTGTATTTACATAAACATTATCTATACTATTGGAAAATACTAACATAGAATAATTATTTGAGCGGGCTATGTCTCTCGGAAAAAAATTAGGTGCATACCTTCTCCAAACTGTGATCCGTGCATACGTGATCCCATCTACCGCCACGTGTACAATCTCATCATCCCACGGCAACAAACCCAGCCGCCCTCCACTCGGCTCGTCCAGCGAATATGCGCTTCCGTCGGTTCAATTCCGGGGTATGTATCTGATCGGCTCGTAAACAGAAGAAGAGGAAGCCGCCTTGTGTACGTACTGTGATTAAAATAGTAGACCATATTACGAGTGTTCCATGAAGCCATCAATTCCAGATAAGTACACTGCTCTCGTCAACATCCACACACTAAAGGTTAACTTGGCTGCAAGAATCCTTTAGCCGTGTTGCACCGGCGGCAGGGAGCGACACGGTTAAGCAACCAGGTTAGTCGCTGTCTCTATTTTTGTTGTTGGTTCGTGCCTGTGACTGAGTATGCATGCCAACGCGTTTTGACTGTTGTAGCCCCCTGCACATGCTATATAAGGACATCTATGGCAGACCCTGAAGCAGATTACCAAGCACATCACAACAAATTTGCTGTGTATAATCGATTGTATATTCAGGCTGGTATACACATACGATCCACTAAAATTTTGTTAAAAACAGCCTACCATCCACACATTTGGTAATGGGGCGCCACAGCAGCACCAGCAGCAAGGAGGAGAAGCATCACAAGCACATGGAGCAGCTCGCCCAGCTCGGCGCCATCGCGGCAGGAGCGTATGCACTGGTACACGCCCTTTGCTGCAATATTTATCATAATTATTATAAAGTTGGTCATTTTAACATTTGCAAGTATTATTGTTCTTACTACAGCACGAGAAGCATAAGGCGAAAAAAGATCCTGAGCACGCCCGGTCGCACAAGGTTAAGGAGGAGGTCGCGGCTGCTGTCGCCGTCGGCAGCGCTGGCTTCGCCTTCCATGAGCATCACAAGAAAAAAGACGCCAAGAAGCACGGCCAGCACAGCCATCACCACTGATTATATCCATGCTAGGCTATAAATAAATTCACTGTACCATATATATTTGTTTATATGATTCTATTCATTTCGTTTCTTTTTCTTTCAACATTCATTTTGTTATCTTCTTCAGGTGTATTGTTCATAATTATCATATCTGCCAGCTGTTATACTCTGTGACTGTGTATATCCACATTCAATCAATTGTATATATGACCGCATTTTATACTTTAAGTATGCTTCTGCATCGGTAATTAACTTTTTCTTTAAAAGAGTTTGGATTTTTTATCTGAGAAAATCATGATCACAAAATTTGCAAGCAACACCGAATCCCCTTGTAAAATGCCACAATGTTACTTAACCGATGCATGTTGTACTAATATGTGCAACATTGTTACACGTCTCATCCCTCCCCCGATAATATCATTCCACCACGATACACTACCTACGTTGATATTGATGGCAAACTCACCATTTCAATGGTGCCCACCTTGTTAGGGTGTGGTCCTCCTCAATCAAGGGGACAAATTAAACATGGTGGTGGTGATGATGATCATCATGATAGCTTTCGCGATCTTTCTTAGAGGACAATTGTAGTCGGCTCTAGTTTACATCAACTTGGCGCAAAGTTGAGCACAATTCTTCCATGAGGGTGTCCGAATCCGATACAAACATTTCCTCTTTATTGAAGCCCCCCTTGAGCCTGAGGGTGCCATGAAGTTGACGAAGGTTGCTTCCGTCACTATATCATAAAGAGGGGCATGAGAGAATGTAAATCAGAAAAGACTTTAAAAAGAATGTTTCACTCGTGGAAAAAAGCCTAGTGACAACATGAAGGAGAAGGATGGTTCTGCCACTATCTCATTGAGAGAGGTATTAGAGAATAGAAACCTGGAAAGGCTTAAAATACTGTTTCATTCTTGAATAAAATATACTCCCTCCGTTCCTTGATATAAGGTGTATAGTCTTCTTTAAAAAGTCAAAGTTTTACAACTTTATATTTAGGAATGGAGGGAGTAGAAAAAAGCCTAGCGGCACCATAGAGAGGAATGTTGTTTCCGCCATTATCTCATCGAAAGGTTCATGAGCAAATAGAAATCAGGAGATACTTTAAGAAATATAGTCACCTATATAAAATAATAAAAATACTTCCCACAAAAAGAATTCTGTACACACCATGTCGAAATTTAAGTCGAAACCTGCTTTTTTTAGGGGTTTATGAAGCTTTATTCATCAAGTCTCAACGGGATACAAGTATGATCATGCAGAAACAACAGTCAAACATGGTGTCCCATAGATAGACCAACATAATACTTTGCTAATAAAGCCACTTCTACGAAACTAACATTGTTTTCAATTATAAAAGAACAAGAATTAAAGACAGGTAAACGACGATGAACTTCTCGGATGATTGCCGCCTGATTTCCACCTCCCTTCTCCAGGACCTCCTTGATAGCCCCATGGTTACTACATGAAATGATAAGCTTCTGAAGTTGGAGGTCTTCAGCCATGGCCAAACCTTCCCTGCAAGCGATCATATCCAGTGTTGCTTTGTCAAAACCTCCTCTCATCACCAACGAAGATGAGCCCAAATAAACTCCCAAGCTGTCACGACAAATCGCAGCAACTGAGCATATGCCATTTTCCTCCATTGAATGTCCCACATGGATCTTAACATAGTCCGTAGGAGGGGATACCCATGCATGAGCTACACGGTGATCAGAAACCCGAGAACGAGGTGCTCTCCCCTGCGTAGTGCAATTACGGTACACATCCAATTCGCGGATATAGTTTCAGATAAACTGATGCGTAGCCAACAACGATTGATTTATATCTTCATGAATAAGTTTCCTTCTCGATGACCAGATAGCCCAAAGGGAAACCACAGCTTCCAGAAACTGCTTCGAAGACACCACCTCGTGGAGATGAAACAGCCACTGCCTCGCACTTGGTTATTGGATTCCGCTCATCACTTCCACCAGTTGGTCATCAGCAAGAGCCCACACACACCTTGATGCCGAACACTCCAGTAAAGAGTGTGTCCAAGAGTCCGTATTACCGCACAATGGGCAGTTGTCGACAAGAGACATGTTTCTATGCTTCCTCACGTCTTCCGTAGCCAGAGATTGTTTCCCAAGACACCACAAGAAACTTTTGATTCGTGAGGGTACATTGATGCTCCATAGTTTGGTCCAGCCGTCCCTATCTTTCTCCGGGTTCTAATTTCCTGATCTTCCCTCTAAAGCGTCCACTCTTTCCTTCCTTTCTCTGATAAGCATGTTATAGGCAGACTTCACAGAGAATCTACCATTATTATCGAAATCCCATCCCCAAAAATCCTCCACCGGGCTTGTACAAAGTGGTATTGTTGTTATTGCATGTACATTGACAAGGAGGAAAACTTCTTGAAGCTTCTCCATATTCCATGTCACCGCAGAAGGGTCGAAACCTGCTGGTTGTCTAGTAGCGTATATGGTCAACTGGCTATTGGGCCGCAGCACGAGATGCTCGCCAACCCAAGTCACTTATCGTACAAACCTTAAAAAATGAACACAAGCTTCTAAAAGTAAATAAATAAATGAACACAAGATTCTCAAAATAAAAATAAAAAACAAGAATTAAACCCTTGGGTAGCTGCTTGCCTGCTTCGTCAATTGAACCCGTAAAGAAAAAAAAATGCTGGCCTAGTTAGCGCCTGGGCGGGCAGCATGGAGCTCCTCTTCTGCCGCTACGGTGACGCGTCCACGGCGCCTGCTCGGGCCCTCGTTGTCGCATGTCTCTCCATGGGAATCCTGGGCCTCGTCGTCGCAACCTCTGCTGCATTGTGACCGTCAGCAGGTTTATTCATGGGAAAACAAGTAAATAGCAAAAAACTACCAGAATTCGGGTCGTCATTCCGAAAAACTACCACTTTAAAAATCGTCCCTGATACCTACCATGTCAGAGGTCGAAATTTTCAAAAAACTTTGATGACTATTTGACGAGTTGTATATATGCCTATGTACATCCATACATATATACACGGACAAGAGAATATTATGATGAAAATTCTAGAGACTTTTGTAGAATGATAACTACATTTATAGAAGGCCTAAATTCTATAGACGTTTGTGAGCTCAAATACTTGCGGACAGTTCGACCGTTTGTACGGCTATGCGCCTATGCTGTTATCCTAGAGGGATCGATAGATTGATGAGCAAGGTGACAAAGAGACCCAATGTGCCATCCTTGGATTGTATATATATGCTTTTCCATGTCATCGTCATTGATTATATATGTAAATAGAATTAGCAAATATGTTTGTGCGTTTGCAACGAAATAAAATTATTAACGCATCCTCCTAGTAGCTTTCTTACTTGCATGCATGTTCCTACTTAAAAAAACACAAACTGTAAGGTGCGATACGGCGGCCTATGTGAGCCTGACCTTGACACTACCGGCTGTGAGCAAATATACCAAAGTGAGAAATAAAAAGAACATCAGAGCATCTCTAACGCATACGTACCCTGAAAATCATCTATTATCTCCTTCACAGTTTACAGGACACACGCGTGTCCCTGGGTTGTCAATTTAATGTACCAACGTAAAACATGACATATATTGTAAAAAATATATCATCATAAATTTTAGATGTTATATTTTTAAATGATATAAAATTTTATTTCGAAAATACCTAAAAAAAGAAGAAGAAGTGGTCTTATTACGAATTTTCCATGAAGCCATCGTTTTCAGATAAGTACGGCTTTCACAACGTCCACACACTAAAGGTTAACTTGGCTGCAAGAATCCTTTAGCCGTGTTGCACCGGTGGAAGGAACTGACGCGGTTAAGAAAACGATTTCTTTTAGCATCTCTGCCTTATGTTGGTTCGTGCATGCGTGCAAACACGTTTTGACTGTACATGCTATATAAGGACATCTATGCCCAGCCCTGAAGCACATCACAAGAACTAGCTAGCCAGCCCTGTTCACGAACACAAGATCATATTTATCGATCGTGTACGTATACAGGTTTGTACACGTAGGATACACTGACATTTTGTTAAAGACTGCCTAGTCTCTGTTCATTTGGTAATGGGGCGCCACAGCAGCACCAGCAAAACCCAGACGGCCACCGCTGGCGACCGCCGGAAGGAGGAGAAGCATCACAAGCACATGGAGCAGCTCGCCCAGCTCGGCGCCGTCGCCGCCGGAGCGTATGCATTGGTACACGCCCTTTGCTGCAATATTTATCATAACAATTTCTTGCCATCTTAACAGAACTATTATACTTGTGTGTAGCAAGTATATGCATGATCCTAATAACAAAGTTGATGATTCTAACATCTGGGATGTATTACTTTTGTTACTACAGCACGAGAAGCATAAGGCAACAAAAGATCCTGAGCACGCCCGCTCACACAAGATCAAGGAGGAGGTCACGGCTGCTATCGCCGTCGGCAGCGCTGGCTTCGCCTTCCATGAGCATCACAAGAAGAAAGACGCCAAGAAGCACAACCACCAAAGCCATCACCACTGATCATATCCATGCTAGGCTATAAATAAATTCCTTGTATTAGATATATTTGTTTATATGATTTTATTCATTTCTTTGAACATTCAATTTCCTATATTCTTCCACGGTATGTAGTTCATAAATATTATACCTGCCAGCTGTTACACTCCATGTATATGTATATTCAATCAGTTGTATATATGCCCACATTTTTTAGTGCTAGATACATCCATTTGAAGACAAGTATTTCCGATCGGAGGGAGTAGTTTAATTATGCTTACTCACTGGTAATCAACTTTTATTTAAAAGTAGAGATTTCTTATCTGAGTAAATTCTGATCACGAAATTTGCAAGCTATTACTCCACCTGGCCAAATATTTTATCATGATACTTTGGATTACTTGTAAAATGATACCAAAGCAACGCCGAATCCCCCTTATAATACGGCATAAGCTTACTTAACTGAATCATGTTGTACTAATATGTGCAACATTGTTACACACCTCCCCACCCTCCCTCCCTCGGGCAATATCATTCCATCCAGACGACACTATATGTTGATATTGATGGCAACCACAACTTTCCAACGGTGCCCACCTTGTTAGGGTTGGGCCTCCTCAATCAATGGGACAAAGATGGTGGTGTTGATGATGATAATCATGATAGATTTCTCTTTCTTAGATGACAATTGTAGTCGGCTCTAGTTTAGATCAACTTGAGGCAAAGTTGAGGACAATTCTGCCATGAGGGTGTCCAAATGCGATACAAACATTTTGTCTTTCTTGAAGGTCCCCTTGAGCCTGAGGGCACCATGAAGTTGACGAAGGTCGCTTCCGTCACTATATCATCAAAAGGGCATGAGAGAATGGAAATAAGAAAAGACTTTAAAAAGAATGTTTCACTCATGAAAAAAAAAGCCTAGCGACAACATGGAGGAGAAGGATGGTTCTGCCACTACTATCTCATCGAGAGGGGCATTAGTGAATAGAAACCTGGAAAGGCTTAAAACACTGTTTAATTTATGGAAAAATTATATAGAGAGAGGCCTAGCGGCACCATAGAGAGGAATGTTGCTTCCTCCATTATATCATCGAAAGGTTTATGAGGAAATAGAAATCAAAAATTAATTTAAAAATTATAGTCACCTATAAAATAATAAAAATACTTCCCACACAAGAAACTAATTAAGAAGTTGTACACACCATGTCGGTGTGCAGATTTGAGAGTTTAACACAACAATTTCAACTAGCTGTCGTATAGAAGAGATTTTTGAGCTGCATCTGGTGGCACCTCCCACTGATCGCAACCCTTCCTCCCATTCCATCATGCCGGCAATCCGGATTGCGTTCCAAGAATTCTTTGTTGTTGTTGAAAGCAGCTCTAAATTTTTCTTCCAGTATTTTCATTTTTTTGCTGGTTAATGTTTTGTTGCCATGATTTTTGCTAGAACCCACCATTAATTTTTTTTGGAACCATAAATCCTTTTGCTTAAACTGAGTATGTAAGGTTTTTGTTTCTTAGATTTTTGTTGGAAGCACCATTAATTTTTGCTGGAACCGGCAAATATTTATGCTTCAACCAAGTACTGTTGGTACATTCGGCGAGCGGCTCCGGCGAGTTGCCAACGGGAGGCACTCTGAGATGCTGCGACCAACACGCGACTAGTTTAGGGTTGCATCCGGCAATCATCATTGATAGAGACGACACCTCTGGATGATGGGGCTGCAACCAGCCCCTGCCGGTGCTAGAGACGACACCTCTGGATGATGGGTGCTGCAACCAGCCCCTGCCGGTGCTAGAGACGACGGCAACCGGATCAGCTACAACGATTATTGATGGTTTTGCGACGAGCACGGACATTAGCTACAACCGGCTAGTTATTTTGCTGGTACCGAAAGACCATTTTTGTTGGGTCGCCGACGATATGCCATTTTTTTTGTTGGAACCAGTGAGTGCTTTTGCTGGGATTAGCGAGCATTTTGTTGCAACCGACGGCTTACTGGAGCTACGACGGGTGTGAGCAACCACGGCAGCGTGCGTTTGCGATCTCGCCGGGCTGCAGCTGTGAAGATCTGCGATCAAGCTGCTGGAGGAGCCTGAAGCTAATAGATCCATCTACTCGTACTTGGTGTCAGAAATCAAATTACTACTTATGTCTTGGGATAGTTTCTCTTTTAGGTTTCATAGTTCTTGTCGTCCTAGTAGTTTACTAGCTAAGCTTGCAATTTCTGATTCTAGAACCTCAGTCTGGCTTGGAAGTGGTCCACAGCCTGTCATTGATGCTTATAATGTGGATTTGCCCATTGTTGGGGCTGAGTAGTGAAAGTTTTAAACCCGCAAAGAAAAAAAACTTCGAGCTCAGTCGCTTCAGGTATGTCATCCATGGCAGGGACCGGTGGCGCTCACTGCAGCCGTGAAGGTATCTGACGGCTGGCATATGTCGCATCGTACGGAGACTGCCGCCGAGAGCGCGCCTAGCAGCGTCCAATCAGGAAAGACTTTTTACCTTCTAAAAAAAAGGAAAGTCTTTTTACAAAATATTGACTTTTGAAATAATAAAAAATGCCGTTCACACCATGTCGGTGTGCAGATTTGAGAGTTTAATGCAGCAGCGACCAGCTATTCGCCGGAACAGACATGCTGAACTCTCAGATCATATCATATGTTGATATTCGTTTGTTTGGAGGTGCTCACCACATGCGCCATGTGGTGATTGGTGAATACGGATGCCCCCTTTTAAGGTGGTGTATTCTTGTTTCGCTAAGCCGTGTGGTACTAATCAAAGTCGAAACCTGCCGCTGGCTATTGGGCCAGTATTTATTTGTTTTTTGCTAAGTGGCTATTGGGCCGCAGCCCGAGAAATCAGCCCAAGGCAGTATTATTTCTGGACTCGCTCTTGCGTACAAAAAAACATAGGAAACAAAAAACACCAAAGTGTTAGGCCCGTAGGCGTACAATGATGCAATTAGAATGACTAGCAAAAATATCCGTGCGTTGCAACGGAAGAAACAAATTCTCATTCGCCTTTAACAATCCATCTATGTTGGGTTTTTTTTATCTATTCACGACAAACTTAATCAATCTAAAAGCGATGAGCTTGACCATCACACTCTAGCATATCGAGTTCAGGAGTTCCTCCATGACGTGACTCATAATTTCCTGATTCGCAATGATGATGAGCATCATACCTGTCTCATATGCACTTGGTACACACATCGTTTCGCCATTCCAGCAAAATCAATGTTTGAGGCGGTAAATCTTAGTTTTTATGTTGCCCAAACTTTTGAGAGTGGCAACTATAAACTCGACGCATCGAGCAAGCAAGATGGAGTTTCTCATGGTGAAGATGTGAGAGACGAAGACGCAACGTCGACCACAACCATCCATCGATGATATCCTTTAATATGAATGCTAGCACATATGCCCGTACCTTTTAACGGGACAAATAATGATGTAAAATTATTGAGAATCGTACTCGTGCATTGCGATGGGATAGAAAATTGACGCAAATTTTGCTACATACACAGATAAGTCATGTACGCAAATTGAGAAAAAACAACATAAATTTAATATGGACCTGTGGGTGCTCAATCTTCCAAGCATATTTAGTTACACATCGTTTAAAATTTTCCTTGAGTCTTACCATGCAGCCAAATTGAGGTTGACGAGCAAACCAAGCAATGATAAAAAAAATTAAAATCAATCCACTAAAAATATAACACATAATGATTATAAAATGTTTCATTATTAGAAAATATATTGTTTCATTATTTGAAGAATCCAAAAGTCCCAAATTTTATGCCTAATGCTTTATTGTAAGGGTCGTTTTCAATTAGGCCGACTATGGTAGTACGTATGGGTTCTAGGTCGAACAACCCCACCATATATATTAATTAGGTCGCATCGGTTAATTATTTCATCATTATCTTATATTTGCTTAATCACCTACTTTTAATTCCAATTCTTTCTTCGACACACACACAATCATTTTCTTTGTAATTTTCTACTTCCTCCGTCCCATAATCTTGTCTCACTTGTTTAACCTTCCTTTATAACTATCAAATTTTTACTTGAGCCCATAATCCATCCTTTGTTTGTTTACTTGTGCCCATATAATCCTTTCTTTACCCACAATCCTTCCTTTGAGTAGCTCATAGTCTTTTTTTATTGGTCTCTAAGAAGGCTTATTGACTTCAAAAAATCTACATTTTTAAACTGGTGTAATTACATGTAAAGTAGCAAGGTGAGATTAATCATCTTAATAATCATGAAGGAGTTCCGCTCGTCTCTCATTGCCTTGCTGGACCTTCGGCCGGGAAATTGGGCCGGCCCATAGTGTATGTGTACGTCTGACTAATCTCTAGTTATACCGGCGCACCTTCGTATTGATATGTATGGAAAACCTGGTGTAGTGGTAGGTATTAGTTGTGAACCCAGCTATTGCGCTATTTTTTGAGCAATTCTTTTTATTATTCGGTAGAAAAAAAACTGACCTCGGATTGATTACCAGGAGATACAATTCTTTTTATTATTCGGTAGAAAAAAAACTGACCGCGGACTGATTACCAGGAGATGCAAGGCATTTATATAAAACTACACGACGGGCTAAGAAAACCACGTTCTTTTATTATTAGGTATAGATATAGGCAACTTCTGGAACCAGCACCACCGCGCCGTCGGAATGGTGAAATCTGCAATCGACATGTACAACAAGAAACAAAGCCAGGTAGCTAGTTTGCTTGCTCTTTCTTTTACACAGATCGACTTGCTAGCTGGATGTACATCATCAAAACAATCTGTAACAACTTCCTTATTTCCTTGTCTTGATTGCTTGCTAATGCTAGGTACCCAGCTATGAGGTCCATGTTATCTGCGGTGTCAATGAATACGTGGGTGGCCGAGTGAACCCGACGATGTGCTTCGATCGCACGTGCCGTTGCTCCCACATCAAACCTCCAAAGCTCTTCTTTGCAGAGTGTCGCAATGTCGGCTCTAAGGAGGAGGTCTTGTGCTGTCCTGTGGCTATGCCACTTCCAGGCACTGGTATGCTATCTTATCTATCTATCTATCGTTTAGCTTTATAATGTGCACTATGTCTGTCATCAGTTTTTATACAATCCAAAAGTACGTACTGTATATAATAAAGTCCCCTAGTTGCATGGCAGAGCAAGTCCGTTTGCCTGTGAGTCCAGAGGGACGACCATCGTGTACCCGACCATGGAGAGTTTGAGAAGATGTTACGCGGCGAAGGAGTCACAAACGATGAAATGATCTCTGATAGCTATTACGGCGAGGACCGGATAATCTGGACGATTACAGCTGCAACAGTGGACTCCAAGAGGACGTCCCATTATTGGTTTGAGTTAAATTAAGCAAATGCATGGCCCTTCTGATCGATGAAAACCACCATCTATTAGAAATTTATAGAACCTTTATTATACTTTCTCCATTTTAAATTAAATGACTTTCATTTATTAACATGTGTATATAGATATGTACACAAATGAAAGTCACCTAATTTTAAACGAAAGGAGTAGTAGTTATTATAATTGTTGTCACTGTATGGATCGGTGCTGAACATTTGGTTGATGCTTAAGCTGCCTGCCTGCCTGAACTGTTGGTTCATTCTAGCAAACATATTCCAGGTGATGTGCGGATTGTTTGTTCCAGTTTGGGACCAAGTTAAGGCAAATCTGTTTTAATTTTTGTCTCTCTGAGTAGTAGTAGTAGTGTACCTTGCAGTGTTAGTCTAGATCTTTTTTACTGGAAAATAAAAAAAAGTATATTCTTTGCTCATGTTAGCCCAGGCAATCCGTCTAATTTTTTAGAAAATGATTTCTTGCTGGAACCCTTTAGTTAGAAGCATCATACTTGCTGTGGAGTTTCTGTTCTAGTATTGCAAAATTAATTTCTTTTGTTGTGTTGTGGGTGACATATGTCAAACTCCACACACGGTTCCTAGATACTAGTGCATATATACAAGTAGGGTGGACGCCCGGCGCACCGTACGTGTTGGTGCCCGTGGATGATCTGGGTGCTGTCACTAGTGCAAACAACAGCTATACAAACAGTTTTTCAGGCCCATCCCCTACAAGTTTTAGAACCGTTTGCTTGCCTTCGATTGGGGTACATAGGCCCTTTCCCAAACGACACTGAAAAACTGTTTGCTTTGCTCAACTTTTGTGCATACTGTATGGAATACTTATTTCACAAATTAACTATATGGAATGCATATTCCAGTTGCAGACGGTTACACAATCAACTGTTTGTGTGATTATTTATTGGCATACGGTTCAGTTAATACAACCGTGTGGGATGTGGGATGTATTATTGAATTTATATTTTTTTAAAGCTGCATTAACACTAGATGCTGCACTGCAGCAACACTAGTTGCTTCCCGTAGCGACGTCGGCTGCTGCTCGTAATGATGTCGGCTACCGCCTGTAGCGGCCCTCGACCCTAAAGGATGTAACACAGTAAGCTTACAAGCAAGTGTACATGAGAATTACGCTGAAGCTAACAGGAAATTACAACTTCAAAAAACTGTAACACATATACATAAGCTAAGAACATAGGGCAAATTATACAGAAAATCACCATGTTGAAAACAAGAGCATCAGCAAGATCATACACTCGGTAAGATAAGCTACTATGGCACTAGTAACTCTAACAGAATTACAAGAAGCAGCCTGAAACAGTAGAAAGATATACTCGAACTATAATATAAAACTAAGCGAGGAGACATTTCTGATCTTCTTCTTTCTTTTCTATTTCATTTTCTTCTAACTAAATCTACTGAAATCAGAACACCAAACTAAATTTAACTATTTTCTTCTTCTCTTTTTCTTCTCTCCTTCTCTCTTCTTCTCTTCCTACTTATTCTTTAACTAATTACCCTAACCCCTAAAAACAGTAGGTAATTAAAAAAAACAGATTAGTTACCCTAAAACCTAAAACCCTGACATCTAACACTAACTAAAAAACCTAAAATCCTAACATCTAACACTTACTAAAATCTAACAATGCTAATACTAATAGTACCAAATACAATAATTATTTAAAAAGAGCGAAAAAAATCACCAGAGTGGTGGTGGCCGAAGGGGATCGAGGGAGGCGGCGGTGGACGCAGGCGTCGGCATGGAGGGAGCCTCCCAAGGGGGTGGAGTAGCCGGCATGGAGTCGGTCGTAGGGGCGAAGAGGAAGGGGGAGGGGAAGGGAGAGGTGGCAGTCGTCGGGGTGGGGGCCGGGAAGGGGAAGGGGCAGAACCAGGGCGCGGAGGCGGCGGCGAGGTGAGAGAGTGGGCAAGAGAGATAGAGTGTGGGGAGAGAGAGAGGAAGAGAGGGTGAGGCCAGTAGTTAAGTCGTAGGTAGCTGTGTAGAGCAAAGACGCTAGCAGCAGTAGCGCGTGCGACTGCCAGCACTATATATTTAGTAGTAGCGGCCCGTTGGGACGGGCACTACTACTATACATGGTCTGCTCGGTTCGGTGGGGACCACAGTAGTAGCAGCGCCCTTTTACAATACACACGCTACTGCTAATGTCATAGTAGTAGCGCCTGTGATAGAGCGGCGCTGCTGTTAGTTAGCAGTAGCGCCTGTTTTAGTTTTGTGCTACTGTTAAGCCTTCACCTATAAGCTTGTTCCTAGTAGTGCTATGAAACATCATGTTGACAATATGATCGTACTCAAACATACAATCATCACTTACATCCGCCATGTCTTCATGCATATAACATACAAATTCATAGTTGTTGTTAATCCATGTTGCAGATCAAAAATAGCTGACAGGCAAAGACAAGTGCATGGAAAACCAATATGAAATCTTGTGTGGAATATTATACTTTGTTCGGTGTACATGTGAGGGCAACCGATCATCAACATTGAAAACCTACTGAACTAAGTTGCGATGATGAAAAAACCTAAATTATATTGCATGAGGAGGCGAGAAATAAAAGTAGGGTTCGTACCTAATTAAGGAAGGCGGGAAGATATGGGATCATCCAGTGTCGAGTTCCTCTAGATTATAGTGTCACCGTCGTCGCTGCCAATTATGCCGGTGCAGATGTTGTGCCTTATTCTTCTTCTCATCGAGAACATCGGGGACAGTGAAGGGGATGATGATGAGGATGAGGACGTTGACTTGATCCCTCTCGTCGGGCACGTTGGGGACAGTGAAGGGGGTGAGGTCGGGTTTGAGGACTTGGTCTCGATATGGATCGATTAAATGTGGTTATGATCGTGGAGGTGATCAATTGAAAAAAAACATGGACCATTATGCCCTTCTCAGATTAAACAAATTAAAGTTAATATTTTTAATCCCGAAATAGATCGTACGGATAATAAAAATCCGGGAGGGGGTAGGTACTAGGTGGTACTCCCAGTAATGCCCCAATCACCGTAAAAGGCCTCAAATAAAAAAAACATCTGCAGGCCTTTTTTGGCTGCATCTCAAGTGAAACACCAGTACCCTTCATGTTGCGTTGCAATGCAATAGGCCGAGGGATGTTTGGAATTTTCTATTCATTAGAGGGATGTTTGGAATTTTCTATTCATTTAGCTAAGTATCAATGAGGAGTTGGTTAGTGCTAACGTCTTTAGTCTGTGTGGTGTGCAATTTGGGCATATAAAGCCAAGATCTTGGACTTTTGTGGCTACAACTGTTACTCTGGACTATATGGTTCTTAAAAGCTTTATTTCACATGTGATGGCCGCCAAACAATGTGCATACAATGTTCAAGCTATAGACGCATGCATAGAACTCGTGGGCAGTTTGTTTCGTTGTATCTTTCCTCTTTCCTTTTCTTGTCTCCTATACCACACCCCCCCCCCCCCTCACCCACCCAGGTGGTTCCATCCTTGTAGTTCTACTCTTCCCATTGTGCATGTTAAACTGTATTGGACAAGTTCTTGTATTTTATTTGTTTCTAATTCAAACAGTAGGGAGCTTCCCCTCTAGAAGTTGCTGAAAAAACATGTACATGTTGTAGCAATATATCTTAGCATTATTCTACTATTGTAAAATCTTTCAGCTCATACATACTAGTATATCAATAAAGATTTACACCATAAATGCAATTAATGCATTCCCAGGGAAGGGGCTTGAAACAAACAACCATGCAAATAACAAGTTAGAATTCATTAATTTGTTCACACCTTACATATGATCTTCAATAAGAGTATTTATTCCAATTTATTTCTATGGTGCCAGCAAATTATTCATGACATCTTTTTTCTCAATAAAAAGGTGCACGCCGAGGGATCCCTTTTCGACGGTGACGAATAACCCTTGGTGATGATGGGTTTTCGTTGCAATAATCATCATCGTTGCAACTCTCTTCGTTGTTTCCTGTATTTGCACTTATGTTACTATAATCGGTATCATAATCCTTTCCTGTATACTCAATAATGTCTCTAGTCGGGATGCTTGTCATCATCATAGCCTCTTTGATTACTTTAACCTGCCAAGAAAATCTCTTGTCAAAATATGTAAAGCGTGAAAGGAACTAACAATAAGGTGTAACTTCTTCAATAGTAACATGGCAGTTTGGTAGCTTACATTGCAACCCAGTGAGCAGAAGCGGAATGATTCAAGAAGAGCACGATTGCAATTTTCACAGTTATATGATGATGTTGACGCCTTGACCACAGAAACACCACAGCTTCGTTGTTGTGGGCGCTCATTAAGAAATACAACCGTTGCACTATTGATCACATAAGTTTGTACATCACGGATATCAAGTATATCTTCTAACTCGGCAACTCTGACCACATCATGGTACGATGACCGCCTTATCTACAAGATTATGTAAGTTAACTCATGCCGGTCGTACATAAAGATAAATCAATCCACTTTTTCATAAAACATAATTAAAGCCTAGTGATTAAAAAATAGATGATGAGTTGTATATCATTCAATACTTTTTGACACACGTTTTGTAAATATGAAGTAAGTGTTAATTCAAGCCACTTTAAGTAACAAGATCCCCAAGTTCATATATAGTATAAGAATAACGTAAAATGCTCTTGCATCATCACATTACCAAATTGTAACACTGTACACCATACCTGGATTACTCGATGGGTGGAATGATGGAGTGAACGACAATGATAACAAAAGGCAGCCTTTGATTCCTCGCAATCTATGCAGAACAGGTTACACTCGTTACGAGTAGATGAGAGATGGTTGGTGCAGATCGCAAAGAACTGTGTTGCAAGCAATAGCTCTAGCCATGTAGGCACCATCTCTCCCTTCATTGTGAAAACAATAATGCTTTGTACTTGGATGTGTTGTGCTTAGTATGGGATGGTGTATGGTACCTTTATAGCGAGATCTAGGCAGTAAAACAACTGGCGCACATAGTTTGTTGCGGAATTTGTGGGGCTAAAAACAGTCATGTAGTACAGAAAGGCGGGCCCACATATCTTTTGTAATTTTCAGAATTCTCGGGTTGGGTACAACCAAGCAACTCGTGTTTATCACTTCAATGGATTGTTCTCCATTCTTCTAGTAATAGATTTCTTGCACACAAAAAAGGTTCTTTAGTTAATGAGAATGATTAAACTATTCATGATGTCCAGCCAAAAACGGGTATCACCAAGCATAATGACAAATAAACTTTAGGCCAAGGAAAAACAAACCAACACAGAATTAATTATATGCCAAACCAACACGGAATTAATTATATGCCCGGGATATTCTATGATGCGATACATAAATATTGGTAATTATACGGTCCTCAAAAATAGTAAATACGATCATGAAAATAAATTCTAATAAATCAAAATATTTGATTTACATTTTTTGATAATCACCTTTAAATATGCTCATTTTGTCTTTTCTTCTGTGTAATTGGAAACATATCTTCACATGTGGTCCCCGCCTGGTTGCTTTTCACAAGCCACACCTATTTTGTGCACGCAAGGCATTTTCCATTGTGAGATTGTTAGTGCAACGAAGCATGCCACAGAATGGGTTGGATACTATCGCACTCACACACAAGTTCAAACGTTGGATTGCTAGTTATTTTTATTACTTCCTCCGATCCATATTACTTGTTCTAAAATGGATGTATTTTCTTGATACATCAATTTTAGAACAAGTAATATGGATCGGAGAAAGTATTATTTGAATAATCAAATCAGGCACCCTCGGAAATAAAATCACACCCCAAGAATATCTAACCAAACATGGACAACCTCGCATGCAATCTCCTTGCTAACATGTGTATGTTTTGGACTCGTAACCTTTGGTGGAGCTTGTAAGGTCACGGATTATGGAGCAACACGATTGGACTTTTCTGCGATCTAAGCAATTGTGCGCTAATTAGTACCGTCTTAACTTTTATTCGGCTTTTTCTTTGCAAGCAAAAAAGTAAAACCCACCACATTTATGATTGAATTTGCAGAAAATGTAGTTTATGTGAACCCTAGTAATTCATATAGCGTGAAATTTTAATTTGTTTTTGCCAAAAATGCTGATCAGACATTTTGTCGGCCCCCAGATTCGACTTCCGTCTTCTGGGTCGTATTTGGAAAAGGTTGGATTGTGTTTGTCCTTTGCCTGCTCTCGAAGTCGGGCCGCTTGTTCGGTTCTGGTACCATTATGTCTTTTGGACTCGTAGAATGTCCGAGGTGCGACGGCCGGGAGTGAGGCTTGTCGTTGATGGTGACGTGGGGTTTCTCTGGAATTCTTTCGGAATACTGATCTCTCAGCGTAGCGCAACATGGTAACCTGGTCTTTTCCTTTCCGATTTTTGTTGTCCTATCTTCCTTTACGGTGGATTTTTCGACTTTCCTTTTTGGGGTGCGGTTTTGTGGCTCAAGTGTGCTGGCCAGCGAAAAACGGCTCCCTACGCCATCTACTTTGTTGATTAGGTTTCGACCTAGCCTAGGTGACTCTCCCCTTATAGTACAAACTATTTCAGCTTCCTTTTTAGTTCTTCCTCGCTAAGTTCCATGGCATGAGTGACCGCATTTTCCCTGTCTTTGATGACGTTTTTGGCTGACTTGGCTAGCTTCTTCTTCTCAACATCGTGGTTAGAACTGCCCAAGGATCGAATTGATAGCTTCCTCATCAGACTCTTTGGACTCGCTTGAGGGGTCGTTGTTTGGACATCCATCATCATCTCCCTTGTCGGTGTTGTCTCTACCATCTGGTTCATTGTTGTTGTCGCCGGCGTGGTCACTAGCGGCAGGTATTTCCACCATATAGACCTTATAGGTAGAGGTCGTCATCCATTTGCTGGAAGAAGGTGTGACCGTTGGTTGGCTATCAGCGGAATCGCCGACATCTTCCTCCATGAAATCGTCGATGCTGACTTTCGATGATTTCTATGAGGTCCTTGATATTAGCAATGAGTGGGTGGTGAATGTGTCAAAAAATGGCTCCCTCGAGAGTTTTCCCGATCCTTTGGTCTCACACCGAGTTTGGGAAATCCGATCTTGCAAGTTCTTGGATTTCATCTAACATTAGGTCTAAGAGGCGTTTGTCGCAGTCCTCCCGGTCTTGATCTGACATCCAAGCTCAGGAATGTTTCTTCGAAATGTGCTCTGATAACATCATTAAGGCGTGCTCCTTACGAACCATAGGGGCTCGATTTAACATCGGGTTGGAGGAAATTGGTACCAAGGTGCAACTTGAAGTTGATCTTGAACAGGTTTCATCACGTTTTTCCTTGACCCAATTTGACATCTGACTCGAGGAAGGAGGCTTGGAGATCAAATTTGACATCAAATCTGATGAGCAGTTCTCCCGCTAGTTCCAGGCTTGATTGAACGTCTTGTCAGTGTCGAGAGATTTTTGTTGCCCCTGAGGTCGATGTAACACCGAGCCTGTGAAGATTAGACCATCTTGATGATCCACAACATACTCCTTACCATTGAATCTAACGATTCGACCTAGAGAGAGGGACTCAACCTGATCGAGATGGCCAGCTGAGTTGGCGGTGAATGTAACGCCGTCGAACATGTTCGACTGTCCTAGTGGAAAAGGCACGTCAAAAGCAATCTGAGGATTGATCTTGAGTCCTATCGAGACGCAGAAATTACCTGGCTAGACATGCATGGGCCACCACTTTCAGAGGTAATTCCGGTAGATCCAGTGGTTGGGTATCCCAAGCTAAATGACCAGGTGTCGATGGTAACACGGACACATTGTTACCTAGGTTCAGGCTCTCTAAGGAGATAACACCCTGCTTTCTGCTTGTTTTCGATTATATTACACTGTATGCAAAGTACAATGAACGGGGAGATGTATGTTGCCTTCTATGGGCCCCGCCTCTTCGACTTATATACTACGTTGGGGCCAGGGGGGAGGGGGCTAGGGTTACATGAATCCTAATCAACTACCCATGAGGAGGTAGTATCCTCCATGATCCCATCTTATTTTTTCTAAGACAAGCCTTCAGGAAACCTTACTTTCATGCGTCCTGGGTCCTGTACCCCTCCTATACAGCCCATCAAGAGGTCCATGGCCCGGCCCACAAGGTCAGAACCGACATGATGAAAGACCCATAATATGTGACACCGTCACACTAAGATTAAATTTTCTCCTTAAGCAACAACTAGAGGAAACAACTCGTGCAGAAGACAGAAGCCGGTGAACAAAATTAACAGTGCCTATCTCAAAAAAAAATGTATCTAGTGCCTACGCACAACTTTGTATCGTTTATAATATGACAAGCAAGCAAACATGTATCAATTTCCTTCAACAGACATAAATAATTCTCTCTCTACTTCCACTTCGCCCCGCGACTCAGCCGCGATCTCCAACAGCAGCGTTTGCCAAACCTCAGAGAAGAACCCATCCGTCGTCGGAGACGAGCGAAACAGATAGGGCACGAATGGAAAACACTGCTCTTTTTCAAAACTACCAAAATGGAACAGCACAAAATAGCAGAAACACAAGTGACACACCATCCATGTATCCTCAAACCCAGACCAAACAAAAGGTTTCACAATCACGCCCACAAAGCCCATGGTATACCGCATCTCAGAACAAACAATCCAGGAGAGAAATAGTGCTTTGAAATCCAATCGATTTATAGGATATAAGGTACTAACATATCTCCATTATCCAGCAGGAGAAAACAACACAGAATCCTCACAGGTCCCAACATTACATTTCAGTCTAGAGCATCCTCATAGTAATAAACTCACTTAATGAACACAGACCCTGCTAAATCCAGCATTCCCGCTACCAGTAAATGCATCGTCTGGTTTGACGCTGCTTAAATCTCCTGGACGGTCAAACCTGAAAAAAAGAACATCGCAGTTTTAGTGCTCGTTAACAATGGATGGCTGGAGGATTTGACAAACAAGTGAGATATCTATATACGCACAGCAACAGTGGGTCAATGAAGCACAGCACAAGAGATAGACATCATGATGACAACGTGTGATGTAAAACGTTTTCTAAGCACAGATATACTCCCTCCATCTAAAAATAACTGCCTCAAGTTTGTACTAAGGTTAAGACAGCTATTTTGGGACGGAGGGAGTAGTAGTATGAGATTAACAAGGCTATGTTTGTATTATGTGGTCATAACATAGCTGGACACGCAAATTAGAACAAACAAAGATAACATCAGACCTGACAAAAGCATAAACTGGTAGGAGCAGTACTACTACAGACTATGTAATAGGGTGATGACATCGCAGCGCAACAATTAACTGGTGGCAAACTGGCCAACTTCTGAGAGTGTGCCCAGCAGAGCAACGATTTGTGCAATCTAGCTGGTACAATTGCCTACATAATATGCAGAAAACTAAATTGTAAACATCACTATGATTATCATTCCAGATTTATTGCACATTAGTAGTCCAATGACATGGCAGAGCAGCGAGTAACCGGTTGCAAACTGAGTACACAAACACAAGTGATATGTGCAACCAGGCCTGCCGAGATGATTCTATCTGGCACAACTCTGCATAGGTTCTCATTGCAGAGAAACTAAATTGCTTGCATCACGAAGGTATGCCTTCAAAGGTTCAACCTAACTACGAAGTAACATTTATGGATGCCAATGATTATCATCCCAGATTCATCGCTCGTACTAGGTGCGCAATGATTCATGAGAAGAGTAAATCGAAGAACAAAGATGGGAGCTTGTGGAGCTGGACAAGAGGGTGGACGGACCTGGGGGGAGGGACTGCTTGAGCTTGTTGGCCTTGTCGGTGTCGTGGACGCAGAGGGTGTAGAGGTACCTGGAGCAGCGCACCTTGAACTTGACGGCGTCCTTGGTCCTCTTGATTCGCACCGCCCGCGCGTCCTTGCGCCGCGCCGTCAGCAGAAAGTCCTTGATCTCGTGGATCTGCTTCGGCTGCAACCCACCCCACACAAGGATTCGTTCGTTACCGCATAATCATAACGCGCTACGGAAGAAGAAAGAGAGGCGTCCAGTCGTCGTCGGAGAGAGGCTCACCATGGTGGACGGCGGCGGAGGTGACCTGCGCAAATCCTTGGGGCGGCGGCGGCGGGGGAGGGAGGAGTAAGGGGGAGAAAGAGAGGAGGATGTAATGCCCGGCGGATTTATATACCTACTGAAGCCTCGGGCCATCAGGCCGTGGTGTACATGGGCCAGACACGCGCCAGCCCACCAAAGGCAGAAAAAAGAAATGGGCTATACTTTGTGTGTGGCCGGATTAGCTAGCACTGAATGAAAAAACACAAGAATGAGAAGTACATGAGCAATTCTTGTTAGATTGGCTATGCATGTTTTTTTATGCTAAAAAAAGAAGACTATGCATTTTTTAAATTAATTTTGACTATCTAGTTTTTATATGTTGTTGGTAATTTTCATCCTGGCCGAGAAAGTTGAATCATGCGTTTTACATAAGGTTGTGCAAGAATTCTTCAATACTCCCTCCATTTTTCATAAGAAGATTTCTTCAATATCAACATGCACACCTAGAAGAGCATGATGTAAAATAGCAAAGACATAGAAGATCAACATAAGAAAGATTCATTGGCCCTTTTAACCAATGCAGTTTCAAAATTATGCTCCCAAGAGAGATAAAACGACACCATTGACATCATCGGTCGTTTCAAGATCACCTGAATCAAGGCTTTCCCTCGAAGCAGCAAGCAAGTAAGTAGGTCAGAACGCCATCAACAACTTCTTCAATAAGGTAACGACGTCGGAAGAGACTGCCATCGCCAGTCTGGGAAAAGATGATCAACCTAAAGCTTCAAAAGCGATAAACCGAACAGAAATTGTCCAAAGCCAAGCCACAAGTGCTCGACAAAGGATTTTCCTTTTTCTCATGTTTATTTTACATTTTTCTCTTTCCTCTTTCTTTTTATTTTTTTCGTTTTTCATTTTTATTTTATTCATACTTTTCCAATTTTCCTTTTATGTATTTTCTTTTTGAAAATATAAATAATTTTATTATATGATGCACATTTTTTTAATACATAGCAAACATTTTTTAATAAAAAATGAACATATTTTGATTACATATTACACAATAGTTATTTTCCAGAAATATATGAAGTATGTATTTAACATACGATCAACATTTTCTTAATAGATTGATTAATAATTTTGAAGTACAAGATGAATACTTATAAAATGAATGATGAAATTTTAAAATACACAAAATATAAGGTGAAAAACTTTGGATTACAGGATGAATATATTGTGAAATATATCTTGAACATTTTTTCATATATGATTAATATTGTGTATTACTTTGGTCTCATTACATGATAATGGAACCTGGGGGCCTCGATCCCTGATGATTAAAAATAACATCAATCAAATGTTCATCAGATTTGTACGCAGGTGGATATTTGGACAAAACAAAATGATTATCATTGAACTTTTCTTTTTTATGATTCAACTGTTATTACGGTGTTGCAGTACAAGTACAAGAAACTGAATACACTTTTTTGGATAAAGGGCTTTATTATTGAAAAGGTTTAAGGTTTAAGAAACTGAACACACATGCACTCTGGCTTTCAAAGTCCAAACCATGGCGAAAGCATAAAACAAGCTAGAGACCAAACGGCTAGAGCCTACTACGTCTACACCACGAAGCTCTCGACGGCGGTCTCGACGACTGACCACGGCAGGTCGTCGGCGCGGGCGGCGTTGGGGAAGGAGCAGTCGGTGCGGATCTGGCCCTGGTTGCCGGTGAGCACGTTGATCTGCCCCATCTTCACCATGGACTTGACGAACTGGTCGAAGAAGGCGGCCTGGTCGACGGCGAACCTGGTGACGGCGGGCTTGGTCTTGGCGTCGGTGTGCAGGTCCTGGTCGGAGGTGAAGAGGCCCTGCCTGTTGAGCAGGTCCACGTAGTACTTGTTGTCGAACACGTCGGGGGTGCGGATGTCGTTGGCGGTGGAGTTGTTCGCCTTGGGTGCCGGACAGGTGAGCTTGAGGTGGCCGGCGAAGAACTTGTCCATGGTGGGGTCGTCCTTGGGGAACAGACGCTCCTCGAAGGAGCCGCAGTGCGCGATCCCCAGCGTGTGCGCACCGGACAGCGCCACCAGGTCGTCGGCGTCGAGGCCGATCTTGGCGAGGAAGCTGAGGAGCACGGGCACCTTGGATGTCGGCGGCGGGAGGAAGTTGAGGATGGTCTGGCGGGAGGCCGGGGCGAGCCCGTCGCGGCGGCCGAGCGGGACGGCGTACCGGGGCCCGCCGGCCAGGAGCACGGAGTCGCGCGCGGCGAGGGCGGCGATGTCGGCGCAGGAGACGACGGGCCCGCCGCAGGCCCGCTGGAGGAGCGCGCGGATGTCGTTGATGGCCTTGAAGGCGGAGGGGCGGAGCGAGGTGTTCGGGGGAGCCGCCTTCTCGGATTCGCCGGCGCGGGACTTGTCGAGGAGCACGGAGCCGTCGCAGCCCTGCACGAAGCAGTCGTGGAAGTGGATGCGGAGCAGCGCAGCGGCGAGGCCGACGTCCTTGCGGACGGCGTCCCTGAGGAAGGCGAAGACGACGGCCTCCGCCTGCGGGCACCTTGCGCGGTAGAACTCGAAGGACAGGCCCTTGACCAGCGGCGGCGCCGCCGCGGCGGAGGCAGAGGTCGCCGCCAGTGCTGCTGCGGCGAGGAGGAGCAGGAGGCGAGCAGGCGAGGGAGACGAAGCCATGGTGATATGGCTAGGTCTCTGTAAGTAGGATCTATGGATGTGGCTGGCTGTGTGGAGAGGTTGGAGGTGGAGGGTGGGGTTTTATAGGCGCGCGCGTGTGCATGCAAACCTGAAACCTCCATGAATCTACACATGGAGCTGGATCGTACAGTAGTGTGCATGCATGCACCTACACCGGTGAAACCGAGGCTGGAAACCAGCGGGAATGGTCGATCTGGACGAGTCAAATATTTGAAAGGAGGGAAATGATTGGTCGACGAGACCAGACGAGGACGATGCCGAGTCATGCGTACACTTGCATCAGGAGAATTTCAAAGCAGATATAACGATGGACGGGAGCTAGGCGAGATGAACCAAGCAAGAAGGCAACAACACTGTGGCAGCATATATATATTTATTCATTCATCAACTTGTCGGGGGGCATCAACCATGGCGGCTAACGACTGATGCACTGAGCCACAGCATACAGTGGCTAGTGGGAGTGGTTAGTAAACCTAGTACGTACTGGACGTGGAGTTTGTGATCCCGGGATCATGTGATCCCGGATGAACAGTAAAATAAAAAATAAAAAATCTGAATTTTTTTTATAATAAACTTTGATGTTTTCTCTATATGCGTGCAAATTTTCGTCAAGAACTAACATAGGATGAACGTGTGAGGAAAAAAACAAAATTGATGTCATCCCTATGTTAGTTCGAACACTTTTTGGAACATCAAATTTTGTTTTTTTCTCACGCGTCCATCCTATGTTAGTTCTTGCTGAAAGTTTGCATGCATATAGCAAAAACATCAAAGTTTATCATATTAAAAATTCAGATTTTTTTGAATTTTTTACTATTTTTTTTGATTTTACTGTTCATGCGGGATCATATGAGCCCGGGATCACAATAGGACTTTCGGTACGTACTGTACTACTACCACTAGTTGTTTAAGAGATGAGCATGCTAGCTTTCGGCCTTGACGCATCATCATTCAGATGCCGTTGATCATCGCAAGAATTTGAAGACATTTTCGTCACACATTGCTAAAGCTTTTCTACTAGATACTATGCATAGCAGTCTTCTCTATATTCTACCCTCCTGCTTTTGCACTGATGATGCATGCATGCACCTATTTCTTTCTTTCTTGAGCCACTCTTCCCGTTACAAAATTATCCACCATGCATGCATCGTCATGATTCGTCGTAGCAATGGGCCCGGGCGGCTTTACTTAACTAATTTACTCCACATGCTTAAAAGCAGGCCGGCGGCTAGGAAGCAACTGCGTGCACGGGATCGATCGTCGCTTTATAGATTCTTCAACAAAAATTCTTGTGCTTGCCACAAGTTCAGCAGGTTCAGGTTCATGCACTCAACAGATAATGAACAGGACACCATTTATTCCCATGATCCACTTTTGCTTCGGAAAAGCTTAACGAGCTGATGTTTCCTGGAAAGACACTAGATCATTGTTGCTACGCCCGTCAAATTTTAAATGAAATGCTAAACAAACTGGTAAATATATGAGCAAAGAAGAATAAACTAATTTTTTCAAAAGACTAACCTATATATTGGATGGATACCAATCATATTATGATTTAATAGAGAATACTCCACATATTACGAAAAGGTGAAGATATATGGGAGTAAATGCATTGTAATGAAATCGAACAATATTAATTATAATAATATATTGGGATCAGGGATTAGGTTTTTCTTCATGAAAATTCAACGTAGAACACCATCGCGCTACTAATAAGTGACCATACCATCAGAAGAAAATAATCTTAAGTCAAAATTAAATCTTGAAAATGTACACCCTATATATTTTGGAATGAAGCAATGCATATAAGAATGTGATGATAAATATTGATATTGACAAGGAACAGAGCCCATAAATGTAAATTTAAGCATGGTAAGCATTGACAAAATGAAAATCGTATGTACTCATCATCAACGTGTACTCGGTATTTGATATATTTTTACATCTTGATATAGTAGTCTAGGAAATACTCTCTCCTTTCCAGTTTATAGGGCTTATCTTAAAAAAAATTGTTTTTCCATTTTACAAGTCTCATTTTTAGTGATCTTTATCACATGTTTAGATCTTGAGGTGCATTAAATCACTATATGTGAACATTTATATAAAACTCACCAATGCATGTAAAAGTTATTGATTATTTATTGGTCACGCATGCATACACTACAATTAATGCATTGATAATCACACCCTTTCAAGGAAAACGAGGCATTAATTGAGTATTTTTGCAAAGTATAAAAATTATTCCACCACTTGATGTTTACACACGCTTCTATTCTTGTAAACTATGTTGGGCCTCCAAGCGCAGAGATTTGTAGGACAGCAGCAATTTCCCTCAAGTGGATGACCTAAGGTTTATCGAACTCAACAAAGTAGAGGTTGAAGATGGTCTCTCTCAAGCAACCCTGCAATTAAGATACAAGAAGTCTCTTGTGTCCCCAACACACCTAATACAACTAGGAGTTGTATAGGTGCACTAGTTCGGCGAAGAGATGGTAAAATATGGGTGATAGATGTGGCAAAGCAAGGTAATATAAATCTGTAATAAAAAGTGCAGCAAACAAACATGTGACAAAAGTGAGCACAAACGGTGTAACAATGGTGGAAAGAAGGCCTAGGCTTCATACTTTCACGAGTGGCAACTCTCAACAACATTAACATAGTCTAATCACATGATATTCCCCATAAAACATGCAAGGGAGACGTCCTCGGAGGTCATTCCTTTGTGGTTAAGAGAGGACGAGAATTGTGTAGCCTACAAAAGCACACCTCAGAGTTTGTAGTTCTCATCTATGGATTTCCCAATGTCACCGCGTGTAAGGCCCGATATGCGGTACTGTTCCAGATCTAGATGTTTCCATCCAGATCCGGGGACGAAGCACATATCGGTCCCACCGCGACATATGACGAAGTCATATTCCCCGGATTTCCAACATGATATCACAACATTACAGATACAAGGATACAACATCTCATACAATCGGCATATAATTGCCTCAAATACAATACAACAGCGGAAGGTACATGTCTGAGTACAGACTACAAGAAAATGCCTATTGGCAAAGAGAAAAACATCGATCCCATAACCACACAGGTCCAGGCCCTCCGCCGGGATCCGCCTAACTAGTCGTCGTCGAGTCTCCACGTGAAACGTCGATCACCATACCTGTTGTCGATCAAGAACCCTGAAAAGAGTTTGGGGGTAGTATCATGGGTACAAAGGTACTCAGCATCCAACTGTAGTGGTCATCTGACCCAGGAAGGACTTCATCACTCGTCATTCTAGGACAACTAGTAGTTTACGGTAAGGAAGGGGTAAGTGGTGAGGTTGCTGCCGCACTAGCATTTATGAAGTGGCTAACGATCTATAGAGTAAGATAAGAAGCCAAGCATTCGATGAGGAATCGCCTCCAACAAGTCTACTATCCACCTACTACGCAAACATAACACCTATCCTATCCTTGTTCTCCTCTTCGCATCCCGACGAAGAAGAAGCAGTCAAGGCACACACACACGTTGATCAAGTTATATTAAGATTATCTCAGTTGTTGTTGTCTATGAACAAGGAGTAGGTCTCAAGTCGTCCATAACCGTGGACACGGCTTCTCGAAAAGATTTAACCCTGCAAGGGTGTACCAACTGCCCATTACAAGGCTACGCACGCACGCCCATCTCTCTCAGTTGCTACCCATGATAGGCAACCATTTTATGATTTAGTTCCAAGAGATCCGAAACGATAGGTCCCTCTAACTAACAACGAACAAATCCGGGTGGCCCCCGGGGAGTCGACACCCAATGCAAAAGTTGGCCACGCTCTCGGATCGGACTCTTCCGTCTCAACAGGGTTTGGGTTGCCGAGACGCCTCACGTGAGGCCTCGGGCCCTCGCCGGTCAAAGGTGGACCAACAGGGAAACCATGTCTCCGCTGGTCCGGGTTGGTTTAAAACTACTGGCAGCTGACCAGCACACACACGGTTTCAAAACGTAAATCAGCTTGGGCCACCACTAGAAATGTTTGAAGCTAGATAGGTAAGAAAAGGGGACCCCATAAAATCCCACACGCGGTTAGGCACGCTCAGTCTTAAAACCAATACCCGGAACTCGGATCCTAGGTGACTCGAATGGAACAAAGCTTCGGGGCGGGATAGCCTAGACCTTCCATCCTTCGTCGAATATAGTCAACATTATAATAATCATATCATCAACAACAATATAATAATGTGATACCCCATACCCAGGAGTAACAGGGTAACATCGTAGCATCCTAAGCATGCATACTAGGCAGGGGCTGAGCAACGAGCAATAGTAACATAGCAGTACAAGGTTTGCTGGGAAGGGACATGGCTGTATCGATTTGAAAGAGGCTGTAAACATGTGGTAGGATCAAACATCGAACCTAACCTATACTAGCATGCAAACCGCTGGTTGAAATAGAATGTATCATAAGTAATGTATAGTCCTTGCCTGTTGATAAGTCGGCTTCCGAAGGTGTAGTTGATCACAAGCTCGCATCGTCTCCGAGAGGTACCCGCGGAAGCACACAAGAAGGAAACACTGGAAAGCAATCAACGGTGCACCACTATTACTACGGAGCAACACAAGATCAAGAAGACATCACACAACACTGCAACGCGATACGGATCTATCGTCGAGAACGGTTACTAACAGTTTAAGTGGGGTATCGGTCACACACGACGAATACCGCACGTTTTCGGTGGTTCAAGTTGCTTAGCTACAGGTGATCAACTAACGGTTATTAACATGGCAACTCAAACAAGCATGGCATAGCACACAAACATGTCAAGAGGTGAAGCACAAAGTAAACTATCTATGCTAGTCAATTTAAGTGAGGCACAACCTAAACATGGCATAACACTAAGTGACGCACGATGATTAAAAGATTTGGTACTGTTCTGTCCTAAACCATATTTTAGATTGGTTAACAGCAGCAAACAATGGCACAAACACAAAGTACACGAAAAACTAATCAAGTTACATATAAAGAACACCCCAAACGGAGTTACGGTTAAAAAAATACAAGCAAAACAAGTTACGGGCACAAACTGACAACATCACGAAGCACACTTTAGAGAAATGCATAAACAGGACAATCAATGCAAACATGGTCAAAAATGATATGAAACTAAAGTAGACACGACCGGGAAGGCATGGCAAAAGAATTATGAAAAAAGGCATCATAGATCAAATGATATTAAGCAAACAACATGGCATCGCAAAGTAACAGACTTAGAGAAAAACAGAGGTGGCTGTCAAAAACAGCAGCATAGCAACTTTAGAGCAGAAAATCTATATGACCAGGAAGCATATCATGGCAATGCAATACATGTAATTAAAGTATACATGATGCTTAATAATATGCAATTGGAATCTCTCAATTCCGATAAATGGTCGCGACACACTCGTCGACCGAAGTTGCAATAAAAATAACAGTTTCAGCAACAGCAACACAATAACATCAGGATCACCACTTTGGAGCAAAATTTAATATAGCTAAAGCACCCAAACATGGCAAGTTAAAGCATGGAATTGAAGTACACATGATGCTTAACACATAGGAGAAAGAATCAATGCAATAGGCCTCATGGATTTGTTACAATCATCATGCAAAGTTGCAACAAAATATAAACAGCAGCACTTAACAGGAATTAAAAGCAGTTAACGGCCTGATGCCCACTTTAGCACACAATTACACAATCAAGATGAGCTCAAATGCAAAAACTTTCTACATACGAATGCTAGAGCACGCAAAACTGAGCAACTTTCGTTTTGGGGGAAATCGCAGCACAAAAAGCAGTCAGCAGCAGTTTTTTTCCAACACTTAGTAAAATATTCGCAGGCTCTGGACAAATAATTAAAAAAACAGAGGACTAGCTGGGCTGCTCACCATGGGCTCTAGGGCCCATCTGGCCTGAGAGGAGGTGGCTTGGTGCTGGGCCGGGGGCGCGTGGGCCTGGCAGGCCGGATCTGGCCTCGGGCTCCTGCTGGGCCGCCTTGGGGGTGCCGGCCCACTTCGCTGGAGAGGCAGCCGGTGCCTCCCGTCGGGCTCCTCCCGAGCAGGACACCAGGCGGCGGCGGACCGGCCACCGGCGGCAGGCGGCAGGGCAGGCGGCCAGAAGGTGCGGCTAGGGCGGTCGCCGGACCTCGCTGGGGAGGCGGCGGAGCGTGGCGTGCTCGGGCACGGGAGCCGCTTCCGGTGGCGGGGTGAGCTCGGGCCGGCTCCCATGGCGGCCGGCTGCTTCCTGGCTGCAAGGGAGAGAGGGGTCAGCGCGGGGGAGGAGAGGGAAAAAGGAAGAGGGAGGAGAAGAGGTGGCCGGGAGAGGGGGCGGCGCCGGAGCCTTGCCGGAGGGAGGAGCGGCGGCATGGCTCGGCCTCCATGGGCTGCGCGTTGGGGGGAGGAGAGAGAGAGATGGCTGGTGACGTGGCACAATCCTGGCCACCCGATCGCGCGATCCGACGGTCCAAAAAATCTAGGATCTGGGAGGCAAAATTGGGCAAAGTGGAGGGGGGTGGCTGCAAATTTGTGCTAGGGAAACCCTAGAAATGGGTGGGAGTGTGGTGGTCTTTATATAGCACAGGTGGCTGGCAGTTTGCAAAAACATCCCCGGTTTTTCTCTCGCGCGCGCGGTGCTCACGTTTCTGACTGCCGGGGGTCTGCAGTACCTCCGATTTGGGTAAAACTTCGAACTGCGCGATCAGCGCGTCGAGCCGGCGGCGTTCACCTCGCGCTGGAACCGTTTCGAAAACACTTTTTGGCGCGCTATAAAAATATCCCGTTTAATTATTAAACGGGGTTTTCGTTCCGTTGGCTGCGGCTGGTCTCGTGCGGTTTTCGCGATGGTGATCGGGCGAAACCCGGTGTCGCAAAGTTCGAGTGTCAGGGTGGCAAGGGTCGGTCTCCGTACGGTACGAGATAAGAGGGGGAGAAATAATCGCCGCTCGATAAATCGGGGATGCAAACACCGCAAACAAATCAGACAATCATACAATTCAGGCCGAAAACAAATTTTTTATTTTTCTTGAAAACTGGGCTGTTACACCGCGGCCATCCAAAGAAAGTACCACAATCACCACAACATATCTAAAGGATAGTCAAAGACAAGCACCAAGAGACTCTCAATCTTCAATCCTCACACAAAAGAGGAAATCACTCATGAAAATAATCTTCTAACCCATGTCCAATAGACCGCTGTCACCATGGTCTCGGGAATTATACTAGATAAGATCAAGTGAGTACATCAATCCAATACATAGAAGAAGGGGAAATATCATGGGATCACCCTAAATTAACATAGGCTATGATCACAACGAAGATCACATCATGGGAGAGAGAGAAGAACACATAGCTACTGGTAGAAACCTCAGCCCCCAGGAGGAACTACTCCCGCATCATGGAGGGAGGAAGCAACGTCGATGGAGATGAATCCGGGGGCACTTCCCCGTCCCAGCCGGGTGCCGGCACAGGAATTCTGGTCCCCCGAAGCTTGGCGGCGATGGCGGCGGAGATCAGAATTGCTTCTGGAGAAAAGGGGTTCGGAATCAGGGTTTCCTCCGCGGGGGTAAAAATAGGGCCAAAGGGGGGCACAGGGCAGCCAGGAGGGTGCCCGACGCGGCCTAGGGTGGGGCCGCGCCAGGGACCCTTTTGGAGTCCCTGTGGTGGCCCTCCCCTCCTTCCTTGGTGATTCCGGAAGCTTCCGGGACGCTGATTTTTTATATAATTTTTCCAGAATTTTTGGAGCACTTTTAATGGCCGGAAAATCTGAAATACAAAAACAGCATAAAATAGGAACTGGCAACTGGGTGCACTGAGTTAATAGGTTAGTCCAAATATGCTCAGAAGTGTATGAAAGTTCAAGCAAAACATGACAAAGTCACACAAAACATGCATGGAGCAAGCAGAAATTATAGATACGTTTTGGACGTATCAACATCCCCAAGCTTAATTCCTGCTCGTCCTCGAGTAGGTAAATGATAACAAGCATAATTTCTGTGGTGACATGCCACATAACCATATAAGGACTTTTAAGTAAAGCAATCAAAGCATGCAATTCAATTCAAGTCTTAACAAGCAAGAGTCTATATTAACATTGACACAAGCAACAAAAGAACAAAGGGTGCAAGAGCTCTTGTTGTCCGTGACTCGAATGTCTCCAAATGGTGTTTGCGTGCAAGAAGGGGGATATGAGAGTACGAGAGAAAAGTATACTTGTTGAGAACTCAATCTACTAAAGTTTCACACTTGGTCTTCTTTGAAATCTTATCTTGACTCATCCCCAGACCACTAGCCAGGTACAAGTCAATTTGATCCACTCCTTTTTCAATATTTTGAGCACTCATGCAATGGATGAGCGTAAGCACGAGAGTTGACACTTAGGATGGCAAAGAGAGAAATATGGTGGAGGAGGAAGACAAAAAGGTGAGAAAGGCTCACATCAATGAGGAAAATCATAGGCGAGGAGGCCAAATGATATATATGATGTGAGGAGTAGGGATTGCCATGCAACGGATGCACATATGAGCTAACAAAAGCTCTCCAATGGAACTAGTGGGGGTGCATCCAACTTGCTTGTTCAAGAAGACCTAGAGCCCATTTGAGGAGGCTCATCATTGGAATATACAAGCCAAGTTCTCTAGTGTGAAGGTCCCCACATAGCTATATGCATGAATGAAAATCTCTATGGAGTACAAGATATAAGATGGAGTACAAGATATAAGATGGAGTACGAGTGTGGATCTCTCAAAAGGAATAGTAGTGTGCCCCCTTCTCTCTTTTTATTTCTTTTTCTCTTTTTTTCTATTTTTATATTTTTTGGTGGCCTCAATGGCTCTTTCTATTCAACTCTCATTTTTCCTCTTTGGGATCTTTTATTTTGTCCACTTTGGGATCTTTTCCTCAGAACATGTATGACATGAAGATCAAGTCATGAAGAGGTGGGTGTTGCTTGGCAATGTATCTCGGAAAGGCTATGGAAATGCCTTGATAGGTAGGTATGGTGGTTGTTTTGAGTAAAGATATAAGGAGGTTTATGATGACAGAGCATATCATGCCAAGGGTTTGGATGTACCGGCGAAGGTGGACGCCAACTCTCGGAGTGAGAGGGAGGCAATGCACGGCACATGAGAGGCTAGCAAAATATGGGAAGGTGGAAGTGACAACTTTCGAATACTCACATTAGTCCGAAGAACTCATGCACTTATTACCGGTAACTCTCAATCTAATAAGGAGGTTCACAAAGAGACAAGTACCCCGAGAAGGAGTGTATGGGGGTTTGGTTATCCTTGCGCATCCTCGACTCATGGTACATGAGTGTACTCTAATATTCGATCCCTCCAAAGATTAGCGATCCATCTAGTAGCTAGAGTTCTCACCTAGTTTTGTAGGTTTTTGAAAATAAACACGGATTGCCAAAAATACGACACCTATCACTAATAGGCTAGATCTCTTGACACCAAAAGTTCTAACATTACTCACATCAATACCTCAAAACTATTGCAAGTTACTACTAAAATTAAATAGCAACCTCAATTACCTACTCTCAACACAAGACACAACTCAATGCAACAACCAACTCTCTTAACAAGATAAACATGAAAACTAAAGAGAGTTTCAGCAACAAACTAAACAAAAGCCAAGGCTCTTACTAAAGACAAACTAAAACTAAAACTAAACATGGAAGTAGCTACGAAAAGATAAAGAACACACAAAAGTAAAAAAATAAGCATGAAAAATCCTATGATGTGTTCTAGGTTTTGAAAGTGGAGCGTGTTTCTCTCCCACAAAAAGTAAGACGGGATCTAACTTGTTATGAACAGCAAGCAAAGCTAAACAAAACTAAAAACAAAACCTAAGAGCGAGACACTCCAAGCATAGCACATAACGCACAGACGCGGGCCTACCCGGTGTACCCGAAGACAGAAGGCCCACATAGATGCCGCCTGGGTCCAGCCTTGGCCCACTAGTGGCACCGACGTAGGAGTTCGCGAGTCGTAAGGAAGGTGCAAACCTGCCGTGCGGTACAAGATTAGGGTTAGGAAACCTCATCTGTAATCCAAGACGGGTTCCCCGAGACCTAGCCTAGTATATAAGGGCTGGGAGGGGAGACGTCGAGATCAACCAATACACAATCTGTAACCCGAGCCTTGTGCGCACTAGCCTTGGCCTTCCCTGTAATCGCATCTCCAAGCAATAATATCAAACAGGAACGTCTCCTCCTGTTAGCCGACGAGCTATCGTCCAACCTGTGCCTCTCATGACTAACCCAGGGTCCCTGACCATGGGAATTGCCGGGGTTGATCCCCGTCACAAGGAGTACTGGAGGAGAGGGTGGGAGATGAGGTTGACGTCTTTAGGGTAGAGGATAGGGGTGGAGGCCGGCGGTGAGGTAGCTTGAGGGAGAAAAAGCGGCCAGATTAGGAGGGGGTGGGGTAGCCGTGTGTGGCGCCTCGCATACTCGATGGACAGTTGGGCCAGATTAAACACAGTGTTGGGCCATTCGATAGTTCAATGGGCCATTGAGCCCAATCAATCAGATGACTCCGAAAAAGTTACGGGAGCAGCAGCCCATAGGACAGACTGCTCGTTTCGCGTCCACACAACAGTCTAAGCATCATCTAACGGCCAGAAATGACAGATTAGCGAAATCTAGTGGCTGACATTGCTAATGACCTGAGAGAGCTCGGTTTAGGTCCGATTATACGTTCCTAAATGGCAAAACAAATGTTTTTATGACTATTTAAAAGTATGGTAAGTCCTAAAAAAACTTGGTGGATTTCCCATCCTCGTTGAAGAAAAATTACCATCCGCGAGCAATTGTCATCCCTCCCAAGAAACTTCGACTAGTTATATTGTGGTTCTTTGGTTTTTGGGCCAGCTTACCGTTGGGTAGGAGCAACTACTTAGAGAGTACCCTATGCGGAGCATCCACATAGGTCATTTTGGTGCACCCAGAATCCACCACATGTCGTGTTTTAGGCGCGAGCGAACTTTGGTTGCACCTGTGGCTTCGCATGTGGGCTGTGGCTACATCCGCGATTGTAGTTGTGGGTGCACCTCTGGCTGCACCTGTGATTGTAGTTGTGATTGCACCTGTGGCTGCGTCTGTGACTATGACTAAGGTTGTGGCTGCGCCCCTGGTTGTGACTTGTGACTCAAAAACATCCATCAAAATCTATCAACGCGGGATCCAGTTTTTAAAATCTTGACGTGAATAATACAGCAGTAAAAACAGCTTCTGATTTGGACAAACGGTTAAAATGATAAAACATTAAAAAGAATGGATCTACGCAAAAGATACAAACTTTAACCTCCTCAACCACATTACGAGTAAAAAAAAACAGTTGAAAACTCTCCCGATGCGACAAGTAGCACACATACGTTGCGCCACTTGTCTACCCCGGGTAAAAAATGTTCTCCGCAGAATGTACTCTCTAACTAGTGATTGTGTCACAAAGTATTTTTTTTCATACTATATATTTAAGGCAAGCGAAGTCAGCACAGCGAGGGGTGATTGATTTTTACTGGTTCTGCGTGGGATGGTTTTTTTACGTTTTCTTTTCGGTCTAATCTGTTTTCGGTCTTTTTCCTTTGGGTTCTCTCTTTTAAACTTTTTCCTCTGTTTTTATTTTTCATTCTCTTTTCTTTTTCTTATCCTTTTTAATTTTAGTTTAATAAATATAATTTATGTATTTCGTTAGAAAAAATTAGTATATGACACACATTTTTTAATACATGGCAAACAATATTTAGTACACGATGAACATATCTTGATTACACAATGCTTTTTTCCTGAAAAATATATGATGCTTTTTTTAGATATATGATCAATAGTTTGTAATGGTATGTTTAATATTTTTGAAAGCACGATGAAATTTTAATACACAACAAACATTTTCTTAATACAAGATAAACAAGTTTGGATTACATGATGGATATATTCTATATCATGAGAATTTCTTAATATATGTTCAACATTTTTTGGATTACACTATGATTCATTCTAAATGCACGATGATCATTTTCCAAACACGCGATGAACTATTTTTAGTTGATGATGAAGATTTCTTGGGAAATACATGATGACTTTTTTTATTTGCTATGAACTTTTTTGCATACAAGCCGAACCTTTTTTTATAAAGTTAGTTTTTTTTAAATACTTATATTTTCTAAAACATTAAAATATATATAGTAAAGAAAAAAATGAGAAAAAAGTAAAATACTCCCTCCGTAAAGAAATATAAGAGTGTTTAGATTACTTTTAGGTATCTAAACGCTCTTATATTTCTTTACGGAGGGAGTAGCATCAAAATGTACCTAACCCGCACCAAGCCAGTGATCAAACCGCACATTGTTTTTATTAAGATGCATAAATTGGCTTGAGGGCGATAATAATCCGTAACTTGCCTGGTTTGACAAGCTATACCAATAAACTCTCATTTAATTGATTTTTTTACGGAGATTGTATCAGCAAAGGGGCAATTTTGGGATGTTGAGAACCCAGTTTTTTTTTAAGAAGCCAGCTAGCCGGCCCATCTCATCAATGGCTGGCCAGTCGCAAGAAAGAAAGTGAGGGGAAGTAGTAGAGTGCGGCGATGGGCCATGTATTGTCTGGATTGAAGACCAAGCCCAAGCCCATATTTGCTGATGAGAATGGGGGTGATGATTTTCCTTCCACTCCTCTAGTCCAGTCCACCATCGGCGAGAGAGAGAGAGATGGCCGCCGTCGCCGGAGCCGGAGGCGGAGGAGGCGACGAGATGCTGCCGCTGCTGCTGCGGCCGCGTAGCCGGCGGATTGCCCTGTCCGACCTGACGAACCTCTCCTCCGCCACCTCCGACATCAAGGCCAAGGGCAAGGCCCGCACGGAGAGGAAGAGGAGCCCCGGCAGCAGCACCAGCAGCATTGGCTCCTCCACCAACCCCCGCATCCCAATGCATCCTCCTCCTCCGCCGCCGCCCTCCGCTCAAGGTCATGGTGAGCAGCACCCTCTCCCAGTCTCCCTCCCTCCGTCCCCTGCTTGCTTCCTAGGGTTTCTCTCGATTCGGGGTTAGGGGTCGCTGAATGCCGAATTGCCGATGGATCAGCACCCCACTGCTGACAACATCTGCTGCTCCTGATCTTAATCGGTCCTAGCATAGCAGCAACTAGGTGAATATGCCGTGCTTAATTTATCCATTCAACCGCCCATTTGGATAGGTTAGGACTTAGGATAGGACACCTTTTACCTCTGCTCTGCTAATTTCATAACCCTAGCCCTAGTTTAATTTGTGCTAAACTGAAGCAACTAGGTATGCTGTGGATGATGTGACATGCTCGGCTCAATGTTAAGCTCCGAGGCAATCGCTTGTGTTGCCCAATGTTACCGGAATGCTCTGCACAAAAATGGACACCAGTCTTTCTTCTCTCTTGTCATGCCACCTTCATCTTCACTCACACTAACTAATATTGTGCCTGCCTCCTGCCTCTTTAAATTTCGGGAAACAAGAAGAAATTGCATAGCTACTAGTATAGTTTCCATTTCCACCACCAAACACATTTTGAGGAAACGGTCATCTGCTCAAACAGCAAACTCCAAGCTCGCTTACTCCACCGTACCAGAATAAGAGAACAGTACACTTCCTAGTCAAATCCGTTCATTACTATGTCTCTTCCTATTCAGTTTGCTCCTAGTAACAAGACACAAATGTTAGGTACTCAGCACCTTCATTTCTTCCTTTTGTTGATTTTTTTTTCTTCTAATTAATTCCTTTCCTGTGAGTTACCAGTTACCACTTTGATTGGTTCATTTATTTTATGTTTATTGCCTTTTTTGGCACTAGTTGCTGGGATTCAGGGCAAGGATAAAGCCACAAGGGAGCTCCAAACTTCTGCTGCTCATCGAAACAAGATTCAAAACATCAGGTATGTAGTGTACATCACAACTCACCATGATTTCCATGCACTGTTCCTGCACTTACTCGACCAAGATTTGAAATGCATTTACATCATTTTTAGACCTCTGGTGTGGGCACTATTACACTTTAAACCATCTAGCCTTAGTGTGCTCCATCATCATTTTTTACTTAGACAGTAAAACATCCATATTATCCTTCCGTAGTTCCACTTTTCATTCCTGCTGCCTCTTACGTGTGAGATTCTGTTTGTGCATTGCTTAACCGCCACCACAATTTCAAAGAGCAAGTTATAATAATGGTTATTTCACCCTGACTGATTGATTGATTCCCCCCCCCCCCCCCCCCCCCCTTCCCCCTTATATACCTCCAGTAAACCTAAGGTGAAGACTGGAGGCGTTCTGCCTGGGCCTTCATCTCCCAGCGTAAACACAAGGAAGGTATATGCATATACGTGTATATTACCATTTTTCATATGGAATTTATGAGATCCCTCTCGAAAAGAAGGCAAACTCTTTCTCACTACCTTGCTGCTGTGTCTGCATTTCAGATAACAAGGAAAGAACAGCCCTTGTGTACTTCCAGTAAAACAAAGGTGAAGACTGGTGGAGACGTGCTGCCTGCGGCATCAACACCTCCCAGCAAAAAGACAATGAAGGTATGCATGCGTATATGAGCTTTCTGCTCAAGTATTAGCTTGTTAACTTTTTAATTTGGAAATGATGAGGTCCCTGTCTTTGGTTTATTTTGAAAAGGATGTGGCTATCATATTACCTCATTGCAGTGTGTGCACTTCAGATAACAAGGAAAGAGCAGGTGCACATGGAGACGGAGCCTTTGATCTCCCCCTTGTATGCCTCCAGCAGAACGAAGGTGAAGACTGTGTACGGGGAATCGTCGCTTCCCAGCAAAAAGACAAGGAAGGTAAATATATCTATCTAGTTTCTCGTAGCCCTCCCTGTTTATTTCTCCATTTGTGGATCTGTCTTTGGTTTTATTTTGTAAGTGAAAAAGAAAAGAGAGAATGCGAAGTCTAATGTTAATACGTTGCTGCGTTGTGTGTGTGTGTGTGTGTGTGTGTGTGTGTGTGTGTGTGTGAATTGTAGGTAACAAGCAGCAGCAGCAGCAGGGCAGAGGAAGAGGATGATGAGATGAGCTGGGATGAGGGACCAAGCAAGGAATTCATAGAGGAGCGGAGGGCTTACTTTGCGGAGGTCGATGCAGTTGAGCTGGTGGAGGAGTTTGTTTCATCTGGAAGTGATGCAGAGTAGAGTAGACGGCGTTAACTGTGGGCCCTGAAAACGGAAAATAGATACTAGCTAGTAGCATGTGTTTGAACTTTGAACTCGTACGGTAGACAGGGATTACTAAGTGGAGTTTGTTAATTGTAGAGCAGTTTTTTGTGTGAGATGCGAAGTACTACTAGGTATCAAATAGTAAGTTTTTTGTTCTATTTTTTCACGTTAATTAGCTAGATGTAATCCCGTCCAAACATGATGTAAATTTTCCTCAACGTGTGTTCTTTAATTTTCGTGCCAAAAACTATGCACCTTGTATCTAGGAACGGAGGGAGTATCATTTTGCGGGTTTTCTGTGTTTCTATAGCAATTTTCTTAGGTTCTTTTTTTCTTTGATTATTTTGTTTTTTTGTATCCTTTTTAACGAGGTTTTTTTAATTTTTTTCTTTTTACATTGTATAGACAATTATTTCAAAATGGAATGAAAATTTGTTAATGAAGAAAGTTTTTACATTATATAAAATTTAAAAATATCACATATTTTTTCTACATAGACATTTTTTAAATATCATGAACGTTTTTTTAAATGTTGTCAACATTTTTCTAATTATGCTAAGAAGTTTCTTATACTTTGTTAATATTTGAAATTCACTATGAACACTTTTCAAAACTTAAGTACATTTTTTGAATATGTATTTATAATATTTTCTAAAATATAAAACTTTAAGAAATAGTGAATAAAGATGTAACATAGAAAAATGCTACTTGGTTAGGGCCAATTTTAGCGAAGAGTGCACGCTTGAGGCGAGACTGGGTTCAATCTTGCATGAAGCGAAATAAAGGTACTCCCTACAACAAAGCAGCCTGAAATACCTTGCCGAATTGAATCTTGAAACTTATCGAATTCGGCAAGCGTCTCACCGGCGGAAGAAAGTGCAAAGTAGGGGAGGGAGAGAAGACAACGGTGAAGAGTGAAAGAGAAAGGTAATGGGAAAAAGTTGCACAAAGTATTATAAACAAAGGCTTCCACAAATGATTAGACATAATGCCGAATACCAATTCGGTAGGCTGAACTACTACTATAAAAGCATAGGAAGGATTGGATCAAAGTATCATGTTGGGAAAACTCTTTTCATCCAATGATCCATATTGTTTTTATGTTTAGTGGCACAACACATTTCGTAGAGGAATAAATATAAGACATTTATTTTCTCTAGTGATAATTATTCCCTTAAAATCAGTTCATCACCACATTTTTCTCTCTTAATGTTGTGGCATAAATTACCTCTTAACTCTCCTAATTAATACCCATTGCTCGATATGTAGCACGTGGTACTTGATGCAATCCCACGTCAATCATTCATGCCTCATCGACTCATCGTGATGTCTCGGGTCGATTGGGATTTGGGCTCCAAAGCGCATGTGATCTCATCGTCCGGTCTAACTCGCATCCACAATGAGTTGCCCGTGAACCCATCTGCTCTAATGCACATCATAGATGTCTCCTTTTTCCATGTCGGTCGTGTGCCGATTCATCAATTGTTGACTACACATCATCGACGATACGCCTCCTCATGCCGGAAGTCGTCACACGGGTGTCCTTAAGCTCACCGACATGCAGCCACCACACGGTGATAAATCAAACCCTGATCTTACAATCTCGAAAATCAGCACACAAACTTTCTAATCTGGTCTATTTTAAAACTTGAGCGGTTTTCCAAGTATGAATTGCCAACGTGGCAGATCAAATCCCGGAATAGTTGGCTGGGCCGGCCCACTATGCATGAACCGATGTAAAAATATAATGCAAGAAAAATTAAAACATATTTCCTATAAACCCCCTACATTTTGTAAAGTGTGAACATTTTTTTAATTCCAAATAATTGTTAAAAACACAACCAATTCTAAAATACCAGACATTATTTTAAACATAAAAATGGTTATAAATACAGGAAGGAAATATGTTTTTTACAAATTTTATAAAGAAAATTGTTCGTGCATTAAATTTTGTTTATAAACTACAAAATGTTCGTGCATTAAAAAGTTTCTACATAAGTTTTAAAATTTAATATGTTCTAGTTTTCTATTTTTGGTCATAAATACAAATAAGTCTCCTATTTGTTGAAAAAATGTCTGTAATTTTCAAATGCGTTTAAAAAAATTATTTGTGATTTTAAAAATTGTTAACATGTTTCAAAAAATTATTTCGATTTCCAAAAAATAGTGTCACATTATTCGAAAGAATGTTTTCACAATTTAGTATACTATTTTTATTTTATACTCCCTCCATTCCTAGATATAAGGTGTATAAGTTTTTGAGAAAAAGTCCAAAATATAGGGTGTATCACATTGCAACATTCATCTAGATAATTTTCTTAGAGATTTGATCATATTTTCTTATCTTTTTCAAACCCCTCTATTTCCTCACGTCAATTAGCTAGATGTAATCCTTTGTGTAATTTTTTCTCAATGTGTGTTCTTTAATTTTCGTGCCAAAAACTATACACCTTATATCTAGGAACGGAGGGAGTATAACATATTCAACATTTAAAAATGGTCCATTTTCAAAAAACATTCAAGAAAAATTTAGAAATATTTACATATACGTACGGTATTGTTTGTTCTAAATATTTTCCCCTCGCTTGCTAGACAAGTGGCCTTGTGTAATTTAAAAAATATATTTATTGTCACTAAAAATGTTTAAAAATTATTACCAATAGGGAAATGAAGGTAGAAAAAAAAAGAAAAAAAAAGGTTCAAGCTTGCCCCTCTGGCGCTGGCGCGTCCGGCGAGACGACGGCCCAGAAGTCCTCGTCTTGCTCGAGCGCCGCCATGTGCTCCGGTGCTAGCGTGAGCTCCGCATCCATGCTACCTCCACCCTCCCGTCCGGGGTACAGCGACGTCTTCCCGTCGAACTTATTGGCCCTGCCGCTTCGCGCCGCCACCGGCTTCCCCCAACCGAAGTCGCAGCCGTCGTACATGTCGAACCGCGGGGAGCTCCCCATCATGGTGCCCTTAGGGTCGAACCAGCTCGGGGTGTACACCATCGGCATAGCCGTCCACTCCGCCACGCGCGCCCTGATGGCCGCGTCCGTGTGCGCCGCCACCGCTCGCCCCACCGCGGCCGCCGCCCACCCGTGCCCGCCGCGCGCCAGAAGCTCCGGCGCGCGCGCTGCCACCGTGCCGATGGCGTTGATGGCGTTCCCGAAGTACTCCGTCGGCAGCACTGGCCTGAGCCGCCCGCGGTTGTTGATGGCCAAGCGGCACACCGTCTCCTCCTCCGGCGCCAGCACCCGGGCGCGGGTGACGCTCTGCCACAGGAAAGCTGTGAGTGCTTGGAACCGCGTCAGGGCGGAGGCGCCCGCGGTGTCACCGGCTTCCAGGAGCTCTTGCCGGGCCCGTTCTTTGAGCGCCGCCAGCGCCTCCGCCGAGAAGTGGAGCATGCGCTCACGCAGCGGAGGCGAGGACAGCCGCTCGATGAGCTCCGATACGTCCGCACAGGGTAGCACGATGGGCATCGCCGTTCCGCCGTCGGGCGACCAACGCTGGAGCAAGGGCCGCCGCCGCCTTGGGCGCGGGAGTTCCGGCGGCGCAATAAGAAGCTTGGAGCGTGCGATCTCGGCCCATGCGTTGATGAAGTCCCAGAAAGCGGTGCCGTCCGAGAGCGCATGGTTGTACGCGAAGCCGACGAAGACACCGTCGGCGAGCTCAGTGACCTGCGCAACGAAGAGGGGGACATCGTGTCCGTCGTAGTTGACGGAGTCGGCGAGCGGGAAGAAGGAGTGGACGACGCGCGCCACATCAACGCCGGGAGGGATCACGTCGGCGATGGCGACGCCGTCGGCGACGGCGTGGAGAATCTCGACGCCCTGGCCGTCGCAGTCGACGGAGACCGAGCAGCCGACGGCGTCGCCGCGGTCGTTGCGATGCTTGTCCGTCACGAAGCGGCCGGCGACGGGATAGTACACGGCGAGCGCGTCGGCGAGGGTGGCGGCGAGATGGTCGACGACGTGGAGCGTGGGGTCGGCGGGGAGGGGGTAGAGGAGGCCCTTCTGAATGTAGTTGGCGGAGAGCATGGCGACGTCCCAGGAGGTGAGCTCGATGCGTTCGCGCGGCCGTGGCGGCGGCTTCACCGTGCGCGACGACACCACGCGCACCATCGACGGCGGCGACGACATTAATTCTGCTTGTTTAGGATTCGAGTCTCGCATCGTAGGGTAGGAATATAAACGACAATCCTGTTGGTAGCTAGCTCAGCATGTGCATGCATGCATGCGAGATCACAGCTCTGATTTTGAACGTTGAAACAAGTATCGTATCGTCATGCCTGACATCAGGCTGCGAGAAATCTCAAGTGTAGTGCAAAAGTTGGTGTTGTAGACTTGTACTTCCTCCGTCCCATAATATAGTAGGAGTCCAGCTCAAAAAACGTTACTATATTATGGGACGGAGTGAGTAGTTTTTATTTAGCCAGTTAAACAAATTCAAATCTGCAGATAATAGTGGAGCCAAAGACACTAAACAACTTCTACTTGGGACAAGTTTCCAAACATATAACTCCATACATCCAATCTTTCGGACCTTACGAACGATCCAACATGTTTGCATGTATCTAAAAATATTGCATCTACTGCATCTGCATCTGCATCTGGTAAGCCATTTTAACAAAAAAGAAGGATCATCCATGAAAATAACCTTTTATGAAGAAAATGTTCAACATCAAAGTCGTTCTTTTCGATGAGACGAACAACTTTGATGTTTAAATCATTTCAAACTGAGATCGTATATGACCTGTGCGACCAATAAACCAATCATATTTTTTCAAATAAATAATTTTTGCTGTTGTTAGACTATCTACGGATATCAGCTTTCGGCCCAGCAAAAGCTTGTTGTGTGTCTATCGATAGCGGGTTGTCTGTAGATAGGCTCGTAGAATTGCAAAGAAATCGCTAGATATTTTCATTTTATTTCAAAGTAAAGTAGTTCATATTTTCCAAAAATCCAATGCAAATATTAAAATTTCCCCAAAGTAGATAGTCTACTGATCGGAGCTCATGCCTGCAGCAACAAGGGCGCCACCACCTGCAACACAATTGTTTTGAAACGGAGGGAGTAGTTTAGAATTACCTCACATACAAATGGAAAAAAAATGTTAATTTTTCGTCTTAGTCATTCTACAAGGAGTAACAAAACACGAAGTGTTGAAGCTTATGAGAAATTCAAAGATGAGCTCAGGCTCATCTACTCCTGTGCAGAAAATCCTTGAAAAAACATTTGAAAAAAGTTCAAAAAATAATCCTTATGCATTACATTGTTCACAGAACTAGTAAGTACTACATGGCAAATGTGCAGATCAAGATCAGTCAAAAAAATAAGGAGCTTTCGCAGAATGCTGCACCAATGCGACAGCCCATTAGATGCTAGTTCTTTTTGTTTGACTAATTATTATTCGATGTATTAAACAATTTCATTGTACAATATACAATATTAAGTTTATATATTTATATATATTTAAATTTCATTATACATTTCAGAAAATATTGATTCATATTTCAAAATGCATCGTACCATATTTTAATATATAGTAAAAATATTAATGCATATTAAAAATGTTCAATTTATATAGTAAGAAAAGAATTTAACATGTACTTTAAATATTTTAACAGGTTACTAAAAGTTAATTATTTTAAAACAATGTTGGACATATATAAAAAACATCTACTGTATACAGTGAAAAGTTATAAAAATTTAAAACAAAATCCGAAAATAAAAAAATAGAAAAAAGTAAAACTTGAAGATCTGAAAACCAAAAAAATCAAACTGGGGCTGTCCCGCATGGAGCACCCTTTAAGCGAAGGTTGACTCCTTACTAATTTATTGTGGGAATGTGTTCTTATTTATTGTTGGGATTTCTGTTTACACAAACAATCGCAGCGAGTGCTTGTCAAAAAGCTTTTGTAACTACTCATGTAGGGGATTTTGGTCTATTATTTGGAATTTTACGTTTTCTGGATAGTTTAGAGTTTAGGGATTTGTTGATGCGCATTGGCGTCAAATAGGGTTCACCACAAAATTAGGGAAGGTGGTTAAGATATCGGTTTGTGAGGCCAGTGGTTTTATCAAAAAAATTCATTTTGATTTTATGTGTTTATTTAGCAGTTTTTTTATTTGTCCTTTTATTATTTTCCTTTGTTTTCTGTGTGTTTTTTCTTCATTTTATTTTGTCAGTTTCTTTTGTTTCACCAAGGTTTCTTTGGCTTACATTGTATATACATTTTTTTATGACCCGGACATATTTCTACATTGTATATTGTTTTAAGTTATGTCATGATCATTTTTTAAAATGATGCAATTTTTTGAATGGTATATTTGTTTTAATTGCGTAAAGATTTTTTACATATGCATTTTTTGAAGCTCGTGACCATTTTTAAAATGTCACAAACATTTCGTCGAATGTTGTCAACACTTCTTGTGAAGCCACAAGATTTTTCTTCAAAATCACATATTTTTCTTCTCATTGAGCCATATATTTTCTTCTAGTGTAGCCAAAGATTTTATTCTCATGGAATCATATAGGTTTACTTTTGGAGGAGCCAATTTTTTTTCCTTTATTTCATAAGCAGATATTTGCTTCCTGTCCAACTACATATTTTCTTCTCGTGAAGCCACTGTTATTTTCCCTTTTTTTAGATGCACGGATTTGCTTCTCGTGGAGCAATAGATTTGGTTCTTGTGCAACCATAGATTTGCTTCTCGTGGAGCCAAAATATATTTTTATTTTTTCTACAAGCACAGATTCGCTTCTCATGAAGCCACTTATTTGCTTCTTGTGTAGTCACAAATTTAATTCGTGTGAAAAAAAATCCCATGGGTGCGCTCAAAACGCAACACGTGTCGATGGTTGAACGCACTGAAAGTGACCTCTCTACGGATGCACTTGAAGGGGTACCCATTAGATAACCATTCTTGGCAGGAGGAGGAGACAAGGGAAAACACATGGCCCAAATATCGCGACATAGGCACAAATCTAAGCCCAAATACTCGACTTAATGACCGGGATGCTATAAATAGTATGCTTTGATTAGTATACATTACAAATAAGGATACTATTAATTAAACACAGAAAACTATGTACTACAACATTAGAAGAAAATGATCATAACTTGTTTGATCGTAATCAATTCGTGAGTAGCATCCACACGCTGTTGTTTCTTGTTCTTCTCGGGTGCTTTGTTATCCATGGGCAGTGTAAGTGGCGCTACTGCATGCAACATATTGTTCTTCTCGTGTCTATCCTTTGATTCTTGATGTGTGTTTTTTCTTACTTTGTTGATTTGTCTTGAATATTAATGGTATGATATATAACAGGTGGACGCTTAGACCTGAAGAAGTATCATCCTCCTGGATGCGCTAGGAGTAGCACTATTCCACCATGCAATCCAGATAAATATAATTGCTACTGTTGTTTATACAACTAGAAGAATACCCCGCGCGTTGCAGTGGAAATTTTTATAAGAACTCTACAATGTAAATTTGAAGGGTATAAAATTCATGTAAATGAAAATGAATGATATGGATAAATTATTGAATACAATAATGAGTGTTATGGATAGCTTGCATGTTGAGATAGATACCACAAATGCATGTTAGTTGAGTTTGTTAGGGGATGCCATGGTTAAGTGATTGGATACAATAGTGAGTGATGTGGATAGCTTACATATTGAGATAGATACCACAAATGCATGTTAGTTGAGTTTTGTTAGTGGATGACATGAACAAATGATTGGATGCAATAGTGGGTGATGTGGATAGCTTGCATGTTGAGATAGACACATTAAATGCATTTTAGTGGGATTTTGTCTTATAAGAGATATAGATTGGACTTGCTACAAGAATTGGGACGATTGTGGAGCAGTTTGCCATCCACGTGTACCCCCCTTCTCCCCTTCTATACTTCCAGAAAACTAGATTCTTGTAACGAATTACTCCTAGAAAGATGGATGAATAAAACGATAAATTAATGAGTTTGCATATCTGTAATCGGGCCTTTGTTTCTTGCTTGCGAAACGTTGTGCCATCATCTAAGAAAACTAGCATGTTTGCTCGTTGTGCTCATGTCCCCTATGCAATGTATGTTCTCATCTTGTGTGCTCTCTCCTACAATTCCTTATGTTCCTTTTTATATGTCGTTATGCACTTTTCAGACAAACTCACACATCAGTTCATATTGGATTAACTAAAACGACCTACAAAAGGAAACGAAGGAAGTAGTTTATTAGATCCTCATTGGAAATATGATTTTTTTGTTTGTTTGTTAGCTGCTACTAGTAATAATTAGATCAAAGATAAGAATGCTGCTACTTTGTCTGTTAGCTGCATGGATGGAGTCATGGAGACCATCGCAACGAGTAGTAAGTAAATTTAGGATTCGTTAAGTAGGCATGTCGACCATATCTGCCTTAGCCGTGTTGTTGCACCGACCGATCGACGCGGTTAAGCTAAGCTAGCGTTGAAAATTATTTGAATGTTATTACAAGCTAGCGTCGAAAATTATTGAAAAACGCGTACATACTATGTGTTGTTGCCTACTTCCTCCGAAGGCCAAAAACATCAGAAAACAACGCAGAACACATACACCACCGGCCCGTCGATCATTTCACTCCATCGATATCCCATTCACTACGGTCTACTGATCTCTCTGAAAAGCTAGTTCGTTGGTAATGGGGCGCCACAGCAGCAACGGCAGCAAAGCCGAGGCGGTCGATCACCGGAAGGAGGAGAAGCACCACAATATCCCTGGAATTATTATTACCATGCATGCTATCACACTCTTTCGGTCTTAATTTGTGCTACCTCTACTTGGTTGCCTAATTAACGTCTACAACTTGTTAGAGTTAAACACGGTTTAGCTATCCGAGTAGTATTAGTACTCGAATCCGGTTTGGGCTAGTTGTGCTAGGCTAACGCTGCTATATAATCCCTTGTACCCCTGTGTAATCTGTACCAAAACGAAAAGAGCAATACTAAGAAAATAACAGGCTCGACAAGAGCATGTGGCCATCATATCAGTTTCCTGCCGTAGAGAATTTCCGCCGACAATTGTCGTTCATTACCGTTTCGATCCACCTGAAGCTAGCTATACCAAGTGTACACATACGCAAGTTACGTCGAGTTTGTACTAGCACGGCTACTGTACATCCATCCAAGTGCTTGCTTGTGTAGCTAGTTGTACACATAAATGTGATTAGCTATTTGATGAATTGATCTACGAGTTTAAAAGCCAACACAACTTGTGTTGTGTTGTTGATAATGCAGCACGAGAAGCACAAGGCGAAGAAGGACCCCGAGAATGCCCGGTCTCACAGGATCAAGGAGGAGATCGCAGCCACGGTCGCCGTCGGCAGCTCCGGCTTCGCATTCAATGATCACCATAAGAAGAAAGACGCCAAGAACCACGTCCACCACATCTGATTGATCATATGCTATGTATAGGCTGCAACACTCTAGCTACTTACACGGTTATGACCGTTCCGTTCATTTTTTTTGTGATCTTGTTCGTCGGTGTGTTGTTCTTCATTATATGTATGACATATGCAGTCAATATTATCCGTACTACTTGGAAACTGCTCTCCATGTTCGGCCATTAGGGCATCTTCAGTCGCGCGCCCCCAACAGACCCCAGGGCCACTTTTTAATCGCTGGATGACTAAAAAAGTCCCAGCCCTGCCGCGGCCGCTCTAAGAGGGACCGCGACCACTTAACCGATATGAATGCACAGCGATCACTTCACGCGTAGGAATATTTTTTAGTGGGAAAAGCATTTGGGTGGGATCAGGTTGTTGGAAGCGCGCATTTCTGCTGTCCTGACTCCCGCAGAGCACCCCTTGGTATAGATCAGAGATAATCATTCAAGTGCACGGTCCATGTGAATCATTCCATTTACTGTAGTTGCTAAACTGCACTGAGATCCATATATACATTTATTTTTAGTGTCATTTCTCTACTTACACACAAACAATGAAAAAAATAGCGTGCTATAAAAAAATAGCGTGGCCCTTAAAATATGCTATTAGCGTGCTATTTCGCGTTAGCGTGCTATTAGCGAGACATTGTACATGAGTTCATTTAGCGAGGCATTGCCCAGAACGCTATAGCGTGCTATTAGCAACGTTATAGCGCGCTATTTTTTTCATTGCACACAAATAAACTAAGATGTTGGACCTCTCGCTGTATGTGGTTGTTACTGAGAGAGCTTTCATGCATCCACGCATCTTTGCATCTTTGAAATCCAACTAGGGGTCACGGCTAGGGAAGAATATCTTACGGAAATCCACATTTAAAGAAAACTTCATGGAAATCACGTTTGAACGTTTCAGAAACATCTGAAAAGAATATGGATTGCTAAGAGGGGTGATGTTTTATTATCATGCAAAATTTAAAGTCAAAACACATTATAAGATGTCAGCTATGAAAAAACAAAATCCAGTAATGAATAGTGATGTTAATGCTGATTTTGTTTATTCCGGACTCGTATATGGTATTGTGTTCCAACTTGAAACTTTGTATGGTAGTAGAACATCATCCTCTTGACATCCCACATCTTTCTTAGATTTTTAAAACATTTAAAACATTAATTCCGAGTGGCTTTCACCGAATATTGGTTTCCATATGATATTCTCCTTAATTCAAGAGAGAATATCATATGAAAACCAACATTCAAAGAAAACTTTGTGAAAATCATGTTTGAATGTTTCAAAAAAATCTTTAAAAATTGGATTTTAAGTGGGTGATGTCCTACTGTCATGTAAAATTTTCAAATCAAAACACATTATGGAATTGAGCTATAAGAAAACAAAATTCAGAAATGAATAATGATGCTACTGTTTGGCACTATTCAATGTTGATTTTATTCTTCAGGGCTCAAATCTCCTAATGTGTTTTAACTAAAAAAAATCATGATAGTAGAACATCATTCTTTAGCATCCCACATTTCTTCTGATTTTCTTAAAACACTGAAAACACTGTTTTTGAATGATTTTCACCGATTTTCATCGAATATTGGTTTTCATATGATCCATAACTTGTGCCTAACATGTTCTCCGGTCGAGCGGCCGTGAGCCTTTGTATGGATAAGACGAGAAGACAACGGAAAATGATTGCTGCGTGGATGGATAGAAAATTACGAAAAAAAAGAAAGGTTTTTACATCCATTGATAGATAAGAAAAAACAGCTGAGGTTGAAAACGTGTGTGGCTGTGAGGACAAGCTGTTTTTTCATTCATGACGTGTGGACAAGCTGTTTCAATCAGTAGGCTTCAATCACGCGAATTGTGGTTTTCTTTCAGAGACATATCATTGTCATGGTTACTAGCAGCGTCCAAATATCCATGAATGCTGCTGGTATTTTGGCTGGTTACTAGTGGGGTGTGCATTTTTTGCACGCGCGGCTAGTAAGAAGTACTAGCATCGAGTGCGAATTTCTGGAGGCCGAGCTACACGTAGCCCTTTATTTTGAAAAAATCTTAAAAGATATTTTAAAATTTTGAAAAAATCCAATTTTTTTCTGTGAAAACTTATATGTATTCCGCACGAACATGTCAAGTTTCGTTCGAAAATATTGTAATATGCAGTTTGCACAAAAAAAACAAAAATTCTGTCCAAACCCAACAACAAAAAGGCCCATTTAAAATTAAATATTTGTCTTTTTTTATACGCCACATGTGAAAGTATAATGGTATAAAAATTTGCACATATGTCATATACATGTGTATATGTATTCATAAAAAAATTCAATGTTTTTTGGATAATGTAAAATATATTTTATGACTTGTTCAAAATAAAGGCCTACGTGTAGCTCGGTCTACATTAGCATTATCCGCATCGTCCATGCTTTATTCACACGCGTTGCTAATACATTCCTCTATGCACTCCTCTAGGTCGAGGTCGTACGCTGCCTGGGTCTCGGTGCGGCGTACAGTTGTGTCATCTTCTCCGTGAAGGATGGCGTAGGTGGCCACGCGGAGAGCATCATCGGCAATGCGCAGTGCGGTGGTCTACGACGTGAGGTAAGAGCTGAGTTGGAGGAAGCACACCCAAGCGCGATAGGAGGCCTCGTCGTCGTCGATGTGGAAGAAAAGCAAACCAGGTCGGGTGGAACTACCGATCCTTCCTCCACAATAGTCGTCGTTTCCACCACTGTCGCGACCACCTCTCGCACTAGTCACCATGAATTTCTCGCCAGAGTTGGATGAGTGAAGCGCCGAAGAAAAGAGATTGTGGCAACGAGAGGCGGGGGAGGGGGGGGGGGTATGTGAGACCATCAAGCACCCCCGCTCCATAGACGTAGCAGCTGAAGCAGTCGTTTGCGACCCACCTGCAAAAAAATTACGGGCCGGAGATGATTTGGCGGTTCTGCTATGCCTTGGAAAACCGTCTGTCTGCCAAAAAATCCGTATATATACGAACCGGCGGCGGGATGGCGGACCTGTTAGACTTGCTCTTAGATTGGTTGTTAATGATATGTCAACTCTTAGTGGAGAGAGACGATAAAATTAGGAGTGACGAGCTCTCATGCAGGGCATGCCTTTAGGGTGTGTTTGGTTTGAGGAAATGGCGGCATGCGACGGGTTAGTTCAATGCCTAGCCTTCCATTCCGGTGTTTGGTTGGTGGTGAAACTAGAATATGGTCATCCTCAAACATGCAATATACACTCAATATGCTTAACCAAATCATACCACAAAATTGACGTAATCACCTGGTTATTCATCTGTTTCTTGCGAGAGAAAAAACTATCATTGTCACATGAAAAAGGTGAGTGAACTTAAATTCTTGTCATTCCGCCTCCAACCAAACGTATGGACGGAACCAACCAATCCAATTTTTCTTATCTCCAACCGAACACAAGAATGGAACCAACCCATAACTCAAGAATGAAACCATGAAATGCTATGCATTTTGATCCTCAAACCAAAACACACCCTTATAGATGAGCTTAGGCAAATGCAATAAATATGAAGTTAGAGAAAGAAAAAAAAAACTATTCTGACAACGTATCTCATAGCCAATCTTGTTGTGCGAGTGATTGTAAACGATAATTTTACATAACATGTCAACTTCTTACAATCAGCATCTGATTTTTTCAAAAAAGAAAAAGGAAAAAAATATATTAATATCGCAAAGATGTTAGCAGCTGGTTATACTGCGTGCATACCTGATAGTACCCTTTCATTAATTGTATTTTCAACGACTGCATGCAGGGAAGTATTTAGAAAGATTAGTGTGCATTTAATGAGTAAATTAACCATCGTGTCACAAGGGTCCCTTGGTTCTCTCAAAAAGGGTCCTCCGGCCCAATCAACTAGGACGAAGTTTTCCCCGCAAAAAAACTAGGACAAAGTTTAGAAAGTGAAGTGGAGATGACAACATCTTCAGATACAGAATACCACATTATTATATAATAATAATAATAATAATATTGTTTATTATTTTCAACATCACATAGTACTGGTCCATAGACACACCACACGTACATATTGGCGGTCGTACTATACAAGACGCAAGTTACACCACGGAGCACGTGACCGGTAGTAGCACGAACACATACAGCTAGCTTATTGAAGATAAGCTAAAATTAAGAGTACTTAAGCAACACACGCTTGCCTGCAGCATGCATGATGCATTGATGCTCTGTCGATCTTATTGAAGTCTATACATACGATCGATGGATCGACGTTGGTTGCATTGCATGCATGACTACTTAGTTGCACTAGTTGTTGTGGACGGGCATCCCATACCCCTGCTGCTCGCCGTAGCCGCCGGCGCCGACCGCCGCCGCCCCCGGAACGCCGGCCTCGATCTGGTCCTTCTTCGCCTCGTACTGGACACCAAATTGAAGGATCATGCATCCTGATTACATAGGTAGATTTGTACTACGTGACGCTGAGAAAGGCTAATCACTTAATTACCGTGGTTTGTACTTTGGAGTAGATGTTTGGCCTGCCGTAGCCATGGCCATGGTCGTGGCCATGACCGTGGGTGTGGCCGTGGGCGTGCTTGCCGGCGTCGTAGCTCTCCTCTGATGTGGTCCTTCCGCCGTTGTAGAAGGTCGCCATGCTAAGAGCAGGTGGTGATGCTAAGGTGTTGATGCTTGTTGCTTGGATGGTCGTGGCAAATATGTTGCGGAAGGGTGTATTTATAGCGTGGGGAGTGGCAGTGTAAGGATATGACGGACGGTGGAGATGAATTGGGGAGCAAAGTTGATTCCATGATCGCGCTATTATTGGCATCTAAATTAAGGACTATATATAGTTGTGAAACATTTTCAGCATCATTTTTGCACTGCCGACATGTGTTATATACGTGGCCTTCATACACATAATGGCCAGCACAACGATAACGAAATCGACAACGACAACGATAACGACAACGATAACGACAACGAGAACGACAACGACAACGAGAAGGACGACGATGACAACAACAACAACAACAACAACAACAACAACAACAACAACAACAACAACAACAACAACAATGACGGAGCTGGCCCCAGGCAGCCCAAGCAATGGCCTTCCTAGCCCATATTTAGAAGCAATTTTTTTGGCCTGGGGCGTAGCCAACTCCTAACTCTTTAGTTGGGCCTCAGATAGTAGCTAGAAAAATGTCCAGTCAGCCAAGATGCCTAGCGACTGAGAGTTATTGCTCACTAGCAGATCATTTCAACTAGAAGCAACAAACTGGTTGCTCATTCCCCTTACGATGAACCCTACCAAGCTACCCTGTCGAATGGACCACCGCCTCCCGCCGTTGACCCCACATATCATTCACCGTTCGCCCTACGGCCCCGCCTAGCCATCGGACCCCATGCATCAGCGGGCACACGCAGTCTACCGCATGGCCACCTCGTCCCCTTTGATATCTTCTTCTTTTGGCTGCAGCCCTGTCCAGCCCGGCAACAACCCCGGCGTGGCGGCAGGCTGCTCGGCGAGGCGGCCTTTGGAACTTGCAAGGAGCAACCCACCCTCTTACCTGGTCCCTTTGTCTTTCTACCTAGATAGTCAATAGGAGAAATCACAAATGTATCACCCATCCAACCTCTTTCAAATCCCTCCTTTTCTTGCCAGATACCACTATAAATTTGGTAATGATCTTTATTTCTTATTGATGACCCTTCCCAATATAAATGTGAAAACCGGTTCAGATATTTAGTAACTTTTCTTCTATATATCGGTAGAGGAAGGCAAGATGAATGAAAAAAAAACAAGACAATAGCATCTGTCTTCAAGTTCAATCCATGGGATTCACGACTCCTACATAATATCTCTTGTCCAAGAGGCAATATTTAATATTTTTCATCTGTTACTAACTATTTTTACATGTTGTTCATACTTGAAATGTGTCATCTGCGCTATATTGTGTTTTGATATATCTTGTTACATTAGTTGACCAATCATTGAACACAATACTATAATTAAATATAATGTTTGGGTTATTATCCTTCAAAACTGAGAAATCCCTTTTAGAGCCTGAGCTTCAGGGAGGACTATATTTCAAAATATTAAAAAATCATATTAAAAAGTAAAAAAAAAGTCGAAACAAATTCCACGGGAACCTATATGTGTTTCACACTAACGCTTAAATTTTTTCTTGAAATTGTTATGATTTGTAGGTTATTCAAAAAAGATAAAATTCCAGCCCAATAACAAAAAAACTGGCCCATTTTGAAAATCATATATCTCTTTTTTTCTGTACGCCGCGTGCAAAAAGATAATGATTTGAAATTTGTACATATATGTATTATATGTGTGTATGTTTATTCACAAAAAGTTTTGAATCTTTTTGCCAAATGGAAAATCAAATTTTAAAACAGGCTCCGTGAAGCCTGTCCACCAAAATGCTACACCCGTATCGGTCCCCCTAAACAAACTCTTGTACCGTATATATCCAATTTTGGAGGAAATTATTACAATAAAATGGAAACAAGAAACGGTTGGTGAGATGAAATTCTGCCAAAAAATTGTCTAGACTAGGCGCTTTATTATTCTTCATATGAGCAATTGCCTCAAAAACCTCGTTTTCTGTAAATGGAGCATTGGACACCTCATTCTCTTCCGGGCATAATTGCGGGATACCCCCCACCGTACTATCATCTAAGAAAACAGGATTCTATACCAAAGCGCCAAATAGCTTTTTATAGAAATTTGAGATGTACAATTTTAGGTTCTCGTGACCTACAATTGTACCCTTGTTCAAGTTGAACAATTCTCTTTTACAAGATGCCAAGATGGTCACTATTAGTATTATATGAGTAATCAATAAGATTGAATTTTATTGATATGACAGTTTTTTTTAGAGAGCTTTATAGAAGCCAGACATGACAGTTTTATATGGGACTATTATAGCAGCTGCATGAATACCCCGAGAGTGTCCCTTTCATTGGTTGCATGCTGGATGGATTGTGCGTTGGGTTACATTAATGCTGCAGTTGGTTTGAACAAAGAACGTCACATTATTAGTATTATATTATTATTTATTAGTATTTCGAAGATTACATAATCCATGAACAAACAACACCACATTACTAATATTAATATTATTGTTTATTGTTTTCAAGATCACATAATCCATACACACGCACTACATATTGGCGACCGTACCGTAGCAGACGCACGCATGCAGCTAGCTTATTGAAGATAAGCCGAAATCAGGAGTACTTAAGCAAGACATGCATGATGCTCCATCGATCGATCTTATTGGAGTCTATAGACGATCGATCGATCAACGTAGATTACATCTTACATGCATGGTTACTCAGTTGCAGTAGCTGTTGTGGACGGGCATCCTGTACTCCTGCTGCCCGCCGTAGCCGCCGACCTGCTTCTGCTCGCGGTGCTCGTGGTACGCGTAGCCGCCGGCACCGAGCGCCGCCGCCCCTGCCACGCTGGCCTCGATCTGATGCTTCCGTGCGTGCGCCGGGTCCTTCTTCGCCTCATACCCCTCAAACTGCACCACACGAAATGATCATTCATGAATCTTGATGATTAGGCGGGTTAATGTTGGTTAGTATGTGATGTTGAGCTAGGGTAATTGAGAAAGAAATTACCAGGGCGAAGGCGCCGGCGGCGAGGGCACCGGCCTCGCCGACGCGCTCCCTGTTCTTGTGCTGCTGCACCTCCTTCTTGTAGTACCCCTGGCCTTGGGCCCCTCCGCCGTAGCACTCCTCGGTGGTGTTGGTGTAGGACATGGTCCTGCCGTCGTTGTGCCCGTAGCCGTGGCCGCCCCCATGGCCGTGCTGCCTGCCGGAGTCGAAGCACTCCTCGTCGACGGTGTTGGAGTACATGGTCCTGCCGCCGCCGCCGTGGCCGTGCTGCATGCTGGAGTCGAAGCACTCGACGTCAGTGGTGTTGGAGTACATGTTGGCCCCGCCATGGCCGTGGCCGTGACCGTGACCGTGACCGTGACCGTGGCCGTGCTGGCCCTGGCCGGCGTCGTAGCACTCCTCGGTGGTGTTGGAGTACATGGCCCTGCCGCCGTCGAAGCACTCGTCGGTGTTGGAGTAGGACATGGTCCTGCCGCCGTTGTAGTAGGCCGCCATGCTAATCGCCGGCCGGTGGTGATGCTAAGCTAACACTAGTATGATCGATGCAGGTGTTGATGCTTGTTGCTTGGATGGTCGTAGCAAATGTGTTGAGGAATGGTGAATTTATAGCGTGCCGAGTGGCAGTGAAAGGAGACGACGGACGGTGGAGATGAATCGCGGAGCAAAGGTGATTCCTGATCGCCTCAATTATTGGAATCTTAATTTGGGACTATTTATAGATGTGAAACATTTTCAGCATCATTTTGTCGCTGCATGCCGACAGGTGTTATATATATACGTATCCTTGATGTGCAAAAATTGCCAAGATTCGTCTTATCATGTTGTTTTCTCTCTTTTGCGAAAGGGGTATGCGATAATTCGACAACTAGGAGCATTTTTCGGCAGCACTCAGTAAAGTTATTCTTCTATCCGCTACTTTCAAGAGAGCATCCATACCTCTATCTAGAATTCGAAATGGAAGCCTGCTGCTGTAATTAACTCTCTTTCTCTTAGCAAGTTGTGTGCATCAATCGATGCAGAGGCTGAGGCTTTTCCCTTTTCGAAGAAAAAGCAAGGTTCTTAGCAGTTCAATTCATGAGTAAGAGCAACTATATATTACCTGGTATTGCATTGATGCATTTTCTCTTAGTAACATCATATATATATGCATGAGTTCTCTTAGCAAGCCTTAGACATTGGATTTGTTTTTGGACAGAGCAAAGAGACGGCTAATGAGTTAGCTTAGTAAACCCAAACTATTAGATATACGTTAGCAAGCCTACTTCTCATGAAAAAAAAATACATATGATCCCGGGTGAAACATGCAGTACAAACTACTCTTGTATTTGATTAAGGATAAACAGATACCACGATGGGATATTTCCAACGCATTGCTACTGGCCACTCAACTGCATATGCTAAGAATCTCCATTGCAGTTCCTATGTTGAATTTTTTAATTGGAAAAGGAGGATAACCCCCGGCCTTTGGATGGAAACGATGGAATGCGGCCATATACTATTAAGCATGAAAAATCCAGCAGCCGAACGACATCGATGGAAATAAAGAAAAAATAAAATCCGAGGCCGCATGCCTCAGGAACCACTAACCCTAAGATACAAGACGACATCAAAACAATAATTACACAACTCCTTGATTTTGCCTTCAACAAGAAATCGCCGCACGTGCGCCGATGATGGCAAGTTCAACACAAGTTTGAACTCCGGATTTTCATCCCCCAAGCAAGCTTCAGTCCACCACCTTCAGCAAGGAAACGACGCAGCAGCGCGTCGACATAGTCTGATCAGAGATCTTGTGTTTTCACCGGAGTGTATAAAGTCGTCGTTGAAGTCATGTGTACCATCAACCTTTATCCGGCTACCGACGCCTCAATAACCAGATTCCTCTGGAGAAGATACGAAAAGACAAACGTCTCATACCACCTGCCTTGCGCCACTGTCGCACCACCTTCAATCTAGCAGCAACAGGCTAGACATGAGAACTCCGACAGAGCCCCGTGCAACTTGTGTCAATTGCAAGCATGACTTAACGCCCACACAATAGACGTCGTGCGTAGCATCCATCGACGACGCATCCACCGGTGGCTTCACCTGTTGGCAACAACCTGTACCCGAAGGCTATGAAGGGGATGCATGTACCACCTACCGAGCTGAATTGAACCCGATCTATTGATGGAGGGGACGTCCCATACCAACACCACCACGTCGAGATCCAGACTCCGAGTCGCCCATACGACCCCGAAGTCTGTCGCCGTCGAAGAAGAGGGACCGCCGCACTGATTCCCTGCGCTACAGAGAGCACCCACCGCCGTTATCATCAGATCCAGGCATTAAGACCCGAACCCCACGCGTGTCGTCTTTGGGCGGCCACGCTTGACCTGCCGTCGCTCTGACGAGAAGGCCACCACCAAACCGCAACGAGTCGCGCCAGCGCCTGAAACCATGCACGCAGCCCGTAAGCTCCAGATCTAGGCCCGCCTGGCCCAGATCTGACCCATGAGCTTGCGGCCGCCATTGTCGTACTCTCCGTCGATCCCCGCGTTCGCCAGGACCACGCCGCCTCACACCACCAGCACGTCTCCGCGCGTCGTCGTTGGTCACCGCCGTGGGCCGCCTCCAGCACCGCGCCGTCACAGGCCGCCGCCAACCATGCCGTCGCGGTGCACTACGCGTCAGCCACCACGTTGTTGCGGGTCACCACGCCGTTGCAGGTCGTCCCCCCGCTAGGAGGAAGAGAGCCGACGTTGCGCGAGCTTTGCCCGGCAACGCTAGCCGGCGGCGGCGGGTGTAGGAAGGGAGGAGGTGGGGGACGAGGGAGGCGGATGGGGGCGCTCCGGTGCGGCGCCGCGCCGCACCGCACAGGAGCGGGTTAGGGTTGGGGACCGTACTCCCTGCTATATATGTTGTTGTGAAATGACCCGCGTCTTGAATTTGCGGGCTGAACATACTTGCTTTATATACGCGTTTGCCAAGCTCCCGTGCTACGGTACTCGGCCGGCATATGGGCCAATACTCGCTGTAGATACATTCTTCAATTTGAAAAAAAAAGATACACATTCTCCAATAGTGAATTTTCACTGAAATAATTAAGACTTAGAATTCGAAAAACATGACTTCTGAATAATTCTCTGGAATTATAGGAAAAAATTGCACACGTACGCCTCCGTTGTTGATTGATGGTCACACCGGCGGCCGGCCACCCCATCGATGCAATGTGAAAACAAGCCGATTCTCGTGCAAGCGTACGGCGCCTTGATTGATTCTCAATATCTCATGCGTGAGTGACCCTTCGTTCCAAACGCAACCGCCCGCCCGTTGGAGTCGCCTCCCTCCCTCGGGAACTCGCCGGCGCGCGGGGAAGCCGAGACGTTTCCCCCCACCCACGGACCAGTACAAAAAGCACCAGCCAGTAGCCCCGAAACCTCAAACCTGCTCACATGGCTCTCCAACGCCTCGTCTCTCCCACGCTTCCGCCGCCGCAGGGCAGGGACTGCTCCTCGATCATGCCGGAGCTCGTGGACCGCGTCGCCGGCATGCTGCTGGACACCGCCGACCTTGACTGCTACATGGCCCTCCGCGCCGTCTGCCACAACTGGCGTGCCTCCACCGCCGATCCCGCCAACTCCATGGACCGCCGCTTCCGCCCGCACAACTGGATCATCCTGGACTACCCGTCCCACGGTGACGACGACCGCGTCCTGGTGAACACCGAGACCGGCCGCTTCCACTGCAGGAAAATTCCGATGCTCCGCAAGTATTACGTCGTCTCTGTCGCCGCCGATGGACTTCTCGTCCTGGCGGAAAAGAAAGTGCCACACGCCGCGTGCATCCTCAACCCCTTCACGGGCTACATGGTCCGGTTCGCGGCGCGCATGCTTCACGGCGTGTTGGCGGCCGCCGTCTCCGGCTCCTCGCCGCTCTACCTCGTCATCTTCTGTAGCGAATCATGTAAGCTATACAGGGCCAACCCTGGCAGTGAAAAGTTCGTCAGGTACAAGAAGAAGTACGCTTATCCTATGGTCAGGAAGGCCGTCCAGGGGTGTGTCGCCATCGATGGCCATCAGAATGTGCTGCCGCCGCTTCCGGCCACCGTGGTCGCCAAGATCGCCGATCTGATGACCCCGTTTTTTGCTGAACCCCCTGACAACCTGATTGGCATGGCTGCTTGGCCAGGTTGTTTTGTGGTGGAATCCGCCGGTGAAACGCTGGTCATCTTCAAGCTTGAGAATCGCCGGATGGAGGTCTTCAAGATGGGCAAAGACGGTAATAGACTGGAGCAAGTGAATAGCATCGGCAGCCGTGCCATCTTCCTAGGAGGTGGTTCCAGGTGCCTCTCTCTGGACGCCGAAAAGTTTCCGTCCATTGAAGCCAATTGCATATACCTGACGCCACATCTGGGCTGGCCCTGCACTGAAATATATCACCTGGAGCACGAAGCACAAGGTCACAGCAGCATGAGCGTGATTCAGAGGATGGAAAATAATCTTATTGACCAGATCATTTCCGGTGAGCTGTTGCTTGAGGACCTGCCCCCCTTTATCTGTAACCCCTTGAGCATGCAACCTTGGTCCATCATTTTTCTGCTCTCCGCCTACACTTTGAACAAACAGTCTCATGAAGTGTCGCAGATATTGAAGTACGAAGATAAACTTCTTGAGCAGCTCCAGTCCGGTGAACTATCGCTTGGGGACCTTCTTCTCCAAGCCTCTCAGGAGGCGGATACTGATTCAGACGATTGATTCCGTGTCCCTATATAGGATGTTATATGGTTAATTCGTTGCAGTACTTTGGTTTTTCCTGCCGTGGTTTCTATGTGTGCACAGATCTTTTTTTGTTGTTGTGGTTTCTGATTTGTGCACAGATCAACTGGATCAGTATCCCTATATATGTTACTCCTTCCGATCCATAAAAAGTGTCGCACATTTTATACTAAGTTAGTACAAAATTTATACTAAGTGGGCGACACTTTTTATGGATCCGTTGCACTACTTTGGTATTTCTACTGATGTTTTTTATGTGCGCACATGGCAACTGTGGTTCTGTATCCAAAAGTATATCAATGCAATGATTTGTCTTTTTTGTTATGCAATATATGTAGCACTATCACACAAACCGAACTCGTCGTTACTTTCCCACCCCTGCCCTAGCACGCACGCACCCAGCCGCTGCCACCACTCTAGCCGCCACGCAGCCGTCGCCTCTCACCGGTGCCGTCGCCGGTCCACCTCATCTTCGATGGTTTTAGGGTCATGATGATGTGATGGATCTAGTCTTTTACCGGTGGGAGGTCTCCAATTTTAGTTATTTTTCTAAGTTTTTTTAGGGTTTGTGTCTTGCTTCGGAAGACGAGATGGTGGCGCCTCCGTGAAGATGGAATAAAGGTCTCCCCGCCTAGCCCCATCCCGGTGATGCGTCTAGCATCATCGATGGGCGTGTGAAGGTGTGTTTCCGGGGGATCTATCCTTGATGGATTTGCTCGGATTTGGTCGTAGTTTATCTACGTTCTTGTGTCTTCAGATTAGATCCTTCCGATCTATGCTACTCTTCAATGGCGACGGTTGCTGTTTTGGTTTGCTGGTTCCATGGGGCCTTAGCACGGAGACTTCTCGACTGTTTATTACAACAAGTTTTGCCAGGCTCCGATGAGGGAGGGGCAATGACGGCGGCGCGTCCTCGGCTCGCTTCAGTGCTTGTAGTCGTCGCTAGGTGGTCTATGAATCTGGATGTCATTTTTTATCATTTCTGATGTTCGTTGTACTGCCATGATTGAAGATGATTAGATCGAAAGTTTTTTCGCAAAAAAAGTATGTACCACTATCACTATAGAAAAAAAAACATTTGTTGCCTTCTTCATTTGTGAGCCGAAGGCAATGTATTGAGCATTCGACATATTTTTCCCGAATACGCTAAGCTTGCGTATCATTCCATTGATAGGTAGAGAGAAAATGGGTACAAACGATGGTACAACACATGACACAAACATGAAAAGGCGTGAATATGGTGTCTAAAGCAGAAAAGAAAGGAGCCCTAAACAAGGAAAATAACACGGCGAACCTCGTCGATCTCGATGGAGCAGCCTAAACCAAAATAACATGACGACCTACATGTCCAAACTCGCCACCAGGAACACCGCGAGCAAGTAAGATATCACCTTCAAGAAGGGAACAATGTTGGGACATCGTCGCATCCGATCCGACTAACCAGACCTAGGGTTTCCCCATATGCTCGAAGAGGGGCTCAGATAAAGACTATTGCAGCGCCTCCAAGAAGGTTACGACACCCGTGGGCGTCGCCGCTGCAAGCATCAGCAAGCTGAGCAAGGCTTTCACCCTAGCCTGAATCCGAGCAATCCCAAGCCACCGGGATGTGGTTTGTTGAGGAGGGAATCGAGTCACCGGTTAAAACTACCACTGCAGGAGGCATCCAGCGTTGCCGGAGCTGCAGATCTGGCAGGACGACGAACTGGGCATATAGCAGTGTACGTCGAGTGGTGTCTAAAATACCCATGGCACAGTAATTTATTCTAGACTTATAACACTCGGTGTAGACAAGGCTCTCGGCTCTTATTGTGAAACACACTCAGCTTATAAGAGCATCTCCAATAGATCCCTTAAAGATTGGTAAGTATGAAGATAATGTTTTTGAACTCTTGCTTGAGGACCTTCTTCTCCAAGCCTCTAAGGTCGATACACTGATTTAGACCATTAATGTTGTATACCTATATATGTTATATCATAATTCTTTCGCAGTTTTTGATGTCGCCGAAAGCAACTAATTTTTTATCCCTATATTTTTTATATATTAACTAGCAAGGTGGCCCTCGCAAATGCGAGGGCATCGTCTTTAGTGTATTGAATGTGTTTATGGAAAAATATGGACTATAAAATTAAAATGAATATTTTAGTATGAATTATATGATCTTATTTCACCAAAAATGTTATATTAAGTATATCTCTCATGTGCTTACAGTATTTTGAATCTACAATACCAAAAAAGTTCATCCCCACTAACCTATTTATCTTGGCATGCAAGCTATCCACATCATCAACTAGGTCCACCTCTTTTTCACTAACTTTTCATGCACATTCTTCATTAAATCTGATGTAAATTGAAAGGATTGATAGCAACTAATACTTTATTCCAATCAGATCAGAGTTTATATACAAGGGAAAGGACGTGAGGAAGGGTCACGTCCGATCGTGGAGAGCGTGGGGGCGCGAGGAACCGACATACGGTTGCCAAGCAAATAACCGCACATGCGGATTTACAAGTAGAGGATTATCTCCTAATTATATAGATTAAATAAATCCTAACACTCCCCCTAATCCTTGCTTGTCCTTGCAACCGATCATCCTTGGAATCATCTTCTCCAAAAACCCTATGGGAAAAATTGAGAAGAAATATACAATATGCCCTGAAAAACTCCTTCTAAAAACCCGGTGGGAAAATAAGGAGAAACGACATATATCGTCCATGCTTGTACTACTATTGCCTCATTAAAAACCTTATATGAGAAACCATCAGGAAAACTCATAAAGGAAAAGAGTGCAATAACGAAAATCTGATGATCTTCAACAGATTATAATCTAGGATATTTCTCCCCCTGAATTTTGCAAATCACGAAGTTCCTCATACCAATTCCCTTCACATATTTATCGAACAAAGAACTTGGTAAGGACTTGGTAAACAAATCAGCGAGGTTATCGCATGACTTCGTTTGCAAAATACTTATTTCCCCATCCTTTTGTAGTTCATGGGGATAAAATAGCTTAGGAGCAATATGCTTTGTAATATTACTCTTAATATAACCTGTCTGCATTTGTGCAATACAAGCAGCATTATCCTCGTAGATAATGGTGGGTGATTCCAGTGAACCAATCCCACTAGAACTCTGGACAAAGTTCATCATCCTTCGAAGCCATACACATTCCCGTGATGCTTCGTACAAAGCGATTATCTCTGAATGATTAGTAGACGTAGCCACTAAGGTTTGCTTTTTCGACTTCCAAGAGAAGGCCGTACCTCCATGTAAGAAGACAAAGCCAGTCTGCGATCTGGCATTATGGGGATCTGACATGTATCCAGCATCGCAATACCCCACCATGGTCCTCTCTTGATTTTTCTGATAGAACAAACCAAGATCTTTGGTGCCTTGAAGATATCTGAGAATATTCTTCACACCAACCCAATGCCTTTTCGTTGGCGATCCGTTGTATCTAGCCAACAAGTTAACTGCAAATGATATGTCAGGTCTCGTGCAGTTTGCTAGATACATTAGTGCACCAATGGCACTAAGATAAGGGAACTCTGGTCCCAATATCTCCTCATCGTCATCCTTTGGCCTAAAAGGATCATTTTCTCTTTCAAGAGATCTTACAACCATAGGTGTTTTTGATGGGTATGCTTTATTCATACTGAATTTCTCCAGTATCTTTTCAATATAAGCAGACTGATGAACAAGTATTCCTGAAGAAACATGTTCAAGTTGCAGACCAAGACAAAATTTGGTTTTACCCAAATCTTTCATCTCGAATTCCGTCTTCAGATGATTGCTTGCCTCATGTATCTCTTGTGTAGTTCCAATGATGTTCAAGTCATCAACATACATAGAAATTATACAAAATCCATTAGTGGACTTCTTGATAAACACACATGGACAATCATCATTGTTAGAGTAACCTTTCTACATAAGGAACTCACTTAGCCGGTTATACGACATTCTACCGGACTGCTTCAAGCCGTATAACGACTTTTGTAGCTTTACGCAATACATGTTGCGATTAGCCTTCGGATTCGGAATCTTTAGTCCCTCTGGAACTTTCATATAGATATCCGTATCCAATGACCCATACAAATATGCGGTCACCACATCCATCAATTGGATATACAAATTCATTTGCACTGCCAGCGATATCAAGTATCGGAACGCGATTCCACTCATCACAGGAGAATATGTCTCATCGTAATCGATGCCTGGTTTCTGTGTAAACCCTTGTGCTACTAGCCTCGCCTTGTATCTCACCACCTCATTGTTTTCGTTCCTCTTACGAACAAAAACCCATTTCGCCCCCACGGGGGAAACATGCTGAGGAGTAGGTATTACTGCAGTAAATACCCCTCTCTTGGCAAGTGAGCGCAATTCATCCTCTATTGCGACTTTCCATTTGGACCAGTCTGAGCGTTTCATACACTCTGCCATGGAATTTGGTTCACGGTCCAATGCCAGATCCTTTGCAATCTTTGAGGAGAAAAATATGTCGACATTAGTAGTCTTTCTGTTGAATGATTCTCCTGATTCAACATAGTTTGTGGAAATCTCTTCAATACCTTCTGAGTAATCGTAATTCCCTCAACGATCGAATCAAGGCGTTCCGATGCCCCAGCACCAATATTTGTGTGCACACTTGTGCTGGGCCCTGGATGCTGAACATCCTTCAGGTGTCCTCCTTCAACACTAGGTTGAACGTCAACTTGTGGTTGACCTGCATTTACTGTATGAGGGATCCTCATTTCCCGTGGACGCTTTTGATAAGCCTTGTCCTTTTTGTCCAGATTTCTCCCCCTCTTGGGCGGTTGAGCGGTCTTAGTAATCTCAACTCTCTCTGGGACATTCATAGCGGGAACATGGGATTTAGTGACACCTTTATAGTCAGTAAATGCATCTGGCAGATTATTTGCAATATTTTGCAAATTTATAATCCTTTGAACTTCCAGTTCAGATTCATTCGTACGTGGATCTAAGGACTGAATGCCTTCAACATTCCAATCTATTTCCCGGCATTCTTTGTGGTTCTTTTCTCCCCCTAATGCCGGAAAATTGTCCTCATCGAAGATACAATCAGCGTACCGGGCTGTGAATAGATCCCCTGTTAAGGGTTCCAGGTACTTAATTATCGACGGAGCATTGAACCCCACATAGATACCCATCTTTCTATTTGGACCCATCGATGTTCGCTGAGGTGGTGATATCGGTACATACACAGCGCAACCGAATCTTCGAAGGTGGGAAATACTTGGCTGATTTCCACGCACTAACTGCAACGGGGAGGCCGTATGGTTCAGTTGGTCGAATTTGTATCAACTCCGCGGCATGTAACACCGCATGTCCCCAGCAAGATGTTGGGAGATTACTATTCTGTAGGAGTGGTCTTGCTATCAATTTAATCCTCTTGATAAGTGATTCCTCAAGACCATTTTGTGTGTGTACATACGGTACAGAATGTTCCACAGATATTTCCAAAGCTAGGCAGTAATCATTGAATGCTCATGAACTAAATTCAACAGCATTATCCATTCTGATGGACTTTATCCTATTCTCAGGATGATTTGCTCTCAGTTTTATGATTTGAGTGATCAGCTTTGCAAAAGCATGGTTCCTTGTTGATAAAAGACACACATTGGACCATCTCGTAGATGCGTCAATAAGGACCATAAAATATCTGAATGGTCCCGATAACGGTTGAATTGGACCACATATATCTCCTTGAATGTGTTCAAGGAAATTAAGTGGCTCACTCCCGATCTTCGTGTATGAAGGTCTTGTGATTAATTTCCCAGTTGCACATGTCGTGCATACAAAATCCGAAGATTTGGGGAAATTGGAAACCGTTATGTTGTGTCCAGTTGAACCATCAATAATTTTTCTCATCATCCCCACACCAGGATGACCCAGGCGATCATGCCATATCTTGAACTTATCAAGATTCTGAAAAATTATTTTATACGCCAAATGTGGCTCTGGATTTATGTATGTGTAATACAGTCCAGAAGATAGAGCAGGTAGTCTCTCAAGGATTTCCTTTTTAGGTCCCCTTTGCTGAGTTATGAGTAGGCATTCAACCGCATTCTCTTCATGAGTTTCAATGTGGTAGCCATTCATACGGCTATCCTTAAAGCTCAGCAAGGTACGGGTTGAATCCGGATACAATAATGGCTCCTGAATTTCAAGTTTTGTACCATTTGGGAGTATAAATGTGGCCTGACCAGAACCAACAATTACTGTGTCACGACCACCAATTATCATGACAGTCCCTTTGCTTTTCTTGAGAGTTTGGAAGTATTTAACCTCCGTTAATATTGTGTTAGTGGAACCACTATCCACTAGACAAATTTCCTCCTCCATTGGATTGTTTCCCGAAGAATTCTATAGTGTAAAAAGATAAAATGCATTACTTATCTTAACTTTTATAGAATTAACACATACATTACATACTATTTATGTTTGCTTACATACTATAATACATTATGTTCACTCACACATAATTATTACAATACCATATGTCTCATGACATAATTATTTTACAACACACAATATATCTAAGGACATTGTCACAATACTTATGACATAATCAACAAACTAAAGTTGATCTCCAAATATGTCACTAGTAGAAGTGAAATCCACCAGCATGTCATCAACAGTAAGTGGAGGTCCTTCCGTCTGCTGAGCCTGATCCTTGTTCTCCATGTTCTGATGAACGCCTTGGGAACTCTCGATCATCGGACCAGTGAAGTGAGCTTCAAACTGGTTCCCTTGAGCCTTCTTGCCCTTAACTAACTGCTGATACAGCGTCACCAAATGCTTAGGAGTTGTGCACTTCCTTGCAAGATGAGTGGTGCAACCACACCTGTAGCAACCTTGAGAGGTGCCACCCTTATCATTTTTCTTAAAATGATTCTTGCCCTTTTGAACTCCATTGCTATTTTGGATCTCATCGCGTCTCCACTTTCCTTTAAATTTCCCATGGTTCTTTTTAAAACCACGAGACTTACGATTATTCTGAGAATTGAAATGTGCTTCAGGAAGCGGTAGTGTTCCCGTTGGACGGGAGAGATTATTCTTATCAAGAATTTCACTGTGCTTTTCTGCCTGAAGAAGTGCATAAATCAATTCAGAATATTTCGTATATTTCTGCTGACGATGTTGTTCAGCAAGTATCCTCATGTTAGGATGAAAGGTGGAGAGTGTCTTTTCGATGAGATCCGCATCCGAAACTGCACTATTGAGAATCTCAACTTAGAGTTGATTTGATGCACAGCGGAATTGTATGCAGCAACAAATTTAAAATCCTGAAAACGGATCAGTGTCCATTCCCTTTGCGCTTCAGGCAACATCACCGACCTTTGTTGATCATAACACTCCTTTAAGGAGTCCCAAAGAGTTTTAGGGTTTTCCTCCATCATATACTCTTCCTTCAGGGTAGGATCAAGGTGTCTTTAGTACCGGTTCCAGAAACCGGTACTAAAGGCCCTTACAAACCGGTATTAAATCCATGTTTTGCACTAGGGTTCCCACGACAGTCGCATAGAGGCCCTTAGATGGAAGAAGTGTGTATTCTTGTCACCGCTAGCTAGGCAATCAACCCGAGACCGCTGCTTCCACAAGACTTCCTCCCGATGGTAGAGATGAACCAAGCGGTCTGTGATCTCGACTTCTCGGGTTGAAGCTCCCACACGTCCAGGAACCGAACGTAGAATTTCCAGTTCTCGCTTGAGGCTTTGAACTTCCTTTTGGACATTGCGGAAAGTGGTGCGATCCCAACCTGCGAGATCACCCGAGAGATTCGCCAGTTTGGACTTAAACTGCGAGACCGTAGAAGCCTTCACATTTTTATTCCAGCTAGAAGAAACGCATGGCTTAAGTTGTTCATGATAATCCGACATGAGTTCATATCTGAAAGGCTTCAGCCGATGACCACTGTTTAAGTTTTGGTCACAGCTGAGCAGGAGTGCTACATGGTCAGAACAAGCCGTGACATGATGTTCAACTTCCGCATTTGGGAACAAGCTACTCCAAATCGGATCAGCTACAGCCCGGTCAAGCCGAACTCTTGTACAGGTTCCACCCGCTACTCTTCTTTTCAAAGGTCCACGACAAACCAATGTGACCCAGATCCATAAGTCTGAACACATCAACCGTGTCTCTGAAGCCGTCAAGCTGGGTCTGGCTTCTAGTCCCAACTCCTTCGTATTACGGGTGATATAATACCTCGTTAAAATCCCCAAGAGCAGCCCAGGGGGTGATCGGAGACACAACAATAGAACGGAGCAGCGGTCTAGGTGTGTCTCCGTGTCTGTCTGTCTCGAGGTCGAGGCGTAAGTCGCAACATCTTCTTCTTGGGCTTTCCTGCTGGTCAGCTGCTTCATGGCCGCCCCTAGTCCTAGATCTAGATTAATCTGCGCAAATCCTATCCTACTGGGCTATGGGCCACCATTTCCTGATGAGATCTTACCGGTTCATCATTGAGCTTTAATACTCTTTCTTTCCGCCCGAAAACATTTCCTCGTCATACTTCCAACGGAAAAATAAGCCCATAACTACCAACAGACAAATGAGAGGCCCATAACTGAAGCTCTATACTATTTCTTTAGGTTGAAGCCCATACATACTTTAGTCCAGTGTCTCAAAAAAAACATACTTTAGTCCAGTATATACACCAGATGTCATCCAACGACTTCAATCTTCAGCTACCACAGCTAATCCGCTCAACAAGAGAACTAAAACCCCGCTCAAATAAAAAATAACAACAAGAGAACTAAAATTATCGCAATGCACTTGCTGTCAACAACAATAAAAAAGTGGTCGCAATGCACCAACCAGGAAGTGAGAAAAATGCACTCCAACAAAGACTTGCATGTTCATAGGCTTACTTGCGCACTTTTAAATTTAAATCCCAACTCCCAAGTGCCTCATTCTATATGCCAATGAGGCTGCCCGACACATGAGTGTCACCATCGACTAGCTACTTTTCCAGTAGTACATAAACCAGCAGTCCGTAACTATGGTTTATCGATGCCTAGGGCGATAATCCTGACAACATGCCAAATAGTTTTAGCAAGAATACAGTGAAAGAAGAGATGTTGTACACTCTCGTTAGGAACTTTTTTTTTTGGATAAGAATTGTCTACCTTATATATTCCAAACAGACTAGAAGTCTCAACCTGAACAGGTCAGGTCAAAACAGAAAGGAAGAAAAGCAAAAACGACTGAAAGAAGAAAAAGAACAACAGATGTAACCATAGTAAAATCTTTCGGGAAACCTAGCTACGAAACAGATATATATGAAATGAGGGGTGAATTCTGTACAGATTCAGATATTGCTGAGCAATTAGAGTACAACATATGCACGAGGGTTGGTTTATATCGTAGCCATACACAGAAGGCGGCCTTAATATGCCAGACACAAACTACAAGAGTACTCCACAAACAATGTCACAGCTTACAGTATTATTAGGACTCTATTAGTCATCACTGCTAGCTGTCTGACTAACACACATTGCAAGGAATCAAATGGCCTCATTCGGCAATAATTTGCCCCAAGGGATGAAATCCAAATCAAGCAAGCGAAGAAAGGATTAAATCAGCTCACGGTACACAGTGCATCTGTATACGGCCGGCGACCAAGGATATGAATGCCGTATCAGTCAGTTGTCCACAAGCAGGGCCATCATCTGCAGCTGAATCTTCTCAAGCAGCTCTTCCTTGTGTGCGCCACTAAGCCTGTCCTTAACCTCTCCCCTGTTCATGAACAGGAAGATGGGCGCACCATCAACTTGGTGATGCTCGGCAATATACTTGGTATCATCATCATCAATATCAACCTTGAGAAAAATGGCATCTGGAAAATCGTTGGAGAGATGAGCAAAAAAAGGAGCTATGCTGCGGGATGGCCCGCACCAGCTCGCGGTGAATTCAACCACGACCAGCTTGTTGTCCTCCTGCTCGGTCATCATGGTCCAGTGATCCAGGCTGCGGATCTTAATCACCGCCGATGGCTTCTTCACATTAGACAGCGGCCCTAGACGCCTCACCAAACAGCCTTTACGTTTTCTGTTGAATTCCAGTACGGGATTGTTGGGGTTCTGAGACACTTGCTCTCTAATGTGTTTCTCCGCGGCAGAAACTTGTGTTGAAGTAGTAGGCTTAGGCTCACAGTAGATGGTGGCACGGACCTGCACCAGACAAGAGAAATGCTGGATACCAAGCACAAAGTCATCTGTATCCTCCTCCGATGACTGGAAGTCAATGAGAAGCCTTCGGAGGTTCGGCATGGAGCCTTCTTCAAACTGCAGCCCCGTCCAAGTGCCATGCTCGCAGACGTACCAGAACACCTTGAGGCGCTCAAAGCCATCCTTGCTGCTCACGGACAACCTTGCTGGGCTGCAACAATATGCATGAATACGTTAAGTACAGTCAGTCACTCACTAAGCTAATTAAGCATTTGCCTAAGAAAAATGCCATGTGATGTGATAAAGAAAACTTAGCTCACCTTTGTGATTCACCTGTGACTGTGAGGCCATGTTGTGGCCGCAGTGAATGCAATTTTAGGAGGACTAACTTTGGCAGCCCGCCGAGGGCGCGGACACCTTCTGCATCATCTACTATTGAAACTCCGATATGCAAGTGAGTGAGGTCAACGAGGAGAGTGATGTCCTGTGGGACTTTTACTGGGCACAATAGCCAGTCCAATCTTAGCTCAAATTTGCGCAGGTAACGTGGCCTTACATGGCTCCAGCAATCAACAAGTAAGTCAAGCAGACGATGAGGGTATTCATCAAGAAAAAGGAGCTGCAAGTTTGATTTCCCCACCTCCTCCATCAAATGCTTGATGCCCTGTCGTTCCGCTTCTTCTGCAGTATTATTATACGTAATCCTAAATCTTACCCCAAGCATCCGCAGCCGCATCAACTGGTTAACAAGCCCTGCCACATTGTCAGCAAGTGAGCCATCACGACCCACACAGACCGTTGATAGTTCCTCCAATTCTTCCATCTCCCCCATTCCTCCTCCTCCAGGTATTGTGAGACCATTTGCAAGCAAACACACCAACTTTGTGCCCTTAAATTCTGGTAGTTTCTTTACCTCAGTCTGCCTTAAATCTAAGCTAGACAGGTGGTCAAGTTCCATAATTTCTTGGGGCAACTCTGTGACATCGGCCCCGCCAAGTGCCAAGTACCTCAGCAGAGACAAACGTGCAATGCTTTCCAGTTGTTGGTTTTGCAAGCTCTTGACATCACTGAGATCTAGCACCCGTACAAGTTTGAAATCCGAAAGATCAGGGATCCTTCCAACATCCCCACAAAATGCAAGGGATCTCACCTGAGATAGGTGCAAAGAAATTGCTTCTTCTTGGTCACAAACTGAGCTTTCTTCACTGCTTGAGTCCTCCTCCCGACTCTTTTGTTCTAAAGAACAATAATATTTACTGCAAAACAAGGCGTCACCTTCGTCTTCTTCGCCGCAGTCAAGGAAGATCCGCCGGACCCTTTCATAAGGAAATAGTCCGGACTTCAACTTTGCACCTTGAGTAGTAAAGTTTTCTTCGGCTGACAAGGATTCCATGAAATCAAGAACAACACCATGAACAGTACAACCAGTCGGCTCATCATTATCATCATCAAATGCCGGTTGAATGAGTCTCCTATTGATAAGCTCATTGAAGTAGCTCTCCCCTGTTTCCCACAAGCTTTCTCCATCTCTTTTAGCAATTAATCCTTCAGCTTCCCATCTTCTTATCAAACGGTCTTTCTTGATGGTATGATTTGCAGGAAAAGCAGTCAAGTAGAGAAAACAAGATTTCAAAGGAAGTGGTAGATCATCATAGCTGATCTCCAGTACCTTTCTCATCCATTGTGATTGTGGTGTGGAACGACATTGGTCAGGCCGTGGAAAGCATGCAGATTTCCTAGATAATAATGCAGCTGTAATAGTTATGGCCAATGGCACGCCGCGACCACACATTTCCAACATGTCATCAGAAACCTGATCAAGCAGCCTATGTTGTTCTGAATCAGGTACTTTACTTTGAAATAATGTTTTGGAATCTTTGTCGCTAAGGCGGTCCATGGGATGAACAAAATCAGTGGGATGTATGCAACATGATTCTGCTACATCCTTGGTACAAGTCGTAATCAATATCCTATCAGAAGACTTGTGTTTATTAGGCAAAGCACAACTGATCTTCTTCCAATTGGATATGCTCCGCATGTCCACGAGCACAACAAAATAACTAGGTAGCAAAAAGAAAATGAACATCAGTATATATATTGGGTGTGGCAGGCTTGATATCACTCACAACACAGTGAGAGAAACACTTATTCAGTACCTCTTTGTTTTTAAGAATGCCCAGAGTTTAGTGATGACCTTCTTCTCGTCCCATGCTTCAATGTCCTCAGAGTTGTAGCCGTTCCATAAATACTCTTGGCAGTGCCAATCCGGCATAACTTGCTTGAGTATAGTGATGAGGGTGGTCTTCACGGAGGGGTTCCGGCCAAGATGCACGAAAGCCCCGCAGCTGAAGTGCCCTTGGAGCTGTCTGTATATTCCGGTGGCAAGAGTTGACTTGCCAATTCCTCCGGTTCCCAGGATGCACACCACCTTACGCCGCTCTTGTTGGTCCATGAGGTGGTTAACAAGAACATTCATTGGTCCCGCCATGAGGCGGCAAGGCGCCTCCCCATGGAGCAGTTTAGGATTCATGGCTCTGGTTTCAGCATCATCATCTTGTACTAGTGCTGCACAATTAGTAGTACTAGGCGGAGGCGCTGTGTTGCTGAGAAGGTCGTACCTTGTGCAGCGGTCCAGTGCACCTTGGATCTGGGCCTTGAATTCTTGGATTTGTTCCTCCACATCGTCCAGGTTGGGGGGCTTGGAGTTGGAGGGATCCCCGTCGATCCAGTCCTCCATGTCGTAGACCAACTCCCGGACTTGCAGCATCCACTGGTTGATGAGGGAGTTGTTGAGACTCGCCCTCTGCCTAGCAAAGCTGTGCAAGACATCGCTTAGGCTCTTGAGACTCTCTCTCACGCCTTGAGCCAGCTCGGGATACTGCTCCTCCACTACTCTCAGCTTATGGAGGAGGAGGGAGTTCATCGCTCCCGTGGAAGAGCTCACCATGGGATCCCCCATGATCCTGATCCCCCAAAAGTCAACACAAGGATGCACCAACTATATGGGTACCCGTGGTCCGTGGAAGATCGAGCTAGCTCACCATGGGATCCCCCATGATCTCTCTACTCTCTCTCTTTCCCCCGCTCTCTCTCTCTCCCCACAAGTCGAATTAATGGTACTAGGGGGCTGGAACCATGAGAGGCGAATGGAACTATGGGTACAAGGATGTGAGAAAAGCAAACGATGCCCTCGCACTCACGCATAACGAACGGGTCCTTTCTTCATTTTGGGCTTAATTTCACATACGACCCCTTCTACTCTCCCAAATTCATTCGTTGGGACGGGACGCGGCTATTTGGCTCTGGGGTGCACGCGCTCTCTAATGAATAGTAAAATCAAAACAAATGATAAAAAAAATTAAAAAATTCTAATTTTTTTTGTGGATGTTCATATTAGTGTGACATGTGTGCTTGCCAATTTTGATGCCATATGGTGCAGTGGTTGTTCCTCGGTGAAAAATAAATAAAAGTACGCATGACGTTTTGCTACATTTGAAGGCATCATTTGGCGTTCGATTTATCTTTTTTTTCACAGGCCAAAATACTAAAGTTTTTCACCTTAAATTTTGCATATGCCATTTGGGTATGACAATGAACACATATAAAAAAAATTAATTTTTTTTGGCATTGACAAAATGTACATTTGGCACACAGGTACACATGCACCCTAGAGCCAAAGGGAATATCCCGGCTTATGCTTATGGGAGAAGCTGGAAGGGACTTGAGGTATCTTTGTGCACACTTGCTTAATTATCTCGTGCGTGCCTTGAGCGCCCTTGTGATGAGGCGATTCTGCGGTTTAATTTGCATGGGTTAAATAAAATATTACGGCCGTCATCTATCTTTTACATTTTTTTAGACAGTGAAAATTATTATCATTGTCCGTCATGTTCTAAATTATCACAGTGGGTCTTTTCTACTCCCTCCGTCCCAATACAAATCCGCGTCAGTTAATTCGGAACAGATCAAGTATAATATTTAAAAGATTAGCATCCCGATGAATAAGCGGTGAAAATGATTATCATCAATGGTTCTGTGCTAAATTATCACTGTCGATCTTTTCCACGCAAATGCGAAAACCGGCAGTGATGGAGGATTTAGAACCGACGGTGAAAATGATTTTGTAGTCTCCCTCAGTTTCACAAAACATCTCATATAAATTTGTGCACTTGTACCAAGGCCTCTAAACTTAGCTAGTAAGTAAAATTATGAAACAAATGGCAAAAGGAAAATTATATGTGATGTTGATATAAATCCCGTTTATGTAATGGAGGGAGTAGTGTCCTGTCCATGGGCTGCTAAACTTAGCTAGTAAGTAATATAATTAGGCATAAGAAAGAGTTTAGGTATTGACCAGCATCCCCTTCATCTCAACATTTACAGGGTCAAACTCGTGTTTATCAGAAATAACTAAAGAAGTCCCACACAAGATCCTTTGGAGGCACTAAGTTCGGGAGAGAGGAGCCAAATGTCAAAGATACTTACGTGGACACTGATCTTGTTTGATTAATTCTGAATTTGCATATGGTATAGTGTAATGTCATTTTAACATCCAAATTATTTTCTCCGAAATAATTACTCTAAGATAGAAAAACATGTTAGTAAAAAAAAAAGGGCAGCCCGGTGCATGTAGCTCCCGCTTGAGCAGGGTCCGAGGAAGGGTCCGACCACTTTGGGTCTATTGCACGCAGCCTTTTCCTACATTTCTGGACCTCATGGTCACAAGGCAGCAGCTTTACCACTGCGCCAAGGCTCCCCTTCATAACAAAAAAATGATTGGATCCCTAACTTATCCTGCATATAGATCTTAATATAGGCAATCTCCAAATCCAGTTAGAGCTTAATTTAGTCCAAGAATCAGATTAGTTCCCACAACCGATTGAATCCACAAACCGGTTCTGATCCTATACAGAGGTCACCCCAATCGGTTTGAATCATCAACAGCATCTAGTTTGTGTTACAAATTAACTGGGTGTGATAGCTCCCACGGGAATTATGAAAGATTTGTGACATGAACTGGTTGTAATAGGTAGCATCATAACCGGTTCTTGGCTAGCCAGACCTATTGTCTGGCGTTATATATAGCTGTTGAACCAGTACTCCGGTAGTGATGTAGTCTGGCTACCGGCACTTCCATAAACGCTCCAAATGGGTCTATTGTAAAAGGCTGTTTCTATTGTAGGGGCTCTGAGGTAACGTTCCTGAAGGTGTCGAAAAATCTAAGATGCTGACTTGACGTTCGTGAGAGGCATGGATAGATCAATTCAAAGATGCCATCACTTTGAATGCTTCAAAGTAACTTTCACGAGGCATCGAGAAGGCAGACATCGCACGCTTCAAAGCAACTTTACCAAAGCATCGAAAAGCAAAGATGCTATTGATCTGGGGGAGAATATCCTACGGAAACCAGGACTCTGGATGCTCCAATAAAATTGAATTAATTGGAATGCTCCGTCTCAAACACTCAAGGTAAAAATAACATTCTTACATTCACAGGGGCATCAAAAAAGCAAAGATTATGTTGGTTTGGTCCCGGGACGCTTGAATAATCTCAAGGAAATATGCTCCGACTTGACGTTCATGTTCACAATGATACCCGAAAAAACAAAGACGATGACCACTAGAAAAAGAGCAAAAATGATGTCTTTGTAGATACTCATTGGATCGTCTAGATGGAACCACTAGACAAGCTGTATTGGAAACAGCATGCACATGGTTTCATCTAGATGGAACCCTTCTCATATCTCCATTCATTAATTCTTTGCCACATCATAAAAAACGCTGACGCGGCACTGTATTAAAGATAATGAAACTCCTAATTAGAATGGCCTATAACTAGCACACACATTTTGAGCCCGTTCTCATACACACAATTCATACGGCAATTTTTTTTGATACTGTGATTCCTAAAGAAACCGCATTACGAAACCAATTTAATGGTTGTACTACCATTCTGTCTTCGTATAACATGACGGGAAGTAGTATAATGAAAAACTCTAGTTTTAACTTTCATGAGGGGTGCGGGTCTCAAGGAAAATTAAAGTTGCCCTCGATTTGGACGCTCCAAAGTAAAGTACACAATGGCATCGAAAAAGCAAAGATGCTACTCCTCGAAATGGGCATCGAAAAACCAAAAATTATGTTGGTCTGGACTCCGGACGCTTGAATAATTTGAAGGAAATATATGCTCGGACTTGACGTTCATGGGAGTAGTTGCCATCAATAATGACGCTTCAATTTTACGTTCATATGGATATCCGCATAATGCAAAGATGATGACCCCTAAAAAAAGTATATTTCTTTTTTTTTTACCGCTAACTTTCAGTTATGTGAACAAAATCTTACCCCGTTTAGTCCAATCAATTAACTGCTCAAGATGATAACTGCTCAAGAAAAATCAAAGATGATGACTTGTCAAGAAAAAAGATCAGATCGTCCAATCAATTAACAAGTGGGACGGGCATGGAAAAAAAGGACAAAGTATCCACAAACAGTCCAATCAATTAAGAAGTTGGTACTTGGTAGGGCATGGTAAAAAAACAAAGACACTGTCAATGTCGACACTCGAACAGTGGACGATGCTCCTCTAACGTACGTCAGGGTGATGTTGAGTCACTGATAGGTGGCCCCCATTCTGATGGGACTCACTTGTCAGTGACACAAATTCACCATACCTTACGGTAGAGGATCTGCTTCCTCGAACAGTGGGTATTAAAAGCAAAGTGTTGCGGGGAGAAAAGGTCTGACCTAAAGTGTGATCATGAGGGGTGCATGGGAAAACATGGACTTTGTCGTGAAGAGTGTGGCGCGGGGCAATTCACGTGGTACCAAACCATTATAAGCTAATTAATGCATAGATCGTCCAATCAATTAGCAAGCGGGGCGGGAATAAAAAAAAGAGGGCAAAGACGATGACAGCTCAAAGAAAAAGAAGCAAAGACGATGTCCTTGTGTATACTTATCAGATATCTAATCAATTAAGAACCGAGAGGGATGGAAAAAATGATGATCGTTCAATCAATTAAGTAAGAGGGGCATGGAAAGAAAAGCAAAGATAGTGACCGCTCAAAAAAAAAGCAAAGATAATGTTGTGGATACTCATATCGTCCAATCAACTGAGAAGTTGGTAGGGCATGAAATAAAAAAAGCAAAGATGCGGGGAGAAAAGCTGTGACCTAAAGTGTGATCGTGTGGGGTGGGTGGGACGACCCAAGACTTTGATGTTGTCGTTGTGATTTCACATCGTCAAGAGTTTTCACGTCTGTGCTACCAAACCATTAAGCTAGTTAATGCATAGATAGATAAAATAATAAGCCAATCGATCTGGTACTTCCATAGTTTATATACTCACTCTGTCCACAAATAATTGGGTTTCAAATTTGTCCACAAAAGAGTGCACTTCTCATTTTCCAAAGCACTTTAGACTAAGAAGAAAAAATGCTTCTCTCTCATTCACGGAAATCAAATCCAATAACATTTCTTTATGCACTTAGCTCATTGATGGTGAGAGAATTAAAGATAGTAGTTGGGACCTTTCAATGCATTTTTTAGGTGAAGGCTTAGTTTTCTCGAAAAATCAAACACACACTCTTTCGCGGACGGAGAGGGTACAAGTCTCCTCACTTACCCCCAGGAAATTTAAAATGCTACCATTGTGGATAGATGTGTACTCGACCCAAAGGAAAAAATTAATGCATAGATAAAATAATAAGCCAATCCAGTGCTTTCATACTCAGTTTATATATATACAAGTCTCCCTGCTTACCCCTAGCAAATGAAAAATGTTACCATTGCGGATGCCTGGACCCAAAGGAATCTTTTCAACAGCTAGCAATAAGCCTTTGTAACCAAGTTTTTTTTTCTGAACAGTTTATAGAGAGATCAAATAATAAGTCAATCTATCTATATACAAGTCTCCCCCTTCCCTAGCAAATTATTAACGCTACTATTGTGGATGCCTGTACCAAAGGCATCTTCATTGATTTACGCTATATAAGGCTGTGTGTGTACATAGTGGTGTCAATAATTTAGCAACGGGTGTTACATTCCCATCTTTACTCACAGATGCTCTCTCTTTTCCCCAACCGCGTCCCATGCATTTTCTCTCCAAGTCGCACACACACACACAAACACAGCACCAATCTAGCTAGGCCACCAAAACATCTCCACCTCTCTTCTCGATTGGCCACGACAAGCTAGCCAGCAGTAGGCCGGGACCGGGGAGGCATCCAAGGCGCGGCGGCGAGCGAGCGACTTCAACGGCGCTAGCTTCTTCATCGACTCCACCACTTGACGTCCATTCCCAAGATGACTGCAGGAGGAGAGGTGATTCAAGCAGTGACCTTGGCCTACTCTGTGCTTAACAAGGTGGGTGATGTGATCATGAGAGACAAGTCCATGAAAGGTGCAGTCAAAAGAGGCCTCGATGACATCAAGCTGGAGATGGAAATGGTGGCCACCGAAATCAAGTTAAATGAGGAGAAGAACCAAGGGGCGACACATGAGACCAAGATTGTGCTGCTCAAGGAGTTGGCTTATGATATCGAGGACTTCATAGATCGTATGTGGGTTCCGCGTAAATCTGCCCTTGTCCTCTCCGCACTTGGCCTGGACCCCAGAACTGAAATAGTGCAAAAACTCCAGCATTTCAAGGACAGTATCCAGAGAGTACGGTCCTGGCAACCTGATGCGGCCGGATCCACCAATGGCCAAGACAGTGCTGCAACATGGTCGCCCTGTCGTCCTTCAGCTTCAGCCACACCTCCTAATCCTTATAGCAAAGATCTAGATGATGAGGATACCTTCAGGAGCATCTGCAGACACAGATCTGAGCTGGAAATGTTGCTGTCAGCAGCCCAAGGCCAAGAGCTGAAGGTGATCTCGATCGTCGGTTGCCGTGGCGTGGGGAAGACTAGTCTGGCAAGAGCAGTCTACGACGACTGTCGTGCCTGTGCCGAATACGATTGCGTTGCTTGGGTGGTGGCATCCGAGTGCCGCGATCTGGAGGACCTTCTGACGAAGCTCCTCAAGGAGGCACAAAGCACGGCTAAGCTTACATCTACAGCTGCACAAGGGAGCATCTCCGACACTGAGCAAACAAGCCTTCGAAATTTCTTGAGTGACAAAAGGTATCTCTCTCTTAAGTTTTTGGATTGAAATTTCTTTTTTCTGAGGGAGACTTGAACTGTAAATTTGAAACATCTTAATAGGAGAAATTTACTTTTCAACTCAATGAACTTAAACTTCAACAGAAAGTTTTCCAGCTTGAAACATGACATTTCGGAAATTTGCAAACTCTCGAGTTAACAATCTGGATACCCCAATATATATTTAAGTGGTTTACCTAGGGTCCATAACCTTCCACCTAGCCTCCTCGAACAGAAATATATGACATGTTTAGCTGCAAACCACTCAAATACATCGGAGACCTATACCTGTAAACTTAAATTTGAGGAACTAGCTAGGATGAGACTTTCGAAATAGTTTGGGACCATGGGTGCACTCTAGTAAAAGAGAAAAATCTAGCCTAAGATCCGCTTCACATAATCTCCAAAGACATCCTGCTTTTAGTCCCTCCCCCTCTGCATCACATAGATATGTCCTTTAAATCATGTAGCCCAATTGATCCCTCCCGTAGCACACATAACACTGCCTCAACTTCCTTAAGTAGCATCGCACCTTATGCAACATTTGTTGGAAACTAATCTCTGAACAGAATATTGCTATCTCTAAACTATACATGTATCTAATTCTCTCTCACATAAAAAACTAAAGTTGTTTTCTCTATAAATTTCTGTCCCTTAATCCCATCTATTAAGCTGCATGAATTTACCAATTCAATCCCAAAGTTTAAGCTAATAGTGAAAGATGGACAATTCACTTATACTTCAGTACTCTTTCTCACGTGTAGGCTCCATCAGGTTTTAAAGTGAAAATAGGAGTAGGCTACAATTATTTTATTTTATTCGAATCTGAGCCCGAGGCCTCTGCCTCTGATATCATATTAAGTTGCATGAATTGGCCAGTTCAACCCAAAAGTTTAACGACAACATATCATATTTGTTGGAAGCCAATCTCAAAAAATTGATGAAATATCAGTGTCAGCGATACGAGGAATAGGGTCCCTTGCCGAACATGATGCCGCGTCACCAAAGACGTGGTGATTCAAGGGCATGTGCACGAGCGCCTGTCCCGAGCACTAGGATTGCCCGTCTTGACAAGGGGATCCCCGCATCAACCCAGGGGTTGCCCCCGAGCACCGGAAGAAATGTGGCCCCCACTCGGGGCGCCAAGTGTCGTTCCCAAGAAGGATAAAAGGGCCAAGGGTAGGTGCTCGTCCCTCCCTGAGCACCACAAAGCTCTCGGGCGATGGGGTGTCTACGACCACTACTTCTTTCGGGAGTTTCGTGGAGGCCGCGCTCCACTCGGGCACCATCTCCTAGACGATAGGGGCAGGAGTCGGCCCTCTTGCAGTATCCTCAGCGGTCGGGACAGTCTGAGCTTTCGTGGGTTCCCTAAATATAATAAATAAATAAAATCCCGAGCTCGTGTTAGACTCCAAGCACACTACTTAACAGACAATACAAAAGAAGAGTTGGTTGACTTACGACACCGTGGGCCTCTTGTACCGCTAGCGGGCGGTCAGGATCTCGTTGTCGGGTTCGTCTTCGTAGACACCTCCTTATTTTTCTTGCTCATGGGCATGTGCTTGGAGGCGTCCGACCACGGCTCCTTTGGGTCTCTAAGTGGCGGAGCCTGGGAGCTCCCTTCCCTAGAGCCGCTGCCTAAAGCTTGGTTGTCAACGTTGCCTGTCGGCTGCGCGGCGGTGATGGCGACGAGGGAGGAGGGGAGGGGTTACATGTCGCCTTGCCCTTCGGATCTAAGTGGTCCTCACAGATGTAGTGGGTTCCCGAAGTCATCGCAGTGGGCCCTCGTGGGCCTCGCTGGCTCCCGGGTTGTCGCCGCACCCGTCGCCCTAGCCCCGACCGTCGATCTGATCCCCCTGGAGTCGAACTCATGGAGGGTCGACGGATCGCGTTGCACTGTGGATTCTTGCAGAGCGCAAGACCTGGGCTGGGCAACGGCTCGCTTGGGCTGAGGTTCCTCTCTAGGCCGTCCGGCTGATGTCTACGTCGCTGGTGTACATCCAGGCCGGGTGCCCCCTCTGCTGCAGAGGTGCCAGCCATCGTCGCTGTCAGACCATCGTCTTACAGCTACGCGACCGTGCGAGCACTAGCGGCGGCTCGGTGGGAAAGAGGGAGTGGACTTGGGGCCTGGGCTGGGGCTGGCTGGTGGCGAACTGGCGGGCTCGACCTCTCGAGGCCAGAGAAACGAGTGTACTGCCTCGATTAGATTAGGTCAAGGCGTTGTGCTAGGACTCTAGATGGGTCGGCGGGAAGTTGGGCTGGCCTGGCCGGTTCGTGCGGACGTCAGGGCGTGGCGTGCGGTATGGAACCGAACGAGGTGTCTGAGTTTTTTGGGGTTTTTTTTGTTTAACCGAATGATGATGTAGCACCACTGTTTGCGCCAGTCGTCCCACTTGTTCTTCGTGTCCTGCGGAATGTACTTGTCGCCAAGCTTGTCCTATAGGCGGAAAGATGCAGCTCGTGGCGGCCTCGATCTGGTCTAAACGCTTTCTCTTCCATGCAAACCGCAACACAAAGAAATAGTGAAACAACGCCACCGACAGCTTCACTCCCGCGGAGTTCGGGGAGAGATAGACCAGATAGATCTGGTACACCATCAGCACCAGTATCGCCTCTATGAAGCTGGTGAAGATTATCATCTCCTCCGGCCTCAGCTCCGACGGATATGTTGCCGGCCTTGCCATCGCCACTCCTTTCTGGACCTCAGGGACCAGCATCTTCCGCACCTTGTCTATGCCCTCTTCGTTGAGGGGGCGAGACTTCGGGAGGTTCACGTTGCTGACTGAGGTGGATGAGGGAAGAGCATTGCCCTGCGCTGCTGGCATCTCGTCATGGCGGCGATATGGCATGCAAATCTGGAAGAAAGAAAGTGAAGGGACTCAAGTTGGAAGAGAAGGCAAAAAGGCGTAGGGAGAAATCAAGTCTAAGGCCTCCTTTGGTTCATAGGATAGGATTATCATAGGAATAGGAAATTTGTAGGATTGAGATGACATATATCTCCAATCCTATGAGTAGGGATAGGAAAAGAGATGTCATTTGGTTCACACCAAAGGAAAATTTTCATTGAGTCTAGGCTCATTTTTATTTTCCTTTAAAATGTGAAGGATATGAACCAATCCTATGTAGGAATAGGAATCCATTCCTATGAACCAAAGGGCTCTAAAGGAAAAATTCCTATAAGAATCCTATCCTACAAAATTCCTATGATATTCCTCCAAACCAAAGAAAGCTTAAGGGAATGGCTTATGAAGAAGCGAGGCTGAGGGCAACGGCTCTGCATTGGTGGTAGAGTGCGCCTCCCCATGACGCACAGAAATCAGAGTGGTTTCCTCAAAACGCGTGTGTAGTGGGTTGACATCTTCAAAGCATGTTCCCCCGCTACACACGGAAGTCGGAGCGGTTCCCTTGAACCACGCCCAGAGTGAGTCGGCATTGGCGTTGGCCCATTAAAAGTCGGCCTCATCCCTAGTTTCATCCCCTTCAGGATCTTCACCTGATGACAGGGTGTCAGCAATACGGGGAAGAGGACCCCCTAAACTGCCGATATGGGCCGAACTTGACACTGCGTCGCCAACGACGTGGCGAGTCAAGGGCATGTGCACGTGTGCCTGCCCTGAGCACTGGGGCTATCCGGCTTAACAAGGGAGCCTCGCATCAACCCGACGGGTTGTCCTCCGAGCACTTGAAGGAATGTGGCTCCCCGAGTGGGAGCCAAGTGTTGTTCCTATGCACATGAAGGATAAAAGGGCCAAGGGTACACAAAGCTCTCGAGGCTCCAGCTCCACACCAGAGCCAGCTCCCCAATCTCCGCGGGGTCCGTAGTCTGGCAGGTCTATTTAATGAGGGTCTTTTCGCATGCCTACTCCATGTCTGCTACAGATGATGATGTCGGAATCCTGGGTAGGTTCCATCCCCCAGTTGACAGGCTTTGTCGGCTATCAGTTTTGACGGGGAATGATGTGGCCAGAGACTTTTTTGACTTAGGTTTGCAGTCTTGGGACCCACCTACGTCATGGTGAGACAAATCCCACCAAAGCGTAGCGGAAAATCTCCGGCTACAACGACAATCCTCCAACTACCGGCATGGGTCGCCCATGGAGGACAAGTGAGCAACAGTACCACCCCGCTTTTTACCATAGGGCCATTCTAGTGCTCCGAGTCTATAACGGGAGAACTAGGGCCATAAAAAAGGTCTCGATCTTTGAATTGCTAGTAGACTCGGTCTCTTGTTGTAATCTTCCATACAATCATTCATACACAAAGAGCAGGATGTTGGGTATTACACCTAGAAGGTGGCCCGAACCTGGGTAAACTCATCGTCTTACCTCCTGTTTGTGACTTCACGTAGCATTTGAACGATTAGGCCCCGATCGAGTTCCAAGGGGATCCATCCAGATCACCATTGTCGGTGCTTGTTCTCCGACAATCAGTTTCTTAAAAACTATATCGTGTATTCTCTCCCATGAATCAGTAAAGTTTTAGAAACAAGATAATGGCTTATATTTTTCATAGTATTTTGTTATAACCATATATATTATTATTTTCTGAGATTTAAATAATATATTTAATAGTAGACATTAGAATTGGGTAACTCTGTTTGCACTTTTATTCAGAACCAAATTTTGTAGTAAAATGACATATACTGAAGTATGGCCACGCAATTGTTCAAGATATATATTTGGCTACTTTAATTAAAATAAAATATGAAAAATATATTTTGATGTGCAATTTAAAGTTTTGAACTTGTGATTAGGCAACAGCAGTATGAGGACTGTCAGCTGATTAGTCTTTTCCTTCCGCTGGTATAACGATGATTATACATTTCTTTTTTTTATATCATGCAGCAGGAGCTCTGCCTTTTCATTTATTAGACGGGGTGGGAAAATACAGTACAACTGCCCCTAAGGGCCATACACTCATTCGAGAAAAAATTCGCTACGCAAGGCTCAAGAGAGCCTTTGCCTATGTGCCATGGCAACCTGGAAGGCCGCAACTTCCTCCTTGATTCGCCCAACTAGAGTTTCTGCAAGCATGGTTTCTCCTGGGTTGGGGGGTGGTGTTTTTAAGTAAACATCTATTTCTGCAAATGATACTATGATGCACAAATGGATGTGTGGTTTGTGTTAAGTTTTAATTTCCGATTAAATCTACCATGACTATTTCATACGGAGTATATGAGGATTTTAATTGTCCTTAGAAAGGTACCAAGTTTGATACCTAGATATTAAAATTAATTTAGCACTATCTAGATTCTAGAGGTACCAATTTAGGTTCCCTTTATGATGAAAGTAATGGTGCCTCCAGGTATGTTTCCAAGGATGATAAAGAAAATACTTTTCATAGTTTTCATTAATATATATATATATATACACATACAGGTTTTGCCTGATTTAATAAAGAAAATGGTTGTTTCTAATTAAGAGTAATGTTTACGTTGTGCTTGGTGAACCAGGTACTTTGTTGTTATTGACGATGTGGACCGTCTAGAAGTGTGTGAGGCTATAAAACGTGAATTCCCTAAAGATTGTGGCCACAGTAGCAGAATAATTGTGACCACAAACAGGCACTCTGTTGCGGCTGAATGCAGCTCGGGCAGTCATGTGTATGCAATGCAATGTTTGGACAAAGTTGAGTCAGAAGAAGTATTCAAGGAATCGGTTGGTCAAGAGAATCAGACGCCAGCCCTACTGCAGGCTTCAGAAGGCATCATCAAGAAATGTGGAGGCTTACCTCTGGCGCTGATCAGCGTAGCCAATTATTTGCGTCGCCGAGGCCAAACCGAGAGTCGCGTGGCAGGACTCACAACAGATCACTGCAAAAGTACTGCCTGCACTCTCGGAGACAAGATACTAAATGGTCAGGATGCCGAGTTCTTGGAAATCAATAGAGCTCTTCTCCAGTGCTACAACAACCTTCCAGACCATGACCACCAGAGCTGCTTGCTTTATGCCAGCGTTTTCCCCAGAGGCCGCCCAATTAACAGCAAAGTTCTGCTTAGAAGATGGATGAGTGAAGGCACAGTGAACTGTAATGAAGAAAGTGTCAAAAGTTGTTTAGAGGCCTTCATTGAGCGGTGTATCGTTGAACCAGTAGAGATAAAAAATGCTAGGGTAGCCAGGTGCAAGGTTCACAGCATAATGCTCGAGTTCATCATCCACAAGGCCGTCTCAAAGAAATTTGTTGCACTGGTTGACAAGGATGAGCTCCTGTCCAACAATGGTAATGTTCGTGTCCGCCGACTGTCTGTTCAGGATAGCACCAAGGAAGGAGTTGATGATGCTGTGTGTCCTGCGAGGGGGTGTATTGACTTATCTGTTATGAGGTCACTAACAATCTTCGGAAGCCCTCTTGTTGACCTCCAAGCCTGCGAGTTACTGCGAGTTCTGGATCTTGAAGGTTGCAAAGGAGTAAACAATGATACTGTCTTCAAAGCCATATGCAAGCAGCGGTTTCTCAAGTATCTCAGCCTGAGGGGCACTGATATTGACCATCTTCACCGAAGAATAAAGGACCTAATGCATTTGGAAACACTGGATATTCGAGACACATCGGTGCAAGTCGTGCCCATTGAGGTCATCAGGCTACCACTGTTAGCTCACCTGTTTGGCCGGTTTGAGCTACCCCATGGAAATGGAATCACCCAAGAAATATCAAAGCAAAGCAAATTGCAGACTCTGGCTGGGGTCGTGGTTACTGAGGCCGCAGACAAAAGTTTTGAAAACATTATACTTCATGCCAGAAAACTGAGGAAGGTTAAGATCTGTCAAGCAACATCATATAATTCCTCCAACAGCCGCAATAGACCACGAAGCATCAGTTCGGCGCTTAAGGAGCGCTTCACCGGTAGCAAAGCTCTCCAGATTATATCAATTGTTTCAAGTGACTTGTCTAAAGAGTTGATAAGTTTCCTAAAGGCTCCCTGTGCAATTACATCTATCAAACTACGGGGCCAGCTGGACAGATTACCTGCTACTCCTATCTTAAGGGAGCTGTCCGAACTAAATAGGCTGCTACTTATCTCAACTGGTTTGAGGATTGAAGACTTATCTGCACTGCAAAGCTTACCTTGCTTGGAATATCTCAAGCTAGAAGAAAAGCATGGGTTTCAGGGCAGGAGCTTCGTTGTGAAGAGGGGTGGATTCCCAAGCCTGAGGCGACTGTGCTTCGAAGCCCCAAGGCTCCCACAAGTGCAAATCCAACAAGGATCCATGAAGTCTCTCACCATACTTGACCTGCTTTGCCCAGGTCCAGTTATTCCAGAGCCTCGTTTGGGAAGATATTACTGTTTCCTTAAGCTGGAAACCAGTCTTGGCGTGGAAGGCGTATCGTATCTTGAGAATCTCAAGGAGGTGATCCTCCACCACTCTATGCAGGAGTCAGAAGTGCTAGCTTGGAAAGACGAAGCGCTTAGGCACAACAAGAAGCCATCTGTGAAGAGGCAACCGCAACCACAACCAACCATCCATGAGGCATAACCATGCATGAATACGTGTTGTGTTTGTCACCTTACTTAATTTACCTGCCTTTTTAATCTCGTTTGTTCAGTTCAAAGTCACATGTAAAAATGTTGAACTTAACCCTGTCGCCTGTGTTTTCAGTTAGCTGTAGATTTCTTCAGTTAAGAATAAGCAGGTCCGTGCCGTGAGCTTGTTCAGGCATGGATCAAGTTAGCTTTCTGTTATGTAGTTGTTAGCGGCCACAACTGTAACCGTGGGATGGCACGATGTAGCGCAGGGGTGGCCGCGTCGTTGAGGCTGTTACCTCTGCCGGCAGTGTATGAATTTATTTGAACAGCACAACTAAACCTATAGCCATGCAATTCTATAATCAAATATCTCAAACCAGAACTAAGGAAGTTGACACAAGCAACAGCAACAATAATTGTCGTATAATACGCTCACTATCACAGATTTGGGCAACTGATTCTTGTTAAACCAAGCAGGTAAGCAAGAGAACGTGCATTACTTATGATCACGCGAATAACTTGGTTAAGTGTCAAAAACAACCAATTCAGAAGTAATCCAATGATCAAATACGATAGTATGCAGTCGAATTAGCACTAGTTTAAACATCTCACCGAGGGTGGCAGCTTTCTCCGCAAAGACATCTGGCGCGGCGGGTAGCGGAAGGGCTTGCTCGGCGGCGGGGCTTCACAGCCGGCTTGAGGGATCTGACTCCTCTTCGTCGTCGGATCCGGCCTCCTCTAGTGATGACATAGACTTCTTTCGGTTAAAGCCCATACATAATTTAGTCCATTGATATACACCAGATGTCGTCCAGCGACTCCAATCTGCAGCGACCAGCCTACCACAAGAACATCTCCAATCACAACTCCCAAATTAATCGATCATAATTGTCCATTTGGAATATGGACATTTGTCTCTCAAAATCGTCTCCCAACAAAATCCCCCAAACAGACATTTTTACCATTTTGTCCAGCTAGCTCCCCCAAATAGCCCCCAAATTTGAAAATAAGATGATCACCTGACAAAATTTTGGGATCCCATTAAAAATGCTCTTGCTGTCAACAAAAAAAACGTCGCAATGCTCCAATCTGGAAGTGAAATAAAAATGCACTCCAACAAAGACATGCACACTTTTAAATCCCAAGTGCCACATTCTATATGCCCACGAGGCTGTTGTCTTCCTTGCCAGCCCTCCTTGCCAGCCCGATACCTGAGTTTCTTTATACAGGTCACCATCAACTAGCTACTTTCTAGTACTATATACATACTCCCTCCGTTCACAAACAAGTGTGCGTTTGGGTTTAAAGAGGTTCAAAGAAACCTCGCAACCGATCACTGTGGTTTATTCATGCCTAGGACGATCCTGACAACATGCCAAATAGTTTTAGCAAGAAACAGTCACACTACACCAAAATCTGTAGTTGCCGACGGCCGAAGATATGCTGACGGCCACCGTCGGCATATCTGAAGCTAAGCCGACGGCTTCCATTTTACCCTCGGCAACAAAAAGTCGTCGGCTTAGCTATAGATATGCCGACGGTGGCCGTCGGCAAAGATGACCCAGACCGTCGGCATATCTATACCCGTCGGTATATATGCCACGTGGCTTGTGGTCTGCCTGCCAACTAACGGCGCTAGAGCTATGCCGACGGTTATACCGTCGGCAACATTTTTTCAATTATTATTTTAATTTAATGCTTTTAAAATATTCATTTTCAGTTATCTAAATTTAAACATATGCAAATTATATATCAATTTGGGGTACAATTTTCCATAGATTATGAATATTCACTTTGTTTCTGTTTTTGGATATGCTAAAAATGCGACATAATGTATTTTTGCAAATAAGTCCTTATAGTTTATAAAAATCACAAGTAATTCATACCTTCATGGATTTGCATTATTCCAAGTTTCTTGGTTTGTATGGTTACTAGGACATAAATTAGGATGCAACGCGAAGGTTTTATATTTTTTTGATATTTTTTTGAATTGTTTAAGCACCGATTTCAAAATGCGGTCAAAACGGGGGAGGGGGGCATGGCCGGTGATATCTAGGGGTGGAATCTTGCAAACCTCTTGGTAGATCTCTGATGAAATGAGTATTTGTGCACCTAGAAATGATTTTTTGAAAAAATAAAGAGCATACTATCAAACACTTGTAGTTCAAATTTCACCCCGTTCCAACTGAATCGACGGCAATTTGTCTTTTTCAGCAGAGGTGTATAGGAAACATTTTACATGGAAACTTTGGTCAATTGTTAATAAAATATGGTCTAGTATAATACAAAAATGGATTGGTTCAAATTGACATCAAATATTTGGTAGATCCTTCACAAAAAGACCCTACTTTCGGCACTCGGAAAATGAAAAATGGATTTTTCGTGCAACGAAAATGAAAACTTCCTTTGGCAAACTTGTTGGCCATTAAAATATACACACATATGCAAAATATGAGATCATTTGGGGAAACTATTCTTTGAAATGAGCTATAACTTCGGCCATTTGGCTTGAAAGCCATGAACCTTCATACTCGATAGCCCATTTTGAGAAGACTTTTTTTAATAGATTTGCATTATTCCAAGTTTCTTGGTTTGTATGGTTACTAGGACATAAATTAGGATGCAACGCGAAGGTTTTATATTTTTTTGATATTTTTTGAATTGTTTAAGCACCGATTTCAAAATGCAGTCAAAACGGGGGAGGGGGGCATGGCCGGTGATATCTAGGGGTGGAATCTTGCAAACCTCTTGGTATATCTCTGATGAAATGAGTACTTGTGCACCTAGAAATGATTTTTTGAAAAAATAAAGAGCAAACTATCAAACACTTGTAGTTCAAATTTCACCCTGTTCCAACTGAATCGACGGCAATTTGTCTTTTTCAGCAGAGGTGTATAGGAAACATTTGACATGGAAACTTTGGTCAATTGTTAATAAAATATGGTCTAGTATAATACAAAAATGGATTGGTTCAAATTGACATCAAATATTTGGTAGATCCTTCACAAAAAGACCCTACTTTCGGCACTCGGAAAATGAAAAATGGATTTTTCGTGCAACGAAAATGAAAACTTCCTTTGGAAAACTTGTTGGCCATTAAAATATACACACATATGCAAAATATGAGATTATTTGGGGAAACTATCCTTTGAAATGAGCTATAACTTCGGCCATTTGGCTTGAAAGCCATGAACCTTCATACTCGATAGCCCATTTTGAGAAGACTTTTTTTAATAGATTTGCATTATTCCAAGTTTGTTGGTTTGTATGGTTACTAGGACATAAATTAGGATGCAACGCGAAGGTTTTATTTATTTTTGATATTTTTTTGAATTGTTTAAGCACCGATTTCAAAATGCGGTCAAAACGGGGGAGGGGGGCATGGCCGGTGATAGCTAGGGGTGGAATCTTGCAAACCTCTTGGTAGATCTCTGATGAAATGAGTACTTGTGCACCTAGAAATGATTTTTTGAAAAAATAAAGAGCAAACTATCAAACACTTGTAATTCAAATTTCACCCCGTTCCAGCTGAATCGACGGCAATTTGTCTTTTTCAGCAGAGGTGTATAGGAAACATTTTACATGGAAACTTTGGTCAATTGTTAATAAAATATGGTTTAGTATAATACAAAAATGGATTGGTTCAAATTGACATCAAATATTTGGTAGATCCTTCACAAAAGACCCTACTTTCGGCACTCGGAAAATGAAAAATGGATTTTTCGTGCAACGAAAATGAAAACTTCCTTTGGCAAACTTGTTGGCCATTAAAATATACACACATATGCAAAATATGAGATCATTTGGGGAAACTATCCTTTGAAATGAGCTATAACTTCGGCCATTTGGCTTGAAAGCCATGAACCTTCATACTCGATAGCCCATTTTGAGAAGACTTTTTTTAATAGATTTGCATTATTCCAAGTTTGTTGGTTTGTATGGTTACTAGGACATAAATTAGGATGCAACGCGAAGGTTTTATATTTTTTTGATATGTTTTTGAATTGTTTAAGCACCGATTTCAAAATGGGGTCAAAACGGGGGAGGGGGGGCATGGCCGGTGATAGCTAGGGGTGGAATCTTGCAAACCTCTTGGTAGATCTTTGATGAAATGAGTACTTGTGCACCTAGAAATGATTTTTTGAAAAAATAAAGAGCAAACTATCAAACACTTGTAGTTCAAATTTCACCCCGTTCCAGCTGAATCGACGGCAATTTTTCTTTTTCAGCAGAGGTGTATGGGAAACATTTTACATGGAAACTTTGGTCAATTGTTAATAAAATATGGTCTAGTATAATACAAAAATTGATTGGTTCCAATTGACATCAAATATTTGGTAGATCCTTCACAAAAGACCCTACTTTCGGCACTCGGAAAATGAAAAATGAATTTTTCGTGCAACGAAAATGAAAACTTCCTTTGGCAAACTTGTTGGCCATTACAATATGCACCCTTGTGCAAAAAATTAGATCATTTGGTAAAATTATCCTTTGAAACTAGCACCCTTTGGCAAATGAAAAATGGATTTACAAATTGAGGTATTCCAAGTTTACAAATTTTTATGACAACTATTACACATATATTGCCTCAGTGTAAAATGATATGTTTTTTTGTTTTTTTTTCATTCTCTTTCTTTACTTTTAAAGTGCGTAAAGAAACACAAAATAAACTACAAGCTGTGATTGGTCCATATGGGATCCCACGGATCGATGACATGGCACATGTTAATTGGCAAAAAAAAACCGGCCCCCCACCCCACCCCATCACGTGGCTCTCCTATCCTTATCCTCTCATGGAGACCGGCCGCATCCACGGCGCGCACCTTCTCTCCTCCTTCCTTCTCCCTCACGCGGCTCCCTCCTCTCAGGCCGCCGCCGCCAGCCGGAGCTCGCTCGGGCTGCCATGGAAGCTCGGGCCGCCATGGACGCCGCCGCCTAGCCCTGGTCTTCGCCGCCGGCCACGGCTCCACGGCCTCGCCGCGCTGGACTCCTCACCCCCTCCTCCGCCGCCCAGGTCTGGGACGCGTCGCCTACTCGCTCGACTCCTCGCCGGCCTTCTCCGCCCGCCTCCTCGCCCGCCTCCTCCGCCTGCGAGGGCCACGACGCCACACCGTCTCCGTCCTCCTCGGCAGCAAGCACCGCCGCCACCCGACCACGATGCGACACCTCTCTGCCTGCCTCCTCGCCAGCACGGCGACCTCTGCGTGCAACACGACGACCACGACGACCGGGCGGTCGACGGCGACTGCGCGAGCGCACGAGGGCCACGCACGCGGCGAGCGTACGACCAGCCGCACGAAGGCGACCACGGCAGGCAGGCGCACGGCGACCACGTCTCCCGTGCGGCCCCTCCTCGCCAACCCCGCCTCGCGAAGACCTGCTATGGCAACGGCAGGCGCACGACGCCTCTCGAAACGCCATGGCCGCGCCGTGGCCTCGCAGTGGTCGTGGCCGCCGTGCCCGCGCTGTGGCGGCGTCATGGCCGTGATGTGGCTGAGCCGACAGTGGACGCACGCGCCCTCCTCGTCTACCGCGCCCTAGAGGCAATAATAAAATGTTATTATATATATTTCCACGTTCGTAATTAATGTTTATATTTCTGTGCTATAATTGCAATGACCCTGACTATGAGATTCAGAAGAAAACTCATTTGCATGTGTGGAAATGTAAACACCAAGAGTTCCTGGTTCAACCTCTAAGACCAGCTCATGTGCTAACTGATGATTACATTTTCTTAATCATGGACATTGTTCTTGTAACAAGGATGTCAGTAGCAATGGGAACATATTGTTAGCAGAACAATGATGTTGAACCGACCCCAGTATTGAATGATATACTTAGAGATCACATCGTAACTACGTTATAAGTCATATCATGAAATGTTATCATATACGTAATTCCTTAGACCATGAGAGTATCGAGTTGCTTCACACAGGAAGACATGCTTTGGTTCTTAGATGAATCCTCCCGTAAATGGGAAGTAGTAAAATAAGTTCTGGGTATGTCAGATGGTGTGGCTAGTGACTGTGATAGTTCAAGAATGGGATTTGCTCCTTCACGATGAAGAGATATTGACTTTGGGCCCACTCGGTATGACGGTATCCATTCTAGTCTGGCCAGACGCATTGTGATTTAATCACGGGGATACCGGAATACAATAACGAGAAATAGAGACAAACGAGCAAAGAGGATAACGAGTGGCTTGTGTTCAAGAAGTTGTTACACATGGGTGCCAAACTTCTCTCCTCTAACTTTGTCATATATCGCGAAGCAAAGGGAATGGTACATGACTAAACATAAAGGTTCACTCGAAGTTTATTCGTGTATGTGCGGGAGTCAACATGGGTGTCCATGGCTCCGCTGTTGATTATTGGCTATTGACAAAAGGCTGATGACCTGTGTCCGGAAGGTGTTCTGAGTCATGTCCGCATCATACCGAACCTATTGGGTCACACACTTAACGAGTATTAATCTGTTAGAGAACTAGGAGATGAAAAGAGAAAGGGTACCGGAATTGTTTCGGGTGGAACCGGAAGTGTTTCCGGGTAGCACTAGAAGTGTTCTAGGTTGTGCCGAATGGTTTCAGGATATTCGTGAACGGTCTCGGATGATTCCGGAACATTCAAGAAGAGTCTTGAAGTAGTAACAAGACATCCGTAATAGTCTCGGAAGGTTTTGCAACATTCGGTAATAGTTGTGGAAAGGTTACGGAACATCGGGAAAATTGTTCCGGGACTTCCGGAAATGTTCTGGGAGGTTTCGGAAGGTTCCCGGGAGCTTATGGAAGTATCCGGAGGGTTAAGGAACTCTCCAAACCACGGAAACCGACGTTAGACCAAGTAGGAAGGTCCACAAGGTCGTAACTTGGAAGGAAAAGGACTTTCCCTGAGTCCAAGGCCCAGACGCCAGGGTCCCTAGCAATTTGGACCAGGACGCCGGGGTCCGCAGCGTTTCGGCGGGGAATCCGTGTTGGACTCCTCCTGGTGGCCAAAACCGACTTTGGGGAGAACCGTCGCCCAAGTTGCGACCCCAGGCTTCCACCTATATATTCAGGGGCAGGGGTAGCCCCAAAGACACACCAGAAAAACCCCAAGGCTGCCCCAGCTAAATCCCACGCGCCTCTAATTCTCTTCGGGCTAGATCGTTCTAGTCTGGACGCCGCTAGGCTCTTCTCCCTCTAGTTTCTCTCGGTGGCGTTCTTCTCTGGACGGCGGAGCGCTGCTGGATTGCTACATCGGGATGTGTGGATACCGGTAGAGGGATCATACCTTTGATCCTTCTTCGAGGTCCTTCTTCTTCCTCGGAGATCTAGTTCGAGGGACTTGTTCGTGGGACTTGATCGGGACGGATCGCGGGACGGTTCGCGGGACAGATCGTGCAACGGATCGTGGGACGGTACGCGGGATCGATATCCTCGCGGTTGGGAGGTCATTGAAATTCCTAGCTGCGGGGATCTGGACCAACGGTCTTCACCAACTCTACTTCCGCTACATCGGTTGGTGAGCCATGACCTAAAACCTTGTATGCAATCTTCTTGGATGATCTTGGGTGATTGCTACATAGGCCGAAATTTTTTGTTTTCTACTACGTTTCCCAACAGTGGTATCAGAGCGATCCTTGTTTAGATGCATGTTTAGGTCTAGATCATATGTGTGATATGAGGCATTGATTTTCTTGTTGCTTCCCTGTCATGTGATTTTTTCTATGCTTGATGGCAAGTTGAGGTTTTGCTACAAGGATTGAGTTTTCCATAGATCCCTCTATGCTGCTTTCAGTATGCTGGTTGCCTTGATCATGGTCTACATCAAACTCCTTGGATCTCATCTTAATCTCGCAATAGAAGATTTAACATGGAGGGGCTTGTGGATTTTATGAACTCAAATCCACACGGGGGTCACGCGTTGAACGAAGTTTGGCTTGTGGCATTAGTTGCTACACGCACCCCGAACGTTAAACTAACAACATTGAAGTATCGTGTTTGGTTTGTTTAGGGAACAACGTTTGCATGTAACCTGCTAATCAACCACGATAAAAGTTGCAACAACCCGTGTAGATGGCGATCTAACTTGTTTTTGCAGAGTATGCATGTGATGTGGTATAGCCTTCAAGATTTTCAATGTGTTTGTATGAGATGCTATATGATGTAATATTTATTCGCGACCTGCGTGTTGTGGTACGGCATGATGACTGGAGTCATATGATTGTCACTTAATTATGGCCTGCGTGCCAGAACTGTTTATTAGCTCGTGGCAAAGCAATAGATAGATGCAAGGTGATGATCTACGATGCGGAGGTGGACCCCGACGCACATGCCGGAAGCCGTGGTGTTGGTCCCGGCACCAAGGACAAAGTTGGTGGACATGGTGACTTCAACCACGACGACGTGAAGACAATGAAGACTTCACGAAGCAAAGGGCTATACTATATCACATAATTTTATGAACTGCCTGTGATGTTTATCCCTTTGATGCACCCTTGTTTGATGCGCGGTAGTCGTATTTTGTTAGGGTGATCTCTCGCAAAACAATATCAAGTTTATAATGTTCTCCCGACTGTAGCACCGTCTATACTATGTTTCACACCGGAGCAGGTCATGTCACATGGGTGCACACGGTGTGACGCATAAAAGGCGGGTGTGTTAAAAGAACACACAGCACATTACACTTGGTTGTCTTGACAGTTTGGATAAAAGTTTGCTACCGGAACACGCCCATCGAAAGATGAACAAGAATCACATGTGTTTTGATTGGCAAGTTGGCCTACCGGTCCAGTCTAAGTCATCAGTGATGTCACATCAATGGCGGACGATTGGGTCGGATCTTGAATCACTCCAGCATTAATTACGAGAGATATTGATCTGAGTGGGAGCGCACTTAGTAATTAAATTGATTAATCACAAGTGCAACTTAATTATGAACAAAATCTTAGTATTTGCATTATCGTTGTAGAATAATGGCTCGCGTTACCACCTTCCCAATTGATTTTGATTAACTGTAATATCTGGTAAAAACTTTACGATTGGTACCGTATTGTGAGGACTATCCTCAATAGTGTCGAGAAGGAGCTTGTCCTATCGCAAATTTTTGATGCTCTCCCGCTGATGCTATGGATGATGTGACATACGTCCATAATCCAAAATGCTAGAATTCCACCACAGCTAAGTGCATTGTCTTCACCACCATGAAACCCGAACTTTGAAACGTTTGGGATAGTTATGTTATATTCATGGAACTGGAAAATTGTTTTCAGTAGTAAGACAATTAATTTTTGATATAAGATATCTAGTACAATGTATGATTGTAAGCATTAGTGAAAATGTTCACTATGCTCTAAACAAAACTGATAAGTGTGGGATCCAGAAGAACACCGATCATATGATGATGAGAATTAAGGGAAAGGAAGTCCAAATGATGTTAGTAAGACTCATACGTCGGAAAGTCCATGGCATGCGCCACCCTTGATCATGTGTGATCTTCTGTGAGTAGGAGTGACATTGGAAATAGAACTATGATACGTATAAAGGCAAAACGAAAGAAGACTGGAATATCCAGCTCAGAAATGAAAGTCATACGGAGTCATAGATGAATTCATTGCTGGTCAAGAGATGTAATTCTTGGGAATCATGATTAAGCAGTTAATTGTGGATTCTGTATATTGTGATTAAACTGTTGATCATCGGAATATCACTTCAATTGAATATCGTTGCAAGTTGATGCAAGAAATACTATGGCTTTTATGACTAGCTAATGATGAGTTTTGACACACTCGGGAACACGGTAAAAGGTTTACTATACCGTGTGTTGACTCTATGATTATCTTCATAATTCATTTTAGAGTTGAGTAAATTGTTACTACACTTTAGCCTTGTTGAAAAACATCATTTTAAATCATGTTTGTTGCAAGAGAGTTGTTCAAAGCTATGAATAACGTAAAGGCCATGCTTCCATAATGAATAGGTTGTATGTTATGAATCTTGATAATAATATTAAACATCCATAACACTGACGCTAAACGTCGCAAGACTGACAGAAATACCACATAGATGTGGCACTGCCATTTATCACAAGTGACATAACATGCATGAAGAATTTCCATAAGTGATGGACTTTTGAGTCATATGATTATGAATCACTTGACGCTTGCGATTTTTGTCTCGAAGTAATGTGACTAAAACACCGTTGATAGGCCATACATGAACGGGCAACTAAATCATTGGTAATCATACATGATGATGTGTGTAGTCCAATAAGTGTAGTTGTGTGCAGTGGATTTCCTATCTTCACTCATGAGTTGAAGTAAATATGAGGATATATGTTCAATAGAGACATACGTCTGAAATCTTTGAAATGTTCAAGGAATTTTAGAGTGAAATAGAAATTCATTGTAACGAGAAAATAAAGCTTCTGCAAATTAGATTGTAGAAAGTAATATTTGAGTTACAAGTTTAGCGAACGTCTGATGAGTTGTGAAGAAGTGTCATAACTTGCGTCTCCCGGAACACCACTATGAGTAAAGTGTTTGAGAGATGTAATCAAGCCATGTATGACACGGTAAGATCAAATATGATGTTTATCAAATTGCCTTTATACTTATTAAAGTTATGCGTTAGTGACTACAGCTTTTACACTGAAAAGAGCACCATCAAATCTGTTGAAATGACATCATATTAGATATGGTATGGAAGTGTTAAAACCATATTGTCTTTTCTTAAAATTTGGGTATATGAGACGTATGTTTGACATGCTCAAAACACCAAATCAGATAAGTGTTACTTTGTTATGGTTATTCCAAAAGGTTTGGTATTCCTCTATCACTACAGAAAAGAAAAATTGTTTGCTGTTAAGAACAATGTGTTTTGGAAGAAAATAGTTTCTTGCAAAAGAGTGAGTGGGAGGACAGTGCAACTTGTTAAAGATAGTTGAATCTTCAAATAAGTGCGCAGCTGAACCACACAGGTTAGACAAAACTCGTACAAACATTCATGATATGTAAGACGAGATATTATTGTTCGACAATGATAAACCTATGATATACAAAGAAGCGTTGATGGGCCTTGACTCCGGGATTTGGCTAAATGCCAAATAATCCGAGATAGTATCCATGGAAGTAAGTCAAGTTTTGAACTTGGTAGACCCTCTGAAAGACTAAAAGTCTGAAGAATATATATATGGATCTATAATTGATTCGGATGAAATTGTTTTATCCATAAAGCTCAATCGTTGGAAAATTGTTTTCTAGCAAGTTCAAACGTTGACTACGGCGAAATAGTGTCGACCGTAGAGATGCTTTAGTCAATTCGGGTTATATTAGCAATTACTACATATCTCATTATAGGATATGGTAGAATGAACGTCAAAACAAAGTTCCTACCCGGAAATATAACAAAGGACGTATACGTGATACGACCGGAATGTTTTGTCGATTCAAAGGATGCTAAAATAGATGCAAGCCTTGGATGTCCAGTGATGGACTGAAGCTGGCATAATGGAGTTGGAATTTTCGTTTTGATGAAATTGCCAAAAGAGTTTGTTTTCATTAGGAATAACGAAGATGCTTGAATGTTTAAGAAAGTAAGTGGGAGCTGAATGATATTTCTAAAACCTTATGTAGATGACATATTGTTGATTGGAAATGATATAAATTTCTTGACACGAATAAGGACTTCATTGGAAATAGTTTTCAGTTGAAGAACTTGGGCTAATATAGCATTAGTACTGAGCACAGTGATCTATGTAGATAGTAAGTGCCTGATCATGCTAAAGCCAACATTACATGTTGACATGATACTAAAGTAGTTTAGTATGAATACGCCAAGAAGGATGTTCTTGCCGAGGTCACGGTGAAAAGTTGTTTGCGGAAATCGGTGTTCATGAACACAGATAAGCAAAAACACGTGAATTGAATTCCACTCACCTGTGTGTTTGGATTAATCATGTACACCATAATATGTAAAACAACCAGATATGTCCAGTGCTCCAAAAGGTTGTGAGCAAGATACCAAAGTGATCAAAATGTTGATCATTGGACAAACAGTGAAAAGTTAAACTTATGAAAGATAAGATATGTTTCTCGGAAAATGGAGATAATGAAGAGCTCGTTGTAATGAGTTACACCAGCTGAATTTTTGATGTAAACAGTTACACCAATTCAGTCTTCATACTTACTGCGATCGATTTTCGATTTTAATTGGGATTGTGTGTTTCACACATAAGGGGGGCACAGTATGGAGGAAATGTGTTAAGTTTGATACTGTGGCGAATTCTATAACAGAGGCTAAGTATATTGTTGCTTAAAGAAGTAACAAGGGAGGGTATTTTGAATCATCAGTTCATTTATGAACATGGTATGTTTTCCAAGATGCTTGAAGCTCATGGAACATTGATGAATGATTTCATGACTTATTCTAAAGAAACCAAGGTCCTGCCAAATGATTCGAACATATACAAAGCTAAAGTGATAAAATTAGTGAATTTTATGATAGCGTAAAAACGAGAAGATATGCAAGATACAAACGGGCCTGAAACGTCAGATCCGATGATGAAGTCTATACCACAAATGAAGCATGTATTACACCGGTATACCATAGGTGTAAAGTGCTCAAGCACTGATAATATTATTGACTCTAGTGCAAGTGGGAGACTGTTGGAAATATGCACTAGAGGCAATAATAAAATGTTATTATATATATTTCCACGTTCGTAATTAATGTTTATATTTCTGTGCTATAATTGCAATGACCCTGACTATGAGATTCAGAAGAAAACTCATTTGCATGTGTGGAAATGTAAACACCAAGAGTTCCTGGTTCATCCTCTAAGACCAGCTCATGTGCTAACTGATGATTACGTTTTATTAATCATGGACATTGTTCTTGTAACAAGGATGTCAGTAGCAATGGGAACATATTGTTAGCAGAACAATGATGTTGAACCGACCCCAGTATTGAATGATATACTTAGAGATCACATCGTAACTACGTTATAAGTCATATCATGAAATTTTATCATATACGTAATTCCTTAGACCATGAGAGTATCGAGTTGCTTCACACAGGAAGACATGCTTTGGTTCTTAGATGAATCCTCCCGTAAATGGGAAGTAGTAAAATAAGTTCTGGGTATGTCAGATGGTGTGGCTAGTGACTGTGATAGTTCAAGAATGGGATTTGCTCCTTCACGATGAAGAGATATTGACTTTGGGCCCACTCGGTATGACGGTATCCATTCTAGTCTGGCCAGACGCATTGTGATTTAATCACGGGGATACCGGAATACAATAACGAGAAATAGAGACAAACGAGCAAAGAGGATAACGAGTGGCTTGTGTTCAAGAAGTTGTTACACATGGGTGCCAAACTTCTCTCCTCTAACTTTGTCATATATCGCGAAGCAAAGGGAATGGTACATGACTAAACATAAAGGTTCACTCGAAGTTTATTCGTGTATGTGCGGGAGTCAACATGGGTGTCCATGGCTCCGCTGTTGATTATTGGCTATTGACAAAAGGCTGATGACCTGTGTCCGGAAGGTGTTCTGAGTCATGTCCGCATCATACCGAACCTATTGGGTCACACACTTAACGAGTATTAATCTGTTAGAGAACTAGGAGATGAAAAGATAAAGGGTACCGGAATTTTTTCGGGTGGAACCGGAAGTGTTTCCGGGTAGCACTAGAAGTGTTCTAGGTTGTGCCGAATGGTTTCAGGATATTCGTGAACGGTCTCGGATGATTCCGGAACATTCAAGAAGAGTCTTGAAGTAGTAACAAGACATCCGTAATAGTCTCGGAAGGTTTTGCAACATTCGGTAATAGTTGTGGAAAGGTTACGGAACATCGGGAAAATTGTTCCGGGACTTCCGGAAATGTTCTGGGAGGTTTCGGAAGGTTCCCGGGAGCTTATGGAAGTATCCGGAGGGTTAAGGAACTCTCCAAACCGCGGAAACCGACGTTAGACCAAGTAGGAAGGTCCACAAGGTCGTAACTTGGAAGGAAAAGGACTTTCCCTGAGTCCAAGGCCCAGACGCCAGGGTCCCTCGCGTTTTGGACCAGGACGCCGGAGTCCGCGGCGTTTCGGCGGGGAATCCGTGTTGGACTCCTCCTGGTGGCCAAAACCGACTTTGGGGAGAACCCTCGCCCAAGTTGCGACCCCAGGCTTCCACCTATATATTCAGGGGCAGGGGTAGCCCCAAAGACACACCAGAAAAACCCCAAGGCTGCCCCAGCTAAATCCCACGCGCCTCTAATTCTCTTCGGGCTAGATCGTTCTAGTCCGGACGCCGCTAGGCTCTTCTCCCTCTAGTTTCTCTCGGTGGCGTTCTTCTCTGGACGGCGGAGCGCTGCTGGATTGCTACATCGGGATGTGTGGATACCGGTAGAGGGATCATACCTTTGATCCTTCTTCGAGGTCCTTCTTCTTCCTCGGAGATCTAGTTCGAGGGACTTGTTCGTGGGACTTGATCGGGACGGATCACGGGACGCGCCTGCATGCCCCGCGCCCGCCGTCAAGTCCCTCTCGGGACGAGGCACGGGACGCCCGAGCCGGCTGGCCTCCCCAGCGCCCAGGTGGGCCGGCAGCCCACTCCAGCGGTCTGACCCAGCCCAGCCAGCGCCAGCCCAGCCAGGTCGGCCTCTCCAGGCCAGTGGGCCTCGGCCCAGTGGGGTGAGGCCCCTTTTCATTTTTATTTTTTTCGCCTCTGTTTTTTTTTCCAGCACCCTGTTATTTTTGCTAAGTGTTGGAATATTGTGTTGCTGATGCTGTTTTGCACTGCGATTTCCCGTTAAACCGTAGCTCCGATGAACGTGCCCCCAAAACGAAAGTTGCTCAGAATTGTGTGTACTTTAATTCGTCTTTTGTGAGCATTTGCATTTGAGCTCATCTTGATTGTGTAATTGTGTGCTAAACAGGGCTTCAGGCCGTTAATTGCATTTATTTCCTGTTTTTGTGCTGCTGTTATTATTTTGTTGCAACGTTGCATGATGATTGTAACAAATCGATGAGGCCTTTTGCATTGATTCCTTTTGCGTTGCGTTAAGCAATGTTTCTACTTCAGTTTCATGCATTCACATGCCATATTTGATTGCTGCATCATGTTTATTTCTTGCTCCAAAGTAGCTATCCAGATGTTATTGTGCTGCTGTTGCTGAAACTGTTATTTTGTTGCAACTTCGGATGACGATTGCTTCGCAATCGTTTATCGGAATTGAGTGATTCCAATTGCATATTGTTAAGCATGATGTCTACTTTCATCCCATGTATTTCTATGTCATGTTGCTGCACTTTTGCATATAGATTTACCCCTGTTTATATAGCATGTGTGCATAAATTGTTTTGCTTGTATCTTTTTAACCGTAACTCCGTTTGGGGTGTTCTTTATATGTAACTTGATTAGTTTTTCGTGTTCTTTGTGTTTATGCTATTGTTTGCTGTTGTTAACCAACCTAAAATAGGGTTTAGGACAGAACAGTACCAAATCCTTTAATCATCGTGCGGCACTTAGTGTTATGCCATGTTTAGGTTGTGCTTCGCTTAAATTGAATAGCATAGATAGTTTATTTTGTGCTTCACCTCTTGCCATGCTTGCTTGAGTTGCCATATTAATAACCGTTGATTGGTCACCTGTAGCTAAACAACTTGAACCACCGTAAACGTGTGGTATCGTCGTGTGTGACGAGTACTCCACTTAAATCGTTAGTAATCGCTCTCGACGGTAGGTGCGATGTCTCGTGTTGCTTCTTGTTGATGCTTGCTTGTGTTTGCTCCGTAGTAATAGTGGTGCACCGTTCATTGCTTTCCAGTGTTTAATTCTTGCGTGCTCCCGCGGGTACCTCTCGGAGACGATGCGAGCTTGCGATCAACTACACCTTCGGAACCCGACTTATCAACAGGCAAGGACTTGCATTACTTATGATCCATTCTATTTCAACCAGCGGTTTGCATGCTAGTCTAGGATAGGCTCGATGTTTGATCCTACCACATGTTTACAGCCTCTTTTAAATCGATACAGCCATGTCCCTTCCCAGCAAACCTTGTACTGCTATGTTACTATTGCTCGTTGCTCAGCCCCTGCTTAGTATGCATGCTTAGGATGCTACGTTGTTACCCTGTTACTCTTTGGGCTGGGATATCACCTGATTATTATATTATTGTTGATGATATGATTATTATTATAATGTTGACTATATTCGACGAAGGATGGAAGGTCTAGGCTATCCCGCCCCGACGCTTTGTTCCATTCGAGTCACCTAGGATCCGAGTTCCGGGTATTGGTTTTAAGACTGAGCGTGCCTAACCGCGTGTGGGATTTTATGGGGTCCCCTTTTCTTACCTACCTAGCTTCAAGCATTTCTAGTGGTGCCCAAGCTGATTTACCATTTGAAACCGTGTGTGTGCTGGTCGTACGCCAGTTGTTTACAAACCAACTTGGACCAGTGAGGACATAGTTCCCTTGCTGGCCCACTTTGTCCGGCTGAGGACCCGGTCTCATAAGAGAACTAACCGGCTATCCAAACCCGAGACAGACGGTAGAGACCAGATCGAGAGAGCGGCCGGCTCCTGAGCTGGATGTCGACTCACCGGGGGCCACCCGGATTTGTTCGTTGTTAGCTAGAGGGACTTGTCGTTTCGGATCTCTTGGAACTAAATCATAAAATGGTTGCCTGTGATGGGTAGCAACTGAGAGTGATGGACGTGCGTGCAGAGCCTCGTAATGGGCAGTTGGTACACCCCTGCAGGGTTAAATCTTTTCGAGAAGCCGTGTCCACGGTTATGGACGACTTGAGACCTACGTCCTGTTCATAGACAACAACAACTGAGATAATCTTAATATAACTTGATCAACGTGTGCGTGTGCCTTGACTGCTTCTTCTTCGTCGGGATGCGAAGAGGAGGACAAGGATAGGATAGGTGTTATGATTGCGACAGTAGTTGATAGCAAGACTTGTTGGAGGCGATTCCTCATCGAATGCTTGGCTTCTTACCTTACTCTCTAGATCGTTAGCCACTTCATAAATGCTAGTGCGGCAGCAACCTCACCACTTACCCCTTCCTTACCGTAAACTACTAGTTGTCCTAGAATGACGAGTGATGAAGTCCTTGCTGGGTCAGATGATCACTACAGTTGGATGCTGAGTACCTCTGTACTCATGATACTACCCCCAAACTCTTTTCAGGGTTCTGATCGACAACAGGTATGGTGATCGACGTTTCACGTGGAGACTCGACAACGACTAGTTAGGCGGATCCCGGCGGAGGGCCTGGACCCGTGTGGTTATGGGATCGATGCTTTTCTCTTTGCCAGTAGGCATTTGCTTGTAGTCTGTACTCAGACATGTATCTTCCGCTGTTGTATTATATTTAAGACAGTTGTATGCCGATTGTATGAGATGTTGTATCCTTGTATCTGTGATGTTGTGATATCATGTTGGAAATCCGGGGCATATGACTTTGTCATATGTCGCGGTGGGACCGATATGTGCTTCGTCCCCGAATCTGGGTGGAAACACCTAGATCTGGAACAGTACCGCATATCGGGCCTTACAGCTTAGCTACGTTGCCGACGGCAATATCTATGCCGACGGCAATATCTATGCCGACGGGGCTTCGAGATTTGCCGATGAAAGATATCCCGACGGCTGTATGCCGACGGCCACCGTCGACATAGCCTATGCCGAGGGTTTTCTGGGCTATGCCGACGGCAAAAGCCGTGTCGTCGGCAACTAGGCATTTTGGCGTAGTGTCAGAGAAGAGACGTTGTATAGTGCTCATTGCGGTTACAAAATTGCATTTTAGGCTTCCTATCCAAGTCTGTACAGAACTACATATGCATATGAACGAGATATTTGAGACGGGCTTAAAGCTCATGTGCGACACATTTCATGGGAATTAGAAGGAATGCGACGTGGTTCGAGAAAATGGTTGCCTTATGACACATTTGAGCCCGTAAATAGCCCAGGGGTACACGGTTGTTAAATTGGTCGTCAACCAAGCTGATTAATGTTAAGACATGTGGGTCGCTAAAAAGTGCCCCCACTCTGCTTTTGTTCTTCTGCGGCCGCGGCGAATCTTGCGTTCTCGGTGGCTGAGGCAGCGGCGCCCTCGTTCTCAACGGGGGCGGCATAAATGGTGGTGAGTGAATTCGAGCCCTAGTCTCGTTCTCCTCTCGGGCCTGTAGATCTCAGCTAATTTCCTCTGTTCTCGGCAACAGCACGCAGCAGCATAAGTGGGTCGAGTGTGGGCCAATACAATACAGTTTTCACAAACCTGCTCGTTGATAGTTTGGCAGTCGTCCCTTGGTCGGTCGAAAATCATATTTCGCCTGCGATCCACGACATCGCGCACGGGGACGAAACCGTGGACATCTAGCGGGTAGCGGCCACCGTAAACTAGCAGTCAGGTCTTTGACTTGGACCGAAACGATCTGCAGTGTGTCCTCCCTCCGGCAAGACCAAATACGGGAAATGAGGCTGCCTGAAGTTGGCGTCCGTGAAATGCATGCAGGGGATTTGCGCTGCATATCCATTAATCATACAAAGTAGGTATATTTGATGAGCAATCAATCAAGGAATCCTGTCAAGAAGGAAGGAAACAGAAGAATGGCTGCTTACTGACGGCGTCGAAGGTGATCTTGGAGCCGTGGGACCAAACGTCGATCCATCGATCGCGGAACCTCTCCCAGGGCCAGGATTCGCTGAAGAACAACTTGTCCCAGCTCTCCTGACGCTCGCGCAGCTCCTCCGGCGTCGGAGGGTCTGCCATCCGTTGCCGGAACTTCACCCACCTCCGCCGCCGCCGCCCTAGCAGCCGCCGTTCTTGCAGCTTCTTCTGCCTTGGCCGCTTTTCCACTCGCTTTCCTAGGCCGCTTCTTGGGCTCACCTCCATCTCCGCTTTTCCGGTTTGATTTTTAAGAACCCTAGATCGTCGGATTGGGGACGCCTTGTATGAATACCCACCCCCACATGGGCTAAACCGCTCGCGTGGGCCGCCGCCTTCTGAAGAATCGGCCCACTAGCTGCCCTCCCTTTGTACCGGCTCCTCCATAAACAAATACTAAAGCATTTAATGCATGAGACATGCATACTCTTCTATGCATCACAAAACAACACAATGAAGATGTTTTTGAACATGACAAATCCAAGGTATTTTTCTTATGTCAACTTTAATATGTTTTGCACGTGGCAAATTAAAGTTGCATGCCATGTCATTGATACACATTTTGTCCACATCAACAGAGAACATTTTTTTCTAAAGTTGCCTTGGAGAAGTGTTACAGTATGTATGCTTTCTTCCGTGGGTTTATACATAGTTACATTTTATGGCGTTCTGTCTTTTTCCCATGGAAATAAATATGCCATGCCAAATTAACGTCACCACATGAATTTTGGAATTTCCAGGTTCAAAACCTAGTATTTGTCATGTGCAAAATTAACAATGAAAATACTTTTCAAAACAACCTACAAATTATAAATTTTATCATGCATGAAGAAAATAATAAAGAAAACATCTAAGACCATCAATGTCATTGTTTTATCAATATTGCTAAACTCTATTACACATCCATACAATCCATCAACCTTATCAAATTAAACCTATCTAGCTACATCCATATCATACATTTATCCATAAAAAATGTACATATAATTTTGTTGATCCAAATCCTAAATTTAAACCTAGCTATAGATCTATATCATTCTAAAAACCAATGGAAGATCTCACCTCTGGTGGGGTTGTTGCCGACGTCAAGGCATGTTGGGGGCGCGATCGACATCAAGTTAGTAGAGGAGGCGCCGACCAACATTGGTCAACGAGCTCATTTACTTTTCTGTTTTTACGTTCAGTTGCTATCATTATCTCTTGTGTTTGATCCTTTGTAAACAACAAGACCGGAGAGATTGACAACCTCTCTGAACTTCGTTGGGAACAAAGTTATTTGTGTCTGTGTGCAGGTCCAGTTCAAGGAAGCAACTTTTGTCTAAAACGGTGCCATTGTTTCCTTGCCACCTACTTATCATTGCCGGAGTCCTACGGGTTCGATACTCAACCTTGGTGTCTTCACCAAGAAAATCTTGTTGCTGTCCTACATCTCACCTTCCACTTGGGGTTTACCAACGAAGGGCGAGAAATCACTATCATCACCTCGCATATCAGTCATCGAAAAAAAAAAGTCAATGGATGGTTCATGCCAGCCTACGTGGAATCTACGTGCGTTGAAGGATTTAGGGGTTTCAAGTCTGCGCATGTGAATGTACATTATTTTAGGGGTGCTATTTATAGTATGTATACGCATGCATGATTGAGCTGCTTCGGCCAATTAGATGTAAGCACGAAGGATCAGTTTGACATATTGATCGCGTGACTGCATGTATACATGTTCGGCAGGGGCCAGAGCAGATGCGCTATACTGCTTCAAGCCCGTAAATGTTTTGCAGGCGACTGCAAAATGGCTTTCTGTCGCTATATCTACGGCGCAGAGGAGGATTTAGGGTTCTCTTGTCGTCCCAAACTTTTCCTCCGGTGAACGCGATCGAAGAAGCGGTGCACGCCGGTGAGAAATACATGGCCGAGCGTGTAGAGGCGGTCAACGATGAGGTTGAGCTCGCAGAGGTCGTGAAGACCTCCGCGATCGACTACTACATCTACCGCAACTACAAGTGAGGCGGCTCCCAACATGCTCCGATTACCACGTCGTAGATGTTCTTTTTTTTCATGTTTGAGTGCTTCGGCGATGCTTCAATCAAAATGTATACCGCAAACTCTCTATTTAAAAATTGCGTAAATATGTCATTAGTTATGCCGCGACGAATTTAGTACTGCATATGCGTTTTTGCGGCGAACCACATCTAGAATATGGCGATCAGAATTATAGCACATCTTCTACGGTTGTTTTTATGTATAATACAAAGTGGGGGATATTCGTGAGCCATGTCAAGATCTCTTGCCGGCAATTCTACGGTGGTGACCACAATGGGTTGAGTGTCACTTCTAGCCTTACCGGTTGAAGTTTTTTTTATCACACACATTAACACAAAGCGCCGTACCGACGCCTTCTCGTACGCCCACAGGCGTCTCTTGTAACACACACACTTCTACGAGGCGTCCCAAATCCTTGTATATATTGAGCTAATGAGTGCACAACTTTCATCCAAATCATTTATGACAAGCAGTTGGATCGCACGGGGCCTCGCCACATGGTCTGAACGGCCAGGACCCCAGACCACCGGCCTGATAGGTCCGGCGGACGGAGGACGCCTGAACAACCAGGCCGACAATCTTGCTGCACTCGTGAGACACGGGCGCTTCTCCTCCTATATCTATCATTCTAGGCCATCTCCCCGCATGAAGCCCGCAGCACATCACATCCACAGTTCCATTTTATACGTGCGATCCAAAATTCCACACAAGCAGGCTGCCTCCTGTCTGTCTCGCTGCATCCATGGCTAGGCCAGCTGCTCTCCTCCTCGTCTTCGCCGTCGCCTCCTCCGCCACGGCCACGGCGCTCTCACACGGCCACGACGACCTTCCGGCCCAGACGACGACGGCCAACGTAAGTCACCCAGCATATATTCAATCAGAGAGAGAGAGAGATCACACTATTATTTCTGTCCCTCCCTCGGTGTGCTGTGCTGTGCTGTGCTGACTGATGGTGTGTGTACACATGCATGCAGCTGACAAGGAGCACCGTGGCAGGCGGCGGCGGCGACGACGACGACCACTGCGCGTACCTTATGTACTTCAAAACGGGATCAATGCACGAGGCCGGGACGGACTCGGTGATCTCGATGCAGCTCTCGTCAAGGGACTGGGGAAACAACCTGCTGGTGGACGACCTGCCAGCCTGGGGCGGGCTCATGGACAAAGGCCACGACTACTTCGAGCAGGGCGGCCTGGACGCCATCGCCGGGCTCGGGCCCTGCATGCTTCCCTGCTGGCTCAGGCTCGTCTCCGACGGCTCCGGCGTCTACCCAGGCTGGTACCTCGACACCGTCGAGATCACTGTCACCGGGCCCGGCAGCCGGGCTTGTGGGCAGTATGTGTTCGATGTTAAGAAGTGGCTCTCTCAGGACGTCGCGCCCTATGTGCTCGAAGTCTTCGTCAACCGCTGCTCCGGCAACCATGGCGCCGCCGCCTGAGGCTGCCAATCCACCCACCGGTTTGTTCAGGGTACGGTACTACGCTGTGTGTGCATGTGCAGTGCGCCGCTTGGGTCGTAGTAAGTTTTTTTTTTTTTAAAGTCGGTCGTAGTAAGCTGTGTGCCGTGGTTTGAGAGCCGACGTTGTTTATTGTATTGGTGATATATTATGTGGTATTATTATTGTATTTATTGGATTATTTAAGATGTATTATGTGATATTATTATTATTGTATTCACTGGATTATTTGAGATGTATTAGTGATATTATATGATAAAATATTATTATTGCAATTTTATTATATATTAATGCATTGTATTCGCTCGCTTCATCATCGTGTCGATTTACCGCGACACGGATGCTTATGTACTAATGTTTTTCCGTCTCGAGAATTTCTAAAAGAAAAAATTAGTCTGTCGATGGCTTCTCAAAAGAACAATAGAAGAGTACTCTATACGGAACACTTACCGTATCCATTTTTTAGCTTTTTTTTTAGCGTATAACAAAACTTTAAACCACACCAAGGTTCGTCGGAATACAAATCGGATCATGTGGACTAAGCAGCCACACATGCCTCCCTAAATCTAATGAAACAGCAAATTTAACTACTTTGAACGCCTCACTCCTAGCAACTTTCTTTTCAAAAATAAACTTGCAAAACTGGAAATCTAGACTATTCGACTTAACCTCATAGCAAATCATGGCGCTTTTCCCGTCCGTTCCTTCGTTGATGTTTTTGACCACTCCTCCTTCTTCACATGAAATCTCGATCTTTCGGAGCATTAGATCACGAGCCAACCATTGTGCCTCACGGCAGGCTAGCGCATGGAGTGCCTTGTTATCCGGTCCCCCTATCATCACCAGCGCCGAGGACCCCAAGTAATTGCCGTCCCCATCTCTGGCGATCGCAGCCACCGCCACCCTCTCACCATTACCAGAGCTCCCCGCAGAAGTTTTGATAGATGTAACCCCATCCTCGGATGGACCTGTTATTGGCTGTCTCCTAGCTGTTGACAGCGGGTAAGATGATGACAATTTTGGGAGCCCTTTCAACTCTTCGATGAATCTTCGGACAAACATATGCGTAGAGAGAGGACTCTGTTGAATCCCTTCGTGGATTAGCTTCCGTCTAGCATGCCAGATCGCCCACAGCGTGACCACAACATGTGTCAACTCATCCTGCTTCATAGACGAGATAAGAGCGAACAACCATTGCTTGGCATTGGACTCACGTGTGGCGATAAGATGATCAACAACAGTATCCTCCGAAAGCGCCCATACACATCTGGCGTTCGAGCATTCAATTAGTGAGTGACGCCAAGAATCCTGCACCCCACACAGCGTACATGCGTCGGACACCTCCATCTTTCTCCTTAACCGCACATCCTCAGTCGGAATAGACACTTTTCCCAATCTCCACAGAAAGTGTCTCACTTTTCCAGGAACCTGCACCCTCCATAAGGATTTCCACCCTTTCCTGTCTGCCTCATAATTGGAGTGACCCTCGCGCCCCTCTAGCCAATCGGTTCTCCGCCTTACTGTATCTGCGAGCATGCGATAACAAGACCGAACACTAAAAGTTCCATTCTCCTCAAAGCACCACGCCCATCCATCCTCCACATCTTTAGAGGGTAATGGGATCTTCAGTATTTCCCCAGCATCCGCCGGGAGGAAATGATGCGAGAGAGCTTCTACACTCCACGTATGTGTGGCCTGCTCGATGATTTCCGACACCAAACCTGGGCGAGGATTCCCGAACACTACCAACGGCCTCATATTAACCTCCCTCGGGATCCAATTGTGTCCCATAATGCTTGTTGTCTTGCCATTCCCAATTCTTCTGATCAACCCCTGCTTCATGACGTCCCTTCCTTCCATGATGGACCTCCAGATTTGCGAAGGATGACTCCCAACTTCCGCTGATAGGATGTCCCTCGTAGGGTAATATACAGCTTTTAGGACCCTTGCACAGAGAGTATCCGGTCTAATCACCAACCTCCAAGCTTGGCGAGCTAGCAAGGAGAGGTTGAAGAGTTCGAAGTCCTTAAACCCCAGACCCCCCATATCCTTAGGTCTCGTCATATCTTCCCACGAGACCCATGTCGGCTTACGCTTTCCTTCCTTACTGCCCCACCAGAACTGTCTCACCGTTTTGTTCAACTGCTCGATCAGCCCTCTCGGTAGCTTGAAACAGGACATGGAATAGACCGGGACAGCCTGTGCCACTGATTTGATTAACACTTCTTTTCCTGCCGCCGAAAAGAGCTTCTCTAGCCATCCTTTTACTCTAGCCCATAACCTCTCCTTAAGATACTTGAAAGCGCCGTTCTTCGATGATCCCACATCCGATGGCAAACCCAGATATTTATCGTTGATAGTTTCATTCGGCACTTGAAGCACAATTTTGATTTCCCCTCTCACTGTGTCTGGGCATCCCTTACTGAAGAAGATTGTGGACTTAGACGGATTAACTTTTTGACCCGAAGCACTACAATATGTAGTCAATAGGTTTGATACATTGTTCGCCCCTTCCATTGTTGCCTTAAAAAACAGCAGGCTATCATCTGCAAATAAAAGGTGGTTAATAGGGGGGGGCGGAAAGCGCCACACATAGACCACCGCTCTGAGATGATTCAACACCAGAGTTAAGGAGGCACGAAAGGCCCTCTGCTGCTATCAGGAACAAGTAAGGGGAGATTGGATCTCCCTGTCGAATACCCCTCGTAGGTTTGAATTCTTCCAGTCTTCTCCCGGTAAACATTACTGAGAAAGAAACCGATCCAACCAGATTCATGATTAGGGAAACCCACCTCTCCGAGAATCCGAGTTTCAACATAATGGCCTTGAGATAATCCCACTCGACTCTATAATACGCCTTCATCATATCCAGCTTAAGTGCACAATGGCGATGTTTAACAGCTCTGTTCCTCTTCATGAAATGTAGGCACTCATAGGCCACTATAATGTTATCAGTTATCATCCTTCCCGGTACAAAAGCAGACTGTTCCTGCGAGATAATGTGAGGTAGAACTTCCTTCAATCTGTTAGCCACCACTTTTGACGCTATCTTATAGAGAACATTACACAAGCTTATCGGGCGGAATTGTGAAAGAAGAGTAGGGTCCTTCACTTTCGGAATTAGCACCAAAATGGTTTTGTTAATACTTTCTGCACTCTCCCTCCCTTCCACGATATTGAGCACTGTTTTTGTGACCTCAGCACCACATATTGCCCAGTGTCTTTGAAAAAATGTGCCGGGAAGCCATCCTGACCAGGCGCCTTGGACGGAGCCATTTGAAACAAGGCCCTTTTCACCTCCTCGGTTGAATAGGGCGCATCCAACACAGCCCTCATCTCTACTGTAACCTTTCTCGGTACTTTGCTTATCACCTCATTCATGTTATGTGTACCTTCCGAGGTGTACAACTCCTTGTAAAAACCCGAAGTCATAGCAGCCATCTCTTGCTCATCTTCCACCACTACGCCTCCATCTTTTTCAAGTCTCTTGATGAGATTTTTCTTACGTCTCATAGATGCCCTCAGATGGAAGAACTTAGTGTTCTTATCCCCTGCGGACAACCAGTCCACACGAGAACGTTGTTTCTGCATGATCTCCTCCCTTGCATAAAGTTCAACCAGCCTCTCTTGTATCTTCACTTCTCTGAAGCTCGGAGCCACCCTTCCAGGGACCCCTTGAAGGATCTCAGATTCCCTCTTCAGATTCCTGATCTCGCGTTTGACGTGACCAAAGGTCACCCTATCCCAATTCATGAGATTATCCGCCAGACTCTTGAGTTTGGGGCCCAAACTGTCCACCGATTCAGCCTGCCCCATCCGCTCCCACTCTGAACTTACAAAATTTTGGAGTTCCGGGTGTCTCTCCCACATTTGCTCATAGCGAAAGACTTTGGGCCTTTGAAGAGATACAGAACTGTCAAGCTGAAGTACTATAGGCCCGTGATCCGAAGCTGCAGCGTTGTAGTTCGTCAGGACAGCTGCTGGGAAGCGAGAACACCATGCTGGATCTACTACCGCCCTATCCACCCTAACTCTGGTAAAAGTTCCACCGGCCACTCGTTTCTCAAAAGTCCACTTCCTTCCTTTGTAGCCCAAATCAGCCAAACCACATATATCCAAAGCATCTCTGAATCCATCCATCTGAGTCTGACTTCGCCTATTCACCCCATCATGTTCATGTTGTTGTAAAACTTCATTGAAATCTCCCAGAGCTAGCCACGGCAGACCCGAAATTCCAGCAATAGATTTCAGGGTGTCCCAAGTTTTATACCTTTCACTAGTTTGAGCTTCTCCATAAACATGGGTGACTCTCATCGGTCCATCCCCCATCCCTTTCACTACAGTATCTATATGGTAGCACGAAAAGCCAAGCACTTCCACTTCGCACAGGTCTTTCCAGAAAATCACCAAACCTCCACTTCTGCCATCACTTCCAACCGCATAGGACTTATCAAAACCCAATGTCTGGGTTAAAACTTCAGCTCGGTCACTTGCTATCTGAGTTTCTGTTAAGCATAAGATGACCGGGGCAAATTTCGCCGCAAACTCGCGGGCTTCCTGAACTGTCGCGGGGTTGCCCAAACCACGACAGTTCCAACTGAGCAGAATCATTGCGCCCGGCGGTGCCCCTCGTGGAGGCCCGCCGATTTTGCAGTTTTAAGGTCGGTCAAAGATTTCTTAGCAGAGGGATCATTAGCACCAGTCTTCGAGCGTTTAGGGTCCTGACGAGGAGGGGGGCTGGGAGGTACTAGACCTCCTCCTACTGCAGGGACACCATGTGGGATTCTGTCAGTAGAGTCGCCCAGGTCATCTTTTGCCAGCATAGCCCTCTTCCTATTTTCTTCTGCCTCTGTCATCTCATCATCCCCAAAAGAGTCCACTGCTAGTTCATCGCCTAATTGTTCAGGGGCAACCTGATTCCTGTCGGCTCTAACAGGAGAGGTAGACCAGGGTTGGTTTTTCTCTCCTTCAGCCGCATAGTTACGAGTTCTGAAGAACCAATCAGCCCTCAGGTTCTTGTAGATAAGCGCAGATTGTGGGTGAATACCATTGCCATGCTCTTTGTAAACATGTCCAAAACACCCACAGACCGCACACCAATCTGGGAGTTTTTCAAACTTTATCAGGAAGATCGCCCTCTTCCCCCCCCCCTTATAATGGACACATGATTCTTCAACGGTTTCCGAACATCAAGCTTGATTTTCACCCTAACAAAATTACCAGCAAAATCCTGAGAAGCCGGTTCCGCCGCTATGAATTCTCCAACTTTCGATGCCAGGGCTTTGATCAGCGGATGGTAGCTGTCGGGAAGGCTATGTATCTGCATCCATAAATCCATGGTGTTTAGGTTGATCATATCGGGCTTAGTAAAGCCATCATATTCTGCCAGCAGCACGGGGTAGCCTCTGAAATTCCACGGGCCTCCTTCTGTCGCCCTCTCCCACTCTGCAAGACACTTGAAACGGATCGAGAACAGGTTCGTCTCCAGGGGTCGAAACATTGTACTCTGGTCTAGCCCCCACGCCGCTCTCATGCTCCTGAAGAACGCCGCTTGGCTGTATCTCTTCTCTGTATACACCTTGACAACCATAAGCCATCTCGTTGCCTCCACCGGATCGTCCACCTCCTCTTCGAAAACCACATCGTCAAGATCACCTTCCTGTAACCCTAACTGTGCCATCATGTCCTGCAGATAATCTGGACCCTGTTTCTCCCCCTGCTGATTACTGGGAGACGCCATTGCGGAGACTAGAGACCAAGAGACGCTGCCGATCGGGAGGAAGGATCGATCTCGTCGGATGATTCGGTAGGATAGGAAATCGCCAAGGCGGCGAGACTAAAACCCTAAACGGGGAACTTAACGCACGGTCGTATCCATTTTTTAGCTAAAAAGAACTTTTCATACCCCATGGCAGAGATTTGAAGGCCCGGCCCAAAATCATCAAGGGTCCTCTTTGGGTCCTATGGAGTTAGTGTAAAACTCTCAACATTGCATTAATTACACCCGTGATTTGCTACGAAATCGTCAAGATTTTATTTACTCCCTCCGTCACAGTTTAGAAGGCACAGTTAAACTTGCGTGCGTTTCCATAATATACAATGTTTAAGGCGCGAAGGCAATTACTTCTATTAATTAGTACTACTACTCCACTTATATATGCATGTTCCCTTTCAATTTTGTGCTACTCTAACCGGTGGAGTTGATGCATGCGTGGTGTGAATGTAATTAATACTACTACTTCACTCATTTATTGATGCTACTTTTGCTACATCTCACAACCAATTGGTGACTACCTTGATTTCAGAGATTTTCCAAGCGTGCCTTCTAAACCGTGACGGAGGAAGTAATAACAGTTTAATAGTTAGACTATGGGCTAACGTCATTACGAGTAAAAGCAAACGGCTAGCTTTGCTGGATAACTCAAACTCATCAAGATTGGAGAGCAGTGTTAAAATATATGTGCTGAATATATGTGTATGAGTTATGCTATAGTTAGACTTGTAATAGTGATGGGTTAGGTGTTTGAGTCGGACACGTGTAACCGGGGTCTATTATATAAAGGCATCACAGGATAGCAAAATATACTAGACACAAGTTGATAGGCTAGACAGATATCAAGAGAGGGATGGTCCGGCCCCGTGGCGGGGGCAGCCGAACCGTTCGTGACGGGTGGTCGGAGCGTTGTCGGATGGTCGTGGCGGACTTGTCGTCGAGTGTATAATGATGATTTGGTACATGAGGAGGAGCGCCCGTAGTCATGCCTCGGGGGTATAGCCATATTGGTGAACCTCGTTAACAAATCGTGTTGTCGTGCTTGTGCTTGGTGATTGCTTGATCCTCGGTAGATCGATGTGCGATTCGGATTATTCTAACAACTGATATCATGAGCTTGGTTACGAGGACGCGGATTTGTTGATCTAGAGGAGTAAGAAAAATTGGTTGGTTGATGAGAAGTTCGCGGACTAGAATTCCAGGGAGGGCCTCGATGAGATCGGCAGAGATCGAAATTTTCTTGGAAGCGGCAGAAGGGCGGCGCTCACGGCGATTTTGTTTCGATGCAGGTGATAGGGCATATTTCCCCATGATTGGTTTTAGTGATTGATGACAACACATTTGTGGTTTAACCGTGTGCCTTGAACTTTTCAGATAACCTAAGCCATGGCACAGGACGGTTATCATCCCCTCGGTTGTTGGAACGTGAAGACGGAGTTTCCTTCTCAGATTCTTTTTTGGTGGTTGAGTCGATAGGAAATCCGTACTATTAAGAGGGGATCCACGGTGATATGATGGGTGGAATCAACACACTACACTTTTCTCTGCACCCACATATTTTCTTGGCGCCTTCGGAGGAGTTAGTATAGGAGGCCTTTCTCAGCCTAGGTCTGCTGGGGCGGTAGTACCGCGTGGAGTGCAGTGGTACCGCTGTAGCGGTAGTACCGTACCATCTACGGTAGTACCGCGGTACGGTAGTACGACAGTCTAGTGCCGCAACCACTACCGCAAACCCTCTGTAACGGAGCGGTAGTGGGCACGGCACTAGAGTGCGGTACTACGGTACCGCGGTAGTACCATAGCCAGCAAGGCAGTACCGCGCCGCGGTAGTACCATAGCTGTTTAATGCGCCCCCTATATAAGGGGGTCTTCTTCTCCATGGAGAGGTACCTCATTTATTGTTGCTCCTCCATTGACGCCCAAAGCTCATTCTTGCCCGATCTCCCTCCCTAGCCATCAAAACTTGTTGATTCTCTAGGGTTTGGAAGAGGAGGCCCCGATCTACACTTCCACCAAAGGATATTTGATTCCCCCCATTATTCTCTTGTGGATCTTGTTACTCTTGGGTGCGTTGGTGCCCTAGACGGAAGAGGTCACCTCGGAGCCACATTCCATTGTGGTGAAGCTACGTGGTTTGTTGGGAGCCTCCAATTAAGTTGTGGAGATTGCCCCAACCTTGTATTGTAAAGGTTTGGTTGCCACCTTCAAGGCCACCGCGTAGTGGTTCACGGCATCTTACATTGGTGAGAGCGTGAGGAGAATAGGGTGGCCCTCGTTGGCCTTCGTGTGAGCATTGTGCTTCACACCCTCTCCAAACGGAGACGTACTTCTTGAGAGAGAAGGAACTCCGGTAACATATCCTTGTCTCCGTGCTCTCTCTACCTTTACTTTGCAAGTTACTTTTCATTGCTTATATCTTGCTTGTCCTCCTGTCATAGTTGTCTAGTCGTCATATAGGATCTCACCTAGTTGCATATCTAGACAACTTATTTTCTTTGTTGAGCCTAAATTTGTTAAGAAGTCATAAAAATTGTTAGTCGCCTATTCACCCCCCCTCTAGTCGACATTCCGATCCTTTCATTTGGTATCAGAGCCTCGTCTCTTATTAAGGGCTTTACCGCCTTAAGAGGATGGCGACGGAGGGGAAAGACAAAGACGGTGAGCTGGTTGGTACTTCGGCCAATCCCTCCTTGGGGGAAAGCCCTAGTACCGCGGGTCTCACGAACCCGTCTTTGAGGGATGACACAATCACCGTCTCTAGACATGAGTATAATGACGGCATGTCCGCCATAAAAGCTCAAATGAATGAAATGACCCAATTGCTTAGAGCTCTCATGTCTAAGGCTCCCGAGGGGGGCAATGCCTTCATCACACCCAACACTCAAACGTTGGGAGGAGGAGAGTCGGTCTCTCAATTTCGTGATGATGGTAGGAACGGCAACCACTTCATTCCCTTTCATGGGAATGGAGCGGGTGTCAATTCCGCGGTTGCCCCTCCCTCGAGCTATCACCCTTTACCTCTTCCTGAGCCTCATTTTGCACATGCAGGACCAATACCTATCCTTAACAAAGATGAGTATCCTATATGGGCATACCATATGAAGAGGCACTTGAAGGGGTCATCGGAGGATTTGTGGCGAATTGTCCAAGACGGCTTTCATCCATATGATCGCCACAACATGACTCCAAGAGAACACCGTGAAAACTTCATCAACAGTCATGCTATAGTTGTCATTGGGAATGGCTTGAAGCCCGAGCAAGAAAATCTTGTTAGAAAGTGTGAAACGGCCAAGGAGTGTTGGGATCTTCTTGAAAGGACACTCATGGGAAGTGCAAGTATTAGAAGCTCCAAATTTGACAAGGTCCAAGACCAAGCCGATAACTTTGTCAGAAATGAAGGAGAGTCTTCCAAGGATGTTCATCGAAGGTTGGTTGCCCTTGCCAATGATATGACGGATCATGGAAGCAAGGACACCGATGATGATTGGGTCAAAAGGAAGTTCATCTCGGCTATGCTTCTCTATAAGGAGCATCTCACTCAAGTCATTCGTGAAAGACCGGACTTCCGTGACTTGTCTTCCAACCAAGTCTTGGATGAATTTGTGGCCATGGAGATTTTGAATGACACGGACAAGACGAAGATAACACGCCATGGAGGTACTAAGATGCAATCCCTCGCCTTGAAGGAAAAGGAAGTTCATTTTGAGGAAGATGTTGATGAAGAGGATGTCGGTCCGGATGACACCAAGTATGCTTACAATGAACACATGGCTCTTGCATCAAGACAATTTTGGAGCAACAAGAAGAACTTCAAGTCCAACACTAGTAGCTTCAAACCCAAGGGACAAAGAATAAGAACTTGTTTCAATTGTGGAAATGTGAGTCATTTCGTTGCGGATTGTCCATATGAGAAGAGAGAAGATCATGGTGGCAAGCTCATCCGGAAGGACAAGTCCAAGTCACCGTTGAACAAGAATTTTGTGAAGAAGAAGCCACAACGTGTGTTTGTGGCTCATGAAGAATACTTTTCCGATGATGAGGATGATGAAGAAGGTGGTGAGATTGTGGAAACCGCCACCGTCGCCATCGCCATGGAGTCTCCCTCATCGGCTTCGCTCTTCAATTCCCCCAACGAAAATCCTCACATCATCCACAAGTGTCTCATGGCGAAGACCACTTCGGTAATTCCTCCCCTTAAACCATTTACTCCCACTAACCCATCTTTGTTGGATTGTGTGGAGGTTAATGAGGAACCCAAGGTTCAAGAAGGAAATGAGTTTGAGCTTTTCATGAGAAAACTCAAAGGTGAGGCCAAGAGACACTTTGTGGCTCTCTTGGAGCAATTAGGTAGAGCTCATGCTCACATTGAGGAACTTGAGGAGTCCATCACCGAGTTGCAAGGTCATAGTCGAGACTATGCGGATGAGATAGGAGAGCTATCTCAATCTCTTGAAGAAGAGTGTGAGTTTAAGTTGTCTCTCGAGGAGACATATGCTAGTGATACTTCTAAGCTCAAAGTTGATCTTAAACATGCTAATGCCATTGCTTGTGACCTAAAGACTAAAAATGATGAACTTGTGGAGGCTCATGAGAGACTTCTTGTGGATCATGAGAAAGTTGAAAAGGACCACAAGTCCTTAAAACACGAACTCATGGTTCTCAAGAAAGCACATGAAGAAACCTCCATTAAACTCACGAAAGAGATTAATACTTTTTCTCCTATTCTTATGATAGAGAAACCGAGTTCCACTAATCCTTGTTGTGAGCATATCCCTCTTATTGAGGAAAACGCTAGGTTGAGGGCACAACTAGAGAAGGGACTTGTTTCTTGCATCCAAGGAGAAAAGAATCTCAATGATCTCTTGAGTTCCCAAAGGGAGGTGATTGGCAAGGAAGGCATTGGGTCTGGTGCTAATTCATCCAAAAGGAAGAACAAGAAAAGGAAGAACAAGAAGAAGAAAGGAAAAGCTCCCCCTCCCACAAAAGATGTAGCATTCGTGAAGGAAGGGGAGAAGCCTCAAGAGAAAGTGGCAAAGGTCAATGAGGGTGGTGTTGCCAAAAGGGGTGATGCCATCCCCAATGACTTTGCCGGACCAACTAATCCTTCTTATGCTCTTTGTTGCACTAATGAGGGGCATGTCTATGCCAAATTTATTGGCTCTTATGATGAATATATTGCTTGGTCTATTTGGGTCCCTAAGACCCTTGTTACTAACGCGAGAGGACCCATTCGTGAATGGGTACCTAAAACCAAGCATTGATTCCATGTAGGTGGCGGCTTCCGATGGTTGCTCATGGATACTTGATAGCGGGGCTACAAGTCATATGACCGGAAGCAAGGACATGTTGGTGGATATTGACTATGGACCATCTCGTACCACCCGTGTCCAATTTGGTGATGCAAACACGTCTAAGGTATTGGGTCTCGGCAAAGTAATAATCTCTCCGGATTCGTCCATTGAGAAAGTATTACTCGTTGAGACTTGTGCCTTTAATCTACTCTCCGTTCGTCAACTTGCTATGATGGGTCTTTGTACCTTCTTTGATAAAGACATGGTCACCTTGATGTGGAGAAAAACTCTTAAAGTAGCCTTTGTTGGACACGTGGAGGACGGTATGTATGTGGTGGACTTCTCCAAAGTTCCCACCAAAACCGCCATGTGTCTAATGGCTAAAGTTGATGTGGGATGGCTTTGGCATCGCCGACTAGCCCACGTCAATATGAGATCTTTGCAAACACTCCTCAATGGTGATCATGTTGTGGGACTAACAAATGTTAGTTTTGCCAAAGATCGTGCTTGTAGGGCTTGTATTGAAGGGAAGCTTCACGAGAATAAACATCCCGTCAAGAATATCATCTCCACCAAGAGGTCGTTGGAGCTCCTTCACATGGACCTCTTCGGGCCTCCATCCTATGATAGCCTTGGCGGAAGGAAGTATTGTTTGGTGATTGTGGATGACTATTCAAGATACACATGGGTTTATTTCTTCAAGAGGAAGAGTGAGACTCAACAAACCGTCATCGAGTTTGCCAATGAAGCTCAACGTCAACATAACTCAAAGATATTGGCTATTAGAAGTGACAACGGCACCGAGTTCAAGAACTATACCTTGGATGAATTTCTTGGTGATGAGGGGATCAAACATCAATATTCCGCTGCTTATACCCCTCAACAAAATGGTGTTGCGGAGAGAAAGAATCGCACTTTAATAGATGCGGCAAGGACAATGATGGCGGAGTTCAAAAGTCCCTACAAATTTTGGGCGGAAGCCATCAACACCGCTTTTCATGCTACCAATCGTATTTATCTCCGCAAGATCTTGAACAAGACTCCATATGAAATCCTTACCGGGAAGAAACCCAACATCAAGTATTTCCGGGTCTTCGGGTGTAAGTGTTTCATTCTTAAAAAGGGTGCCCGTTTGTCTAAGTTTGAGTCTAAGGCTATTGAGGGCATATTTGTTGGGTATGCTTCAAACTCTCACGCGTATAGAGTCTACAACAAGTCTTCCGGGCTTGTTGAAGAATCTAGCAACGTGGAGTTTGACGAACATAATGGCTCCCAAGTGGAGCAAAGTGATCTTAATGATGTAGGTGATGAAATTCCTCCAGAAGCCATAAGAAGAATGGGTGTGGGAATTTTCCTACCCATTGAGGAACCCCTTGTGGCGGAAGGAGAAGGACAATGCTCTACTCAAGTGGAGCCATCACTTCCTCAAGATCAACAAGCCAACCAAGAACAAGATGAAGACCCTCTCGGTACCGAACAAGATCAAGGTCAAGATCACATCAATGTTGAGGGTGTCGCACCCAATGATGACCAAGATCAAGTTCAAGGTCAAGGACAAACTCAAGATGCTGAGCAAGTCCTTGTTGATGCTCCCCCTTCCGAAGTTGTTCCTCTCAAAACATCTCACGAGGCCATGGAGGAAGAAAGAGCACGTCGAGCACTTAAGATTGCATCCCGGTTAAAGTCTCAAGATCTCTCGGTGGATCAAGTGCTCGGAAGCATCAAGAAAGGGGTAACAACTCGTAGTCAATTGAGAAACTTTTGTGCCCATAATGCGTTTGTTTCTTGTGTTGAACCCCAAAAGGTGTTTGAGGCGCTTGAAGACCCGGATTGGCTTGAGGCCATGCATGATGAGCTCAACAACTTCAAGCTCAACAAGGTGTGGCCATTAGTGGAGAGACCCAAAGGTGATCATAATGTTATTGGGACCAAGTGGGTCTTCAAGAACAAGCAAGATGCTAATGGAGTTGTCATAAGGAACAAGGCAAGGTTGGTGGCACAAGGTTTTTCCCAAGTCGAAGGTATTGACTACGGTGAAACCTTTGCCCCCGTGGCTCGCCTTGAGTCCATTCGTATAGCTCTTGCTTATGCTTCTCATCACAACTTTAAACTATATCAAATGGATGTGAAGAGTGCTTTTCTTAATGGTCCCATTAATGAGTTGGTATATGTCAAGCAACCCCCCGGATTCGAGGACCCCAATTTCCCTAATCATGTCTATAAACTCGACAAGGCTCTCTATGGCCTAAAACAAGCCCCAAGAGCTTGGTATGATCACCTTACCGAGTTCTTAGTCGATTATGGGTTTCAAATTGGGAAAATCGATCCCACTCTTTTTACTAAGAGGGTTGGTGGGCAATTGTTCATATTCCAACTATATATTGATGACATTATCTTTGGTTCAATTAACCAATCTTTTAATGAAGAATTTGCTAAGCTAATGACCAACAAGTTTGAGATGTCCATGATGGGAGAGTTGGAGTTCTTCCTCGGTTTTGAAGTGAAGCAATTATCTAGGGGAACCTTCATCAACCAAGCCAAATACACTCAAGACATGCTCAAGAGGTTCAAGTATGATGGTCTTAAAGGAGCCAAGACCCCCATGCCACTCAAGTGTCAACTTGACCTCGACCCGAGCGGCAAAGAGGTAGACCAAAGGGAGTATCGTTCCATGATCGGTTCCTTGCTTTACCTTTGTGCATCTAGGCCTGATATCATGTTGAGTGTGGGTATGTGTGCAAGATTTCAAGCCGCACCAAAAGAGAGCCACGTGGTGGCTGTCAAGAGAATCTTCCGATATTTGGTTCATACCCCAAACTTTGGCTTGTGGTATCCTAAGGGCTCAAGCTTCGATCTCATTGGCTACACGGATTCGGATTGGGCGGGAGACAAAGTGGAGAGGAAGTCCACTTCCGGAGGATGTCAATTCCTTGGTAGGTCTTTGGTGAGTTGGTCATCCAAGAAGCAAAACTGTGTATCTCTCTCGACTACCGAAGCCGAGTATATTGCTGCCGCAAGTTGTTGTGCTCAATTACTATGGATGAGGCAAACTTTAAAGGATTACGGTGTCACTTGTGACAATGTGCCTCTATTATGTGACAATGAAAGTGCTATCAAGATCGCCTACAACCCCGTTCAACATAGCAAGACGAAGCACATTGAAATTCGACATCATTTCATTCGAGACCATGTGAAGCGGGGTGATATTGATCTTTCATATGTGGGCACCGGAGATCAACTTGCAGATATTTTCACCAAGCCTTTGGATGAAGCAAGATTCCGAGAGTTAAGGCATGAACTAAATATCATTGATTCGAGTAATGCGGTTTTAAGACTTGGCACACACACCCCATCTCAACAAGGTATCTAGCTTGGATGTAGGCATGGACATAGGGGGAGTGTTGCTTAATTAATGAGCAACCACTCTACCTATTATGCATAAAGAGGAACAATTCTTTCACTATGGTCACTTTCGGCGGCCTTTCTAGGTCACCCAAGGTGACAACGGTTCTTCAAAGAAGAGCATTGGCCATGAACCCAAGATACATCTTTGTGGTGTCATACCAAATAAGCTCAAACATGGTGGCTTCGGCCACCGCCCCTCTTCGTTGGAGAGTGTTTGTGTTCTTGTGTCCGTTTTTCTTGATTTTGCGTTTTGGTCACTTCAAGATTGCTCTTGTGTTCGTGTGCTCTTTGGTCATGAAGTGACCCTTCCCAGTCGTGTTTGTGTTCTGTCTCCATCCTAAGCCTTTTTCCCCCTTTCACCGTCGCGCAAAAGTCCTCTTCGTTTGCAACCTTAGAGGTGTTTTCTGCTTCCTGCGGTACTACCGCACCGGGGAGAGGTACTACCGCGCCAGCGGTACTACCGCGGCCAGTGCGGTACTACCGCAGTCTCGGGGAGGGTCAAAACCGAAGGGGTACGAGGAGTTGCCCCCATACCCAGTCAGTTTCTCTCCTCTCCTCTCTCGAAGCAGCAAGGCCCTCCTGCGGCACCCTCCCCGGCGTGCTGCCTCCGGGCTTCCCCTCCGTGTTCTCCTCCGGTGGGATCGATCCCCACCTCCCCCGTGTGCCATGGATCCCGGTATTGTCCCGTTTCTCCCTCGTTTTGGCTCGTGTTCTTGAGCTTTTGTGTCTAGGGCAATGCTTTTAGATCCACTAGGTTTTCGGCTATTCCTAGGCATTTTGAGGACATGGAAGGATTGCTAGATAGGCATAGAGTAGATTTGTTGGTGTGGTTGTGATTTGTGAAGGCACGGTAGTACCGGATCTCAGATCCGCGGTTTCTGCTGTCTCCACGGTACTACCGCAGTTGTACTGCGGTACTACCGCCCGCGCGGTACTACCGTAGTACACTACGGTACTACCGTGGAGCGGTACTACCGCATTTACCACGGTACTACCGCGCCTCCAGAACCTGCAACTTGGATCAACTTTTCTGCTCTATCAGTCATCTCCTGGACTTTTGCATCTCATTCTCTTGCTCTCTTTGTGTTTGTCTGTTTTTGGGTTTGGTCAGGTGGTGGCTCTCGTTCGCACTTGAAGCGCAAGGCTCCAGCCAAGGGCAAAGAACCATACAGTTCATTGAAGAAGACCGCTCACCGAAAGAAGCCGAAGAAGAAGCCAGTGGTCGAGCTCCCTCTGCCAGAGTACCAGGAATATCGTCGAGTCAATCCCTACAGGCAGCCTCGTGACCCCTCCTTGATGAAGTCAAAGTTCTGGAACAAGGAGCAGCGTGATGTCTTCTACTTGCTCATATCTGACAGGAAGAACAAGTTTGTGCCCAATGTGAAGTCCGTCAGTCTGTCATACATGGAGCAGCATATGGACTACTTTGCTGATGCTCTTGCCCTGGTGGATCAGTTTGGACTTCGTCACATCATTTCCTTCAACAACCCTTTTGACGCTGATCTCTTGGCCCAGTTCTTCGCCACCGTCTTCTTCCATAATGATGAAGATAGGAACATCACCTGGATGTGTGATGATGATGTTCTCACTTGCAAGTGGAAGGTATTCATGGATCTTCTGCAGGTTCCCTACTCCACTGCCGATGAGCCGGTGGGACTGCGTCCTCACACCGCTGCCCCTGCTAAGAAGAAGAGTGAGTTGGGCCCCTATCAGACTTCTGTTGTCTACTATGATGCGAAGGGCAACGAGAAGCATAAGTTGTTGCTCACCCCGTTTCTGGATATTATGCACCGGATTTTCTGGACCTCTCTGTTTCCTCGGGTTGGCGATCTGGACAAGATCCATAGCTACTTGGTCAACATGATTCTTCTCTGCCAGGAGTACAGGGGGACAGTGATGACCCTGGATATCTGCTCGATTATGTATGAGGAGCTCTACACTGCAGTTATGGAGCGCAAGGTCCCTATCTATGGGCCTTACCTTCAACTTATGTTTGAGAAGGTCTGGAGTGACACGTTTGAGGAGCCTCTTCGTGTGGGGCATCTTACCAGGCATGAGGTGGTGTAGCTGCGGATTAAGGCCAACTGGGCTGGTGGTGAAGCTGCTGCTCAGGGGTCTCCAGTTGCTTCTGATACGGAGATGGCTGATGAGGAGGGTGGAGCTGGTGCGGCTGATGAGCCTGCGGCTCATGAGCCTGCGGCTGGTGGTGACAGCGTCCGCCGCACTCGCTCCGGCACGAGCTTTGGCGGCAGTGGGAGGTCTTCCTCCCAGGACTTGGAGCAGCCGGGTTGGGCGGCAAAGCTCACTCGCAAGGTGAAGAAGCTATTCTGCATGCAGTCTCACATGCAGCACAAGATGTATCTGGCTCACAAGAGGGAGAAGGAAAACCGCCAGCGTCAGAAGCTGTTCTACAGGCACCAAGGCATGGAAGTGCAGTCCGGGTCTGAGGGGAAGATCACTGAAGAGGATCAATGGATCTACCAGTTCAGCACATGGGAGATCGACGAGGACACCGCCGGCACGTCTGCTTCTGCTCCACCTGCTGATGAGACTGCTGAGGAGCCTGCTGAGGAGTCAGAGGCGGGATCTTCGGATACGTCTGATGATGATGATGACGAGTATCAGGCGGAGGAGTAGTCCACCACCGTGGGGCGTTACGTCACTCTCTGCCTTTTTGGCGTCTCGATGCCAAAGGGGGAGAGAGTTTAGGACCTCGATTTGCTTTCTTTCAGGGTTGTCGAGTCACAAGTGTGTTTCTGTGTTGCGTTTGCCTTCACTTGTGAACTCTGTGTGTTTGCTTTCGTTGTTCGTTTGCTTTGTGAGACCTTCGTGAAGTATGGTGTGAGACATACGCCCCCCTTTGCTTACAGTACTTTATATGTTGCTTATGCTTCTATGCTTATGCTAAATCTCGCTCATATAATTGTTGTTGGTAGCTTGTGTGGCTTGGTAGATAAAAGATAGGGGGAGTGTCCATTCTAATGTGTGCACCATGCAATCCAAAGGTTAATCTCAAAGGGTGCACACATCTAGGGGGAGCTAGCCTATTTTTGTGGCCCCATGCCATATGTTTCATTCCCTATTTATCTTTTTGAGCAAATCGGTTGTTGTCATCAATACACCAAAAAGGGGGAGATTGATAGGGCATATTTCCCCATGATTGGTTTTAGTGATTGATGACAACACATTTGCGGTTTAACCGTGTGCCTTGAACTTTTCAGATAACCTAAGTCATGGCACAGGACGGTTATCATCCCCTCGGTTGTTGGAACGTGAAGACGGAGTTTCCTTCTCAGATTCTTTTTTGGTGGTTGAGTCGATAGGAAATCCGTACTATTAAGAGGGGATCCGCGGTGATATGATGGGTGGAATCAACACACTACACTTTTCTCTGCACCCACATATTTTCTTGGCGCCTTCGGAGGAGTTAGTATAGGAGGCCTTTCTCAGCCTAGGTCTGCTGGGGCGGTAGTACCGCGTGGAGTGCGGTAGTACCGCTGTAGCGGTAGTACCGTACCATCTGCGGTAGTACCGCGGTACGATAGTACGACAGTCTAGTGCCGCAACCACTACCGCAAACCCTCTGTAACGGAGCGGTAGTGGGCACGGCACTAGAGTGCGGTACTACGGTACCGCGGTAGTACCGCGCTACGGTAGTACGACAGTTTAGTGCCGCAACCACTACCGCAAACTCACTGTAACTGAGCGGTAGTGGGCACGGCACTAAGCTGCGGTACTACGGCAGCGCGGTAGTACCATACCCACTGCGGTAGTACCGCGCCGCGGTAGTACCGCTCCGAGAGCGGTAGTACCGTGGTTGGTGGGGGTCCAACGACTGTTTAATGCGCCCCCTATATAGCATAGTTTTAAAAATCGGACCGGACCGCCGGTTGAACCGGAAAAAACCGGAACCGGAGCCTCTACCGGTTGGTTAAGCGCACTAGACCGTCTAGCAAAGAGAACCGGAAAAAACCGTTTAAACCACGGTTCAACCGGCGGTTTTCCTCAAAAACCGGGCTAAGAAGCCGCCGGTCCAACCGGAGAAGAGCTAACGCAGGGAAAAATACATTTTGCGTCAAACGGGAGTCGAACCCGCGACCTGCACCGTACGAGCTAACTCTGCTAACCACTAGGCGCACTGGCTAGTTGTGTTTTAATTGTACACGAATGTGTGAAATAATTACTTTTCTAGCAGATTATTAATAATTATCTCATTTTTTATCTTTAAAAAACCAGCAATTGAACCGAGTGAACCGACGGTCCAACCGGATGAACCGTGAACCGAAGCCCTGGCCGGTTCGATCACCGGTCCGGTTTTTTAAACTATGCTATATAGGGGGGTCTTCTTCTCCATGGAGAGGTACCTCATTTATTGTTGCTCCTCCATTGACGCCCAAAGCTCATTCTTGCCCGATCTCCCTCCCTAGCCGTCAAAACTTGTTGATTCTCTAGGGTTTGGAAGAGGAGGCCCCGATCTACACTTCCACCAAAGGATATTTGATTCCCCCTATTATTCTCTTGTGGATCTTGTTACTCTTGGGTGCGTTGGTGCCCTAGACGGAAGAGGTCACCTCGGAGCCACATTCCATTGTGGTGAAGCTCCGTGGTTTGTTGGGAGCCTCCAATTAAGTTGTGGAGATTGTCCCAACCTTGTATTGTAAAGGTTTGGTTGCCACCTTCCAGGCCACCGCGTAGTGGTTCACGGCATCTTACATTGGTGAGAGCGTGAGGAGAATAGGATGGCCCTCGTTGGCCTTCGTGTGAGCATTGTGCTCCACACCCTCTCCAAACGGAGACGTACTTCTCGAGAGAGAAGGAACTCCGGTAACATATCCTTGTCTCCGTGCTCTCTCTACCTTTACTTTGCAAGTTACTTTTCATTGCTTATATCTTGCTTGTCCTCCTGTCATAGTTGTCTAGTCGTCATATAGGATCTCACCTAGTTGCATATCTAGACAACTTATTTTCTTTGTTGAGCCTAAATTTGTTAAGAAGTCATAAAAATTGTTAGTCGCCTATTCACCCCCCCCTCTAGTCGACATTCCGATCCTTTCAGCAGGTCTTCTTGAAGGAAGATCGGATCGGTACATCAATGGCAGTGTGGCGATGCACGTGGATTAGCATGCGGCACGCAGCGTCGGCTCAGGTGCACCTCATGCCAACAGCAGCTGAAGTGTGGCAGCGCAAGGCTAGGGGCCCAAGCAGACCTGGGCATATCTCGGGCCGGGCCTGAAAAATCCCGTAGCAGAAAACAAAGGCCCAGCCGTCTGGCCTAAAAATCGGGCTAAAACCCGGTCCATGGGTGCATAAATATTGTCGGGCCTCGGGCCTTCCTAAAAATGTGTTTTTAGCAAGCCCGAGCCCGGCCCGACGCAGCCTTCGAGCCTAAAAATTAGGCCCAAGCCCGGCCCATATGCATGGTCAGGCCGGGCCGGGTCAGGCGTTTCTGAGCCGGGCCGGACTCCCAGTGCCCAGTTCTGCTCCCAAGTGCAGGCGTGAGACGGGATGGCTGGTGCGCTGTGGCCTGTGGGACTACGGAAGCGGCTGCTGACGGAGGCTCATAGGTGGAGAACTGTTGTGAAGATGAAAGTATGTGCGTGGTGCTGCTAAGGTAAATTGCATGATCGTGAGGATTTGTTAGAAAAAAAAGTGTTCTCTACGTATACACAGAAGCTACAAGCAAATAGAACAAGGAAAGAAAATTATGCATATGAATTATTGGATCAGATTCGCGTGGAAGATTTTTCTTTTCTGGTGCACCGAGTTTGTTAAGAAGGCTCGGAACGTGTATGACATAGATGAACGGCGATGTGTGTATTAGGCTGAGAGTAGTCTGGAGTACGTCGCGAAGGATCATGCATATACAAGGCGCTAGATAGTGCATGGTGGGTGGACTAGGCGCAGGGTGGAGCATGGTTGCAGTCGGAGAAGTTTGGCTGGGACGGACTGGATAGTCTGATGGATCGATGTGGATGTTGGTCAAAGTAGAAGGCGATGGTGATTTCAACGACGACGACGACATAGGAGCGTGGTGCTGATGGTGGCCGAGTTTTAGGGCGTGGAAATATGTGGCGCATGCTCGAGGGCTTGTGCGGTTCGACATGACAATGGCACAGGATTATTTCAAGGCACTGCACACATGAGGGCTTGAAGTCAACAAGGCGCATGGAGGTGGCACGTACAACCACGATGAAGTCATGTTGAAGGTGGAGCTAGGGTCCGATGGAAGACTTCACTCGATGCTGATGGAGGGGCTACATCGTAAGTGTACGGAGAGTCGAAGCCTATTTCAGTGGGAAAAGCGAGGGACATGTTGTTCGGGTTGTGGCCAAGGGTTCGAGAGATACGTGATACTCGGCATCGATCGCGGATGATCGGTGGTTCTCTGCAGTAGGAGGTTGAGGTGGTGTGGGTTCACGACCCGGGAGACTCGACTAGGACAACAGAGGCTCGACACAGGAATAGAGGCGAGGCGTGCAGTAAGCACGGGACACAGCAACAGGCCAGGGCACATGGGGTCAGACATATGGTCATACGAGTTGTGTAGGGGGTGTTGAAGCAGTGTTAACGAGTACCGAATTTAAGTTGGTGACTGGGTCTACGGAGATTGACGTCAGTGATAGACATGTCATCCATAAGTAATCTGAGAAAGTGGCGGAAAGTCTGGAATTGTCAAGAACCGAGAGAGTACATGGCCGTATATTCTGTGGTGTTCAGTACACATGGTAAAATAGCGATGGAACATGTCAGAGACTATCCAGAAAAAAGGGTGGGACAACTGTGAATTTGACTCAGGGTGACACAAGGTAATGGTGAAATTTCTTCAAGTCTCAGATATTAGTCAAAAAAGAGCTAGGATGTTGAGTTCGGGTAACTCTTATATGTGGGGTCCAATATGTGAGTTGTTCACTTTCACGCAGACAGTGATCGATGTGTGATGGCGTTGAACGGATACTTTGGAAGTTGAGAGCACAAAATAGAGTAAAGTGTAACTTAATTTTCCTCGTGTGTTGACTGTGAGAAGACAAGAAGACTCTACAGTTGCAGGTGGAGTCACATGGAGTCCGGGAGTAGCAGTGGTGCTCATGGTTCAAGTCCAAGGTACACAGAGGTTCGCACATTTGGTTTCAAGGTGGCGAGGATATATTCGTTAAGGTGGAGTGTTAAAATATATGTGCCGAATATATTAGGTGTACAAGTTGTGCTAGAATTGGACTTGTTATAGCGGTGGATTAGATGTTTGAGTCAGACACGTGTAACCCGGGCCTATTATATAAAGGCATCGCGGGGTAGCAAAATAGACTAGACACAAGTTGATAGACTAGATAGAGCTCATGAGAGGGACGGTCCGGCTCCCGTGGCGGGGGCGGCCAAACCGACCATGGCAGGTGGTCGGAGCGTTGTCGGATTGCCTCGGCGGGCTTGTCGTCGACTGTATCATGTGATTTGGTACATGGGGAGGAGCGCCCGTAGTCATGCCCCGGGATGTAGCCATGTTGGTGAACTTCGTTAACAAATCTCGGTGTCGTGCTTGTGCTTGTGATGATTGATTGGTCCTCCGTCGATTGATATGCGACTCAGATTATTTTTAACAAGGAGAAGGATGGGAGAGATGGCAGTATGGCAAAAGAGAGCAACTAGTTAGCGGGGACCCACCCGCGCGTCTCCTTTCTGCGGAGGTCACTTTTGGCGCGCTTCAGAGCCGCTACATGTCGCGCTTTGACTGCATCCAGCGCGAAGCAACAACTGTGACTGCGTGTGTATTGTGGTTGTACCTGTGTTTGTTCTTGTGGCTGCGCATGGACCTGTGGCTGTGCCTTGAACTGTTCCTCGCGTTGTGGCTGTTGCACGGACTATGACTCGGGGTGTGGCTGAAACTGTGGATGTGGCTCGGACTATGGCTCGGGGTGTGGCAGGGGCTGTGGCTGAAGCTGTGGATGCGTGTTTGGCTGTAGCTGCGGTTGTGCGTCCGGAAGGCGCCACGTGTCAAACGCGGAAGAGCTAAAAAAATCTGAAACACACCAAAACGTGACATTTGACGCGCTTGGAATGCGTGCGGGTCATATCTGTAAGGGGTATCTCTCAACTAGTGATTGACATGACACAAGCTTTAGTTTTCTAATTTTTTAGCCAATTTTAGTTCTTTTTATGAATGAGCCAGGTTGTAGTACCAAGGAGGGACCCCAGCTAGTGGGCCGATTCTTTGGATGGCGGCCCACGCGAGCAGTTTAGCCCATGTGGGAGTATTCATACAAGAACGCGACCCCGATCCGTTCTGGTTCTAGGGTTCTTACCAAACAAACAGAGGGACGGACGGCGGTAGCGAAGTAATTAGTAGATCGATTCTTCCTTGAGAAGCGTAGGAGGGAGGGAGATGGAGGTGAGCGTGGAGATGGAACCCAGGAAGCGGCCTAGGAAAGCGAGTGGAAAAGCTGCCAAGGCTGAGGCGGCGGCCGTTGCGGAAGCTGCTAGGGCGGCGGCGGCGGAAGAAGAATCAAGGTCCAGATTCGCAATGGTTACAGAGATGTGTGAGAAGTTCAAGCGAAAGATGGCAAACCCTCCGACGGCCGAGGAGCTGCGGGAGCGGCAGGAGAGCTGGGACAAGTTCTGCAGCGAATCCTGGGAGAGGTTCCGCGATCGATGGATCGACGTTTGGTCCTACGGCGGCAACATTCCCTTCGAAGCCGTCAGTAAGAAGCCATTATTTCTTCAGTTTCCTTCCTTCTTGCCAGGATCGATTCTCGATTTATTGCTCTTGTACTAATATACTGTACTTGGTATGATTGATGGATGCAGCGGCAGTACCAAGCATGCGTTTCACGGATGCCGACTTCAGGAATCCTGATTTCCCGTACCATGTCTTGCCGGATAACACGCTGCAGGTCGTTTCGGTCCAAGTTAAAGACCTAACCGGTGGTTTAGAGTGGCCGCTTCAAGTCTATGGTCATGTCGCCGTACGTGATCAGGTGGATCGCAAGCGCAATATTGTTTTCAACCGTCAAAGAGACGACTGCCAAATCATCAACGAGCAGGTTTGTGATACATGGATGGATTAGAATGGAAAAAGTAGCAATGACAACAATTCACTATATTCTTGTGCCTCACCAAACATCCATTATCAAACCCATAAGCTAATTCGTGACTAAAGACAAGTGTTTCTGCACAAATTTGTCGTAATAAATACTCATCGCAACTTAAGTTTAGATATATGTAAATCTGCTAGTATATTTTGCCGAATGGCTTCGAAGAAAACAATATGCTAAACAAACATATACCATCTCAAAGCCAATCATGATGGATATGCTCAGTTGTGCAAAAAATTCTATGTAATGTGCCACTGTTTGTAGCGCACTTGCAGGTCTTCAGATTAGATGCTTTCCTGTGTTTTGAGTGTACAGTTTTCTTATTATTGTTCCTATTATTATGATGATGAAGTTTTTGAATTATTATTTCCAGCCGCAAAGTCATTAGGCAGACATTTATTTCATCACATTGTTTATGTTATGCAATTCACATCTTTATGGTATGCACTTCTCCAGTCAACGCACAAGTCCCCTCTTTTTTTTTCCTTCCAACATACAAATACTAAATTTACCTCTCATTTTTGGCTCTGTTTTATTTATTATTTGTTTAATTTCGGTCCTACGAGCTGAAGGATTTGAAAGATTTTAACATGTTTATTTCCTGTCTGAGATTTGTTGGCTCTTGCGTACTGGCAAATTATGCAATTTAGTATCTTTATATACATGAATTATATTTCAGTGGACAACTTAAGAGATAATTATATATCAATGCTCATACTTGAACAATTTAGCAATGTTGAATTGAATATAATCCTCTGCGGTCTTATTATTGAAAGATGAATTATGCTCCATTCAATGCACGCTCGCCTTTTACCAATGCTGGATGGATTGAATAAATTCCATTCTATGTAGTCTTATTGTTAGTAACAGAAACATTATTGTTAGATCGTTCACTCAAGTAGTTGTAGCCTACCCCAACTTGTTTGGGACTGACAGATTTTGTTGTTGTTCACTCAAGTAGTTCATTGATGCATGCAGGATTCATACCTAACACTGACAGGTCCTAGCCGTGGTGTTGTCGTGACGCATGATCACTCACATTTGGAGGTTAAGCTCAGAGTGAAGGGTGCTACTGAATCTGAAGATAAAGATTTAAACAAATTTGTGGATTCATACAGGCTGGGATGCTACCTTCCTATTGAGTACACCAGCAAGCTTTGCACAGTGGAGATGCAATACTACATTGCTCTTAGGTCTGTGGAGGCCACGATTTTTGTCCGAGTCTTTAAAGGGCGATGGCCACATGGTTTTCGAGGTGTATTGACTGCCAGTACCAAGAAGAACAGGGACATCCAAATCTCACTGCTGGATCTTAACGACGATGAATTGCCTGTTGATGCTGATGGCTTTGTCAAGCTATCAAGGCGTGTTATTTGCGTTGAAAAGGATGGGAAGCTGGGGCTGTCTATCTTTGAACGTGGTGCTGACGGTGAGAAAAAAGGGCAAGAGATAGCTGGAATATGGGTTGCAGCTGAAGAAGCAGGAAGAGCTACTCATTACATGCCTGTGGACAAGCTTGACTGCTGGATGCAAGTTACTGTCGCCTGGTCTCTTTTCACCTTTTGATTGAATCCTCTGTGGCTGGTTATATTTATGTCAAATGTGGCTCGTTTTCTTTCGTTGCTAGCTACTTCCTCTGTTTCATATTAACTATCGCTAAAATGAGTATATCTAGAATTGACCACATCTAGATACATCCGTTTCGTTGACAATTAATATGGAGCGAAGGAAGTATGAATGTAATGTTCTGGGTGATGTGGCTTCAATTAGTGTGAACGGTTCGTGGTTTGTGTAGTAACTACTAACTTTGGGCTTTGTATGGTCAAAGTTGGACACCTTTTATATATTCTCGGACTTTTAATTCTGCTAAGAGCATCACAAATTATTACTAATTGTTCAGGCTAAATGTTTGGTTGGCTAGCTTGGTCACTGTCTGAATAGATTCAATTAGACGCGGCATATCCAAGACCAAACACTTGTGTTGATAATCAGAAAATAGGCTTTTGACCCCCTTTATAGATAAAGGATTGTAATAAAGTACACGGACGATCGATATAGGATGGTAAAATAGCCCTTTTACAAAGTTGATCTTAAGATACTCGACGCACGTAGGTTGTGGACCACCTTTCGGGGCCGCCGCCCCAGCATCTATGTTGACAGATAGTGTTTGTCGGTCTCGTCTCAGCACCCTCGACACCGGTGGGAAGAGCGACAACAAGACATCACCTCTCCACCCAACATCAGCCTCAAAGTCTGAGTGGGCGCTTCCATCATCGGAAGCACCCATGCCTACGTCCCTAGCCAGTTCCAACGAACTAGGGGGGGGGGGGGGGGGCTCTTGGGTTGCCGACGGCCACCGAAGAGCCGACCCAAGCCATCTGACCGAGCAAGCTCTCGCGATGCCAAGTTCTAGGCCACCGGTGCCGACCACCACCTGCTAGCATCGTGCCCGCGGGCACCTCTCGAGCCAAAGCTTGTGATGAGATGGATAAGGCTAGTGGCAAGTAATGAGATGGATAAGCTGCATGTTGAGATAAATATGATAATGAAAATAAACTTCTTGGGTATTTAGGATTAGAAAAAATTGTAGCTAGCCTCGCTAACCCTGGATCTGACAGCGGAGAAGAACACACTGGTTCTGGGCACATAGATGCGCACGAGTTAGCTAGCTAGTAGTAACCTTAACTTTTCAAGAAAAAAACTGTTATGCTAGAGCATTCCCTTGGATATAAATTATAATTAAGGAAAAGTTGGAAATGCGTAAGAAAAGATATATGAAGAAACGAAACTGCAATCACAAACAATAATACACATATAAAAGCACTTTGATGATCGCATGGTGGTAGGAGCAAGTGGCAGTGGCTCAAGTATCTCTCAGTTTGGGTACTATCATGATTCCATGAAGCCTTACACTGCTCCATGGTCACCGATGCATTGTCACAGGTGAACACGCTGAACACTAAAGACTTGTTAATTACATATAGATTCAAGAAGCCAATACTCATATTCAGGAAACAGTGACTTCCATACCGTAAAACTGAGTGAACACTAATGAGTTCTAGATCAAAATCATTCACATATATACTTATGTTTAACATCAAGGAACCATAACATATTTGATCCCACAAAGCTGAGTTCTGATAGAAACAGACTATTTGACAAACAAACAAACAAACAAACAAACAAACTGATGCAAAATGGCTAAGAAGGAATATGGGAATTTAAATGAGTCTATTGCAATCTAAAAAAAAAGTGTATTGCGAGACGAAGTGTTCTGCACAAACACCCTCAGGTCACAGATATCAAATCTGAAGATTCATGAGAAAAAATTACTTCTTATTCGAATATGGAAAATAAAATAACAATAGAGAAGGAAAACTGGGTTTGTCACCTCATCGTAATACATAACTGAGATGGTTCTCTAAAAAAAAATTAAGTCAACAGAGACCTCATAGAGCAGCAGAATTATATGTATTCACTTTTCCATATGAACATGCAATATATGAACCAATATGCCGATCTGTTTAATCAACTACCATTGACTCAGTCATCATGCTATAAGAAACCATGTACTCCGTACTCTTGTTTTAATCCAACTACCATTTTTCTTTAGGAAGGACAGTAGGTTCCCTACTACATAATTTTACTCAATACTAACACAAAAACATTGTTTTAACAATTCATTTAGCAGAACTACACTTTCGTAGGCATAACATTTAGTAAAACTCCACCCACACAAAAAAAATGTGTTCGACTGAGTAACTTGCATGTCAGTACAAGGACATGATGATGATGTGATCCAACACGATTTATCCATCCATTACAGTACTAAAATCATTTTTCTTCGCTAAACATAGGCATATATCTTAAGAGTAATATGCTTACATGCATCCTCTTTATCAGTACACAGGAAGGCAAGGCGAAATGAGTTAACATCAACATAGCAACATGAAAGGCCTCAGCCCTTCATCAAGGTATTTTAATTATTTTGACAATCGACTGCACCAACATAAATGGGAAAAGAAATGTGGATGCAACCAAGCTAAGCATCTGGTCTTATCATATACAACAAGACAACGCAGAAGTTGATGGCCTGTTATATTTGTCACTGTAGGCCATTCCATGCCATTGTAGCAATATCTTTTTGACTTGAACTAGCAGGAGCGCTGCATTTTTCATATAAGGAGGGGGAATAACTGTACAGGGCTAGTCTCAGAGTCAGAGGATAGGGCTAGCAGGAGACAGAAGAACAGGAGGGGGGAGCAAAGGAGGAAAACAAAAAAAGTGGTTGGGAAAGCTACGTCTCGCGCCAAGCAGCCCTAAAGGCCATTGTAGCAATATCATTGCACAACATGGGAGCATCACAGCACTTGGAATGGGCTTGCACCAGTGCCTAGTTATTTAAGCCTGAAATTATTTTTTAATCACATTACGTGCACCCAGACTAAACAGGCAACAAAAAACAAGTTTGCATGTTTTCTCACTATTGGTCATGGATGTACACCACATAATTATGGCAACATCACGGTTTAGCAATACTTCCATATACAGTCAGTTGCTAAACCCAGAAAAAGTGAACTGAAAACTAACGGTAAAGAAGCAACAAGGGGGAGAATCCGACAACCAAGGTAGCAAGTGCTCTATAAACTGTGACTGCTTTTATTTGAAATTTACTTTTTCTTACATACACCAAAATGTAAAAGCACAATGAGTAAATTTTCCTCTTTAATCCATATGCCCAGGTTTAGATTCTCATGAACCTTATTTTACATCGGCACGTCTTTGGAATATGAAATTGAGAATATTACTGAACATAAACATCACGTTTTGCGGAAAAGATTATTAGCTAACTAATGCCTTTTGTCTTTCAATCATTTGGAACCCAAATGTGAACTTAAGGCCACCCGACCTACCCCCTAGCATGATAAGGATATTAAATCCCACTCTCCTTGTCCAAGCAAATCAACATTAACAGATCCTAAAATCAACTCCAGAATATCTTATAGGATATGTATGGTTGGTGGCAAACTGCAATGTTCATGTTATGTTAAAAATGGACCTATAAAGTGTAGACAAACATAACGTGGGAATACAGGAAACAAAAAACAAGTAATGAATCCAGGGTAGCTGATCTCATCTGCCAATTCCTGAATAAAAGTATGCAAAAGGTTGACGAACTGGAAAAAACTTGGCATAATTCAAGGCACCTACAGCATATATTACCTCACTCATAACAAGGAAAATAAGTATTGTTTGCAGTCATAGGCATTTTAGGCTACTTGAGCATGTTGATCAATGCCTTTATTTCAGGTTCACATTTTCTTTTGACCAAAAATGTTAAAATTTAAAGTGTCTGCAAGAGCCTTGAGAGAAGCAGTGGACTTCTTTTCAAACATGGGAGAAACAGTGGACTTCTTAATATTTAGATTAAACGAGAATGACTGGAGTATCAATTTGCAAGATTTAAACGTGAGCATGCAAAAATGCTTCATCAGCAGACACTCTTACGAATTGGATACAGTGAGGGTGATGCAGCAGATAATGGTACCGATGTTAGTTATAAAAAAAATAGTACACAAGCATATAGATTAAATAATGCACATTAGTTTACTTTAGTCGGATGTCTTACCTTTCGTCGTCGAAAGAAGCAACCATCAAGTTCAATAGAAGTGAAGAAATCAACCCTTCGGTGCCCTTTAGTTTGTCATAGTAAAGGTCCCTGAAGGGATACTTCAACTAGAAACAGCTCTCTGATACTTCAACTGCACAAATAATGGCCACCATTCAGGCATTCACAACCCACATACCCCCGTCCATTAATAAAAAGACGAAAAAAAAACCATCAAGAAGCAGTAACAGACACTGACCAAGTATCAACAGTTTCTCAGTGACTGGGTGTCTGTGGCAAGAGTATTTGCCATGACATAGTAAGCGGCAAAAAGCAGCTGACCAAGTATCAACAGTTTCTATGGCTGGGTGCCTGTGACAAGAGTATTTGTTATGATATACTAGTAATAAGCGAGAAAAGGCAGCAAGATTCAATAGCTCAGCTCAAGCAAGCACCGGATCAACCTGACAAGCAACAACAAAAGGAATGGCAACATTAAAAACAGGAGAACAAGTTCTGAAGAAAGTTCACAATATCATTCTGGTCAGAGGGACATAAACACTAGATAACAGGAACACATTATCCAAACCATCTTGTTGTTTTTCCTGTCAAACAAAAGCAAAAGCATAGCAACGCAATACAATGCAGAAATAACCAAGTGCATAACATAATGATACGGTCTCGATTATACACCATGAAGGAAACAACATAATTCTTTCCAAAAGTGTAATAATGAAACTTGCAACTTTAGTGCTCAACACAAACTAAACTAAACTTGCGACTTGACTGTTGGCACACGGCGGTACAATCAGACTGAAACCCATCTCGCAATCAAACTCCTCATCACCTTCTTCCTTCTCCTCTCCTCCTTGGGCATGCAGGAGGAGCAAGCTTTCTGGGCAAATTAAAGAAACAGGTAATGTGTGAGTAACTAGATTGGTACAGAATTAGGTTCTATTACGATGCAAACATAATTAGTTTACTTCCCTTTCCCTTTGATTTAAGTAATACGTGGGAAATTAAAGAACAAACCTGGTCACTCATCATCAGATAATGCCGGATCATTAGGGAATCCTGGGTCCTTGACTTGAAGTCCAGGATTATTTCTCGTCTTCTGCAATCTTGTGAGCACCCACCCACCCTCCGGAGCTGCTATCTCCTCCACGCGCATTAATAGGCTTAGGTGTCCAGATTCTTCATCTTCTGAGATAAGTTGTTGAAAAGTCCTGATAGGCGCCGTAGTTTTCGCGAATTTTTCACCGATACGTGGCACATATTTTCCCTTGAACGCAGAAGATAAAACCTGAGTACAGTCCTTGCTCCAGTCTCCAAGTGAGGTCCAAGCCAATCCAGTTGGGAGTTCCTTTCCAGGGACTTTACAGTCAAGATCTGTTGGTTCTTCATTTCTTATGATGCGATTCTTCACTTCCAAAAATACCCAAATGATGCGCCTTGCCTCAGACAGAACTACCGCAGCAGACAGAAACGCTTCTTTAAGTTCCTGTGTGTTACCAATTTCCGGATAATTCGCAAAAGTGTCAAAGATATTCATAAACGTTGCGACTCCACCAATGAGAGGCCTACATGATGTTTAAGATGAGAGCAATGATTGGTTAAGCACATGAACACACAATTGAGCTGATGAGATAAAAGATAATGCTGATAAATGTACTCACTTCATGACATAGTCTTCTCGGAATGGGAGCTTTATTGAACCTTCTTGAATAAAGAAAGGGATTGGAAACTCTTTCTTGCTGCAGTAGTACCAGTTGGTCCAGCGTCCATCCATATACCTCCTAAACGCCAACATATACCCATCATAGTCCCTAAAAAGAAACTGGACCCTCACCCCATGATATTGATGTTTGCCTTTGCGGTGGAACCTCATCTCAACAACATAGTAGCTATGTCCCCATTTTGTCCGGTCACCGTAGTTATAGGGCTTTGGACAGTTGTGAGGATTTGGGATGGGTGTAATTGGCTTTTTCATGTAGAGGCCAGGGGCTAGAGCTTCAGCTCTCGTGTTGATTGCTTTGATGACTCTATCATATTCAACTTCCAATTTTTCTGCTCCCAAGTTAAATTTGAGTACGGGGACATCCTATAATGCAAGAAACAGATTCAAATCACATATTTGTTGTATTGCCGGGGAAGAGACAATAGTGATACAAAAAAAGATGTAATAGTTCCATGATTCAAACATTGATGTAAATAAGAATAGCAACAAAGTAAAACTGGCATCTCGCTGCTGTCATTAAACGGAACCCTGCCAAAGGAAATACATGACCAGGAAAACTCCATTACTCATGTACAACAATTTGCAAACAGATGCGTGCTTACATATATCACAAAGTGCCTATGGCCGGTGGCTTACACTCATAAAGCAACTGATTTTTGGAAAAGGAGCAAGCTTGTGAGGTAAATGTAAGGTAAATGCAGGGTAGCAGAGGGAAAAAAATGAAGATTCTTGCAAGAAATTGATGTGAGCATGCAGATGCAGGCAGATTGTTTGAATAAAGAGATCCCAGGACGAGCGAGCCATTCCAATTGTGGAGAAACCCAAACGCCAGTAGTCAATCAAATCATCTAATTTCTCAACCGATTTCATCATCAGATTTCGGGATCTTCAGATTTAAGTAGGTACTGTACTACTTTGCTAAGCTCAGAGACAGGGACCCTTGGTTCTTGGACAGACAAACTTACCCAAGCCATGAACACAAGAAAGAGCAAAGGTGAGAAGGCGCGGCCGAGCTTAGCTACGTGCTACTCTTACGGCACAAAGGTTGAGATTGTGCAAGAAGGCAAGCTCACCCTGAGTTTTTGTTGCAGAGGCGCGCAAATAGGCAGGTCTCGCCCGAAGACGAGCTTCGTGGTCACCTCCTCGACGCCAGCGGCCGGCGCCGGCGCCGGCGGATCCGCATCCGCCCCGGCTCCTCCCCTTCCCCTCCCCCTCCGACCCAGCATCTTGGTCCGCCGGCGGCAGCAAAGACAAGGATTTTCTTGGTGTGGATGGATGGGTGGGTGATGAAGCAGGCGGTGGGATCCCGGAATGGGGGGAGCCGGGGAGGGAGGGAGGGAGGGAGCGTGATAGTACTAGCTAAGCTAGCGTGGCTGCTGCCGTCCCGTCGGGGTGCGTGTAGTGTAGGGGTAGAGGAGGGGGTGGAGAAAGCCTGCAAAAGCATGCAGTGCACAGTGCAAAGACATGGACGAAGAGGTGGATGGAACGGGAAGCGCAATGTGCCTGCAACTTTGGCAAGCCAGAGAAGAGAGAGAGCGGCAAATGGGTATGAGCAATAAATTCTGTCATTTTGTGTTTGGACCAACCCAATGAAAATCTTTGGCTTCTCCTGGAAGATACCTCCTCTCCTCTCCTCTCCTCGCCTCACTCTACTCTGCCATGGCCGGTCAAAGGCAAGATTTCTACTATAGCTCTTGTTGCTGCAGTCCTGCTCCTTCCTACGTACGAAACAGCGAGCGGAAAGAGCCCGGTTTTTGAAAAGTTCATAGTTTAGCTTTTTTTTTAACTCTATAAATAATTATATATATGGATGTATACTACATGATTTATAGATTTTTATGATAAAATGTGTTTTAATGTGAGCTACAAGTTCATGATTTTCTAATACATGTACTGTTCACTGTAGCATACCACTTTATGTTTCTTTTTCTTTTTTTGCAAACCACATCAAAACGTATTGAAACATGAACTTTTTTTATAAAGATGAAGTAAACGGCAGACACGGGAGGTGTCTTGGCGGACTTTGGAGGATGAACAGCCGAACGAGACTTTCGCCGGAGTAGTCTCACCTGACGGTGCATCGGCGGATCACCTAGAGAGGTCATCTTCGCCCATCACTTCAGTTCCAGCCGACAGGTGGCCAAAGCCCGGATAGAGTTACTTTGGAGGACGTCATCGCTTTTGAGGGGAGTCCGGAACCTATGTCCGATGACAGACGGTTTAGTCACCAGATCCAGGCTCAACCGGATGCAGACGAGACATACAGTTGGGGCGCGCGATGAGGGCCGTCAAGCTTTGAGACATCAAAGCTAATGCAGGTATGTCGATTAATACTAGTTGTTCCATTTTACATTTTTTGTCAAACATGAAATTATTGACAGAGCCAGCAACTTAGGGATTCTCTAGGTAGTAATGACAAATAAACCGCAAAATCCATTCATGATATGTTAGATTTAGAAGCGGATAGAGCTATGGAACTAATTCAAAATATAGCGGCAGTGAAACCAATGAATGAGGCCGATATTAATAATCTTGGAGTTAACGCGCTTTAGAGTCCCTGTGAGGATTTGGTTCCCACATAGGGCTTAGAAAGCGAAGATGATAATGTGGTTTTAGAGGGGTATGTGGCCCCTTTACAACCAGCGGTAATTCAGACTAATGCCATTGAGCATCTTGACGCAGCGGTGTTGTCGGATAAACCAAAAAACACATGGAAAAGGAAGGTTTATCCTACATCCGCGGTGCGTAGGAGTATGATAGTTAGGCAAAAGAAAAGAATTCCATGATGAAACATGACAAGGATATTCTGGAACAGCAGAGGTCTAGCGGGCTTGACTAAAAAAATATTCCTTAAAGATACATCGGTAGATAAATAATTAGATTTTATGGCATTGCTAGAGACGGGTAGAGATAATTTCACTACAAAGTTTTTAAACGCTATTTCCAGTGGGACTGAGTTTGATTGGCATTGTCTACCGCCAAGAGGTAAATCTGAAGGGTTCTTACTTGGGGTGAAGTGCGAAACTTTAGAGGTTTTAAATGTGGTTCATGGTGATTTTGCTGTCAATTTTCGTGTAAGATAAAAAAATCACGGCTTCAAATGGGCTTAGGTGGCCGTATATGGGGCGGCTCAGCCTGAACTTAAGGCTGAATTCCTCGTAGATCTGGTGAGAATTTGCAGGGATGAAAGACTGTCAATTATGTTTGAGGGAGATTTAAATATTATATGAAGGCAAGACGAAAAAAATAATGACAATTTCGATGAAAGATCGTCTTTCATGTTCAACATGATCATTGAGAGTCTTGACTTGAGGGAGATTGACCTCACTGGTAGGCAATTTACATGGGCTAATTCCCTACCGACTCATACGTACGAGAAACTGGAGAGGGTTCTCACTAGTGTTGAGTGGGCACAGAAATTTCCTTTGATAACGGTTCAAGCTTTACAGAGGGACATTTTTGATCACACCCCGTTGATGGTCAATTCTGGGGAAGCAACCCATGTGGGAAACAGAAGTATTTTCTCTTTCGAATTAGGATGGTTCGAGAGGGAAGGCTTCATGGATCTCATTGAGAAAGAATGGGCCAGGGAGCTTGGTGGGTCTTCGTCAATAGAGAGACGGCAAAAAAATAGACATATGCGCTAGTACTTGAGAGGTTGGGCCAAAAATCAAAGTGGCATTTATAAAATCGAAAAGTAAAGAGTGATGCAAACTATTAATGCGCTTGATGGAAAAGCGGAACCCACCCTTCTTAATATGGTTGAGTGGAATATTAAGAATGAGACTGAAAAGAAACTACAATCTCTCATGAGAGAGGAGTGAATAAAATGGGAACTTAGAGCAAAGGTCTCTAAGATTTTTCCAAGGTTATAATAACACCCAGTTTTTTCACTTGATCGCTAATGAGAAACATAGAAAGAAAAATATAATTCAGCTTGAACAAGATGAAGGTACAATTGTAGGACATGAGAACCTAAAACTGTACATCTCTAAATATTATAAGAAGCTTTTTCGAGCCCCCGAAGAAAGCTATGTATCTCTAGATGGGAGTGCGGCCGGGCATATACCTCAACCAACGATGAAGAGAATGAGGTACTGTCTGCTCCTTTCCGCAAATGAAACATAATAAATACCCCGGGCCAGACGGTTTCCGACGGAATTTTATAAGAAATGTTGGCATATCATAAAGCGAGATCTTATGCCTATGTTCCATGATTTGTTCGCAGACCACCTACAACTTTTTCACCTAAATTTTGGAACAATAACGTTGTTGCAAAAAAAGGTGGACGCTATTCGCATTGAGAAATTCGGACTGATATGTCTTCTCAATGTTAGTTTCAAGATTTTTACTAAGGTCGATGCGAATAGGTTAACGCAGATAGCCCATTCCATGGTGCAACCAACTCAATCTGCTTTCATGCCAGGACGGCACATCCTAGAAGGGGTGCTTGTTTTGCATGAGATGCTTCATGAAATTCATATGAAGAAACTAGATTGTGTTATCTTCAGATTGAATTTTGAGAAAGCTTACGATAAGGTCAAATGGCCCTTCCTACAACAAGCCTTACGTATGAAGGAATTCAATGAATCTTGGAGATTCCAGGTAGATTCATTCATACAGAAAGGCAGTATTGGGATAAAGATCAATGATGACATTGGACACTTCTTCCAAACACATAAGGGGGTACGACAAGGAGATTCCATGTCTCCTGTGTTGTTCAACATTGTAGCAGATATGTTGGCAATTCTCATTGGATGGGAAAAATATTGTGGCCAAGTAGGAGGACTTGTTTCCCACCTTGTAGAGGGGGGCATCTCCGTACAACAATATCTAGATGACACAATAATATTCATGGAACACGAACTCGCAAAAGCTAGGAATATGAAGCTTGTGGTGTGCCTATTCGAGCAATTGTCTGGACTAAAAATCAATTTCAACAAAAGCGAATTGTTCTGCTTTGGGAGAGCGAAAGAGGAACAAGACGAATATATATAACTATTCGTATGTGAGATGGGATATCTATCGTTTAGTTATCTAGGAATCCCCATCCATCATAGGCGTTTAACGAATAAGGAATGAAAAAGTATAGAGACAGATTTTAAAAAAGACTAAGTTGTTGGAAGGGCAAGCTAGTGCCATACGGAGGCGGGCTGGTCCTGATCATCTTGGTTTTGACTAGTTTGCCCATGTTCCTTTTATCCTTCTTTGAAGTTTCAGTAAGGGTACGAAAAAAACTAGACTTCTATCGATCCTGGGTTTTTTTGGCAAAGTGATGAGGCCAAAAGGAAATATAGATTGGCTAGATGGGATATTAGGTGTAGACCAAAGGAACATGGTGGGTTAGGGATCGAAAATTTAGAAGTGAAGAATAGATGTCTGCTTAGCAAGTGGTTATACAGGCTATCTGTTGAGACCGATAGTATGTGGGTACAAATACATGTATGGCTAGGTGATATGCCTCTGGCTATGCAATAGCCTTCCTTATATAATATTGTACAACATAAGTAGGATTATGTTGACATAGTATTAAATTATGTATCGCTTAATATCCATTTTAGGAGATCCCTAGTAGAAAAATCGTTGGGATGCTTGGTTGCTACTGGTCCGTAGGTTGATGAACGTTCAACTCAGGATAATACAATTCGTTGGAAATTAAGTATGACGGGAGTGTTCCTAGTGAAATCTATGTATCTAGACTTAATTGCCACCGGGCCATTGTCGAGGTCACTGCACTTTTGAAAGATTAAAGTTCCACTTCGGATTAAAATCTTAATGTGGTTCGTTCATAGAAGAGTAATTCCCACCAAAGATAATCTGGTAAAAAGGAACAGGGTTGGTAATACAAGATGTTGCGTTTGTGATCACAATAAATCGATTAAACACTTATTGCTTGAGTGTCCTCTTGCGAAATTATTATGGCGATCAATACATATTTCTTTCAACGTGAACATTCCTACTAGCATACACACGTTATTTGGGACGTGGCTTAACGGAATGGATAGTCCCATAGCCGAACATATTCGGATAGGGATACGTGCTTTTATTCTGGGCTATTTGAAATACTAGAAATGATTTGATCTTTAATGAAACAAAATTCACGAATTTGTTGTAGGTTATCTACAAAGCTACAACCTTGGTCCGTATGTGGTCGTTAAACTTCTATTACAGTTTTTGGGCGAAAAAATATCCATTACAGATCCTGCAGATTTTTTTTGTCTAGCACCCTTCAAGATACCCCTCGTAGCTAAGGTATCCAATTTTGGATCCGATTTTTAAGTCAGACTGAATAACCACACGACACGGCTGTTGGCAAGAGAGAAATATCAGCCCAGTTGTCATCGAACCGGGGTCGGACTCGCCAGAATGCGATAAAAACTGCACCAAACTTGTTGAACAAAAAAACAAGGTGAAGGATCTGCGCTGGGAGACCACGGCGGAAACGATTAGTAGTCGTGCTTCTTGGCACCAAACTTGTTGGGATCTCCAAGGATGTGGTGGGGGAAAAGACAAAGGTCATGTTCGGATGTCCTCCGCTCCTGGAGCAGAAGGAGCGGAGCGGGCCAATTCACGCCCAGTTTTGCGGAGCGGCTACAACCGGGCTTCGTTTTTCTTCGGGAGCGGAGCTGAGTGGTGGGGTTCTGAACAGGTTCAAAAAACACCCACATGTGTTCCTTTAGTGTTCACTGGATATATTTCAGAGCTCCCATAAAATTGTTTTGAAGTATACCTTAAACTGTTTTTATGGTACCGATTCTAAATGGGTCCATTAGAAATGCTCTTATATTATTATTTTTGGCGGGGATTTTTTTTGATAAAGGGCTTTATTACTTAAAAGGTTTAAGTAAGTACACCCGGCCTCTGCATAACTAGGATGCACACAGCCGCAAGTCGCCAAACCATAGAAAATAAAAGAGTATGCGACAAAGTACAAGAATTATCGTCACTCAAGGAAGCTCTATGCGTAGGTCACGCGGCCACCCATGTTGGATAAAAATATCCCTCGCCACCGCTTCCAGTCGTGCACACGCCTCCATAAAAAGGCATCGATATTCCACCCGTTGTAAGATGGACCACGAACGGAGAATACCCGTGCATCGATAGAGAACCTGCAAACAAGTGAAATTTTTATCAGAAAAGATCTTGTCATTTCTACATAGCCAGAGCGACCATATTACGGCAAACGCTCCTACCCTAAGAATGGTTTTAATCTTACTATCTATCTCGTTCAGCCAATTGCCAAAGATATTAGCAACGGATGTGGGTTGATATAAGTTTGAAGCCATTTGGATAGCATACCAAATAGAATGGGCAACCTTACAGGTGAAGAATAGGTGTTTTATTGTCTCATCGTGAGCACATGAAACACAGTTCTTACTCCCTTGCCAGTTGCGCTTGACAAGATTATCTTTCGTTAGAATGACACCTTTTCGAAGATACCATGCAAAGACTTTAATCTTTAGAGGTATCTTCATTTGCCATATTTTAACATTATTATCGACTGGTAATTCAGGTTGGACAAGCGCCCTATACATAGAATGAACAGAGAATTTTCCATTCCTATTGAGATTCCATCGAAACTCATCTTGACCTTGAGACAGCTGCACTACCGCTAACCGTTCTAGCAAGGCATTCCAAGACGTCTTGGACCGATTAAGTCTCTCCTGAATGCGACATTAGGGGGCGATTCCTGCATAACCGTGGCCAGCGTATCTCCCTTATGTCGCACAATGGTGTATAGGGCCGGATATTGATCTCGGAGTGTGGCATTTCCTAGCCATATATCCTCCCAGAATCTTATCTCCGACCCATCCTTAATCTTGAAAACCCCAAAGCGATAAAAGTCTATCTTTGTCGCCATGAGACCTGCCTAAAAATGTGAATCTCCAGGCTTTCATACAACCTGAGATAAAAATGCTCTTATATTATTATTTCTGGCGGGGATAGAAATGCTCTTATAAGCCGAGTGTGTTTCCCAATAAGGGCGGAGAGCCTTCTCTACATCTGAGTGTTATAAGCCAAGAGTCATTACCGTGCCATGGGTATTTTAGACACCACTCGACATACACTGCTATATGCCGAATGCTCAATACATTGCCTACGGCTCAGAATTGAAGAAGGCAACTAGTGTTTTTTTCTGTATTGACATACGTAACATTGCATAACTAAAAAGACAAAGCATTGCATTGATATACTTTTGGATACAGAACCACAGTTGCCATGTAGTACACATCATAAACGTCGGTAGAAATATCAAAGTACAGCAACGGATTAATCATATAAAATATATACGGATGCTGACCCAGTTGCTCTGTGCACACATCACAAACCACGGAAGAAAAACCAAAGTAATAATCATATAGTAACATACTTATAGTAGGGACACATGCATATTCAATCGTCCGAATCAGTATCTGCCTCCTGAGAGGCTTGGAGAAGAAGGTCCTCAATCGACAGTTCACCGGACTGGAGCTGGAGCTGCTCAAGAAGATTATTTTCATCCTCTAACACCTGGGACACATAAGTAGATTTAGAGTTCAAAGCGTAGACGGAGAGCAGAAATATGATGGTGGAAGGATGCGCGGTCAAGGGATTGCAAACAAAGGTGGGCAGGTCCTCAAGCAGCACTTCACCGGACATCATCTCCCTACTCACGCTCACGCTCACGCTGCTCTGCCCTTGTACCACCCCATGCTGGAGATGATATATTTCAGTGTACGGCGAGAATAATTGGGGCGTCAGGTATATGCAATTGGCTTCAATGGTCGGAAACTTATCGGCGTCCACAGAGAGGCACCTGGAACAACCGCTCATAAAAATGGCACGGCTGCCGATGCTATTCACTTGCTCCAGCTTATTATTTCTGTCCTTGTCCATCTTGAAAACCTCCATGCGGCGATTCTCAAGCTTGAAGATGACCAGCGTGTCTCCGGCGGCGGATTCCGCCACAAAACATCCCGGCCAATCAGCAATGCCAATCATGCTGTCAGGGTATTCGGCCAACGGGGTCATCAGATGGGCGATCTTGGCGACCACCGTGGCCGGAAGCGGCGGCAGCACATTGTGATGGCCGTCGATGGCGACACACCCCTGGACGGCCTTTCTGATCATATGATCATCAGCGTACTTCTTCTTGTACCTTACGAACTCTTGGCTGCAAGGATTGGCCCAGTACAGCTTGTTGGAATCGCTGCAGAAGATGACGAGGTGGAGCGGCGAGGAGCCGGAGACGGCGGCCGCCATCACGTTGGGCCGGATGCGCGCCGCGAACCGGACCATGTAGCCCGTGAAGGGATTCAGGACGCAGGCGGCGTGAGGCAGTTCCTTTTCCGCCAGGACGAGAAGTCCATCGGCGGCGACAGAGACGACGTAGTAGCTGCGGAGCATCGGAATTTCCCTGCATAGGAAGCGGCCGGTCTCGGTGTTCACCAAGACGCGGTCGCCGTTGTCCTCGCCCTCGCCATGGAACGGGTAGTCCAGCATGATCCAGTTGTGCGGGCGGAAGCGGGGGTCCATGGAGTTGCTGGGGTCGGCGGTGGCGGCACGCCAGTTGTGGCAGACGGCGCGGAGGGCCATGTAGCAGTCGACGTCGGCCGTGTCCAGCAGCATACCGGCGACGCGGTGGACGAGCTCGGGCATGAGCGAGGACCAGTCCATGGCCTCCTGCGGCGGAAGCGTGGGAGGGACGAGGCGTTGGTGAGCCATGATGCGAGCAGGTTTGAGGTTTCGCGCGCGTGTACTTTTATGCTGGTCCGTGGGCGGGGAAACGACGTCTGGGCTTCCCCGGCGGCGCGCGAGTTCCCGACGGAACGAAGGGTCACTCACGCATGAGAATCAATCAAGGCGCCGTATCCATGCACGAGAATCAAGGGTTATCCTCAGGGGGGGGGGGGGGGGGGTGCACGGACGAATACGGGTCTTTACGGAATCAGTTTTTCGTTAGGGAAGATCTGATTGGATTAAAGGAAATGAGCGGGACCACCCCCGGGAAGAATTCAGGGGGGATGATTATGATTTGAGGAAGACCCTGTAATAGCCCGTATAACCCCGTTGGTTTACCATTTTTGAGGTGTGACCAGCAATCGGGCCAGAACGGAGGCTAGTCCCATTTTTATCGGATGTCCCTGAAGGGACAACGGAGGCTAGTCCGATAGCCCACTCTGCATGCGTTGTTTGCCGGTGTGGGTGCACATTGTCATGTTTTTGTCCTATTTTTGTCCATTATTCTAGTGATTTTTTCAAAACTTGTGTGTTTTTTCTTTTTGCATTCCAAGTCTTGATTATTTAGGCGACTCTTCCACTACTGAAGAATGTGCCTACGCCGAGTGACCTAGCAAACATAAGGGCACTTCCAACGCGCGTCAAGAGGTTAGTTGTGTGATAGTCGAGCCCTCGCGTCCTCCTCCTAAGGGCGACTAGGGTTTCCCAGCGCCGCCACCCCCCTCCACCCTCTCCTCCCTTGTCGCGCACCTGAGGAAGTCGCCGGCCACGTCCGCGACGCTATCAAGGAAGGTGGCGAGGACTTCGGCGATCTGCTCTAGCAACGACCATCGGAACCCAAGGTGGGGCCCCTGGACGGCGAGGCGGAGCCTCTTCTCGGCAAACGGCGCACGTGAGAGGAGAAGGCCAGAGCTCTCGTCTGCACGGGCAGCGAGGATCCCACGGACGGCAGCTGCGGCATGGTGCGGTATACCCTCTTCGCTCCAAATCAGGATTCTTGACCACCTCCCCTGCTCCCCCCCTTCGACGACTGCTTTCGGTTCGAGGTCGCGGGTCACCAGATCCGGCGTCGGTGGGGGTGCTCCCCGAGCTGGTGGTGCAGGTCGAGACCGGGGGTAACCCCCTAGGTCATCTCTGCGGCGGCGGCGTTGCTCGGCACCGCTCAGCTCCTTGGGGTTGCCGTGGTGGACTCTACTCCTCACCCCAACCATGTGTTCCCGGGTGAAAGCCCAAAACCCGCTTGGGTTGGACGGCGGCGGCGCTAGTTGTGTTGTGTCGTCTATGGAGGTGCCGCCTGGGGAAGTTATGGTGCTTCGGGCGCGCGTAGCATGGGAAGGCGGGCGCGCTGGAAATAACCAATCATGGTATCTTTTTTTCGTTGATCAAATACAAGAGTTGTTTCGTCAGTGGATGTGAGGGAAGGAGATGTCATGGAAGAGGTTGAAGCGGAAGTCATGCCTAATATCGATTAGGCTTTTGTTACCATGTGAAAAATACTACTCTTCCCGTTTTAAATTAGATGACTTTTATTTATAAACATGTCTAGATATACACGTGGACAAATAGAAATCATCTAATTTGGAACGGAGGAAGTATGTGTTTAGGTTTTGGCTCTGTGCCATCCTTATGTGTCGATTGTAGTGCTTACTAGATGATACCCTGCGCAATGATGCGGGAACTATTAACAAATAATTTAATGTTTTAAAATATGAGAAAATATAAAACTTACAATAATTTAATATTTTTAAAAATAAATGTTTAGAGTAAAAAATCTATGAAAAATTGATGAAATATCTGAAAATAAGTGTGATTTTTATTTTATTAATGTATTACCTTAAGAATATACCGGCAAGACCATATAAGATGAAAATAACGTTGAGTGGAGAAAGTGAAGACATCAAGAAAAATAGATTAGTGAGAATTAACTATTTAGATATTATAGATATATGTATGAGGGAAGAAGGTTGTTGTGTTCACAGTCTAGGGCCAACAACGAGGATACCTGTTGGAATTGATCTTAGGTTGTTGTTGACCGAAATAAAAGGGGGAGTCCTTTCCCACGTCCGTGCTTTGATCGAGGGCATCCAAAACCAACGATTGGTTTCGGTCCCCAGACACCAGCCCCTCATATATAATGAAGAGGTCGTGTAGGTCGATATGAAACAGAAAACAGGTGTTAACCCATGAGGGCTAACTACAGATCCGAAAAGGAGGGAGCTAATGGGGCTGGAAGACCGTCAACCACCGCCAGCCGCCAGTGCTGGAGGCGCTTCTGCTTCCATCTGCATCTCCCGGCTGCAGTCCCTCTTCCCCTGCGATGGAGGCTCCTGGACCTAGCCGCTGCTACTGCACATGTTCCTTAATCTCCTCATTGCAGGAGACCATCGACCTACACCAAGCCTGCATCAAGTGAGGCATGGAATTTTGGTCAGTGCCATAGATTCTTATCAACCCTCTCTATTAATCTTGTCTTAGTTGCTCTAATTCTAGGCTAAATATCCTATTACGGTAATCCTAAAGAATAATAATTATCTGAGGTTCGGTACGGGCTTATGCGGCGGCAGAGCAGGATCAGAAGGCCACAGGTTGAACTCTGGCGGGATGGGGATACAACCATCCACCTAACCAACTCAACCACAGGTTGATTCATACGCCGAGAGTTTTTCTCCTTCATGTCAAGGACAGACTAATTTGTGGGCGGTTCGGTACCGAATTTCTGTATGTGTTTAACAACCACAAACAAACCCAGTCCGGCTAATTTTCAGTCGATTGAGAATTAGCTAGGTCTTAGTCGACCGATTCACCATTGATTTTATCTTTGCTTTTAAATTCGCGGAAGGGTTCTTTGCCTCATGTTTTTTCGTTTTTTTTATTGGGCCCGTACCGGTTCGGCCGCTTTTGATGGGTTTTATACTTTTATTTGATCCGAATGCAATTGCATGTACATAAACTTGTACGCAACTGCATGTCTCATGTTAATAGAACCGGGTGCTACTGTATGTTCGTAGAACCGACCGCAACCGCATATTCATAGAATCGGGTGCAATTACATGTCCATAGACTCGACCGCAGCTGCATGTCTATAGACCCGGGTGCAACTGCATGTCCATAGAACCGGGTGTAACTGCATGCCCATAGAACCCATCGCAACTGCATGTTTATAGACCCGGGTGAAACTGCATATATGTCCATAAAATCGGGGTGCAACTGCATGTCCATAGAAACGGCCGTAACTGCATGTCCATAAACCCGGTGAAACTGCATGTCTATAGAATCGGGTGCAACCGCATGTCCACAGAACCCGACCGCATATGCATATCCATAGAACCGACCGCAACTGCATGTCTATAGACCCGGATGCAACTGCATGGCCATAGACCCGGGTGCAACTGCATATCCATAGAACCGACCTCAATTACATGCACACCCGACCGCAATTGCATGTCCGCACACCCGATCGCAATTACATGTCTGCACACCCGACCGCAACTGCATGTCTGCACACCCGACCGCAACTGCATGTCCGCACACCCGACCGCAATTATATGTCTGTACTATGGTGGCGTGTCTATATTTCTGTTTGTTTTAACATCTTGACACACACGTTCTATATGGTTATAGGTGTATTTTCCTCTACTTGTGAACTAATAATAAAATGCCTTACATGTACAACATTTTTTTCTAATTATCCAATTTGTTTTTTGCATGCGCGGGTTAAAAAAACAAGCCCGTAACAGACATGAAAACAACCTAGAAAAACAAAAGCACTTAACATGCCTAACCCATCTACAGTGACGTCACTCAACTGAGAGTCAAGACGTAGACACTTCCCAAACAAACCGGCTGAACGTAAGGAGGAAGGAGTAGATAGACAGGATCTCTTGTACGTTTCTCACATGGATCCTCGAGGCCACCCACTTCCACTCCCACCATCATCATCATCCATGCATGCATCCATGTGTCGTGCATGCTCCCACGTACGTGTCGATGACAACTGACAAGCCACCGTCCGATGTCGTCTATAAATCCAATGGCTACCTCCATGAGAGCCGCCGCGTCACGGTGGCAAACACACGGCCGGGGAGACGACACGACACGAGAGAGCCGGTAGGTGAGGCATAGCACTAGCACGGTGGAGATCATGGTTCGTCGTGCCCCTCTGCTTGCGGCAGGAATGGTGGTCGTTGTGGCGGTGGCGCTTGGGTCTGTACAGGCTTATGCGGCGGCAGAGCCGGAGCAGGAGACCGACGCCGCAGGGAACGACGACTACTTGAGGTTGAGGTTGAACCAGCCTCCGGTGGTGCGCGGCCTGTCCTTCGACTTCTACCGGCGGAGCTGCCCCAAGGCGGAGTCCATCGTCCGCCAGTTCGTCCGGGACGCCGTCCGCAAGGACGTCGGACTCGCCGCCGGCCTCCTCCGCCTCCACTTCCACGACTGCTTCGTCCAAGGCTGCGACGCGTCCGTCCTTTTAGACGGGTCGGCGACGGGGCCGGGGGAGCAGCAGGCGCCGCCCAACCTCACGCTGCGCCCCTCCGCCTTCAAGGCCATCAACGACATCCGGGACCGCCTCGAGCGCGAGTGCCGGGGCGCCGTCGTCTCCTGCTCCGACATCCTCGCCCTGGCCGCGCGCGACTCCGTCGTCGCCACCGGCGGGCCGGAGTACCGCGTGCCGCTCGGCCGCCGCGACAGCCCGCGGTTCGCGACGGTGCAGGACGTGCTGTCCGGCCTCCCCGCGCCCACCGCCGCCGTGCCGGCGCTGCTGGCCGTGCTCCGCAACCTGAACCTCGACGCCACCGACCTCGTCGCGCTCTCCGGCGGCCACACCGTGGGGCTCGGCCACTGCGCCTCCTTCGAAGGCCGGCTCTTCCCGCGGCCGGACCCCACCATGAGCCCGGACTTCCTCGGCAAGCTCAAGCGGACGTGCCCGGCCAAGGGCGCCGACGCGCGCACCGCGCTGGACGTGCGCACGCCGGACGCCTTCGACAACAAGTACTACGTGAACCTGGTGAGAAGGGAGGGGCTCTTCGTGTCCGACCAGGACCTCTTCACCAACGCTGGCACCCGCCCCGTCGTCGAGCGGTTCGCGCGCAGCCAGCGCGACTTCTTTGATCAGTTCGGCGTGTCCATGGTGAAGATGGGCCAGATCAAGGTGCTCACCGGCAACCAGGGCCAGGTCCGCCGCAACTGCTCCGCCCGCAACCCCGGCACCGCCGACGACGAAGACGGACTCCGGTGGTCCTCCCTCGTGCAGACTGTCGTCGACGCCGCCGCTGAGAGCCTCGGCTTCTAGCGTCTAGGTAGAATTGGAGTAGTAGCTGTTAACCATGCGTGTGGATCGGAATAAAAACTGAGCAGGGCGAGCCGCCATGGCCATGGTCGACGAGGCTGTGCACTGTACCTTGTCTTGACCCCAAACGCTTGTTACTACTACTACAGAGCGCACGTACGGTGACCGGTTAGTTTAATCGATCGATGCTTATGTTTGTTTTTATTCTGTTACATTTACCTGTAGTAAAATTGATAGCCCCAGACAGACAGATCGAACGACGAAAGCATAGTTGCGAGATTTTCATTTTTCTTTCAAAATTTGGAACACATCAGTCCGGTACTACCGGACTAGTACAGGTTCTTTCAACACATATACTCTTTCCGATCCAAAATAATAATAGTACTTACAAAGTTTGTACTCCTACTAATTTAATAAAAAATGAATAAAATTTATTATGGATACGTACAAGTACAGTTTAAGACCAACCAACACAGGTACTATTACGCTGTTTTGGTCTCGTTATTTCTTTTTTTGAAAAACACGATACAACGCAGACGTTTACATATACAAGTATACATTCATTCATATGAATATATACATGCACATCTTATTCCTATAAGCATCTTTGTAATACTGAATTGATACATCACTTTAAGATTAACGAAGTCATCAATTTGTCTTCGACTAAAACGTCTTCTTCATTAAAAGTACATTACCGAAAAGCCTGAAATATATTTAGGAAAATAGGAGCATCAATATCAAATGTGGAATTTAAACTCTGATAAACTGAGCATACAACTATCCATATAACCAATTCAATCACAAATTGATTCGCTAGTCTCACTATATCTATTGGCCGTTTCTCAATATATATAGTACTTCCTCCGTTTCTTTTTACTTCATGTATTAGATTTGCCTGAAATTAAAACTTGTCAAAAATTGATCAAATATATATTAAAAAAATTATTACAATATAAATTCAATATCATTAGATTCACCATAAAATATATTTTCATATTATACTTACTTGGTATTCTAGATGTTGGTCAAACTTAAAAGAGTTTAACTCCAAATAATTTTAATATGTAGAGTAAAAAAACGGAAGAAGTATTGAGTAACTCAACAAACAATATTAGCTGATTCATTTACACATTATCCAGCCGATGCATTTGCCTTTTGGACACCTGGATCTATCAAAAGGACTGAACTCCACTACCAAATGGAGATCTCTACCAAATGTGTTGCGGAATGGGGTATATTTATCACATTAGAGGCATGTAAGTCGCAATTGATTTCCCTTTCAAACGGAAGGAAGAAAGAAGCAGCCATCATCGGAGAAAAGAAAGAAGCAACCCCTGGATCCACCTAAGGCCGCGCTTGGATTGAGGGTATTTTATACGGAGGTGTTTATTTACACTTGTATTTCACCTGCCGCTATATCAATCTTCGGTCGGACTTGAAACAACCCATCGAGATGTGTATTTTTTTACAACTGTATTCTAAATGGAAACGCTAACCTAAATAGGGTCTAAGGCCGCGCTTGGATTGGTTGTAAGTAATACGGGGTGTTTATTTTACACTTGTAAGTTACGGGGCGCTGAGCAAAATCAAGCTGGAAATAAAACGACGAACGAAGGTCTGTAACTTTTACAGATGTATTCAGAGGGAAAACGACAATCCAATCAAGCCCTAAGTGTTTATTTCAAGGGTGAGGGATGCAGCACGTCATCGTTATCCGAATATGGAGATCGCCGCACTTAGAGGGATAGCCCAAAATGAGGCTAGCACGGTGGTTGAGGGGAGGGCGGGACGGCGCGCTCCTGCCGGCCACGAGTGAAAGTGATGAGGCAGGTGTGGATTGGTCAATGGCAACTAGGCGGTTGGCGATCTATAAGTAGTCTTAGACAACAAAGTCTTAGACAACAAAGTAACATGATTTCTTCCCTCAAAAAAAAGTAACATGATTTCTCGATTAATTTTCAGCTGCAATCTGTCGCTTGCATTTAGATATTTCACCACTAGGTTGTATACAAAATCTGCCAAGATTCGATGAGTTTGGGGATTGGGTCCTGAGTATGTATGCACGCATAAGCATGAGCCAAACATACACAGGAAACGCAACTCCGAAATCACAGCATCAGACCAAACCCATCAAGTAACAGAAATCCAAAACAGCAGATATGTATCCCCTTGACCAGCTGCATCATTTCCAGTCGCCGGGTGAAAATTTGATGTGGGTATGGTAATTTTGCATGCCAATAATGGTGAATACAGCAAATGGAAACCAGCGGCTCAAATGTAGTTCCGCAACAAAATCTTTGTCACCGAAAGAATTTACACATAAGAAACATGCTACAAAAGATGCATCTTAGGTGTGCGCTTCCATATCTTTGTACACCGAGATTTCAGACCAGCAGATCAACCCATAAGGAGAACATTCTTCGCATATGTTCTGTATGTCAAAAGCAAAGGTACCTTTAGCTGCTAGGAACAATCATTGTGCTATAAGTCAGCAACAAGCATCCGCTAGGATCCAATATAAAAGCAACCCAACAGGCTGTATGTACAGTAATTGTCTGATTAACTCAGAAGTTATGTATAATGATCCAGTTAAGATGGTCCTGATACAAAAGGATCAAACGCTTCCCCAGTAGTATACAACAAAAGTATTTAGTGTTTCTAATGTATATTAATTGAGGACATACTAGTCATTTCTTATATTGGTCACTCTGTCCTGATTTTTAAGAAATACAAAACCCAAGCTCGTTTGGAACAGTGGTACTTTCAATTTACTCTAGCGAAGTCCAACATATGCATTTTTAATCGATTCTACACAGCAGTCAAGCCAGATTTCCCAGTAAATCCTAGGAACTAACCAGCAAATTACAGTAAATCCCAGTTAAAAAATACTAACTCATAGCAAATTACAGTTGCAGAAATGCAGGTATATCTACATCAGGCTAGTTGAGAACAAAATCATGGTGAACCAGCATACGCAATGGACTTAATTTTGCATAACTAACTTCACCGATTCCATAATCAGAGTTAAGACGGAATAATTTGTTTATGGGTATACACAACAGGTAACTGAGATGTCTCAGACCTATGTGTCAAACAAAGTTCTGCTAATTAAACATCATTAGATACTGCAAAATATGAAGTTTAGTTTCTCATTGTGGACCAAATCAGTAAACATAAAGTGAAAGATGAACTAAACATGAGTCATGAATCAATACAATAGTTTCAAACTGTAGCTTTGAAGGGGATATTTATTTGTTTTGTAACTCAAATAAAACTTCTTGAAGAACAATTAACAATGGGTGATCTATATACAAATATGCAAACATAAATAAGACAGGTTATGAGTAAAAAAATACATTTCACGGGGCGAATTCCCTGCTTCCCTACATGCACATGCTACTTTGCGGCTTCTAAGGCACTCTCAATCTGCAGAATTAGCTGATCAGCAGGCAACGCTCCCTCCTGAATACCAGCAGAAAAATTAAAATAGAGGCCAAAGCCGCGTTATAACTTATTTCATTAGCGCCAGTCAAAATACTATTCATAATGGAGAAAATATAATTGATCAAAACTTACAAAGCGATGACAAGGTTCCCCGTCCTTGAAGATAATGAAAGTTGGTAATGCTTCAATTTTATACCGATTTGCAATGCTTGTGTATTTCTCTGTATCAATTTTCACAATGTTAATCTTGTCACTCAACTTCTCATGCACTTCTTGAAGTATGGGAACCATGAATTGGCACGGACCGCACCTAACAAAAAGAAATAAAAATAAATGCAAACATACAGCATAATGGTAATATATTTACCGATCTTCCTACAACATAGTCATGCAATTTGAATGATCAACCATACTATAATGAATTGTACATGCTACAAGATCTTTCCGTTTTAGTCAGAAGGGAAAAGATGCACTTCTTCATCAAATTATATGAAAGAAATTGGCCACAAAACGTAAAATCATTTAAATTAGTAAGATTCACTTCAGTGTTTATATGGCAGTCATCTTTGGGCTAAACCAAAACTAACGCGGTAGCACTTCAAAAGTCCACAAGATGAGCACTAAAGAAGAGATGTGCGGTACAAAAACCAGCTTACCTCCCTTTCTTCTCTACTGAAACAATAGACTAAGTTATAAATAAATCTCGTTCCATTATGAATATCAGTGCTACATTTTTGGGTGGCGCGAGGAGTGGGTGAATATGAGTACTTTTTTCTGGGTTGGAACAAGAAATGGCACCGCAACTCTGCCCCATAAGGTCTAACACAATGATGATGAGCATAACTCATTATATCTAGTGCAGAGGACTCATGTACTAGGCGATATATACATTCAGGAGCAGAGGTCTATCTAGTGGTTGCTTACCAAGTTGCATAGAAATCAACCAGCAAAGGCTTATCAGACTGCTCCAATAACTCATCAAACGTAGCAAATGTTTCCTTCTTAGATTTGACCTATCCAAAAAGATAGAAAAATAAACGAAAGGAACAGACATGTTTTAAAAGCAGCAGATGGCATTAAGTAAAGACAACAGAACATATTTTTTTTCATTTCTATGACAATGTCTGCAGAAGACTAATACAACCTTAAATGTTTCACCATTGAGTATGTCAGTGGGTGACTAGCCAAAAACAACATTGCTACTGACGGCACCTCACCTACATGGCTACATCAAGTTAACAGCCTTGGAAGAAAACAGACGGGTGGCAGATGGGCTGCTAGAGACATCAGATCATTGGTTCCATTCACTGTCTGAGTAACAACAAACTATGTGCTGCTAGACACAATTCTACTCGTACTAGAATTTAACTGGAACTCTGAACAGAGTCATACTGATTTCATTATCCGCGTAACACCAAACTATGTGCTGCTAGACCCAATTCGATTCTTACTAGGAATGAACAGGAACTCTGAACACGGGACATCAGGTGGCAATCTACACAACCCGTGGCTTCAGATTATACATGGCAAAGCAGAGATGTTTCATCTACCATCTGGTCCAAACTAAAATTCCCCACCAAAATCCGCGCACGTTCCCATGGGCGAACGGAGGCAGCACAAATGCGCCGAGTACTCACCAGGAGCGCGGCTGCGCGGCGAGGCGGCGCGGAAGCTCGCCGGTGGAGCCCGGCGGCCGGCGGTGAGAGGCGGGGCGGCGCCCACTGCGAGGGGCTCGGCGAAGGGGAGCGGGCGACGGCGGCGGCGGCGTAGGCGGAGGGGGCGGCAGTGGTGGTGAAGGCCGCCATGGATTTCTAGGGTTTTGGGCGGCGGCGGCGCGCGTGTGGTGTACCCGCTTCTCTTATCTGCAGTGGGAAGAAGAAGAGTGTGGATGACGTCGTGGACCCGGTCTGCCACGTTGACCTCGCCTTAATGGTTTCATTTGAAAAAAATTCCTTAAAAAAAGACTCATTTTTATATTATTTTTTTGAGGGGATTAACTTGCTTTATTGATCAAAGTTGGAAACAAGAGAAATATAACTTGAGTCATGATAAAAAAAGAACTAACCACAACATTGTTATTACAAAATATGGTAAAGAAAAGGAGAAGGGGGTACACGTGAAGCTGGTACTAGCCACAATGAGTAGTGTGACTGAGGTCACAGATGAACCACACAGATCGGAAGACGAGTTCCAAGAGCATCCGACACGTATGGATGCCCTAGTTTGAACAAGATACAACGAACCTAATAATTAATATAACATAATATATATATATATATATATATATATATATATATATATACATCACATCATGAAGAACTATAAAGGAACAAACGCCAAAAATGCAATCTTAATTAACAATTCTTAATAAATCATTTATACGTGATTATATGATAGAAATAATAATTATGTTTTCGATCATAAATATCCATGTTTAATAAATAAAAATGATAAAATTTTAGAGAGGGGGGGCCAATGCCCCCATACACTTACTTACCTTATATTTTGCAAAAAAATTAATAATGTAGTTCGATATAAACATAATGAACCCCTATTTAAGATGGGCCCTAGGACACCATAGTTTCTGCTATGGCCTATGGTCCTCCCTGGTCCTGGGCTTTTCTGGTACATCGTCCATCCTAACGGTTGGCTGCTAGCCCACCGGTCCCTCCAACGCCGACTGCTAGCCCACTGGCTCCTCTGTCCCCTCCACTTGCATCGGGAGTGTGTGTACAACTAGACGACTCATTTTAATCCTGAAAGTAACCAAAATTTGAACTGAACTATGTTAGCTAAAAGCAATGAGTAGAAAAAAATTTCATCAACAATAACCATCAATAAAATAGATAAGGAGTACAATGTTAAAAAATAACCGTGGCTGATGGGTTTCAACTCTAACCTACCCCAATTTTTTTGGGACTCATATGATTTGTTGTTGTTAATAAATAATTGTGTTTCACGTTTCATTCACATATTCAACAAATTCACAATTGGGACATGGATAATATACTCATTACTAAATAATACTTCCTCTGATCCCAATTAACCGTCGTGAGTTGTGCTAATAAAATGTACATGCTTAGTTATTTTGCCACGACACTTAAAAATAAACCGGAAGGAGTAGTAATCTAGAGAATATTACACTTTACACATATCACAGAATGAAATAGTCGCTCATCAATGAACAAATCAAAGTACTCATGTTTCCCTTGAGCACGCAAAGGAATTTGCAATTCTATTGCGGATTTTGTTCGTTGGAAACTATCTCCTTGAGTGGTTGCATTGACAACGACCCACCGGGAACATAGTCCAAATCTTTATTACATTTGTCAAATTCATCCTTGGGCAGCTTTGCCGCACAAATATAACTTTAGGCAAAAGTAATGTCCATCCCAACTCGTAGGAACCATCCATGTTTTATATATTATTTTTCAGCATGTGAAATTAATGGAAGGAATGTCACGGTACCAGTCTATCAAAACGGGTCGGTTCCATTTCTTTGACTGGTTGGGGTCGAAAAAAAAGATGGGCTTGTACCTACGTTTGGTTAGATAGGTAAAATGGGGATGAATATAATAATTTCTAATAACCCCTTTGCCATAAGAAAGCTGAGGTTGCCTCCATCGCATACAAAATAAAAAAATGATAATTTATTTGCATTTTCAGCAACATATTCGTAGTACAAAAAAAAATCAACACCAACAACATTTCCTACTAGAAAATATGCTGAATCAAGTGGCTAAAAATACTTTGATAAAAAGTGGCCAGAATAGTGATTTTGTCCCGGTCGAACTCGAGCACCCGGAACTAACCGCCGAACCGGACCAGACGGAGGAGCAGCACCAACCAGGAAGGAAGGAAGGAAGGGCATGGTGGATCTCCTCCGCGCCGCGCCCAAATCCTCCTCCTCCTAGTCCTAGGGTTCCTTGGACCCCCAAATCCAAATCCTAGGGTTCCTTCCGGCGGCATGAGCTCCGCCGCGCAGGACCCCTTCTACATCGTTCGCGAGGAGATCCAGGCCTCGGTAATCCTCTGCCCTTCCCTCTCGCTGCGTGCGAATTTGTAATTTGTATGCGCCCTGCCGCCACTTGCTCCGGCGTTCCCATCCTAGGATCCGCTACTTGCTGCTCCTGTTTGTTTATCTGGCTGTGCTGCTGCTTCTATTCTATTCTAGTGTAAGGGCTTCTTCACTTCTCCATGGCTGGCTGAGGCCGCCACCAACCTGGTAGCTAGGTAGAACAAAAGATTCGTGATGCTGGCTGCCAGCAAATATTTTATAGCCAGGCCGTCTTCTGCCATGCCCCCGATGGGATTGCAGAATGCAAGTTTGCAAGTCAGCTTCTTCTCACTGTATCTCTGTATGTGAACAGAATTCTCATCATAACAGTATGTGTGCTGCTAAGTCTCTTATAGTTTCAAAAACACATGAATTTATCTGTCCTCTTCTGTTAATCCCCAAGATACAACTCATATGTATATCACTATATGTTGCCTAACATATTTTAAGCACGCTTTCTGCATATCTGATAAGTGCATAACCTCTGTAACTGCTCTTCCTTGCCTGGTGTTTCAAGGCCATTAGACTAGATGATTGGAATCCAATGAGTGCTACAGTAAATATGATTTTTTTAGTTTGCTGAATGCATACCTGATAGTTTGATACAGAGCTCTGAAACTGGTCTTATTTTATCTTACAATCTATAGCCTCTTATAGTTGAAAAGTTAAATAGTTCCAGTACATGTGCTGCTCAGTCCCTTGTAGTTTCAGAAACACATGAATTTATCTGCCCTGTTTTGTTAATCCTGAAGATAAAACTCGTATCTATATGTTGCCTAACTCTCCCATAGCCTCAGAAACATATTGGATCATCAAACTGCATTTATATATATATTCTTATTGTGGTCATGAGGATAAATATCGTCTTTATTTCGCAGATTGGTAAGCTGCAGACTGCTTTCCATCGATGGGAGCAAGTTGCTTCCAACACCGGAGAATATGTTCATCTGACAAAAGAGCTTCTCACCAGCTGTGAAAGCATTGAGTGGCAGGTATGAGAATAACACAAAATGGCACCAATAGGCACTTTGATCTCTATTCGTTACGAATCTATATGGCAGTATATTTATTCTGGCCTGACTAGTCTTTGTTTATGTTCAAGGTGGATGAGTTGGAAAAGACAATTTCAGTTGCATCAAGGGATCCAGCGTATTATGGACTCGATGAAGTTGAACTGTCTAGACGACGGAACTGGACCGGCTCTGCTCGTAATGAGGTATTTCTTTATGTGTTCCATCATTCAGTTACATACTTCCTCTGCCTTTATTATAGTAACTGGACTGGCTTGACGATTCTTCCTGAATGAGTTATACTACAGATTTCCTTCATTGTTTTTCTTCTAGCTATCTCATAGGATTACCAATGAGTCACATTTATTCTCCTTTTTTAAGAACAAAAAAAATGTGGTACTCTTGTCTTGAGCATGCATGGGAAGCACCATTAGATCTAAATATGATGATATCCTGTAACATTTAAAGAGGAGATAGATGGGAATGATATTTATGTTAGTGTTTTTTTTCTTTAAGATCGGTAATGTGAAGTTTATTTATTCTGGATAACCTATCTTTGGACAAACACATCTAGATTGGTACTGTCAGAAGAGCCCTTGAAAAGGGGAAGAGCAATCCTGCAATGGCAAGACATCAGGACATAATGGGCACAAGCAGAACTAACCACTATTCTTCCCAAGACAATGATGACTTTATTTCTTCAGAATCAGATACACAGCTTCTACTCATGAGGTGAGTTTGCTTACTCTTACAGTCTTACTTTTACTATACTCACGTACTGTATATATGGTGGTTAGGAACATGTGCTCTAAAGGAGAAATGTATCATCTGTTCGATACTTCAATATGAGGATTAAGGAGTAGGATTAGCAACTCAAGATTTCCCTTGTATGTAAGTAGGTGGTGTTTAATTTAGAAGTTATGGTGTTCTTGTTATAGCTAAAAACTCTGTTACCTCTGCCGAATTCCAGTGTTCTAGGCCAACACGAGCATGCTAATCATTTCTACAAATGATTTTTATTTTGACACACCCCTAAGTAGCACTTGAATATCATGTTTACATTCTATTTAGTGTCTTTGTTGCTCCTCCTAGATGATACAACCTTTTCATCAACCAAATCACCTTATCTGTATGTAACCATTGTCATGCCGCCCTTGAGACCTGTATGAGTATGCTCTTAGTTATCTCTAAAAGTTACGTTCATGTATGAGTTAATACTTTTTCTTGGCAGTGCTATTGTTTGTGCAAGTACGAAATACTTGTGTTGTGTTGTCCGACTTCCAGTTACAAATCAACTATATTTTCCCTTGACATTTTGTCATTCAGTTGTGAAATAGGTACTAGAGGATTAATTTCTTAAAACATGAAACTACCAGGTTATATACTCTGGTACCATCACTTAGAAGTTCATACAGTCTGCATTGCCTTGATGCTTGTACTGAATTTCATTCAGGCAGCAGGATGATGAACTCGATGAGCTCAGCGCGAGCGTTCAGAGGATCGGAAGTGTAGGGCTAACCATACACGAAGAGCTGTCTGGACAGGTAGTTGGTACTGACTGGCAAGCAGGCTGCAGGTTGCCGGATGGAAGTGGATAGCAATTACAGTTTACAAAATTCTGAGTAATACGATGATCTTTTCTATTTACAGGAAAGGATCCTGAACGACCTAGGCCTGGAGATGGAAACTACTTCAAACAGGCTCGACTTTGTGCAGAAAAGAGTAGCGATGGTGATGAAGAAGGCCGGCATCAAGGGGCAGATGATGCTGATCCTCTTCCTGGTGGTTCTGTTCATTATACTCTTCGTTCTAGTGTTCTTGACATAGCAATATACTTACTACTATTATAGCATAGTGTATGTGCACGTACGTATACCTGCTTACTGTAAATTGTATCCACATAAACGCAGCATGAGTTACCATTTTACCTGTCCGTTGTGTTCCACATTTGATTTGAGGAAAAATATCTGGTTAGAAACAAGAGAAGCCTCAATCGATTAAACTAATTGGTCACCCACCATGTGCTGTAGTAACACGTCTGTCTGGGCCAAGACATCAGCTTTCTTTCAAAAACGAGCCTCATCAGTTTTTGTTACTGACTTGTCTATCTTGTTTTCTTCCTTTTGTTCATGTACATGTGAAACAGAGCATCTCTGTTTTTCGTGGACTAATAATCGTTTGTGTTCTATCTATTCCTGTTGAACGCTTCTTTTTCACTCAACAAATGCAAGTTTGTCAGGGTTTGGTTACTAGTTTTCTTTGAATTAAAGGTCCCTTGATCTTTCCCTTGTTTTATGATTGGAATGGAAGTAGGATTGTTTATCCAAAACTCTGTGAATTCTTGGTACTCCGTAGTGCCCAACTACGCGAGATTGTGGCTTTACACGCAACATATCACTAGCTAGTTTCTCGTTTCTTTTCTCAGTAAGTTTGTTCGCAAAATCGAAGAGATATGTTACCAGTTTACCCACCCCAGCCAGATGCCTACCCTGTAGCTGTAGCTGTAGCAGCAAGCATGATGGATCTCAGCATGATCGACACAGCACGCTCTCTTCCATGTGCATGCCATCGCTCATGTACCTTGGTCATGCTATGCAAGTAGTACTTATTCTTTCCTTTCTCCCCCATGTCTTTGTAGCTAGATGTATCACTTTCTAATTTCTATTGCAACGCTCTTTGATCAAAGTGTAATATTTGGTATTTCGACTTTTGTGATTGCTTTGCGGTCTGATGGACCATATATATGGAGGGAGACAAAGTTAGGCAAAGTTAGATGGCCAGATTTGATTTTTCAAGGATGGATACGGTGGAGTATATTTCCTTGTGTTGTGGTATGGTAATTAAGCTAAATATCTGTTGTAATTAGATCGTGATCGTCTTGTGATCATGCTTGAAAGTGACACGGTGGTGTTTCTTTTCTTGTGTGGAGATATGGTCGTTAAAACAAAGATCTGCTGTGATTAGACCGTGACCGCCTTGTGATCCGACATAATCGTTTCTAAACTATATTTTTACTTCTAGGCTACGCTTGGATTGACTGTATATAATACAGGGTTGTTTAATTTACACTTGTAATTTACAGGACGCTGTACAAATTCCAACTGAAAACAAAACAACCATCAAAGGTCTTTATTATTTTTACAGGTGTATTTGAGGAGAAACGACCATCCAAACAAGGCCTTAAGTGCCTGCTTGGATCACCGTTTTAGGGGTGGATTAAGTTTACACCGGTATTTGACAATCCGGTTGAAAATAATACAGAGGTCGGAAGCAGTCGTTTCCTCGTATTTGACAATCGGGACATGAGCGATTTCTTTAGGCTGTCAGGCTGTAATTTTTAAATTGTTGCAGATAACTGCAAAAATGTTCATGTATTTAAGAAATGTTCACACATTTATTTAAACGTGTCATGTATTATATAAACTAGATATACCCCGTGCGTTGCTGCGGGAATCAGTTGCATTATATTTTGAATGATTGATTACATGAAACATGAATAGTTGAATTAATAGTATATAAACTAAAGTATAAAAATACATTTTATGTATTGTATTTTATTATTGTGTCGTTAAAAACATTTATTAAATATAAGTAATGTGTATAATGAAAAAAAATCCATGCATGTTGAGTGAGTTGGCATGTGTCATTATATTGATGTATGCATGAGATCGACTAATAACGAAGAACTTGTTCTCATGCATATTGTGGTGATTCTTTGATGTGATATGTATGCATGTTAAAAATGATGTAATATAATAGGAAAAAAAATCCATGCATGTTGAGGGAGGTTGCATGTGTCATTAAATGGATGTGTACATGAGATCAACTAATAATTAAGAACTTGTTCTCATGCATATTGTGGTGGGTCTTTGATGAGGTGGCATGCTTGCATGTTGAGATAGATAAGATAGTGGGGATGATCTATTATAGTATTATAGATGTTTATGAATAATGAAAAATGTTTGGGTATTTTAAGAAATATTCACATATTTCATTAAATGTCATTGATTTAAAAACTGTATTCATGTCTTTTAAAAACTTTATTTGTGTCTTATAAATATGTACTGTTATTAAATGCTCACTATTTTTAAATAATTATGTATTTTTAAATATGATCACATAGTAAAAGAAAATTAATTAATTTGAAAAAACAGGCGTTTACTCTAGAAAGTGTTCACGAGTTCAGAAAATTGTTCTCAAAATAGTGAACTTGTTAAATCAATAAAATATAAAATAAAGTTAAAAAAGAAAAATAATGGCCGCTGATCCTCCTAATCTATTTAGGGCCCGTTGCTATCTAGGGAATGTGGCCTCGTTAGCTCTGACATGGCCGAGTGTTATGCAACTCCAATCCTCCCCCAGACTCACATCTATAGTACCTAAATAGTTCATCCCACTAACATATTTTTTTTGACATGCAAGTTGTTCACATCATCAAATAGACCCATAACAAACTTTATTTTATTACCTTTGCACGTACATGCTCCCATTAAATCTGCATGTGTATGCAGTCTTTCACAAAAAAAATTGCACTCAACCTCACGATTTAGAAGCAATTTTTTATAGAAAATCAAATTATGGTACCTAAATAGTTCACAATTTATTTTTCAATGCAACAACTTTTTTATAAGAATGACATATGTAGTTGCTATCATTGTTTTAGGTTTAACCAAGGGTGACACTGTCTCTATTCAATGTTGTTTTTATTTTATATCATCTCCCTGATATATTGTCAAGGTAATAAATATAAATTGTATATGTCTGAATTTAGATAACTCCAATTTAAAACTATAAGGAATAAAAAAAAATAAAGAATAACTATGCCGACAAACTCCGTTAGGGCCATCGGCGTAGATATAACGACGTCAGCCGGCCGACGGCCACTGGCCCACGTGGAAACTCTACGCCGACGACTATTCTATGCCGACGGTGCCGGAGATATGCCAACGGATTTTCTACTCTAACAGCCACCGTAGACATAGATGGAGATATGCCGACGACTTTTCTACTCCGACGGGTTTTTTGTGGGTCGTCGTCTTACCTTCCTAGATGCCGACGGTGGTCATCGGCATAGATCTGGCCGTCGACAACCGAGGTTTTCTGGTAGTGCATGTTGGTTAAGAAAACTAGATGATACCCCGCGCGTTGCTACGGGAATTTTCAGAGAAAAAATATAAGAAAAATGGTTTATTGAAATATGAGAAAAATTATTAAGTGTGATATAATTTGATTATAAATTCTCTTTTGAAATCAATACTGTTTAGAAAAAAAATGTAAGAAATTTGATGAAAACCCAAAAAATGAGTACGATTTTTGTTTTGTTAATTTATTAGCTTGATAATATACGGTGAGAGACAATATGAGATGAAATAATGTTGAGTAGAGATAGGGGAGACATCTCCACCATTGGCTAAGCCTAAATCAATAATATCAATTATAGATGTGCATAGAAAAATAAAATATGAGATAACTCATAATTTGTTTTTTATAAAAAAGTCTCTTATAAATTGTGAGGCTAAGTGCATAAAAGGTTATTATTTATTTAGGTTGCACTTGAATGCAATTAATGAAAGCATGTGCATGCATAGTTAGTGATTTTTTTGCATGATGGGCCTACTTGATGATGTGGATAGCTTGCATGTCAAGATAGATAGTTTAGTGGGATGAACTATTTAGGTATTATAGATGAGGATAAGCCTCCGTGGTCTTTCTTCCCTCAAAACAAAGAAGAAGAGGATGCCCTGCGATGGGACAAAGGCAAACTTCATAAGAATTATCCAAAGTGAGTTAGAAGCCTTCCATTCTTTTTATCTAATCGAGGTTTTGGCTCATTTGCGGTTGCTAAATTTCGTTGTCCTAAACTTATTCTATAATCAATAATTTATTATAGGAAACAACCATGAAAATAAGAAAATTTTAGTAAACCAAATGATAAACTAGACAATAACTGGTATGACAACCGGGATTATTATAATCACCGCCCATATCGCAGCCTATATTATGAAAATATTTTAATGGTAAATATAATTATTTATTTTTTAAGAATCCGACGGCATTAATTCTAGGATGTCAAGTACGTAGAAAAAAACCTTGCAATTTTTCCTAGTTCAACACATAAAAATACAATTGATTTTATGTATATTAAAATGAGTTACTTTAATAATTGTGCTTGAAGAAACAAGAACGTAGTTGCAACAGAAGACACACTTGTAAATTCCCTAATGGTGGGAAAATCATTTGTACAAGACACACACTAGTTGGTAAATTGTCACACTTCCCATCAATAACGATTGAACACATATATTTTGGCAGAAGCAAGAGGAGTACAATACTTATTTTGCGGGATAAAAAAATGAGCAATGAGAACTGACCAAATTAAAATGCTATGCAACCGCATCAAATCTTTCCCAAGGGGAAAAAAAGATGCGAGACATATCACTCTTTGCCCAAAGAAATAAAATGTGTGAGTCAGGGCAAGCCAGAGAAAAAAGCGACATTATCAAAAAAAGAAAAGAGAGAAAAAGCTAACATTATTGAAAAACGAAAAGAGAGAAAAAGCTACTAGCTAATACTCCTTCCATTCCGAATTGTAGTGCGCATTTGCAGCCACATGCATGTTTGGACGAAACAGACCCTGGTTAGAATCTCCTCTCCATAGCAGTATGCGTAGGACAGGCTGCTGCAGCGGGGCTGTTTTCGTCCATTGTATTAGCTAGAATGTATGCGCACTATAGAGGAATGGAGGGAGTACTTACTTAGTTTAAACACTAGTTGGTAAATTGTCACACTTCCCATCAATAGGGATTGACTATTCGTCACCCTGGACGAGGAATAGTTATTCTTCACCCCTCTCTGTTTTGTCATCAATGCACCGTAATTTTATGTTTCATAATTTTTGTCTTATTTCATACATAAAAAGAGAACGTAAAAAAATATAATCACCATAAAAAATATTTTATGTTACGTAAAATTACAAACGTAAAAATGATGGTGTAAAATATACATAAAATGTAATTTTTTTGATCTTATGACCAATGTTTTTGTTTCTTATGTCAAAATTTACGTAGTGAATCCATATTAATATAACTATTTGTATTACAAATGTAATTTTTTAAATGAAAGGCTCATAAAATTATCTCGGGTGAAGAATAAATTATTCTGTACCCTGGGTGATGAATAGCTTCACTATATATATATATATATATATATATGGATAATTTAAATATGTATATATATAATTTATATATATATATATACAACAATATGGATAATTTAAATATGTATATATATAATATATATGTATATATGTATTATATATGTATATATAATATATATATATATACAACAATATGGATAATTTAAATTATTAATTATTTTACTAATATGGATTAGACTAATATGTGATTAGGTAGGTACGGTGGAGTATGAGTGTGTGCTTTTATCTTCAATAGTATTTTTACTGTTTACTATTTGGTACACTATTCAATGCACTATTTGGAATAGTATTTTACTATTCCCACTAATATTTAAATATTCACTAATATTTGTGTGCTAATTATGATTTAATGCAGGATCTTATTAAGGCTGGCGAGGCCAACAGCACGAACGATTGTGTACGCGTATGTGTAAAGTCCTACTCGGTACTCACCATATTTTTCATTATGTTGTTTCAGATGTAGCTAATTACGTTCACTTGATGGTTTTATATGCAAATTTATGGGGTAAATTCTTATCGTCTTCCCAGGCAGTTCCACCCGAAGGGAACACTTCTCTACGGCCACAAGGTTCTCATTCAAACGCCACACTAGGCTTAAACAGAGAACTACCGGCAGAGGTTTCTCCTATAGGATCCTTAGCATAAGAATTCGTCCCATAAATTCATAAATAAAAAGACCAAGTGATTCAAGAAACTACATCATTTCCACAACATAATTTACATATGGTTTTCCCTTTCGGGAGGCCCCGAAGGGATTACACGGACTGAGGAAATTACCTTAATATTCTTGGCTAATACAACTCCTTCGATATAGTGGCTATACTACAAGGTGGTGGTGGAGCTACTACTAAGAGAAAGTGGAAGTGCTCTGGTGGAAGAACTTGATGCTCTTGATGCTCTGAGTGTTTTTTGTGTGTTTCTTCCTTCTGAGTCCAGGGTCTCCTTTTATAGCCGTGGATGGCTGCAAGGGAGCCTTCGAGAGCCTGCCTCCACTTATTTATTTTACACACGGTAGCAATCACACGTGTCCTACTAGGGTACATGCGTGTCCTTCTAGGGTATGGATAAGTTCGAGAGAGAGTGCCCGACAAACTTCAATCTTCAGGAATCTTCGCTTTTTTCACATGGGCATTGTCTCTCGGTGAATAATCAGCTTGCCTCCATTGTCTTCTAGCATATGAGCAACATGCAAAGACTCGCATTGCTCACACCATTGGCTTGCTCTCCAACTCATGGCTGTTTGCGCACATGAGAAAACACTTGGATGCAACGCCTGCTGCTGATATATTATTATAATTATAATTATAATTATAATTATTTATTTATTTATTTATTTATTTTTTATTTTTTGGAGGGGTCTACCCTGCCCGTTTATTTGATATTCCATATCAAATATTAAGACTTATGTAGGCTTATATCATAATTTAAAAATATACAGTTATCAATATTCGGGTTGGGGGTATATGCTCTGATACCATGCATTCCCGGCCGGTGGAGCTTTCGTTAATCTATACTTCTTATAAGACAAAACCCCACTATAGATCATTTAAGTTGTCTATTTCAACATGCAAGCTATTCACATCATCTATTCTTTTAGCCAATCAATTATCCATGTCACCCACTTTTTTTTTTAGAAATGGGAGCCTCGCCCCAGCCTCTGCATCAAAAAAATGCATACGGCCATGTCACTCACTAAGATCATTTAAATTGTCTTTCTTCACATGCAAGCTATCCACATCATCCATTTCTTAGCTAATCAATTGTCCATCTCATCTCAACTAATATTTTATTAATCTCTATATGCAATCTCCATATCAACCATATTTTAATATTTTATTGTCCACCCTAATAATTTTTAATTCACACATGTATTTTTGCATCTCCACTTAGACAATTTATTGTATCATACTTTTATACTTTTTATTTACGCATATAGTTTTCATAGCAATTTCCGCAGCAACGCGCGGGTATACTTCTAGTTATTATATAAGGCGCACTCCCGTGTCTCTCAAGTCACTCTCAGCAGGAGGGGTATGTCGACGGATGCAGGAGGGAAGAAGGCGTATGTTGTTGCCATGGTGATACGGGTGATCTACACCGGCATGTACGTAGTCTCCAAGGCGGCATGAATACCTTCGTCTTCATCTTCTACCGCCAGGCAGCCGCCAGTCTTGTCTTGCTACCCCTCGCCATCCTCCTCGAAAGGTAATTAATTGAGTGACTTGATCAAGACATAATAAAGCTAGAGCTAAAAGTCAGTGGCTATGCATGGATGTAATTCAGCACCTAAAATTAGTTGATCCCTCACCTCATGTCAATTGGATGAATGTCAATTATATATTTTGCAGGAGAAACGCGCCACCCATGTCACTGTGGTTGTTCGCCAAGATATTCATGTATGCTTTACTCGGGTAAGAGCATTAACATTGCCCTTTGGATTCGTCGTTTGTTTATATATATGGATCGAGGAAGTGACCATATATACTACTCCCTTGATTTCAAATTAAATGATTTCAATTTATTTATATGTGTATTATATATGTGAACAAATGAAAGTCATCTAATTTAGAACAGAGGAAGTACATGCGTACGTGTAAGTAATAACAAGCTAATAAAGTATTGCCGTAGGAACACGGTGAGCATGAACCTGCACAACATGAGCCTCCGCGACCGTGGCATCAGCCTCCGTCGTCCCAATCTAAGACAAGTAATTCGGGACGGAGGAAATACAGGCATGCATCAAGCAGGTCGGTCACGAGGAGTTGTTAGTTTGACAGAGACTCTTGGTTAATTATAATGTTTCTTTCCGGGGACTGGCTGGCTAATAAGGCTGCTGGGTTCCTGCTCTGATTGATTATCCGGTGGTGGTGAACAAGAATGAATGAAAGAGAACGATGTTTACGTTGCCGAAGAAACGAAAAGAAAAGAAAACGACGGTGACTGTCGTGGAATGTCTCTGGTTATCTTGGTCAGTTTCGTTTGTGTCTGAAGATCTGAAGTTGGGCTCAATCTGCTTGTGATTGTTCCTTTTCTTTGTCTGCATGTATGTGGCTTGGTTTAATTATCAGATGCACTATTTGTACTTGGATTTAATTATGTAAGTGCCTGCTTAATTCATTTTGTGAACTGCTCTTTTATCAGTACAAGAGTGTCTTTAAAAATATAATACATGAGTGACAAGGTTGGAGATTCAGGCCCAATTTGAAGCTCTTTATTATTTCCATTCCTTTATCATGCAGAACATTGTGTGTTTCGGCTAATCAAAACTGTAAAGAATAATTGCCAAAAATATATATATGCAAAAGTAGATTCACAGTACGTAATCCAATATTGTCTCTTATTCAAACTTGTTTCTTTCAGACTGATGATATAGCCCTTGGTGAGAATGAGAATATAATCAGGTTTCGTGGGATCAGAGAAGAGGAGGAGGTGAGGTGAAGCAGTTGCTTTTGCACAGATCAATGGTATCGTAGCAAGCCAAATTGCCCGTACAACAGTAGTCGTTATGTTTATCTAGGCAGCATCTTGGGATGGGTAATTCACTCTTGATATACGCAACTTGAACCTCCTTGTCCGCCTCTATGCATCTGCCTATTCAATTTTTGACACATATAGAGCATATACATTCATGATTAATCTATGAATCATGATTAAAAGAACATGGGAATATGAGAGAATGGATATCATCGAGAATAAAACAAACGATGTGTTTAGTCATCTATTTCACTTACATTGCCCGTGAACAGCGAAACATACGAGAAGGAGAAGTACTAGTGCGTGGACGCGCTTGCTGCACTCCCCGGCCATGTCTTTGTATCAATTTCTATTGCGATGCTCTTTGATCAAAGTTTTGAATGCTTTGTGGTCTGATGGACCATATATATATATAGAGAGAGAAAGATAGATGGCGGGATTTGATTGTTCAAATATGGATGTTACTGATTCGGTGGTATATATTTCCTTGTTTAGAGATATGACAGTTAAGCCAAATATCTTATGTGATTAGACCGTGATTGACAACGACCCGCTTTGACAATCAGGATAGGACCGATTTTTCTTAGTAGTGTGGTTTTCTGGCCTATATTCTCTCAAGAAAAACGGTAGCAGATAACTACAGAAATGCTCATGAATTTCAAATATGTTCACATATTTCTGTAAATGGTTATCTATTTTATAAATGTTCACGACTAAGTATATCACAAATTTTGGAAATGTTTGCGATTTTAAATTAATGTATTCATGTATTTTAAAAAGTCATCTAAAAATTTAGAAAACATTTTAAATAATCATGTGTTTTCAAATATGGTTACATTACTTATATTTAATAAATATTTTTAACTACACAATAATAAAATAAAATGTATTTTTATACTTTAGCTTATATACTATTAATTCAACTATTCATGTTTAATGCAATCAATCATTCAAAATATATTGCAACTGATTTCCGCAACAACGCGCGGATGGGGTATCATCTAGTATTAAAAATGTTAATGTATTTAAAAATGTATTCACGAAATTGAAAAAACATAGAAAATTCAGATATACTCATGAATTTAAAAATATTTGTGTATTTTAATAAAATGACCACATAATTTTTTAAAAAAATCACACATTTTTCCAAAATATAATGTATTTTTAAACAAAATCCCAAATTTTATAACTTTTGACTATTTTACAAAGTGTTTTTTCACTTAACAAAATGATCAGGAATTTTTAAAAAATGTTCTTTGACTATTTGTTAAAAAACATTGGGTCGCTGGTCCGAATCTTCCTATTCGGCTCTTTCTTTTTGCTGTCGTGCCTTCTATCTGCTCGTCAACCTACTTTGACTGCATTTCTTAAAATAAATCTACTTTGACTGCATGCCTAAACTAAAATCTACTCCCTTTGTAAACTAATGTAAGATGTTTTAGATTACTAAACTAGTTATCTATAACATCTTATATTAGTTTACGTAGGAAATACTTTAACTTCTACCTCTGCATCAATATTATGCATATATCTACAATTTTAGTTATGTGTTACGACTGAAATAGTAGAAAAAAGAAACATTTTGTCGAACCAAAATTACATGTTTACGCACATAACTCGATATGAACCAGAATTGCATGTCTACATATAATGTACTTCCTCCGTAAGCTAATATAAGATGTTTTAGATTATTAGTTTAGCTATCTAAAACATCATATATTAATTTACAGAAGGAGTATTACCAACTTGCGCAATCAAATCAGTTGGACAAAACATGCTCGTTCATCTTCAACAGCTGCATCTAAGGCTGCCTGTAATGGGTAGTATTATAAGGTAGTATCATGCCTATGATACGAGTGTATGATACTATCTTCGTAATGCATAGTATCATATAGTAGTATCATAGATAGCATTATTTATCGTCATGCAAGACACATACTGTAACAGCCCAGTTTTCACAAAAATCAAAAAATTTGTTTTCGGTGTGAATTGTTTGATTGCCTGATTTGTTTGCGGTGTTTGCATCCCCGATTTATCGATCGGCGATTATTTTCCCCCCTCTTATCTCGTATCGGACGGAGACCGACCCTTGCCACCCTGACACTCGACCTTTGCGACACCGGGTTTCACCCGATCACCGTCGCGAAAACCGCACGAGACCAGCCGCAGCCAACGGAACGAAAACCCCGTTTAATAATTAAACGGGATATTTTTATAGCGCGCCGGAAAGTGTTTTCGGAACGGTTCCAGCGCGAGGTGAAAGCCTTCGGCTCGACGCACTGATAGCGCAGTTCGAAGTTTTACCCGAATCGGAGGTACTGCGGACCCCCGGCGGTCAGAAACGTGAGCACCGTGCGCGCGAGGTAAAAACCGATGATGTTTTTGCAAACTGCCAGCCACCCATGCTATAAATAGACCACCACACTCCCACCCATTTTTAGGGTTTCCTTAGCCACAAAACTGCAGCCACCCCCCTCACATTAGTCCCAATTTTCGCAGCCTAGCCCCTCAGATCTGAAACCCTAGCCTCCCAGACGTTTTCGGCCGTCGATCTGCCAGATCGAGGGTCCAGATGCGCCCGAGCTCCACGGTCTCCTCTCTCCTCTCCACCAACCGCCGCCCGTGGACACCCGTGCCCGCCGCCTGCACCGTGGAGGCCGAGCAGTCGCCGGCCACCGGAGCACCCCGCAGCAGGCCTCCCTCTCCTCTGCGTCTCCTCCTCTCCTCTTCCTCTCCCCTGACCCCCTCCATCTCCCTCGCAGGCACCGGCCACCGGCCATATTTTTTTGTTTTATTAGTTCTGTTATTTTTTCTGTTGGGCCCAAATAGCTCTAGTTTCGGCCCAGTTAGTTTTTTTTTTCTGTTAGTTGTTTTTTTTATTTTAATTAGGCAGATTAGTTGTTTATTTTTGCGGTGCCCATAACTTTTTAACCGTAGCTCCGATTGCGACGATTTAAATATGAAACTTGCTTAGAATTGTGCCTAGTTTAATAATTTGTGCTTTGTTGCCATGTTTGACTTTGTTTACCTGCTGTTTGACTGCTAATTACACTGTCTGCCACTGTAACTGTAACTGCTATAACTTTTTATCCGTTGCTCGGATTAAAATGTTTCTTATATGTAACTTGACTAGAATTGCATGTAGGTTGTGTTTTTGCTGTTCTTGCTTGCTAATAAAAATAATAAAATATTGTTTAGGGCAAAACAGTACCAAATGCAATATTTATCGTGGGGTCCGCAATAGTTTGCATGTCTAGGATTTCACCCCACTTAAATTGACTAGCTCAGGTAGTTTATTTATGCTTCACCTCTTGCCATGTTTGTGTGCTATGCCATGCTTGCTTGAGTTGCCATGTTAACAACCTTTGTTGATCACCTGTAGCTAATCAACTTGAACCACCGTAAACGTGCGGTATCGTCGTGTGTGACGAGTACTCCACTTAAATCGTTAGTAACCGCTCTCGACGGTAGGTGCGATGTCTCGTGTTACTTCTTGTTGATGCTTGCTCGTGTTTGCTTCATAGTAATAGAGTGCTTGCTCGTTGATTGCTTTCCAGTGTTTATCGTCTTGTGTGCTTCCGCGGGTACCTCTCGGAGACAATGCGAGCGTGCGATCGACTACACCTTCGGAACCCGACTTATCAACAGGCAAGGACTTTCATTACTTATGATCCATTTTATTTCAACCAGCGGTTTGCATGCTAGTATAGGTTAGGTTCGATGTTTGATCCTACCACATGTTTACAGCCTCTTTCAAACCGATACAGCCATGTCCCCTCCCAGCAAACCTTGTACTGCTATGTTACTATTGCTCGTTGCTCAGCCCCTGCTTAGTATGCATGCTTAGGATGCTACGTTGTTACCCTGTTACTCTTTGGGTTGGGATATCACCTGATTATTATATTATTGTTGATGATATGATTATTATAATGTTGACTATATTCGACGAAGGATGGAAGGTCTAGGCTATCCCGCCCCGACGCTTTGTTCCATTTGAGTCACCTAGGATCCGAGTTCCGGGTATTGGTTTTAAGACTGAGCGTGCCTAACCGCGTGTGGGATTTTATGGGGTCCCCTTTTCTTACCTATCTAGCTTCAAACATTTCTAGAGGTGGCCCAAGCTGATTTACCATTTGAAAACATGCATATATATCTTGTCGGGTCGCTCCTAGCAGATATCTTTTAAAACAACTTGGGCCAGTGGAGACATGGTTTCTCTGTTGGTCCACCCGATCAGCTAGGACCCGGTCTCATAAGAGAACTAACCGGTAATCCGACCTGCGTCATACGGAAGAGTCCGATCCGAGAGCGTGGACAGCTTGAGGGTTGGGTGTCGACTCCCCGGGGGCCACCCGGATTTTGTTCGTTGTTAGCTAGAGGGACTTGTCGTTTCGGATCTCTTGGAACTAAATCATAAAATGGTTGCCTATGATGGGTAGCAACTGAGAGTGATGGACGTGCGTGCGGAGCCTCGTAATGGGCAGTTGGTACACCCCTGCAGGGTTAAATCTTTTCGAGAAGCCGTGTCCACGGTTATGGACGACTTGAGACCTACTCCTTGTTCATAGACAACAACAACTGAGACAATCATAACTATAACTTGATCAACGTGTGTGTGCCTTGACTGCTTCTTCTTCGTCGGGATGCGAAGAGGAGGACAAGGATAGGATAGGTGTTATGTTTGCGTATGTAGGTGGATAGCAAGACTTGTTGGAGGCGATTCCTCATCGAATGCTTGGCTTCTTACCTTACTCTTTAGATCGTTAGCCACTTCATAAATGCTAGTGCGGCAGCAACCTCACCACTTACCCCTTCCTTACCGTAAACTACTAGTTGTCCTAGAATGACGAGTGATGAAGTCCTTGCTGGGTCAGATGACCACTACAGTTGGATGCTGAGTACCTCGGTACTCATGATACTACCCCCAAACTCTTTTCAGGGTTCTGATCGACAACAGGTATGGTGATCGACGTTTCACGTGGAGACTCGACGACGACTAGTTAGGCGGATCCCGGCGGACGGCCTGGACCCGTGTGGTTATGGGATCGTTGCTTTTCTCTTTGCCAGTAGGCATTTGCTTGTAGTCTGTACTCAGACATGTACCTTCCGCTGTTGTATTGTATTTGAGGCAGTTGTATGCCAATTGTATGAGATGTTGTATTCTTGTATGTGTAATGTTGTGATATCATGTTGGAAATCCGGGGCATATGGCTTTGTCATATGTCGCGGTGGGTTCGATATGTGCTTCGTCCCCGGATCTGGGTGGAAACACTTAGATCTGGAACAGTACCGCATATCGGGCCTTACACATACTAGTACCACATTTAACATGTTACGGTATTATAATATGATACTACCTGCTCTCTTTCCTCATTAAATTACATGCCACCTCATCAAAATTGTCTAGTTGGCATACATGATACCACCTATGATACTCCTATTACGGGCAGCCTAAGACCTCCCGCAATGAGAGTATCATAGCTAGTATCATGCATGCCAACTAAGCAAATTTAATGGTGTGGCATAGAATTAAATAAAGAAAGAAAGGGTTAAGTATCAAATTATGATACCGTATCAAAATAAATGCTAAGCTAGTATGTGTCTTGAATGGCCATAAATACTACTACTTATGATACTAGGATATGATACTATGCATTATGAATATAGTATTATACACTAGTATCATGTGCATGATACTAGCTTATGATACTATCCATTGCGGGAGGTCTAAAGGACATATGCTTATGAGCGTGCACGTACTACGTAACAATTATGACATACGAAATGAGCTAAGTTGGATCCTAAAAAGGGACCTCCGTAAAAAGGGACATATGTTGTGACAGAAAGGTCGGGTTCACCTGGCTTCAGATGCGGAGGACGGAACGAGGGCAAGAAAAAGGACAACCGATAACTCACGTGGAGGTAGTGTTGAAATAGAGGGTGTACGCATGTAAATGTCTTGAGCAATCATTATTGAGTAGAGATTTGTAAGAAAAAATCAGTTGCAACGCACAGGCGTATTTCCTTTTATTTGAAAAGAACATAAGGTTTCACCTTTCACCTAATTTTTTTCCTACAACCGCTTCGTCCAACCTTCATTCAATCACCTTAATTTATATTTTGAATCAATTCCACATTAATCTACTTTTCAAACTTTTCGTCAAACTATAAGGTAAATCATAAGTACTCCTAGAATTTAACAAATATTTACTTAAACAATTTTATCAATATGAACAGGCAAATCAAAAAATAAGTTTTTAAAAATCTTATATCCGGTTGCAACACACGGGCACTGTCCTAATAAAAACAAAAATTGTGTGGCGGCAACAAAGGTGCTTAGAGGGAAGGAAGGGAGGCCTCAGATTTTGTATGGGTCAAACGGTGGTCTGATCCGCTAGCTAGCGGGATCATCCGGATGATGCCTAGAGCTCACACTCACCGGATTAGAACGGTGAGGGTGCCAGTTTCAGGGATTGCAGCATGGTCAGAGTTCAATTCAGACTCTGAATATGAATTTAAGGTTTATTTCAGACTCGGACTCGATCGGATACGTACGTAGTACGACCTAATATAACTGCCTCCGAAGTTTTCCTTTCGATTCAGTTCCGATCCTGCTGGAATCCCGCTCCTCCTCCTACACGGCCGTGGCCTCGATCTCGTACGACCTAGGGGCTAGGGCTCCGGCGATCTTCTCGTAAGTTCCGGCGACATGGGCGAGCGCAAGGTTCTGAACAAATACTACCCGAATGATTTCGACCCCTCCAAGATCCCGCGGCGGCGGCAGCCCAATAACCAGCAGATCAAAGTGCGCATGATGCTGCCGATGAGCATCCGCTGCGGCGCCTGCGGCACCTACATCTCCAAGGGCACAAAGTTCAACTCCCGCAAAGAGGACGCCGCCGGCGAGGCCTATCTAGGCATACAGATACACAGGTTCTACATCAAATGCTCACGGTGCTCCGCCGAGATCACCTTCAAGACGGACCCCCGGAATTCAGACTACACGGTGGAGTCCGGGGCCAGCCGCAACTTCGAACCTTGGCGCCAAGAAGACGAGGTTGCCGGCAAGGAGAAGAGGAAACGAGCAGCGGAGGAGATGGGCGATGAGATGAGAGCGCTGGAGAACAGAGCCATGGATTCCAAGCGGGGCATGGACGTGCTCGCCGCGTTGGAAGAGACGCGGTCCATCAAGTCTAGGCATGCCGGAGTCTCCCCTGACCAGATGCTTGAGATTCTGAACCATTCTTCTACTTCTCATCATCAAAAGGGGGAGGGCAAAACAGAACTAGCAGAGCTGGACGAAGAAGACGAAGATCTCGTCCGATCTATCACTTTCAGAAACTCGAAAGGTTACATTAAGAGGATCGTAGACGACGATAATGAAGATTTTGGTGTGCCATCAGGACAGTCAGGTGTTGCGTCAGTGAATCTTCTGATTCATTGTTGGACTTGGATCCAACACAAGTAGTCTTGACCAAAGATAATGATTCTGAGAGTGCGGGAAATAAGAGCTTGGCATCTAAGATGCCCAAATTCATAGTAAAACCGAAGCCCGCTGCTGCAAATCCTAAGAAGAAACACAAGACTGAATGTGCAGTTGCAGAGGGGGGAAATGAAGTTTCAGAAGAGAAGACCAATGTTCTTCACTCCCTCTTCCAGTATGATAGCGATCAAAGTGGTGACTGAAGACAATGCTTCTTGCAGCCATAACCGCACGTCCGCGCCGGTCGGATGAAACAAGACCCTGGATCGAGCATGATCATCATGTAACTCAAGTATGTAAAATCTCTTCTGTCAATTGTTAGTTCGTTGTAAGTTAATCCTCTTTTGGGGGAAAAAGAGAGAGAGAAAGAGAGTTGTTTTATATAAAAATTGTACTCCCTCCGTTCGGAAATACTTGGCAATGCCCATCGGTGTGTTCACACAAACACCAAGACATAATGTGATTTGGAGATTCACGAAAAAACTATAAAAAATGTTTTTGTACTGATATGAAAGCAAAAGAAGGTTCAAACACTGTGTTTCCATTTGTCAATCGTCAACTAATGGTGGTTTAATTGGCTAGCATGGCTGATGTACATTCACGTGGTTATGGGTTAAAATCCCACTGCAAACAAAATAATTTTAGACAGGTCATTGGTACAAGAGAGAGAATCGAAAGGAGAAAGAGAGGTCAGCGGGACGAGGGGGGAATCGACACAATCATGCCCATAATAATCCCGGTTATGTATAAAGTTTTTGTGTTCTTTTCTTTTGAACTACACAACAAGGATTGTGTATCTTCTATTTCAGGTGAAAATTAAGCACGATGTGCTAGATACAGTGTTTTACAGTACATCATAAAAGGTCCACCAAATCTCAGGCCATGATGGATTGAAAAAAAAACCCACCAAATCCACATGGGCTTCGGCCCCTTCTTATTGGTTGGTTAGTCATGTAGGAACAAGTCAATCTTTCCCATTCACAACTACTCTACAAACTAGCTAAATCATTTATATCGGCAAGGCACATCAAATACCTCATGTTGATAGTTGTTCCAAACTCTCTTAGTTTTTCTGATTTGCGCAAACTCTCTAGTTGGGTATATAGATGTTCGGACTTCCGCAAAGCCTTCCTCAGATTAGTTCTGATTTGCGAGTGAACGGATAGAACACTACATTGGTGGAAAAAATGGTTTGGACAACCTAATTCGGACCTTTACGGGAGGTTTGAGGGACCGCATTGTAGATGCCCTAAGCACTCATTTTGTTTGTCAAAATAGATCAATAAACCTAGGAGAAAAAAATAATAGTGTGCAACATCCACGGTTGGCAAATCCGAAGGATAACTCTATGGTGTTCGAAAGATAAGCTGGGGTGGTATCCTGTACACCTAGCAAGTTAATTCTTCAAAGTTCAAACTAATGTATTTGACATTGAGAAACAATGTGTTTGGGGTGTTTCTCTCTATCTATGGGCCGGGAAGCTCATGAGGAGGATAAACATGACTTCTTGACTGAGTTGGCCCACTTCTATTCTCGTATGAATATGTTTTATTTAGTTGGTTGTGATTTCAATATTTTGTGCCATGGTGGTGAATAGAAAAAGAAATTCTTTCACACGAAACATGTCGTAAAACCGTAGGCAGCTTTCTTACTCTATGGTGCAACATCCGCGGTAGGCAAATCCGAAGGATTACAATATCATCCTGCGGTAAAACCGCCCATGCCTGGTGCTTTCTAGTACCGTCCATACGGTCACGCAAATCTTTCATGACTAAAAAGTGATTAGATTTAGTCGCCACACATGTGTGTCTAGGAAACAATGAACAAACTGTGCGTTTTCAAAGGCTTAGTCCAGTCTAACTTTAGCATTATTCGCACCTGCTTGTCCATTATCCCATGTGAATTCCGCACCCAACCAACCAAAGTCTTCTAGAAATCAATCATCTGTAGCCTCTCTAAAAGCTCTCATTTGATACTCAGGGTGTTCTGCATGAGAGAAATGTTCATAAGCAAATAAAGCCTCATGCACCATGTCTTATGTCAAATAGAGTTCACAGAAACCTCCAACTAAGGTGCATGTCTTCCAACCCCGGAGCTCCATAAAAACTGGTGACCCTCCACACTAACAAGTTTTGAGCCTTTATTTTACCTATAACATCAATATGGATCTGATTGAAAATTTTCAACTCCACATCCATCTCAGCCTACCGAAACAAACCAATACCTCCACTAAGTCCATCACTATTCACCATGAAGGAACCAACAAAACCAAGAAGATTTTGCAGGCTCTCAACTCTTTTAGTCGGAATTTTAGTCTCCATAACAAACATGAGTATGGGACCTTCCCGCTTCACAATGTTTCAAAGCTCCCAAACTATCACGAGGTTCCCAAGCCCCTGATAGTTCCAACTTAGGCAACTCTTTGCTTTTGGCAGGGTTTCTCTACAGCCGCTGCCAAAATTTATGAGTTACTCAGGGTAGGTTTCTTCTTCTTTTTTCCCTCTCAACCTCAGATTCTTGATCTAGATCCTCTCAACATAAGAAACCACCTAACACTGAATATAACTAGGCCATGGCAAAAGATGCGGTAGCCTAGATCCCATCTTAAATAGGGGTTCGATATACTATCTAACTATATTATAAGAATATAATTTGTAAAATATAACGTAACCAAGTGTATAGGGGGCCATTGCCCCCCCCCCTCTCCTAAAATTTAATTATTTATTTATATATATATATATTAAATGGTCTACTCTTTGCTTTTTTTGCTCCAAACAATCTATGTTGAGTTACTGATGTTGTTTATTTATAGATCATAGGAGCAACTCTTTTCTTCGCAGCTTTCTTGTCAGGTGGCCTTCCCAGGTTCTTCGGCAACAGTGAGTTGTGCAGGATAGACATCTGTGCTAGTTATGAGACTCCAATAGTATTTGCTTTCTTATGTGTTTTGGAAATTTCACCATGTTTTTTACTTAACCTTAGTTCTTGGTCAGTTTTACCCCATTAGGCATTTAGACTAGGGTGTGATCTATCTTGTAACTTCAACTCGTGTGTGGACCTGTGGTTTGTGCTTCATCTATAAAGCAAGGTGAAAGTCTATTTTTTGTATTAAGAATAAATCCCCGGAAGGAGTTAAATAAGAGAGGGCCCATATGGGATGGTTAAAGAAAAATATGGACGCAAACTTGAAGATAGGAGAGGGTACCGCAGCCTGGGGCGTTGTGCTCAGGGATGTTAGTGGCGAGGTCCAATGGTCAAAGTTCATTCTGCAGGTAAGACAATGGACATTGTGAGCAGTTTGGAATAGCTTGTAGGCTTTAAGCTCGCAGAAATTCACCATGGTACGGATCCGCAAGCGTGATACGACAACCAGTCATCCAATCGCATGCATTAAATTCGTAAAATAAAGGCGGGCTAGATTGATTTAAAGGACATATTTTATGGTTGTTGGGAAGAGAGAGAAGAAAAAAAGAGGGACCACATGCTTACTTCTGGTTGGGTATACAGATGTTCGGACTTCGGCAAAGCTTTCCTCATATTAGTTCTGACTTTCGGCTGAACGAATACAACACTACATTGGATGGCAAAAATGGTCCGGACAACCTAGTTCGGATCTTTACGGAAGGTTTGAGGGACCGCATTGAAGATGCCCTAAGCACTCATTTTGTTTGTCAAAATAGGTCAATAAACCTAGGAGGAAAAATAATAGTGTGCAACATCCGCGGTTGGCAAATCCGGATTACTCTCTGGTGTTCGAAAGATAAGCCGGGGGTGGTATAGTTATTCAAAGTTCAAACTAATGTATTTGACATTGAGAAACGGTATGTTTAGGGTCTTTCTCTCTATCTATGGGGAAGCGCGCTCATGAGGAGGATAATTGGATAAACATGACTTCTTGACTGAGTTGGTCTACTTCTGTTCTCGTATGAATATGTTGTATTTAGTTGGTGGTGATTTTAATATTTTGTGCCATGGTGGTGAGAAGAATAGGAAATTCTATCAAACAGAAGCATGTCTTAAAATCGTAGGCAGCTTTCTTACTCTATTATGCAACATTGTTCGATTCTTTTATCTATAAAGGAGGATGAAAGTCTGTTTTCTAACATTCGGAAGCAAATAAAGCCTTGTTAAAATCATGTCTTATATGCCAAAAAGAGTTCATAGGAACCTCCAACTAAGGTGGCTGTCTTCCACCTCAAAGCATTTTCGGAGGAAATCAGAAAAAGTAGTTACGGACGGAGTACTAATTAATTGAGTAATTAACGCAGCCGTTCTGGTCACCCCTCAAATACGTTAGCACTTGCGGATCACACGATCGAGTAGTTTGTTATCCAGAAATAATTCCAGAGAGCTAAAGCGAAAGATCAATGGCCGTCGACGACCTAGAGAACCCTGCGGCGCTCATCGACCGTGGCGATCCTTGGACGGTGGCGACGGCGGAGCCCGATGAGAAGAGCACGCTAGGGCACCTCTCGGAAACTGCAGGCGGCCTCTGCCTGCTCATCCCCTCCAGCTACTCCTTGGTTTACTTCTTCAGCAGCGCCGTGCATCCGGCGAGGACGGCCATAGCCGACGTCGCGTACGCCCTGGGCGTCGCCGGCCTCGTCCTCGGAGCCTGCGGCTGCTTGGGTCTCTTCTTACTGGTCTTGTCTGGGAATATGGAAGGACATGAGCAAATCGATCATGACCAAGATCGTTCCAGGTGATATATTGTTTCATGGACTACTTTTGATTTTTGGTTGGTTAATTAGGAGGTATGAGATGGTCGAGATATGTATTCTGGGGAGCCGGTGTCATATGAAAATCTGTGGTCGATCGATTTTTCTGCTCACGTACGTACGTACCTAGTAGTTTACAGATTACTGTGAAACTCATCTGTACTACCTGCTTAAGTTATATGTAACGTTGTTGGAAATAATGTACGTATTTGAGTAACTATATACTCCGTATATGTGGAATCAATGAATTTGAGTAGGGACTGAAGCAAAATCATCTGTTGGTCCCTCCCTCTTCTATCAAGCAAGCGTTGTGCGAGCTTATTTTGTTCTCTGCTGAGACACTGCCAGGAACTGAATTGGTTCGGATCGAGAAGAAGTAAATCACTTTCATAGCTCACGCATAGTCCATCTCCAGAAGAACAGGTCGTTGATAAACACACGGTAGAAGGGTTGGTTTAAACTTTAAACCCTTCAGTGCGCCCATCAATTCAGCTTCCTCAGCAGACTGGTAAAGACCAACGTTTTTGCACGCCGTCGCCGACAGAAAGACCATGCCCATATGCCCATATGGTCTGTCTTGTCACAGGGGTTAGGAAGGATGCGTCGGATTTTGTTTGTTTGTTTGTTTGGAGGTGCTGACCACATAGACAGTACCTTCAGTCGGAGGCGTCTTTCAGCAGGTTGCCGGTACTGAAGATGGATAACTGAAACTGACCAGGCATCCTTGCCGTGAGCAGTTTCAGATGTCCGATTAGCCTCCACGATCTCACACGCAAAACTAGCCAGGAAATTTAAACAACCTCCAACCGTTTCTTACTTTTACATTTGAATGCAATCGTTTCGAAGGTGTCAAGATCTCCAAAAAAAAACAAGCAAGATTTTCATCCTAACATCCGCAGAATTGTTGCAAAGGAGGTTTTTTAACCAGTCCACCCCAGTGAACCGAAAGCTTTGTTCATCTGGGAAGACCCACTGGTTCCTCATAGCACCATGAGAGCTTTGCTTTTTCGTGCATGAGACAATCGCATGGAACTCGTCCATGGTTTCAACTCCCCAAATTTCACAGTTATGTCCGATAGAACTTTTCAGCCTATTCTTCTTGGTAGCTAAAGACTAGATTTTTCTGCCCATCCCCCACTCACCATATGAGGCCCTTCATGAGAAGCTTGATACCAAATTCAATACCACACAAACATGGGGAAACATCCATAGAAAAAAACGTGTTGGTGATCTCACCATTGGGATACACTACACCAAAATCTGTAGTTGCCGACGGCCGAAGATATGCCGACGGCCACCGTCGGCATATCTGAAGCTAAGCCGACGGCTTCCTTTTTACCCTCGGCAACAAAAAGCCGTCGGCTTAGCTATAGATATGTTTGGCCGTCGGCATATCTTTGGCCGTCGGTATATCTTTGGCCGTCGGCATATCTTTGGCCGTCGGCAAAGATGATCCAGACCGTCGGCATATTTATACCCGTCGGTATATATGCCACGTGGCTCGTGGTCTGCCTGCCGACTAACGGCGCTAGAGCTATGCCGACGGTTATACCGTCGGCAACATTTTTTTAATTATTATTTTAATTTAATGTTTTTAAAATATTCATTTTGAGTTATTTAAATTTAAACATATGCAAATTATATATCAATTTGGGGTAGAATTTTCCATAGATTATGAATATTCACTTTGTTTCTGTTTTTGGATATGTTAAAAATGCGACATAATGTACTTTTGCAAATAAGTCCTCATAGTTTATAAAAATCACAAGTAATTCATACCTTCATGGAATTGCATTATTCCAAGTTTGTTGGTTTGTATGGTTACTAGGACATAAATTAGGATGCAACGCGAAGGTTTTATATTTTTTTGATATTTTTTTGAATTGTTTAAGCACCGATTTCAAAATGCGGTCAAAACGGGGGAGGGGGGCATGGCCGGTGATAGCTAGGGGTGGAATCTTGCAAACCTCTTGGTAGATCTCTGATGAAATTAGTACTTGTGCACCTAGAAATGATTTTTTGAAAAAATAAAGAGCAAACTATCAAACACTTGTAGTTCAAATTTCACCCCGTTCCAACTGAATCGACGGTAATTTGTCTTTTTCAGCAGAGGTGTATAGGAAACATTTTACATGGAAACTTTGGTCAATTGTTAATAAAATATGGTCTAGTATAATACAAAAATGGATTGGTTCAAATTGACATCAAATATTTGGTAGATCCTTCACAAAAAGACCCTACTTTTGGCACTCGAAAAATGAAAAATGGATTTTTCGTGCAACGAAAATGAAAACTTCCTTTGGCAAACTTGTTGGCCATTAAAATATACACACATATGAAAAATATGAGATCATTTGGGGAAACTATCCTTTGAAATGAGCTATAACTTCGGCCATTTGGCTTGAAAGCCATGAACCTTCATACTTGATAGCCCATTTTGAGAAGACTTTTTTAATAGATTTGCATTATTCCAAGTTTGTTGGTTTGTATGGTTACTAGGACATAAATTAGGATGCAACGCGAAGGTTTTATATTTTTTTGAATTTTTTAAGCACCGATTTCAAAATGCGGTCAAAACAGGGGAGGGGGCATGGCCGGTGATAGCTTGGGGTGGAATCTTGCAAACCTCTTGGTAGATATCTGATGAAATGAGTACTTTTGCACCTAGAAATGATTTTTTGAAAAAATAAAGAGCAAACTATCAAACACTTGTAGTTCAAATTTCATCCCGTTCCAACTGAATCGACGGCAATTTGTCTTTTTCAGCAGAGGTGTATAGGAAACATTTTACATGGAAACTTTGGTCAATTGTTAATAAAATATGGTCTAGAATAATACAAAAATGGATTGGTTCAAATTGACATCAAATATTTGGTAGATCCTTCACAAAAAGACCCTACTTTCGGCACTCGGAAAATGAAAAATGGATTTTTCGTGCAACAAAAATGAAAACTTCCTTTGGCAAACTTGTTGGCCATTAAAATATACACACATATGCAAAATATGAGATCATTTGGGGAAACTATCCTTTTAAATGAGCTATAACTTCGGCCATTTGGCTTGAAAGCCATGAACCTTCATACTCGATAGCCCATTTTGAGAAGACTTTTTAATAGATTTGCATTATTCCAAGTTTGTTGGTTTGTATGGTTACTAGGACATAAATTAGGATGCAACACGAAGGTTTTATACTTTTTTGATATTTTTTTGAATTGTTTAAACACCGATTTCAAAATGCGGTCAAAACGGGGGAGGGGGGCATGGCCGGTGATAGCTAGGGGTGGAATCTTGCAAACATCTTGGTAGATCTCTGATGAAATGAGTACTTGTGCACCTAGAAATGATTTTTTCAAAAAAATAAAGAGCAAACTATCAAACACTTGTAGTTCAAATTTCACCCCGTTCCAACTGAATCGACGGTAATTTGTCTTTTTCGGCGCAGGTGTATAGGAAACATTTTACATGGAAAATTTGGTCAATTGTTAATAAAACATGGTCTAGTATAATACAAAAATGGATTGGTTCAAATTGACATCAAATATTTGGTAGATTCTTCACAAAAAGACCCTACTTTCGGCACTCGGAAAATGAAAAATGGATTTTTCGTGCAACGAAAATGAAAACTTCCTTTGGCAAACTTGTTGGCCATTAAAATATACACACATATGCAAAATATGAGATCATTTGGGGAAACTATCCTTTTAAATGAGCTATAACTTCGGCCATTTGGCTTGAAAGCCATGAACCTTCATACTCGATAGCCCATTTTGAGAAGACTTTTTAATAGATTTGCATTATTCCAAGTTTGTTGGTTTGTATGGTTACTAGGACATAAATTAGGATGCAACACGAAGGTTTTATACTTTTTTGATATTTTTTTGAATTTTTTAAGCACCGATTTCAAAATGCGGTCAAAACGGGGGAGGGGGGCATGGCCGGTGATAGCTAGGGGTGGAATCTTGCAAACATCTTGGTAGATCTCTGATGAAATGAGTACTTGTGCACCTAGAAATGATTTTTTCAAAAAAATAAAGAGCAAACTATCAAACACTTGTAGTTCAAATTTCACCCCGTTCCAACTGAATCGACGGTAATTTGTCTTTTTCGGCGCAGGTGTATAGGAAACATTTTACATGGAAACTTTGGTCAATTGTTAATAAAACATGGTCTAGTATAATACAAAAATGGATTGGTTCAAATTGACATCAAATATTTGGTAGATTCTTCACAAAAAGACCCTACTTTCGGCACTCGGAAAATGAAAAATGGATTTTTCGTGCAACGAAAATGAAAACTTCCTTTGGCAAACTTGTTGGCCATTAAAATATACACACATATGCAAAATATGAGATCATTTGGGGAAACTATCCTTTTAAATGAGCTATAACTTCGGCCATTTGGCTTGAAAGCCATAAACCTTCATACTCGATAGCCCATTTTGAGAAGACTTTTTTAATAGATTTTCATTATTCCAAGTTTGTTGGTTTGTATGGTTACTAGGACATAAATTAGGATGCAACGCGAAGGTTTTATATTTTTTTGAATTTTTTAAGCACCGATTTCAAAATGCGGTCAAAACAGGGGAGGGGGCATGGCCGGTGATAGCTTGGGGTGGAATCTTGCAAACCTCTTGGTAGATATCTGATGAAATGAGTACTTTTGCACCTAGAAATGATTTTTTGAAAAAATAAAGAGCAAACTATCAAACACTTGTAGTTCAAATTTCATCCCGTTCCAACTGAATCGACGGCAATTTGTCTTTTTCAGCAGAGGTGTATAGGAAACATTTTACATGGAAACTTTGGTCAATTGTTAATAAAATATGGTCTAGAATAATACAAAAATGGATTGGTTCAAATTGACATCAAATATTTGGTAGATCCTTCACAAAAAGACCCTACTTTCGGCACTCGGAAAATGAAAAATGGATTTTTCGTGCAACAAAAATGAAAACTTCCTTTGGCAAACTTGTTGGCCATTAAAATATACACACATATGCAAAATATGAGATCATTTGGGGAAACTATCCTTTTAAATGAGCTATAACTTCGGCCATTTGGCTTGAAAGCCATGAACCTTCATACTCGATAGCCCATTTTGAGAAGACTTTTTAATAGATTTGCATTATTCCAAGTTTGTTGGTTTGTATGGTTACTAGGACATAAATTAGGATGCAACACGAAGGTTTTATACTTTTTTGATATTTTTTTGAATTGTTTAAGCACCGATTTCAAAATGCGGTCAAAACGGGGGAGGGGGGCATGGCCGGTGATAGCTAGGGGTGGAATCTTGCAAACATCTTGGTAGATCTCTGATGAAATGAGTACTTGTGCACCTAGAAATGATTTTTTCAAAAAAATAAAGAGCAAACTATCAAACACTTGTAGTTCAAATTTCACCCCGTTCCAACTGAATCGACGGTAATTTGTCTTTTTCGGCGCAGGTGTATAGGAAACATTTTACATGGAAACTTTGGTCAATTGTTAATAAAACATGGTCTAGTATAATACAAAAATGGATTGGTTCAAATTGACATCAAATATTTGGTAGATTCTTCACAAAAAGACCCTACTTTCGGCACTCGGAAAATGAAAAATGGATTTTTCGTGCAACGAAAATGAAAACTTCCTTTGGCAAACTTGTTGGCCATTAAAATATACACACATATGCAAAATATGAGATCATTTGGGGAAACTATCCTTTTAAATGAGCTATAACTTCGGCCATTTGGCTTGAAAGCCATAAACCTTCATACTCGATAGCCCATTTTGAGAAGACTTTTTTAATAGATTTTCATTATTCCAAGTTTGTTGGTTTGTATGGTTACTAGGACATAAATTAGGATGCAACGCGAAGGTTTTATATTTTTTTGATATTTTTTTGAATTGTTTAAGCACCGATTTCAAAATGCGGTCAAAACGGGGGAGGGGGCATGGCCGGTGATATGTAGGGGTGGAATCTTGCAAACCTCTTGGTAGATCTCTGATGAAATGAGTACTTGTGCACCTATAAATGATTTTTTGAAAAAATAAAGAGCAAACTATCAAACACTTGTAGTTCAAATTTCACCCCGTTCCAACTGAATCGACGGCAATTTGTCTTTTTCAGCAGAGGTGTATAGGAAACATTTTACATGGAAACTTTGGTCAATTGTTAATAAAATATGGTCTAGTATAATACAAAAATGGATTGGTTCAAATTGACATCAAATATTTGGTAGATCCTTCACAAAAAGACCCTACTTTCGGCACTCGGAAAATGAAAAATGGATTTTTCGTGCAACGAAAATGAAAACTTCCTTTGGCAAACTTGTTGGCCATTAAAATATGCACACATATGCAAAATATTAGATCATTTGGTAAAATTATCCTTTGAAACTACCACCCTTTGGCAAATGAAAAATGGATTTACAAATTGAGGTATTCCAAGTTTACAAATTTTTATGACAACTATTACACATATATTGCCTCGGTGTAAAATGATATGTTTTTTTTGTTTTTTTTTCATTCTCTTTCTTTACTTTTAAAGGCATTATTTGGTTATGACCAAAGTTCAATGGTGATTGACTACGGAAACGTAGGAATGCTTTAATCAATAAAATATTTCATTTACACTACAATGGACCATAGCCTGAAATTTCATCTCAGTAAATTTTGGATTTGAAAGAGAATTGCAATGGGCATGACGAAGGTTACTTCGTTAAAAGGATGGACTATAGTACCTCAAGACAGGAACCCTCAAACTTGATTTGATCAAGTGATTTTGTGATGACCAAAATATTGAGTGGGCCTGCAGTTTCATGAAACTGACTGGGAGCTTTGAAGACTTCCCGAAAATTTGGAATGCAAGGGCATTTTCTGAGTGGGAGCTTTGGAAGCATTGTCATTATGTGAGACATAGTGAACAATAAAATGACTTGATGAAAACTGAACCACAAATATATGAGTATATGATGGATATATTTGAGTGGGAGCATGATCATTGTCTCAAACATATATGCATTGATATGTGTGAAGAATGATCTCATATGTATATATATGGATATGCATTGATTGTGTATATAGAAAATCGTCTCATATACATATGTGCATTATGATATATATAGAGCATAAGGCAAATAAAATACAAGATTGCAAGAATCTTCTTTTATATGAAATACCAACACATTATACGTTGAAATCTATATGAGTAGATTAAGATACGGATAATGAAACGAAGTGAAGGTTGGAATAATCTTCTAGACAAGAAACAGGTTCTTGTGGCTAGAAATTATATAATGGATGAAATCCAAATATCACAAGCAATGTCTTGATGGAAGAATAGAGATGCACCATGTACTGGACATGTGATCTTATATGTTCTTGACATATGATTCTACCATATAACATGCATTGTGAATCCAACAACAGAATGACTCAAAAGTTCTTGGAAGAAGAACAGATTCCGATGTGCTTTAGGAGTAAAACACAGAATCTGAATAAAGTCCATGATTTCAGTATAGAGAGGCATACTGAGGACTATTCTCTAAAATATAGAAAGGATAATAGACTTGAATGTAATGCAAGATTGCAATTGCAAGCCATATTATGGATCTATATGGAATTAGAGACATCACCAAAGACATGAAAGAAATGTGAGCAAAATTCACGGTACTACAAACATAATACTACTTAAGAAAGTAGACGTACGGATAAAAGTTTAGCGTTAGAAGTATTGGACTTCTGGCTGAGTGTATTTCCCAGTATATATGACTAAGGATGAGTCTTCTAAAGACTGAACCAAGAGATCATTGGAGGATACTGTGAAATAATAGTCTCACTCTCCCGCGAAACTTATATCCAACCATTATATGATAATGAGTGGTATGTCAAAAGAGTTTTTGACCTGGACCAGTTGCAAAGGAAAACATACGAATCTGAATTGGTGCAGTTCGTTGACGAACCCTCTTCCATGAGCATGCATGATCAATGAAACACTTATGTGATAAGATGATTATGATCGGAAAAATGCGGCTAGATTATTAGCACTCTAGTGCAAGTGGGAGACTGTTGGATATATGCTCTAGAGGCAAATAATATATGATTATTCCAATATATCTAAGCAAGTTCATAACCAGTTTCATACCGTGCTAGAACTGCATCAGTGAAACAATGATGCAGGTGTGGTATATAGAAACCCCCAGAGTTCCTAGTTAGCCTCTACATCGATAACTAGTTCATGGTCAACATGATGATCGTGGTTTCGCGATCATGGACAATTAAGTCTCTTGACTATGAGGTCACCTCACTGGTTAAGTGACGTGGTGAACATTACCCAAAGAAAGCATTACAGCATGATCAAATCTTATGAAGGTTCAGTGTTGTAATTACAGAACGTGGTAGACCGTTCCTTTGACCGTGAGTACGTGCATAATCACTGTCTTCCCGGATGCTTTGACTTACATCCCACCACCTGAATGAAATATGCGGGTCATAACGGTTGTATCTTAGGTATTCCGTGGAGATACGTTGAGGAGTATTGTTTACAAGAACGGGATTTGTCAATCCATATGATGGATAGATACTCAGGGCCCATTCGGTGAGATTCCATCCATAAAGCTGCGCAGCGTGTGACTAGGTCACGGGGATGAATATCACGGGAACGAGTGAATAAGGATTTAGTTCAGAACGAGGTTGAACCAGACATAGGATGTCATTGATCGAATCTCGGAACAATCCAGTATCGCTGACAAAGGGAATGCTATACAGCGTAAGGTCCAATCGGTGTTGATATCCGGAATGCACAGGGGTCATTATGGGCATCCAGTTCCCGCTGATGATCATTGACTGTTGCCTCTGCTCGGTCATGACTGGAGTGTTCTCGGACCGTAGGGTAACACACTTAAGGGCTCGATGAAATCGGAGACCTTTTCGGAACCATCGGAGCAACCAGAGAATAAGGGAGACAATATCGGAGGAGTACCGTATTGAACTGAAACAAGTTCGGAGTGAGCCGGAAGTGTTTCCGGAGCACCGGGAGATAAAATAATATGTTTTAGTTATTAATTAATTGAATTAATAATTAAAATCATTTTATTTCTAATTAATATGTGCTATGGGCCTTAGTGGAGAAAAAGGCCCATTAAGGAATAAAGGGAAAAGAAAAAAGAAAAGAAAAAGGGGGGGGGAGGCGCCATGGGCCCTAGGGCCCATGAGGGGTGCGCCCCCTCTCCCCCCTTGGCCGGCCAACTCCCCCCTAGCAAAGGGTTTAGTCCCACATTGCTAGGGGAGGTGGGTTGACTCCCTTCCCCAGCCTATATAAAGACAGGCAGGGTGCACATAATTAATACACAGAAATTCGTGAGAAAATAAATATAACTCCGAATTGAGATCGGTTTTCTCCGGTCTTCTCCCCTCTCTGGTCTCTTCCATGGTGGGCTCCCTAGTGTGAGCCTGTAGTGGAATTGAGACCTCTCTGCTAGAATCGGAGGCCGTCGTGCTGCCGAAGCTCCGTCCGGAGGTCTGCTTCCGCCCCCTCCGCTGGATCGGAGAACGGAGGTCGTCATCGAGTCTCGTACGTGTGCGAGTACTACGAGGTGCTGCACGTGTGGCACTACACCCATCCGGGTTCTCAACACAGCTAGGGGGCTGTGAAACTTGATCGGCTACATCAACCACGTTTGCGGGAACGTTTCCCGCGCAACGGACTACACCCCGAGGTATGTTATTTCCGCACTACTGTCCGTTACGGTAATACGGCTAGCTAGATCTTGGGTTAAGGGAACGCTAGTTAGAAAAATTTGTGTTTTCTGTTGCGAACCCCAACAGTGGTATCCGAGCTAGGTCTATGCTTAGTATTACTGTACGGATAGAACACATCGGGGATGTGGGCGTTGATTGTATGATTGTTACCCTCCCACGTGTACTTGTTCACATCTGCGGCATTGTTTGATGAAGCGGCCCCCGACCGACTTTACGCGTACTCTTACGCGAGACTGGTTCCACGCTTGACATGCGGCTTGTACCGTATAAAGTGGCTGGGGGGGGTGTCTGTCTCTCTACTTTAGCGGATGTGGCATTTGCAACGGAGGGCCCCGTGCGGGGTGTAATAGAGACAATCGTATGGTTGACGTTGTGGTTGACTCGTAGGTTAAAACCTGTTTAACTATGAAAGCCCTAGCAGCCACGTAAAACTTGCAATATACAACTAGACCGTCTAAACCTTGTATTGCAAAGTGGGGGCTATCGTTTGTTTGTTTGTGATGTAGTGATAGCTTTGCTATGTGTTACTAGTAAGTAGTAATCGTCATCATAAAACAAACTAAAATGGAGACACTGTAGACTTAGTGTTACCATAGCCCAGACATCTTAAAACTTGCTAGTATAGGATACACGACGGTAGCATGTGATAAGATGATCCCTTAACAAAGCCAAACACAAGTATTCTACCGAAGTGTGCACCACCTGGAAGGTTCTCCCATATGGCCTGATGCTCCGTACATACCGGAGTTTTCCTACATATTCAATGGAGTTCGCATGAGGTTGGGTTCGGCAAGCCTGGCATATGCAAATATGGCCTTGCTGAGCAGCATATAACATGGAGGTTAATTTGGCGAGCCTAGCATATGCAGATATGGCCTCGGAATACTAGAGATCGAAAGGTCGAGCATGAGTCACAGTATATATAAGATAATGTGATCGCACAAATTGTTGTCTACCTTTGAAACTGACCCGTCGGCCGTGTGATATTCGAGGTCGGGCAGTGAATCTGGATCATGTAATCACTAAAACTTCTTAGGGATGAAATGTTTTGGTGCGAGCTCATATATAATATGATTATATGAACTCATTGTTGTGAACTAGTCTTAATTGTGTTCCTTGCAATTATGTTTGTAGAAAATGGATAATACCCAGTACCTTGAAATGGTTTCCTTCTTACATGGTGAAAGACTTAAAGAAAATGGGTCAAACTTCGTTAGTTGGTACTTACGCCTTAGAGCCGTGCTCAAAAGAATCAACCTTTCATTCTTAACTAAAAGGCACGTGGGAAACCCTCCAGAAAACGACATGGATGCACAAGCGGCGATTGATTATCATTATCGTCGAAGGACATATGCCATAGCTAAGGGTATCATAGAAACCAGCATTCCGCAGCTTTTGCGTGAGGAGTATGCTGATACGATATGATCGATGAGCTGAAGTCATCAAACTTGCATCAGTTTAGAGTTGCCAGTTTTGAGTTAGAAAGTGAGTTTCTCTCTACAAAGATGGAAGAAGGCTCTTGCCTGAAGGCACACTTGGCCAAGATGCATGAGATACATCTGAGCCTCGTAGATGACTTTGACTATGATACCACACATGAGTCTACGATATACACGGTGTTACACTCGCTTCCACCGAGCTATACAGACCATGTCCATGGCTATGTCGGCATAGGTGAAAGCCTCGAGTTCTCTGACTTCATGGATAGACTCCAGTACCTGGAGGTTGAACCCATTGAAGGAGAAGTTGTCGATGGAGAAGGTATATACTTGATATACTTTATAAATGTTGACTCCCTTATACAACAGTTGCAGTAAATGAGTATCTGATACTTATTCTGTTTTATGAAAACAGGACCTGCCGTTGCATGGACGGGAAGAGGTGAAATCGAGGATTGATGGATATCAAGTCAGTTGATGGCCAGCATGGATTCCACCGAGACATCTATCATAGGAGATACTTAGAGTATTAGATAAATCTTATGTAATCATTATAGTATGAACACTTAGTTGTGTGTCTTGCATCTCGCGAGACAAAGTTATTCATGTAATGAGACAAGTCAGTTGTTCCATCTTTATGAATAAAAGTGTGCTTATACTTTGTGTTGGATATGTGCCCTAGAGACAAATTAATAAAGATATTTGTCACATATCCGTTTTGTTCATAATACGTTTTATACTGTGCTATAACTGTATTACTTGGAAATACTAATACAGGTGTAGTATAAAACATGGTCCGTAGTTTAACTCGGGTAAACTATCTCATTGGGCAATTGATTGATCAAGCTTTCCTGATCATGGCGACACTTAAGTCCATTGACAATGAGGTCATATCATTAGGGGAATGATGTGATGGACAGACACCCACCTAAAGTAATGCAATGTGATCGAGTCACATAGTTCAGCGTTGCTATGACTTTGTAACGTATGGCTTAGTCCTTAGACCGTAATGATCATACGTAATCACGATCTATGAGGAGACTTTGATTTGTATCCCACCGCCTGACTGAAATATGCTGGCTATAACGGTGCACTTTGGGTATTCCGAAATAGATGGTTGATGAGTATGTTAATAGATCAAAGCGAGATTTGTCAGTCCTTGTTGACAGGACAGGTACTCTGGGCCCATCAGCACTCTAGCTCGCATGCTTTGTTTTTTTTTTTACTTTTTCCTTTTTTCTTTCATAATTTTTGCCTTTTATTTTTCTAATGAGAATTAATTTTTCAACATTTTCATAATAACATGAATGAGCGACGAAAAAAAATTAGAACACACAAGTACGTTCATATATGTAAACATTTTTTTAAAACATTTGTTAGAAATATGAACCATTTTGAAATGATGATTTTTCTTTCTAAAGCATAAATAGTCTACGAAATTTCAAAATTATGTTTTTGAACATGTGACATATTTTTTGGAAATCCAAACTTTTTTTGAAACATGTGAACATCTTTTGATAAATATGAACAATTTTGAAATCATTAACGGTTATTGAAAATGCATACAGAATTTGAAATTTCCCAATTTTTTTGAAAAACAGGAATCATTTTTAAATTTGTCAATAAAATTTCATATTTTTAACTTATGGAGATTTTTTATATGTGCGAACATTTGTTAAAATTCCTGAATATTTTTTAAATTTATTAACGAAATTCAGAAAATGGAAGTTTTTTAAAATTTTGTACATATTCACAAAATGTTCCCATCTTTTAATTAATTAATTTATTTATATTTCAAAATGTATTGTGTTGTAAAAACTGTTCTTCTGAAAAAAAACTATTGAGAATTTTAAAAATGTTGACACTTCTCAACATGTTTGGGGTTTAAAAAACATATATTTTCAATTTTTTGGGCATTTTTACATCGTGATTTTTGTAAAAAGGAAAAAACTCAATCACGCATAATTGGTCGACCCAGTCAACAATCCTAGGATTTGGGGTCTACCACGTGGGCAATTCCTGTTTGGGAAGGCCCTCAAGGTTAAAAATAAATCATTATCAAAAAGTTCAGTGTGTTGATTTCCTTAGTTATAAGTTTATTAGGGTTTGATTTAGCTTTCGACTTCAAGTTCATGGTTCGTTTAAAACTTATTTCCCAGTTGAAAATGAATGGTTTTGGTGAAATGCCTCGAATGACCTGCTAAGGGATATTGGTAAACATATGCGGCCTCAACTCCACAATGGGAGACACTAGGCACCACACAAATCATCTAGATAGAATTTTGATGCCATCTTCCTTTATGGCCACTTCGGTGCCATTATTGTGCTTGCTTTTGCGTTGATCCTGGTTGTACACGTTGAAAATATTATCAACTTAGTTTCCTACAATTTGCATTGAAGCAATGTAATAGTTTGACCTTTCATTTTATTCTAAGGTGCTATAGTAAAGTTTCAAAGATCCACATTAGTTAAGGATTAATTGCTTTATTTGCTTGATGTAGGTGCCCAATTATATCCAAACAAACCCTAGCATGAGCATGGCTGCTATAAGTTTCAAAGATCCACTTTCGTTCTTTCCTGAATGAACTTATATTGGTGGGGCCATGTATTCTACAAATGGAGCTCCCCAACGATAGTTGTACAATGATATCCATTACTTTTGAACCACCTGTCATGTTTGTAATCAATCATATAGGCTATAAAGTCATCGACTCTGTGTTCATAAGCGCCTATTAGAGTGTCTCTTACCGATTGCCCGTAATTTAAAGGAGTAAATAGCTGAGTATCCTTTAAACGAGTACATTTTCTCGTCTAAAATAACCAGTTGGGTGCTCGTGAGTTCCCACGAAACAACATACTTATATGATTATTTCTAGCCGTTGGTCCTGATATAGCCTTTCCAACTGTCTCGTCGCCATCCTAATCTATCCCTTTATCCTTGTCGTCGTCAACCAATTGGTGGTGGTGGTTGGGGGGGGTATTTTCTCACCCATCAACCCCTCCATTAAAATCACTCATCCTATAAGACACTTCATTACACTTTCTTTTCATATAGAATGTATCACTGAAACAAAATACATGTGAATTACTTGGATTCCATCTCACATGAATTACTTAATAAAAGATCTACCCTCTATGATACTTGAATTCTATCTCTTTATCAAATCTCATACAAGTTGAGCAATATTGGTCTCCAAGTAAATGCTCGAATAATGCCACATAATTATAAATTTAGGCAGAGATAATTATATACGCATGCGAACATACAAAGCGTCATAAAAATATAACAATCTTTTATTAGAGTATCTTTTTTGTGTTCTCAAATACACCTTTTGTGTGTAATTTTGTCCCAAGCATAGTATATCTATCATCACAAGATATATCATTGTATAATTTGTTCTTGCTTTTGTTTTGCTTTTGTTGTTTCTCAAGTTGAGTAGTAAAATGACTCAAATTTTTTTGAGATGTAAAACAAACACTTTCCCTTGATTGCCATTTCTCTAAATTTTATCAAATCTAACATGAGACAAAGGAAATATATGAATTTCCCCCTTTCAGGATTTCCAGTGTCCATGTTTAATATCTAAGTGATGAGGGCATCATTTTCCATAGTTATACCCACTGTGGCTCCTTCATCAATTGTTTCGTATGGACCAATGACTAGAGCAAGCTATGGAGCAAAAGTGTGCTATGGCCGGCCCAAGAAAAAGTAAAAATCAGTAAACTAGGCCATCCAAGGCAATTTTTATGTGTTTTTCTCTCTTCTAGATCGTACTAGCCCGCCCAACTTTTCTAAGCTAGCTCCGCCACTGACTAAGTGCTATCGCTTTTTTTGTAGATATAATTTAACTAATGAAAATATAATGTCACACTTATGTTCTGATTTACTTGTACTTAGCAGTGAAGGAATCAAAGAGTCAATTAAAAGGAGCATCGTTCGCATAAAAAAGAGCAACAATCATTACATGCACGCCTTTCACTCGACCATCCATTCAACCTGTCATTTCTTCAAGTCATGGCACGTGCACAAGGAGCAAAAGAGTTAATTTAGGCGCCATGAACTAAGGGCATCTACAAAGGTGCGACCCAAACATGCCGCGATTTGGTCCGCCTTTGGCTCGTTTGGGTCACCTAACAAATTAATGTCCATCTTTCCTAGATCGCTTCGTCCAACAGGGCGAACGTGATACGTTTGGCCAGGTCGCTGCATGACCTTCCTTGTTCACATGTATGTGTTTCTATGGCGCCCCACATCCTTTTTAGTCTCACCTCACGTGCCGAAAAGGCGCGCTAAGGTGTTTATAAGGGGGGGGCATGGATTCTTTGTCTTATAGAAGATTCATAAATTCCTCTTCATGTGATGAGATCGGACACACTTGAACGGTACTATATGTTTTTCTTCTCAAGTAAGACATATATATCACCAAAGTCTAGACTCCCATATAGAGAGATCGATTCTAACTTTGCTATAATTTAATTTTTTAACTGAAAATCACTGCTCACATTGGTATTATCGCAATAGTCTGGTATTTTAGAATGGTATTATAGCAAAAGCATCCTGATATTTATCTATTCACATTGGTTTTATAGCAAAAAAAAAGTATAGCTATTCCACTATAGGACGTCGACAGAAACACCTGATATTTATCTATTCACATGTTGCTCAAAAGTGCAGAATGGATAAAGGGTCGTGTAATATGAACTCTAAACAGGCCAAGCTAACACACGTTCTTGATTAGTTCCTCCCCCTCCTCAGAAAAACCTAGATCCTCCTCTTCTTTGCCATACAGTTTCACCCATACAAATATATCCTCCAATTATGCTTCTAGACCATAGCAACCTCCATAGTCCTCTTCTTCATCAGGTGGACAATTTTCCTCTAATCAGGTCCAGTCCCGGCCGCCGCCTACGGTCGTTGATCGGCAATCGCGGGAACATGCACCTTCATCCCCCTCCTGCCTCCCTTGTCCACTTCCTCTGGTCTTGCCTCGAGCAATTTCCTAGATCCATCTACCTCTCGTGGTTTCGTCACCACCATCGTTAGGAGTAACTGCTTTTCCGTCATGTAACTCGATCGGTGTCCAGCTAGCTTCGCGTATGATTCGACTCCTCCCACGAAAACCACAGTTGGCGACGAGGATTTACTTAGACTCCAACAACAATCATCGAAAGTAAGGTTTAAACCCTAGATCGCCTCTAGGAGGAAACCGTCTGCTGGATGAGCATACACATTGATTCCCACGAGACCCAAGCAGTTTTTTTTCTTTTGGAGGCAAACAAGACCCAAGCATGTGAAAGTGTAGTGAGGCCACCAAAATCACCTTGGCCACACAGCAGAGCCCTCAGAGATGAAAGCCCACCACACCAGCCCATAACAACATCTCACACACCACTACCTCGCGGGGCCACGAGGCCCAGGCGGCGCCCCTACATATACCGACCCCCAGACGGCTAGGGTTTCTCCCTCCCTCCAGCTGCGCCCCGCCTCCCGCCGTTCCTCTCCAACCCGCGGCCCCGCCGTCTCCGTCCCCGCCTCCGGCTCCTCGCGCCCTTCACCATGGTGAGCACCCCCCAGCCGAATCCCCGCCGCGGAGAGCACTCCCCAAGCTCGCCGCGTTGTTTTTTCCTGCCGTAAAACTGCCTAATCTGACCCCCCTTTTCCTCCCTTCGCAGATCATCTCCAAGAAGAACCGCCGCGAGATCTGCAAGTACCTCTTCCAGGGTGAGCTCCTCCTCTCCATCGCCCATTTTTCATGCCCACTGTGACCACGATTCAGATGCTATCTCGTTAGTGTTTCTTGTTCGATGCGTCCGATTCAGGTGTAGGGTCTTAGCCAGGTTGCTCCGCTAGCGTTCTTGGTACCCTGTGGTTGCAGTGAGCTCGCTCCGATGCAAGTTGCACTGCCAAATTCGTACATAGACAGTTATGATTTCATCGACATCTAGCCGAAGAATCTGGTTCATGCCAAGTTACAGTCTAAAGAAAGAATTATACACCTTATGATGCGAAGTTGAGATTTGTTGTGTTTTTAGGGTGATACATACTTCGAGTGGACTGAAGGATTTGTGCTGAATTGATTCTGATGCGCTTGTGCAGAGGGAGTCTTGTACGCCAAGAAGGACTACAACCTGGCCAAGCACCCCCAGGTCGATGCCACCAACCTGGAGGTCATCAAGCTCATGCAGAGCTTCAAGTCCAAGGAGTACGTCAGGGAGACCTTCTCGTGGCAGCACTATTACTGGTACCTCACCAACGATGGTATCGAGTTCCTCCGCACCTTCCTCAACCTGCCGTCTGAGATCGTGCCCAACACCCTTAAGAAGTCTGCCAAGCCACCGTCCCGCCCCTTCGGCTCTGGCCCACCGGGTGACCGCCCCAGGTGAGCTATGTTCATTCTGTCAGTTTTGGGCATGTGGGTGCTTGTTTCTGTTGAGATTATAACCTCATTGTCAATGTAGGTATATTGGTGATTTTGATTAGTCTGTCTAGTCTTAATGATTGTTGGCTTGGAATGATAATAGATTTCATTAGCCAAAATGGCTTTTTATGAACCTTGTTCTTTTGCACTCCATTTACAAACTTGCCATGACACAAATTAATGCTCAATAATAATCTTTGTTGCATTTCTTTTATGGCCATGCGATTTAGTTGTTGGAGCACACAGGGGAGTATCTGTATATTCTACCATTCCACTTGTAATTCCCCTACCTAGAATGCTGTATAGTGAAAAGCTTGTCTGTTTCTGTTACAATGAATTTAGAGGTGATCTACTCTTCTTTGAGAATTGCAAATACTGTTGTATTTGTATTCACTAACTGGCTTTGTTAATTTGACAGGGGTCCTCCTCGCTTTGAGGGTGAAAGGCCCAGGTATGGTGACAGGGATGGTTACAGAGGAGGCCCACGTGGTGCTCCAGGTGATTTCGCTGGTGACAAGGGTGGAGCTCCTGCTGAGTACCAGCCTGCTTTCAGGGTAATTGCTACACGTGCTGTTCTTAAATTCCATATGATTGTTGGTAATGTGCATTCATGGCATCATCAGGTTTCTAATAAGCAGCATTGCAACAATTTTTAACAACTAGACTCTGATTCTAACATTGTAGATTGAGTTAAGTCTTCTTTAGGAACTGGTTCAATATCATATTGAATGGTCAAGCTGTGTCTCATCACCTTTATGTTTTGTGAAACATCTGTTTTATTGCTCGTGGTTCATTGCTGGGTTGCTGCTTTTGTTTGTTAAAACCTGTCATATGTTGATCCTCTATTGCTCTGTTTATCTGGTTATCTAATTTGGCACCCATGTATATCTGTTTATCCAGGGTGCTGGTGGTGCAAGGCCCTTTGGCCGTGGAGGTGGTGGCGGCACTTTCGGTTCTGGAGCTACCATGGAGTGAAGAAGCTACACTTCAGCAAGTGGGGGAGCATCTGACTGGTCTTCGTATCCCGATGCGTGTGCTTGTTGGGTGCTGTACTCTCTGTTGATGTTTGAATTCTGCAAACACTGCGATTTTGCTTATCGAGATTGTAGCCGAGGTTGTTAAGACGATGGTTTATGGGTTTGTTTGTGTTAGAATGAGCTCTTTGATATTAAGACAGCTGTTGGTCGACTGATAATCTTAAAAGATGGTCAACTTGCTATTTAATCATGATTCCTATGCAGTGCTGAGAGTCCCTTTTGTGCTCCTTCTAGGCTCAAGAACTTACTTTTGATGTGTGGATTGTACTCGTACATGTTTGCAGATTATGTTCTGCTCTTACCAACGAACTAGTGAATCAAAATGATCAACTGTTTCTAAACAATATAAAGGGAAAATTTCTGTGACATGTTACATTTACAGGGCCGTGGATTATTTGAAGATTTATCATTTCACAATTATGAATTTGAAAATGGGTAATGATACGTTATTTGGATAAAAATTTAAAAAGATCGACCAGATGAAAATTTAGAAAGATGGACCGTCCTCAACTGCCGTTTGATGGAGTGTTTATAACGGGGGATTTGATGATTTGTCCCACCATGGGTTGTCTCAATGACAGGTGGACCCGGGCCCTATTTGTCATTCTCAGGGGATGATCAAATGACAAAGTAATGTGGGGCAAAAGATAAAATTTGCCGTTTGTAACCGCCTGATCCTTTCCTCTAACCTGTCATGAGCCTTGTTGCAATCCTTTCTTTTTTGCATGATAACCATTTGATTTCTTTGTAACAAGGTTGTGTTGTATTCAATGCTTTGCAACATTGGCTTTCATTGTGTTGTGTTCAACGCTTTGCAACATTGGCTTTGTTTGTGTGTCTAATCTCCTTAATGAATCATTGCAACGAATTTCATGTTGCGTTCAAGACTTTGCATCATGATCCTTGTTGCAATTCGAATGAGCTCCCATACCAGCGCCTTCACAACACTAGTGATATTTCATTGACGGCGAGGCAACTAGTGATGGTGAGAGACAACATGGAGGAGGTCAATGGCGATCGTGCCGAGCTCGAGCACTCCTTTTCTTTCTTTCTTACTCGCATCTCTCTCCCCCCCCCCCCCCCCAGATCGAATGTGGCAATGGACAATGGTAGCGGGCGCTGTAAAGGAAAGAGTATGCGATTAGGGGTGCTATTTCAAGAATCGCGGGAACGTGCTAGGGGTCTACATAGCACGTATAAATCGTATGAGATGGTTGACAAAAATAGCGTGATCCTAACAGTTTCCCTTCGAATATTTATCCTAGTGGTAAGTTTCCACCGGATATTCTCTCGATTTTGTTTCCACCTTGTGATATACAGTCTAAACTTCCTAACTTTTGAATCGTGAATACATAAATTTATTGCATCCCAAATCCAAAGTTATAAATAGGATTGCGCTACTCTAAGCAACAGTGTTAGTATACCCAAGAAAATATGTCAAGAATCGAAGGCATCGTATCATCTTTCATCGGATAAAGAGGATCTTCCACCAGATAAAACTCTCCTTCCCCACCTCACTACCAGAGAGACAAACGATCCCCGCCGCCGACTAAGTGACCGCATCGCGCCACAACTAAACCTCTCACCAAAACCTAGAAAACCCCCCAAACCCTTCGCCACCCACCTCACCCCTCTTTCTAGTTGTTTCCCCTAGCCTCGGCCTGGAGGCGGAGTCGCCAGGATCCGCTCCAGAGCGGCGCCTCCACCTGAAACATGTGAGTTTTTCATCAGTTTACAACGGAATTTGATTTTCATCTTAATATATGATTCTTGTTTTTCATCACCTTAAAACATGGTTTTTTGGTTTTCATCGGTTTCCACGGGAATTTGATTTTCATCGGTTTCATGGGGGTGGTGTCCGTCAAAATCATAAACAAGGATGGATGGATACCCTAGCAAATATGTCAAGCATTGAAAGTTTGAAACTAGGGTGGCATCTTCCGCCGGATAAAAAACCCCCCTTCCCACCTCGCTGAGCGGTCACCGCCGCCGACCGAGCCGCCGCTCCGCACCGCGGCTAAACCCCTCACTAAACCCTAGCCAGAAAACCCCACACCCGCCGCCGCCGCCGCCCTCCTCCCGGCCTCGGCATGGACGGGGAGCCGCCCGCGCAGGACCAGCCCCCCAGCGCCGCCGCCGCCTCCGGCTCCGGCCCCGGCGGCGGCGGAGAGAAGGGCGCTCCATGCCAGGAGTGCGGGGAGCAGCCGTGGAAGTACCGGTGCCCGGGCTGCGCCCGCCTCACCTGCAGCCTGCCCTGCGTCCAGGCCCACAAGCGCCGCACCGCCTGCACCGGCAAGCGCCCCCGCACCGACCCCGTCCCGATCGCCCAGTTCGACGACAACCAGCTCCTCTCCGGTAGGCACCCCCTCCCCCTCCTCCACCTCCTCCTCTTCTCAGATAGATTAAGATGAATCCCTCGAAACCGCAGTCCAATCGCTGACCGTCCCCTGTTTTTTCCGGGTAAAGATTACAACTTGCTGGAGGAGACGAACATGGTCAGGGAGTCGGCGCACAGGCTGCTCGGCGGCTTCGGACGCAACTTCGGGGGACCCCGGGGCGCCCAGCTGCCGGCGTGGCTCTTCTTCCTCCGAAAGGCCGCGCAGCGCCGGGGCGTCCGGATCTCCTTCCTCCCACGGGGCATGACCAGGAGGGAGCAGAACCGCTCGCGCCACAACAACAGGTCTCCTTCGCTTCATCTTGCTCTCTCGATCAATTGGTCCTGTCTATTGTCGCTTACTTCGATTCACAGAGATATGATGATGATGATATTACTGAAATAAGTTGATTTTCTGTCAGTAAGTTTTGACTGAATTTGAAGACCATAGAAGTACATGTATGCTGTAGATAAATGAATTGCTCTATCTGTTTGTAGTGTTGCTTGGCCTGTGTTCAGTAATCATCTGCTTGTCGACGTCATTGTGAATGCCTGATGTATGTTGCTCTACAATTCGTGCTGCTCGGAAGTTCAGCAAGTTTGCTTTAGGCTCTTTGATTTTGCTTTATGCTTTGAAGTGATTATTACTCGGTTTGGTATTTGCAAGATTCCATGGTTAGGCGCTTGCACCCACACTGATAAGTTTTCCTTTCAAGTTTATCACCATCTGCTTGCTATTGAGCCAATAACACAACCACTGTCAGCATATTTGCTACAGCACCTTTAGAATCAATACAATGTTTCACTTTGTTAATAATTTGTGCAACCATCCTATTCATATCCTTCTCAGTTGTAGTATCCAAAAACTACAGATATATTTGAGTCAACCTCACGAGTAGTATTACTCCCCCTCCTTACCGTTTATCATATGAAAAGAGCTTGACATGTAAATATCTCATTGCAGAAACGACTGTATATCCTGGACACTAGAGTGGAAGTTTAATTCAACGGATATTGTCCTAACTGACCACCAGTAAGTTTTCTAATCTACCATCATGGAATGTCTCCTTCGCTTCTTTGTCTGTTTGCATTCCTTGGTTAGTTTATGTCTGTTTCAAGATGCCAAGATATATGTGTAGAAACTATTTAAAATTTGTTAAATAGTACCTCTGCATGTCATGGAGGTGATATGTCTATCATTTTCAGACTTCTTATGTCACATATTTTCTGATACTGCACACATATTTGAAGCAGAGCTAAACATTCATATATATGTTGCAATAGTTACTTTGATCCACACATGAATATAAAACAGTTTTGCTAAAGCACATCTAGATATGCTCTAAGTATTGCTATTGCACATCTAATTCATATGTCATTGATTTTACGCTAAGATTCGTGCAAGCATTTTCTTTTGTCTTTTTTCTTTTTATTTCTAGTTTGATTGAGTCACTTAGATGTGCAATAACTTGGGCACATCTAGATATGCCCTAGACATACCCAATATAAAATCTCCCTTCCCTTCCATGCTCATTAAGTCATTCTGCCTTATTTTCCAGGATAGATGAGAATGCAAGCTTGCTATTTGTATTGGAAACACATCTTAGTCCTTCCCCTTGGAAGGACCAGCTTACACCATATCGCAATACTGAATTGCGTGATTTGAAACTGTTCATTCAAAAATCTGCCAAGGTACTGCAGTCAAGTCACCATGTGTCTTCCAGGGCTACTGATATTTGCTGTAAAATAAATTTGCATAAAACAATGACTTTTCCTTAACTTGCTGCAGGATTCAAAGTCACGGTACCTTCAACTCAACATAGAAGAGCCCTTGCGCCCGCAGCTGAGGGGCATTCTTATTGTCGAGTACCCGACTATCAATGTTTTCCTTCCATCAGATAGTTATGAGTTTGAAGTCGAGAAGCCTGTAAACAAGATTAGTAGAAATGAACAGCCCCCTGGCAGCTCAAATGATCGTCCTCCTATAGAAGGCACTGTGTTTCAGGAGGAAGAAATAGAGGAAGGGGAGTTTGCTCCAGAGACGCAGGTTATAGATCTCAAGGATTGTGGACCTTCACGTACCACAAATCTTTCTCAAGTGAAGGTTACGAGTGAACCTAAGATGGATAGCATGCTGCCGTACTCCCGCAGTCTGGCATTACGTGCTAAACTGGGAGAAGTTAATCAACATAGCAAGATGGCACCTAATACAACTTCTGGTGCTCCCAAGACTAAACCCTGCATGAAAGTCCATCCAGTGGATTTGGACGATGGTGTTGAGGTTATGGACCCGAAAGACCATGCAGCTTCTGATCCTGGGAATATTGGTCCACCCAAAGCTACAACCATAGCTAACACAGATGGCAAGACAGATTCTTCAGTGCCGTGTCACATTGCTATTATAACAGCATCCGATGTCTTGAGTCGTCCTCAGGAAGAAGAACACAAGGAACAAAGCAAGCTGCCACCAAGCGCAACCCCTGAAGCTCTGAAAAGGAGATCTCTCACCAAAGTCTACCCGGTGGACACCGATGAAGCCCAGGGGCTGCTCTCAGTCTCTGACCTGCCCGGCCTGGAGTTTGAGCAGGAGATGGGAGACGCTTACGAGGATCTGTTTGGGGACATGAACCCCGATGACTTCCTCGACTTTGATCTCGAGATGATGGACGTGGACGGGTTCGGTGAAATGAAGTCCCCGTTCAAGCTCTGGGACGATGACTTGGAGGAAGGCGAGATCCCCTCGCTGTGAAGAAGAAACATGGGTGCCCGGAGCTCGACCCGATAACTTGGAATTTGTTCGGTTATGCGGTTGCTCTGTGTGGAGTGTCTCTGGAACACTCTCTTGTGCGATCTGTTAGCAGTAGCACCGCCGGTGTCGGGTGCTATGTATTCTTTGTTATTTTTCTCTTGGTTCCGGTTGTTGGGGCAGGCAGCATGGAGGCGTCTTTGGAGTTTTAGATTGCTTGCTCCTTGTAGCTAGAGAAAATTTTGGGGTTGTAACTTTGCAACTGCAAGGCTTGTTGTCAAGCAGTGAGTCAGTCGTGAACTGAAAGCCGGTGGGCAGTATCGATAAGAGTTGTATGTAAAATGTGAAATTGCAAAAGCTATGGTCTTATCTATGATGAAGGCATCATCAATCTGTTGCTGATGAGAGATATTTTGTTCACCATTGCTTTAACTGAATCATGTTCAGGCTGTACTGGTTTGGTGTCTGTTCTGCCCTAGCTGGAGTTTGTGTGTGAGAGAAAAACGTAAAATATGTTTGTATAAATATAAATATATATCCAAAATCTATCTATCTAGAAATATAAAGTGTGTAGCTGGAGTATTAAATGTTTTCTTACACGAATAAAAAGGAAAGAAATGAAAAGGTACTATAGTAAAGTAAAAGGAGGAAATTCCCTATACAAAAAGAGGGGGCCTAGCGGCAGAAGAGGACTCGTGAGGCGCATCGCATCGACCGAGCCAAAATTTTTCCATCACGCGACCCCGGCTCGGCGGCGAACCACTAGGCACTCCGATGGCGGCGGCGGGCGGCGGCGCAGCAGCAGCAGGAGGAGGAGGAGGGAAGGTGTCGTTCAAGGTGATCCTCACCTCCGACCCCAAGCTCCCCTTCAAAGTGTGAGTAACCGACCCCTACTCCCCCTCCCCTCCCCTCCTCGGACCAGATCTCGTCCTGATCCGTGTCGTGCCGTGGCTTTCGCAGGTTCAGCGTGCCGGAGGCGGCGCCCTTCACCGCGGTGCTCAAGTTCGCCGCCGAGGAGTTCAAGGTCCCGCCCCAGACCAGCGCCATCATCACCAACGGTAAGCCCCACGCCACCTCCTCTCCTAGTTTTGGTTGCTCTGATGCGATTTAGATTAGGTGCGTTGCGATTTTACCGAGCAAGTGATAATTCGCTCAGTGGGACTTCTCTTCATGTTGGAATCATTGATACTACAGTATAGGTGCTCTGTAAGTTCAGATATGCCTACATGTTGACGTAGATGAGGAATTCGGTGACAAGTTTGTGTAAACAGGGAAATTCATAGCATGCTATTGGTTTCAACATATACTCTGCTCCAGATAGGGTACCAAACTATTGAGGTTTCGGCAAGCTAGTTGGCGATTCCATGGGTGGCTTGATGCTTTCTGTGAATGGCTTGCAACGTTTCTGAGATATCCATAGTTGCCACTTGGTGGATTCGTATATGACAATATCATTTTCTGAAAGGAAATTTTGGGCCTATCAAAGATGGAATTCTAGACCATAGGTGTACTTCGTTAGTTTTGTTGCCTATTGGTAGGTGGTGGTGACCGGTGGATGCTTACATACTAACACGAGGCTTTAACTTCTTAATGCAACTTTCATTTTGTTATGAGCTGTCAAGCTCTTCACCATCTTCAGATGGTTGAAGCAGAAAATTGTTGGTTCACTATCGTTTCGCTTGTATGTTTGACATACTCAAGTAAAACAATGTCCTTGCTTGAAATAACGTTGTGTTTCCCCCTTTTCTGCAGATGGAGTAGGCATCAACCCACAGCAAAGTGCAGGTATTGTTTGCAGATACCCATTCTTAGTTTTTATTTCATACCGGACTTGTTTCATGACATGTAACGGCATTCTGTTAGTACAGAAAGTTCAGTAAGATATTTTTTTGACACAGTATTTTGTTCCATAGAAATTCTTGAGTTACTAGATGAAGTTAGGTGGCTAGGTTATAGTATAAGATTGGTTGAACTGTTTGAAATCACTGATTTTCTTTTATGTTGTCATATCGAACCATCTCATCTGTGCTGGGCTGCTGGCACTAAATTTGGGTACTAGAATGTATATAAGGCGGCGAGCTTGAGCTTGTGAGTGTCAAAAGGAGTAGATGGTCACCATAGCAATCAAACAGACATCAAACACATTGTGCATAGCATTACAATGTACTCAAACTTAAGCCTAATATTTAGGTCTACAGTTCTCTCTCAAACTTAGATCTCTGTAACATATGATGTTTATCTTTTGTTTCATTAATTTTCTCTGAGCAGCCGTTTTGAGCTTGCGAACCGTAAGTATGTTGTTGATTGTGCACTTTTATGTTAGTCTAAGCCAAAAGGGACAGCATTTCCCCAGTTAATTTGCCCCTTCTCTTCGATGCCTGCTGATGTAAAACTACCACTTGCTCTTTTTCCAGGCAACGTGTTTCTGAAACATGGCTCGGAGCTGCGCCTCATCCCCCGTGACAGAGTTGGAGCATCTTTCTAGTCGTCATTGTTACAGTCAAGAGTGAGGAAACCTATATAACAAGAATAAAATCGCCATTTGATCCTTGTTTGTATGGTGAATGTAACATGTTGAGGATGATTTATCATCAACAGCCAGCCAGCCTATATAGTCTGTGTGTCTTTGACTGACAGGATGAATATAGTTTGTCAGACAGTGTTATGTGTTCTTATCTTGGTTCCAGCCTCTGGTTTCCTGGCAATTCTTTTAAAATCAGGGAATGCCCGCTTTCAGTGTGGACTTCCTACGCCAGGCACACGGCTGGATAGCTCATTGTTTCGTTTCTACGTTCGACCGCATGTTAGAAGTAGAACTAGTGGACAAGCTCTGCATTTTCTGAAGTTATTTCCTCTAAAACATCTGGTACAATCTTAGCACAGCGCATGCAGACCACCATCACCATTCACCAATGTATAAGGACAACACAACTAAAGGGAAATGTATAATGATAAGAGCATCTCCAGCCGTTCGCCCCCAAGACGTTTTGCGGCGCTATTTTAGCGCCGCTTGGGGGCGCTCGGCGCGGCGATAGGTCTTGGGGCGAGTTTCCCCCCAGCCGCGCCCCCAAGGCGACCCCAAGACTGTCGGGGCCGGCTCGGATTCGGCCCAAATTCGACCCAAAAAGGGCGCAAATTAATTTTTTTGGCACAGATTCAGCACAAACATGGAAATATAGGCGCAGTTTTGGCGCAAATTCGGCATACAACATGATATTACACATAGTCCGGCACAAATACAAAAAAACAGATCAAACTAGACATTGCCTTTGCGCATCCATAGATGATCCACTAGATCTTCCTGCAATTGACGGTGCACGTGCGGGTCCCGGATCTCCTGGCGCATGTTAAGATAGGTTGTCCAATCTGATGGTATCTGGTGATCCACAACTGCAAGAGGCCCCTGGTTGATATATGGTTCAGAGTCATACACTGGCTCCGCTTTCTCGCTCTCAATGATCATGTTGTGCAAGATGACACAACAATTCATCACCTCCCGCATTTGATATTTCGACCAAGTCTGAGCGGGGTACCAGACAACAGAAAATCGAGACTGTAGTACCCCAAATGCCCGCTCGACATCCTTCCTACAAGCCTCCTGGCACTTGGCAAAATGGGCGTGCTTCCCCCCTGACACAGGGTTTGAGATAGTCTTCACAAATACCGGCCATTTTGGATAGATGCCGTCTGCCAGATAGTATCCCTTGTTGTACTGGTGACCATTGACCTCGAAGTTCGCCGGAGGAGCATGACCTTCGACAAGCCTGGCAAAGATATTTGAACACTGCAGGACGTTGATGTCATTGTGTGTTCCTGGCATGCCAAAGAAGGAGTGCCAAATCCAGAGATCATGTGTAGCAACCGCCTCAAGTACCACACTGTAGCGACCTTTTGCACCCTTGTACATCCCCTGCCAAGCAAATGGATAGTTCTTCCATTCCCAATGCATGCAGTCGATGCTTCCAAGCATCCCAGGAAATCCTTTTGCTTCATTCTCTGCTAGGATTCGAGTAGTGTCTTCTGCATTGGGTGCTCGCAAGTACTGTTTTCCAAAGTAGCCAACTACTGCTCTGCAAAATCTGTAGAAACAATCAAGGGCGATGGACTCGGCCATGCGTGCATAGTCGTCCTGTTCATCACCAGGAGTTCCGTATGCAAGCATGCTCATGGCCGTTGTGCACTTCTGAAGTGAGGAGAACCCAACTGTGCCGGTGCAATCTTTCTTGCAAACGAAGTAGCTGTCTCGAAGTGAATTGACAATGCGAAGAAAGAGCTTTCGGCCCATGCGGTACCGGCGCCGGAATGTCTTCTCGCCGTGCAGGGGAATATCGGCAAAGTAGTCAGAGTAGAGCAAACATTAGCCCTCCGAACGGCCCCTCTCCTTTTCCTTCGGCGGCCCATCTTGGAACCTCCTCGGTGCGGCTCCTTGTTGGCGCCGAACAGGTCGGCCAAGGCGGCGAGCATCATGAGGTGCTCGTCGTCCTGGGCGCCGGCGATCGCCTCTTCCTCCATCAACGCGGCGAAGAGTGCCTCGTCGTCGGAGTCCATCTCAGGGCCGCAATTCGTCGAACAGGTGGGGCGCGAGGTGGGCGCGACTTTGCGCCGGCGTTCTCGGCCAAACGCCGGTGAACTAGGGGCGGCCTTGGAAGAGGGGAGGCGTGAGAGAAGCAGCGGCGTGTTTTGGGCGGCAGAAACGGCTATCTAGCGGCGGCGCGGCGGCCGGCGACGGCAAGGGCGGTGGGGAGAGGTGGGGGAGAGAAGTCCCTTTTTGGATCGGTTTGGCCTGCCAGTGGGCCAGACAGACGATTTCGTTTCGTCCGGCGCCCCCAAGCGACCCCCAGCGCGCTGGGTTTGGGTTGGGTTCGCCGGACTCAAAATCGGCCATATCCGGCGCTAATTGGGGTCTTGGGGGCGCGACTGGGCGAAATACGTCCGTCCGGCGCTATTTTCGCCGTCTTGGTAGCCTCTTGGGGACGTGGCTGGAGATGCTCTAACTTTGTCATAAGCTGGGACCCACTTACCTTGTGAAAATGACCACAACGTTTCACATATGCAGTAAAAGTACAGCATATGCAAAAGAGGCATGAAAAAAGACAATTACAAGTTACTACTACTAGATACCTAAAGCACCAAACTTCCACATTTTAGAAGATGCCCTTAAAGATCCATCTTATTTCATCTCATTTGATGGTAGTTTCTTAGCCTTAAAAAGCTCATAGGCGTACCGCCAAACATCTGGTTCATTTCCACCGCAAGTCACTCTAGCAACGCCTCTGCCAAGGGCACCTACATCTCTAGGCAAGCCTCCACATTCTGAAACCATCTGCATGCAGTACCCAGTAAGTTATAAAGTTTGTTCATGAGCAATTTTCTTATATTACGAGTAAATATGTTGTAAATATAGTTTTCCATATATGCTAGTTTATCCTAGTTTTGTGGAATGAGGTGAACATCACCCAACTAGCAGCCGGGCAGCTATATAGAAAGTCACAAAATGGCAAATGTGTGAATATTTTTGTTTGAGAGAAACATCAGGATTGTTCTTTTGTTTTTGGCTATTTTATTTTTTTAGAATATAAACCTCGAGATTGTTCGGTTGCACGGATGGGGAAGAACGGTTAGGAGACTCTCGCACGTTTTATAAGTGACTGTTCGTTCGATGGTCATGAAAAAAAAACAAATGGGCCAGAAACGGCGCTTCCCCCGGCCCATCGGGCCTAATTGGCTGGGTCATGCTTGCTCTATGCATGCTGATAGTTTCCTCCAGGGCTCAGTTCTCATTTTCCTTGAAAGCTTTTTCGACTTGCTTTTATCGGTAATTAATCTATGCCAAATGAATCAAATGCCGAGGCCAAGCAGAAAACTTGTTTTTTATCGGCAACAAATCGACAGTCTTTAGCTTTTCTTTTTCCTTGTGCTTGATTCTGGACATTATGTATGCTCTGCTTCAGTCTTTTTCCTTGTGCTAAATAGTTCTGTTTAAGCATACATACTTGGACTATCCCTACATTCCCTGTTCAATAGTGTGAATGCTTTGAGCTGATAAATACTACTCCCTCCGTCCCATAATATAGTAACGTTTTTTGAGCTGAGTATCAGACTGCCAATGCATTAGTGGTTACTGGTAACACATTTTTCATTTATCATGTTTACATGCTTGTCCAGTTGGGCAACCATAGCAGCTAGATTGGATCATGACTGAAACAAAAAACTAAAAATACAATTGGAAAAAAGAGAGAGTCCCCTCTCTCCCGAGCGTGTCCCACCACCAGCCCGTCCCAGCGAGGGCCATCCGGTCTCGCCGTCCAATGTAGGGTCCCTTTCGATGCGCCCGTTACATGGATCACTTCCACGAAAAGCAGTCTGAGTTAGGTACAAATCTTAGGCGTCCCATTTCTTAGGCCAGAGGCTAAGATCTCTGCTTGGGTGAAGACCCGCCTCACAGTACAAAAAGATTCTAGAGTTACATTTTCCCCTTTTGGCAGAGGTGTACTCGTGATTCCAGCAGTAAAAATAATATTTCTGTGAAACACAATAAGCATGATGTTCTATCATGCAATATTAATGGGAATGATCATCGCAATATGATGAGCTCTTTGGTAACAAGGAGTCGACATTATATATATGCAAGAGAAAGTTTTTTCTCCACCACACAATGCATATATGGAGGTTCTTTGTTGGGTGGGTGAAACCGTCCATACTCCACAATGTTTCGATTCTGCGATATTAGAGTAAACCAATACAAAGAGCACATTTTTCTCCACCATATTTGTGAACCAATTCAGATATTTTGTAAGGTCTAGTATAAATATGGCCATAGACAACCCTCGAGTGTTGTGCGCTTCCTCTAATCAATCGAAAATGTTTTTCCTTCATCAATCGGTGGCATCAACCTATCGAAGTGCTCCATTATTTTCTTTTTTTTTTGCGCGCAACATATACTTCAGGACCATTGCCCCCTTTGTGAGAGCAAACAACAAACTGCATATCCAAGACAACACATGTTCAGGTAGCTGTCGTTGCAATAGCCAAACTCTTCGAGCAAAACTTACAAATTTCAAGCATGATTTAAAAGGAACATCAAAATCCTTATAGCACTCTGTATCCTCTCATAACGAAAAGTAGTATTTTACAATACTAAGTTCTACAATATTTTACACATGTAAGAAATACATGCTTTATTCATAAATAATATGATTATAGTGTAGAAATCCAACTGAATTAGGCTACGTTTCCAACAAAACAAAACTGTATCTCATTCTCGCTCCAGGACTGAACATCATTGAAAGAGTGGGTTGTACACACGGAAGGTTGGATGATGGGAGATAGGAAGAAAATGGGTGAAAGATGGAAGCTTAGTTTTTTTAAGTAGTAGAGATAAGAGATATTTTTTATTAATGATGATGGGATGTTGTTTAAAAATTATGATTATATGTTGATGTTTATGACCATGTGTTATTCAAATTTATGCTTTGTAAATATTGTTTGAGATTATTCCGGCGAATCCCTCAGTAGGGTATCCTAGCTATGAAATTGATGACGATGATAACATGAGACACATGCTACATTATTTTACCTAGATTCGGGCTCCCTTAATGGAGATGAAACCCTACTCTTGATTATTTATTATGATGGAGTGTAACACCAAGTACAAAGACCAAGGGATGTATGGTCTAGATCTATGACCTAAGCTATGATTATAAGATGATGTATGAGATATTGTGCGTTATCCCTAGGTGCATCTTACCTTCGACTTACATAAATGGTCAGGGAGATAAGGGTTACATGGGTTCTATGTCGGTACGACCAAGGAAACCGAAACCGACTACAACTTGTCCTCCAAATCGGTTGTATTATTATTCCACGGACGCCCGCGGGACACAGCCGTCCGATCGTCTCCAGGCAGCCGTAGATACCGGCACGAGCGGGGCCCACCGGACGGAAGCGGAAGCAAGCAAGCAGCCGGGGTTTCGTCTCCGATAGAAACAAGAAAAAAGCAACCCGTGCACTGCACTGCAGCGTGTAGCGGACCAACTCCTTCCCCAAATTCATCCCAAGAGGGAAAATTTTCGAGGGCAGGGAGGTCGGCGATGGACGGCGAGTGGTGGAGGAAGAAGTGGGTGGCGTGGGCGGCGGCGACGGCCATCTTCGTGGTGCTCATGCTCGTCACCCCCGCCATCCCGCAGGACGAGGACTACCACAACTTCGCCGACCACCGCTCCCTATTCCTCGGTAACCAACTCCCCCTAAACCAACTAACTAACTAACTAACTAACCCTGAATCCCATCTCGTCGCCATCGCCATCGCCTCCCCCGGCCTCTGCCCAGGGAGGGGAGGGGAGGGAGGAGGATTTGGGGGCGGCCTCCGCACAGATTCTGCTATTTTTAGCCTCTTAGATCTGCCGTGTCCAATGTAGGAGGCAGGCAGTTGAATGGGGGAAAAAACTGGGGAAGCAGAAACTGACTGAAGCGTACTAGTAGTAGATTCAGCTGATTAAGCCGTTTTGGGTACTAGTACAACAAGCAGGACTGCCCTGCTGTTTTTAGCCCCCTAATAATATTCGGGATTTAGCGAGCACAGCGACACCATTAAGGAGAGAAGAAGCTGGGGAAAACTACCAGTGAAGCCTAGGTTCGGCTGAATTGCTTTTTTTTGGTTGGTTACAACACCAAATGCTTCTGATTGCTCACCATTATTTCATTACTTCTTCCAAGTTGGCTGCTAGGCATACTTGTTAAACCATAATAACAAAATTTAATCTGGGGAAATACCTTCTTGGAGTAGTACTGATCAATACTGTTTTGTTTTGTTTTGTTTTTGCAGGGATCCCTAACACATTGAACGTCATCTCCAACATCCCTTTCCTCTTTGTCGGTCTCGCGGGGCTCGTCCTGTGCCACTACAAGAACTACTTCAGGCTATGGTGACCACTCAACGCCCATACCAATTTTGGTTCCTGTTCTGACTTAAAATTGAGTTTTGAAGCACTCTTGATGTTAATCCTGCTTTCAGCTCCCAGGGGGAGCTCTGGAGTTGGACGCTCTTCTTTGCTGGTGTCACGGCTGTCGGTGTTGGTTCATCCTACTACCATCTCAGCCCCAACAATGCCACCCTAGTTTGGGACAGATTGCCAGTAAGTCTTTCCTAATACCTTCTATTGCCGTAGAATAGTCCCTAGGAGTGGCACGGTGTTTTCCCATGACATGTACACATTGTATAGTACACAGTCACTAGTAGTTGCTCCTGCTTTTTTTTATATTTTTTCTTGAGGACTGACATCTTGGCTTGTTTATCTAGATGACGATTGCTTTCACGTCTATCGTGGCCATTTTCATAATTGAAAGGGTTGATGATAGGGCAGGAACAAAGTCCCTTGCACCCCTTGTTATTGCTGGTGCACTGAGCATCCTGTACTGGAGGTAGGCAAGATATTCCGATTGTTCCTGTCCTTTCCCCAGAAATATTTCCTTCCTTTGACCTAACTGTCCCATCTGTTATGTAGTTTCTTTGATGATCTTCGGCCATATGCAGTAATCCAGTTCGTTCCATGCATTGTAATACCTGTGATGGCTATAGTTATTCCACCAATGTATACACATTCAAGCTACTGGTTGTGGGCAGCAGGTTAGTGTTATTCTCGCTCAATATCACCAGGGTGTATGCAGTTTCATTATTTGTGCAGATAGCTATATGACTTAAGGAGCACCACTCCCAATTTCATGTATCATGAAATTGATAGTGTAAAGTAGATATCTATATATAATTCGCCTTAATATACAGGGTTATTTCGTAGTCTGTCTTCTCACAGCATAAAAACTGGTGATACCTTTTTTTGCAATCTGAACTCATGATACTTGGTTATAAACCATAGTTACCTTCATAGAAAGTGCATATGAAGTTTGACTGTTTCCCTTTTTAAATTTTCATTCTCTCAATACCATTGACCGGTGTCAAGATTATTCTGTTTCCCTGGTCATGTCTGCTGTTATCTGGAAATTTATAGAACAGTCATCAGTCGAATTAATATAAATGTATATGAATTGCTGTTTTTCAGTTGTTGGACTTTGATGAAGTTGCTACAAGAATGATTTATGCATAAGCATTTATCTAAGCGTAAATTAAAGAACATGCCATTGCTGAAGCATTTCTTTTTTCTAATCTCAATTTTGTGCGAGGGTTTTCTAAGTGGGAAGTTATATTATCTGGATAATTTTGTTCTGAGTTATCAAATTGATTTCAGGATTTTACCTTCTTGCCAAGGTAGAAGAGGCTGCAGACAAACCTATATATAGGTGGACGCATGAGATTGTTAGTGGACATACTCTTAAACATCTATGTGCTGCGATGGTACCTGTTTTCCTGACTCTTATGTTGGCAAAGAGGACAATTGAACCAGACAGGTATGCATAATCTTACTCAATGCAGTCACGTGGGTATATCTGTAGGTTTTAGTTTGATTCAACTACTTCAAAGCTAATCTGACATTGGTATTTCTCATTCTGCTTTGAGCAATACAAATACACCAAGTGGTACCAAATATCATGTATAATATGGCCATTCCACTGATGCATAGAATACGTGACCACAATTTTGATGTTTTCTTTCTATGAGGTTGTTATCTATTCACTTCGATTACTACAATGATATCAGACATCTAGAATGATATCAAACATCTGCAATTAACTTATTCTTTTCATGAACTGAGCAATGCACGGCTAGTTATTAGCAAACTTTTCATGTTGCGCTTCTATCTATTCAAGCTAATACTACTCTGGTTCCCTTTCATAAATCAATGTTCGCATTCATCATGTGTGTGTAGTTTTGACAACTTCACTCCATTGAATAGCCCTGGGATATGTAATGCATAAAGCCTTGCATCTCTGTACCCTTGTGACTAATGTCTTTTTTCCTATGTCATGCAGGGTAAGTATGCTCCAGATGTGGAAGATCAGTTGGAGAGAACGCGGTTCCAAAGATAACAATACTGTAGACGTCAAGTATGATTATGCTGCAGTTTCAACTACATCTGAACAACAGTAGATGTACGTATTTCTCACATGTACTTGCAAAGTGTAAAAATAGCATCAATCTGAACATCGGGAGCCCCAGCGAGTAACCTGTGTGTTATTGGTTGCCTATCAATGTTCGTTGACAGTATTGTGTGATACTGATCAAATCTTCTACTCTACATGAGGGTCTACCGAGACACGCCTTCATTTTGTCTACGAACATCATTGGCTTTTCCCATACACCGAATCTCAAGGCGAGCGTTAACGCCATGTTTGTTTGTGCTGTGAGCAGCATCTAAATTGGACTCCTTCATTGTTGATGAAGGAGTGGTACAGGTAGCTTTCCTGTTGTGCATATGGGCTACATTACTGCGACTGCACATGTATGTTTTCTGGTGTGGATACGGGCTACATAACTGCGATTTGGATATATGAGCTATGGACCCAGATTTCCCCAGTTCTATCACACAGTAGTTGCCATCATGTATTTTAGAAAAAGGATTTCAGAGTTCCATTTTCCCTTTTGGCAGAAGTGTACTAGTGATTCCAGCAGTAAAAACAATATTTCTGGGAAACACAATAAGCATGATGTTCTATCATGCAATAGTAATGCAAATGATCATGGCAATATGATGAGCTCTTTGGTAACAAGGAGTCGACACTATATATATGCAAGAGAAAGTTTTTTCTCCACCACACAATGCATATATGGAGGTTCTTTGCTGGGTGGGTGAAACAATCCATACTCCACAATGTTTTGATTCTGAGATATTAGAGTAAACCAATACAAATAGCACACTATGCTCGACCGAATTTGTCTGTTGATTTAGATATTTCCTTAGGTCTAGTATGAAGATGGCCAAAGCCAGCCCAAGTGTTGTGTACTTCCTCTACCCATTCAAAATAGTTTGTCATTCAGCGACCAGTGGCATCCACCTAATGGCCCCCTTTGTGAGAGCAAACAACAAACTGCATATCCTACACGACACTTGTTTAGTCTGCAGTCATTACAATAGCCAAACTCTTGGAGCACAAGATGGAACTTACAAATTACAAGTATGGTTTAGAAGGAAGATGAAAATCCACATAGCATTCTGCGTCAACTCATAGAAGCCCTACTCTTTTTACTCTCACTGAAAAGAAGACATTCAGGTTTTACACATTACATAACATGCCTTGGCCAAACAGAAAGAACGAAAAGTATTTTACCGTTCGTGCATTAGAGATTTAGAGTACAGAGTACATGCTTTATTCATAAACATAATCAAGTTCAGAGATAGGCTCCATTGTGTACATAGCCATCCAACAGAATTAGGCTGCGTTTCCAGGCATCAAAACAAAACTGAATCCCACTCTTGCTCCAAAGTTACGCTCTTAAAGTCTACCCTGCATAGAAAACAAAAAAAACCATTTCAATCCCAGTTTACCAAAGAAAATGAAAGAAACAGCTTTTGTTGAAGCACCTAACTAAGCAGCTGCGTTGTACAAGGTCTAAAGGCTCGTTCGGATCCCCTCCCAACCCAAAACTCCGCTCCGCGCTAAACAGAAAAGGGAGCTGGGTTTGACCCACTCTGAAAAATTAAGCTACAGATTCCTTCGCTCCGGGAGTTGCTGTTGTGGAGTGGAGGGGTTCCGAACGGGCTCTAAGTACCAGCTTAGGTGGAAATAGCTCATTGGAAAGGAAAAAGAACAGGGCCCCACCCACCGTAATTCAGCGAGGGGGGGGGGGGCTGATTAGCGTTGGAGAAAGTGCAATAAAAATGACTTCTTTCGATCTATGATAAATCTCGTTCATCTAGTACAAAGTTTATATTAACTTAGTACTTTCTCTGTAAAGAAATATAAAAAGGTTTAGATTATTAATAAAGTAGTTATCTATATGCTCTTATATTTCATTATGGAGGAAGTATAAAATAAACGATACTTATTATTGATCGAAGGAAGTTTAATATTATTATTGTAGATCATATTTATAGTCGATTGATGGCAGCAAATTTTCTCTTCCTTGGTAGATGTTTCGCTACTGGTTGCAGCAAAATTCGCAATCCCGTCATCATCCATCACACTTCATCATTTTTGGTTGTAGTAAAAATCAAGGTTTTAATTCGGCTTGGAAGAAGCAGGTAGAATCATTTGTGCAGGGAGGTAGCGTAGGGATCAAAGTTAATGATGACATTGGACTTATTTTAAATTTGATACTTTGCTTAATAAAATGGTTGTGTGCATCGATTGATGCAAAGGCCGGGTACGCCTCCTTCTTCAATTTTTTTTAAATTCAAACTCATACTATTATGATTCGCTTCCAAAATCAGTGTTCGCATTCATTATGTGTACGTAGTTCTGACAACTTCACTATATGAAATAGCCCCGGGATATGTAATGTATAAAGCCTTGCTTCTCTGTACCCTTGTGACTAAATTTTTTTCCTATGTCATGCAGGATAACTTTGCCAAAAATGCTACACTCACAGATACAACACGGGCTTTTACTTAACCTTTCCTTAATTCTCTCTAACCTCCCCCTGAATTGTGATCGGATGGGGGCATCCCTCTTCCTTAGCCTAATCAAATCATGCCAACTAATCCACAGCCCGTAAGCTTAAGTAAAATCCCCGTGATTCTAGCATTTCTCTTTGCATGTGGAAGATCAGTTTGAGAGAATGTGGTTCCAAAGATAGCAACACCGTAGACGTAAAATATGATTATACTGTCGTTCCAACTACATCGGAACAACAGTAGATGCATTGTTTCTCACACGTGCTTGCAAAGTGTAAAATAGGATCAATCTGATATCAGGAGCCCCAGCGACCACTGTTATGTGTTATTGGCTATAATAATTAACAAATGAAATTGTAATGAAAATTAAATATAAAAGCACGAACACCAAAAATATAATATTAATTAACAAATACAATTTTAAGAAATTATGTACTCCCTCTGTAAACTAATATAAAATGTTTTAGATCACTAGTTTAGTTATCTAAATTATTATAGAGGGAGTATATATATGATTATATGACACGAATAATAATTGTAACATACATATCTTCAATAAAAAAACCACTGAATATATTACAAATTTAGGAGGGGGGGGGGGCAATCGCCCCCATACATTTGCTAAAGTTATATTTTACAAATTATATTTTTATAATATAGTTAGATGTAAACATATTGAATCTCTATTTAAGATGAGCTCTAGGCCACCGCAAAGGAGCGAACGGGCTTGAAGTGAGTTTTACCATGAGAGTGAGTGCAATGGCAGCACAGAGGAACTGCGCAGACCGAGAAGCGTGCCATGCTTCTCTGGCACGTCGGCCATCCTAACCTGCGGCTGATGGCCAGCCTCTGCCTCCATCTCCATCGGCCACACAATGGGATGACTCATTTTCATACCTTAAGATAACCACGATTTTAACCAAACCATGTTAACTATATGGGTGAATACAATAAATCGTTCAAAATCACCTTTAAAACACAAAGAAATACAATGTTCATAAACAAATACCTTCACATATTTCATTTACAAATTCCTCATCAGAGATTAAATAGTTATCAACTGTGTAACTAAATCTTCGACCCTAACACCAACATCTTCATCACGGTCAAAGTGTTCTCGGAGGTCCTTAGCCTATCTTCACCATCTAATATGTGGCACAACACTACCAGCAAACGAAATATCTCCATGGTTCAAAAACCGACATGAAAAGGATGGAAACCGACAAGAAAACTATTTCTTGTCGATCGACCATTAGGGAAAACCTACAGGAAAACCATTTCCACTTGCTTTCCTGTTAAATGCCTAGGAGGCCCTTCACACACCATTGTATCCTTTCTAAATGAATTGGCCTGGAATCGGGATTCATTGTGTAGAGATAGAAAGTGCCTATGAGAATTAAACCAGCAAGGCACACAACACAAAGCTAACCTCTCCAAGTAGAAAAAGATGGAACTTCAATACAATGTTTAAATGGAAATGCTCTGCATCTCACACAAGTTCAGGCCTCTTACTTTCAAAAACAGGTTCAGGTTTTCACTACCAAACAAATTCACAGAGAAATAGCAGTACACATGACAAAAAAAAATGTAGATGAATCAATGTGTCATCAATTTGAGATGTCGGGGACACAGAACTACGGTTTAAATAAGGGATCTCTGGCACCATATTTCCAATGTTTTATCTTTCGATTGTTGCAATGGATTGGGAGCTCCAGATTCAGATTTCTGAGTTTCAAGATTTGTTTTTGGCCGGCAGAGGTGAAGGGGCTATTCCAGAGGGTGCAAACTGCAATTCTACGAAAACTATTAAGCATGATGATCCATCATTCCATAGTAATGCAAACGATCACGGCAATATGATGACCTGATTAGCTCTTTTGGTAGCAGGGGAATCGACACTATATATATGGAGGTCCATTGTTGGATACGCCACACTCGTTTGCTTTCAAGATATTAGAGTAAACCAATACAAAGATCACACTTTAGTATTTTACTGACCGAATTTGTGGAGCTATACGGAGATGGTGTTAGGTGTAGTGTAAAGAATGTCAGAGCCATCACTTGAGTGATGCACAGTTTGTCCATATTCCATCATAATACATAACTTTGGTACACAGCATGTCCCTCTCCACCAAAGACACGGAGCCTGGGGACTATGGGACCATCACATTCCTAAAGAGGGATGTTCCTCAAACTCTAGTAGACATATTGGGGCCCTACCAGCGAAGATATCAAGTTTTTCCCCGTGTTTATGGACATGGTATATATATGATTATGTTAGAATCACTCGGCATGAGCAGTTCCCTGTTCCAACACCAATCAAAATATTACTATAGCAGAAACAAGTTGTTGAAGCTAAGCATGCATGTAAGCAGTACAAGCAAGTTCGTTATGGAAAGCTTCCGTACCTTTGAAAATAAAAACTCTACTTGTGGAAACTCTTACGTGATTGCCTTCCGTCTGGAACGAAGGTGCTAAAACTCGACATGGCCCTGGCGATGGGTTGTGCCACATCTTCTTCACATGCTCCGTTGCGTGTTTCACGTGAAGCCTGAATGGCAGGGCCAAGACAGACTTGAACGAGTTCATGCAAACTTGGGCCACCCAAAGTCCCAAACCGGTAAGATAGGAAAACGACGGCTGACCCACCGGGTAAACAAGTTCAGTGTTTACTCATTGCAAGCACATCTCACAACAAATTAAACCTCTCCAAGTAGAAAAAGATGGAACTCACAAACATGGTTTAAAAGAGATAGAAAAAAGCACACAACACGCCGAGTTCAGGTTTTTTTATTGTAAAAGAAAATAGCTCATGTTTTCACTAAAGAAACCACCAAAATCAACTTTGAATATAGCAAAAGAAACAAAATCTACGAAAGGTGCCGCCTATTGTTAAGAGCATCTCAAGCAGATCCCCTAAAAGCGGTTAAACTCGTTATTTGCGGTATAGATTAAAAAACACACCAAATAGATTCTATAAAACTGCAGATCCCAATAAAATTTAGAGGTCTCTGTGTATTATACCACACCTACATCCACTATATGTACAGTTTTTGAATCGTTTTCTAGGGAAACCGTAAACTGGTCAACGTCGGAGCAGGCGGCCTGACGGTGCCGTGTCCAAGCAGCGAGCAGGCGGAGGAGCTTGCATCCAGAGATGCTCCAGTCGGCCGCCTCCTTCAGTGAGCATCTCCGGAGCAAGCGGCCGGTACTAGCGTCGCGGGCACCACGTCGGCCCTGTTATGCACAGAATCAGGCGGGGAAGAGGAAGATTGGAAGTTATTTAAGTTTTTCTTTTGCAGAACAATTTTTAGGTACCTGTTCTGACAAAGCTTGTTTCATCTCGTAAAATATTTTACAATGTATCCTAAAACGATTATACGACACAAGCCTCGAAGGCTCAGCTCTTTAATTCCACCCTTTCGGATCGGATCTTCAGCTAATCGAGTAACCCCTGCTAGATAGATCTTACACTTGGTCCAACAAGAGGGTTACCCCCACCCTTGAACGGATACACAGAGCTTTCGTTAAACTCTCTTGGGAAGAATGTTTCCCCAACACAAACCTCTCCTCCCTCACACGCTTCACCTCTGACCATGTTTCGCTTCTCATCTCTGTCTCCTCTGTTAGAATAAATCCGAAGCGGGTAGTAGATCATCCGAGGATCAAGCAATCACACGAGGCGCGACATCGAGATTTGTTAACGAAGTTCACAGAACATCGGCTACATCTCCGGGGCTTGACTATGGGCGCTCCTCCCCATGACACCGCTACAATACCGCACTCTGGACACCCGGGCGCCGGCACACACCGCCGGCTCCCCTTTGCGTGCCTGTGCGATTATGTTGGCATAGGTTACAACCGTAGGGTGCCCCTCATTATATGAGAGCCTAAGGATACAACGTGTCCGACTCCAACACTACACGTATCCTACCCACACTACAACTCCAAGTCCGATGTAACCTAACTAGTACACTATATTCGACACAAACTCAACAAACTCCACCTTGGCGAATATTCTTCACCACCTTGAATTTGTCCATGCGTCAAACTTTCATGTACTCCGGACTTGAGTTGTCTTCTTCGTAGCTTACTGAGAGCTACTCGACGAGTCTGCCGCAGGCCCGCCGCCTTCGTGAGATCCTTCCTCTATTCCTGCAACTCCAATCTCCGTGACTCCACCTGCAATAGTGCTCCCTTGCAACTTGTAAAGATGTGAAGCCGTCATCTCTTCAATCATCACGGTCACCTCATCTTCCATGATATTCAAGGTCTTTCTATCCCGATCACAACATAATTCCATACCACCATCATGAAGAACTCCAAGCGAAATTAGATTTCTTCTTAGCCCTGACACATGCCTGACTCCCCGAAGCATCCGTTCAACTCCGTCAAACATCTTGATTTTGATGTCACCTACTCCAGCAACACGATAATATGTGTCATCGCCCACATAGGCTAAACCAAACTCACCAGACTTGTATGAAGAGAACCACTCCCTGTTGGGTGTCGCATGAAAAGAGCTAGCTGAATCCAACATCCACGCTTCACTTTTGGTTGACCGCCTGTCTGATACTACGAGAACATCACTACTGTTGTCTGAGTCATCACCACGAGCTGCCACATTAGCACTAGACTCACCATCCAGATCTTCTTCGGGAAATTCCCATCCATCACATGATAAATAACCTGAGCGTCCATCTTAGCTGGCTTAGCATCCCGCAACGCCTTCAAGCATTCCTGTTGTGCCAACAAATCTTTCACCCATGTCTGCCATAACCCAAAGTTTTCGGTTCCGCTGAACTTCTCCACCTCAAATTTGGTATCCGTTGACGCCATGATTCTTCGTATAGCTGACACTGCAAAAATTTATCCGAGCTTTCCTCACATGATCCCCAAGTACACGGTTGTACTGATAGCAAAAAATCACTTTGGTCTTCACGAATACTAGTTGCTTCCTTGGCTCAACTCCCGAAGCTAGCAATTGCCTGCCAAAGCTTTGCCTTCCGATGTACTTACACGCACCTATCTGTTGATGGGTTTTCTCTGCCAAGTTGATCTGCCTCTTGCTCTCGCCGCCTGCTACCTCTGCTATATTTAAGGCATCCACCCCGGCTTGGACAGGAGTACCATTGGGACTCGGTCTCTTCTTTTTCCAAAACAAATCCGGTTACTCTGATTGCTTTTTCTGTTCGACCCGAGTAGCACAACTTGCATAGCACACGCCGTCTTTGGCCTTGCGCAGTGCTCGACCCACCAGCCACCAGCCAGCGTTCCAGGTCTCTTTCAAGCACCGCATCGAGCGCTGTTGCAGCCGCTCAAATGGATTCAAACCTTAATTCGATTCCGATCACAACCCGCCGACGTAGCTATTCGCCTGACTTATTTTCGATCGATCTCAACCGTGCTACGACACTTTCGTGTACACGATACCGATCTAAAAAAAATCAAGCTTTGCTCTGAATCAACTAACAGCTGCCTTGATCTTTAACCTTGCTCATGATACCACTTGTTAGAATAAATTCGAAGCCGGTAGTAGATCATCCAAGGATCAAACAATCACACGAGGCGCGACACCGAGATTTGTTAACGAAGTTCACCGAACATCGGCTACATCTCCGGGGCTTGACTATGGGCGCTCCTCTCCATGACACCGCTACAATACCGCATTCCAGACACCCGGGCGCCGGCACACACCGCCGGCTCCCCCTTGCATGCCTGTGCTATTATGTTGGCATATGTTACAACCGTGGGGTGTCCCTCATTATATGAGAGCCCAAGGATACAACGTGTCCGACTCCCAACACTACACATATCCTACCCACACTACAACTCCAAGTCCGATGTAACCTAACTACTCCCTCCGTTCCAAAATAACTGTCTTAGCCTTAGTACAACTTTATACTAGAGCTAGTACAAAATTGAGACAGTTATTTTAAAATGGAGGAAGTAGTACACTATATTCGACACAATCTCAACATCCTCAAACATCCCCCAATCTCGTTTGTTTCGTTTCAAACGGGCATGGACCACCTTCTCACCCCTGCTCAAAGCTGGTCCAAGAAGCTTGGGCTCCCCCCTGTCCTTTGATGCATCCTCAGATCTAGCATCGGTCGTGAAGAAGACAAGATCTCTCCTCAAGCGATGGGCAAGGACCATCAAGCCTTGCCTTCAAGCGGAAGTTTTTTTTCACCACCACACAAAGGGCACAATGCATATATGGAAGTCTTTAATTTGTTGGGTGGACGAAACAACCCATATTCAACACTTTCTTTTGTTTTCAAGATATTAGAGTAAACCAATACAAAGAGCACATGTTGCTTCATCGAATTTGCGAACCAATACCAAGATGGGTAGATGTCTAGTGTAAAGAATACCAAAGCCAACCCTTGAGTGATGTGCGCTTGTCTTTCTCAAAGGCAAGTGTTTGTCTTTCAACAACAACTTCTTCCAGAGGTTGAAGAGCTCCATTATTTTGTTTTTTCTATGGGTAACAGGTGCTTTGTCTGCGCAAACAACAAGATGCATACATAACATGACACCTCTTCTGTTGCTATCATTGCAACTGAAATTATCATTGGCATTCAGTTGATGTCGTCCAGATACATTTATTTATTTTAAGGAAAGATAGTGTATATTAGTTAAGGAAACACAAATTCATTACAATCTTGTCTCACCCGATCCAACACGCAGGTTGGGACTGAATGAAACATTACCCCACCACACACACCATTCGAACTAAAATTAGCTAGGCCATCAGCAACAGAATTTGCACTCCAGTGAACTTTTATAAGCTTAAAGCCTGCAAGCTGCTCCTGACAGCTCAAGATGTTCCTTGCCACACCTGCAAAAATGGACTTTGTTTTGCGAGATGAAAGAATATACCGAGTAGTGCATTTTCTAGCTCAGTTAGCAAAGCTTTGCAATCGCTGTTCACTTTGACCGGACGCTATGCATTGCCAATAACAATTGAAAAAGGCTTTCGTGTCGCTTTATACATAAAGCACGATCATATAATTCAAGCATACAATTAAACACCATACATCACACAACCATAGGATAAGATACAACAATGCATAAAACAATGTCGACGAAGTTCATGAACTCCAAGACGATGTCTTCAGGAAGAGAAATGGCACAAAGTACCGCCACCGCCCGACCCAAATGGACACGGTTTTCACCCGGAGCACTCAGAAGGAGACGAGTAGCCGTGACTCCGCCTTCAGAAAAAGGAGCAACATCCACGGACAATGCCACCATCGGCCTAGTCATAGCTAGACTAGCATTACATCCCAGTCCAACCTTCGCCTCCGAGACCACGAAAGTCGCCGCACATTGACCACCACATCTCCCACATGACCATGGTTGCCAACCTGCACCAGAGCCGTGAGCTGCGCCCACAAGCATGGCTTCTACCAACATCTAGTCCGCTGCCCCGACATCCCAAACCTCCCCCTCCTACATTGCCATCACGACCAGATAGACCGAGCCGACAATCAAACAAAGGAGGGGGGAAGGTCACAGTCTCCCACACATATCCGATGGATCAGATCGGGCCGGATGAGACCCCTCCACCACCGCGTCGTCGCCTCCACCTATCGCCGCAAGGCAACTGACCGCGACCCACGCATCCAGTGCACAACCCAGGCGGACGTCGAACAGCCATGCAGGCCGTGACGCACCCGAAGAACCGTCGCACCACCTTAGGACCAAACCACCCGTTGTTGCTACTGCCCCCACCAATCGGATCCGACGCAGGGACGACTGTCCGCATCCCACGTCGCCCACGACCCGCGTCGCTAGATCGATTGGAGCAGGCCCCGCAACCACCGCCGCCGTCACCAGCACACATCCCCTCCACCATGCAGCCCTCCACGTAGTCGTTGCGCCCCGCAGCACCGCGTCCCCCACTAGTGTCGTGCCCTGGCTGGCTCAGACGGCTCGGGTTGATCCTCACCGCGTGAGACGGAGATGGGGGCCCACCGATTGGAGTAGGCCCCGCAGCCACCGCCGCCATCACCAGCACACATCCTCACCAAGATGCAACCCTCCACGCCGCCCCGCAACACCGCGCCCTAGCTGGCTCAGCCCGCGCGATCCTCACTGCGCGAGAGGGAGATGGGCAGCTGTCGATGCCGATGTCGGTCGGGATTTGCCCGCCAGCACGCCCCGGCGACGGCGAGGCAAGAGGACGAAGGAGTGTCGCGGGATGGCGGAGGCTAGGGTTCCTCCCCTGCCGCCCGCGGTAGCGCCAGGAGAGGGAAGATGGATGGGGGCTTAAAAATAATACCTCTGAACCATCCAAGCAAGCGATGCCTTTGACAATGTCGACGTTGGGGCGGTAGTATAGGCCCCAACCCGACCACGAGACCTCTCCATTATCACCCCTGAGCACATCACCCTAGGTTGTGGTGCCCTCTTTTATCTTCGCGCTGGCATCAACATTTAGCTTTACCATCCCATCTGAGACCACTCCCATTTAACACTTTCCTGGGCACAATTTATACTACTCCCTCCGATCCAAATTAATTGACGCACACTTTGTACAACTTTGTACTAGAGATGTACTAAGTGTGCGTCAATTAATATGGATCGGAGGGAGTAATATACTTCGGGGTTCCTGGTTCACCCACCTTTTTCCATTTCCTATCCGTCTAGTCGAGCTTTTATATCTAGGGTTAATTGGATCTATGCCACTCCAATTTTCACCACTTAGAGAAATGCCATTACAAAAATTAAACTTGAGAATATACCACTCCAACTTTCCTATACCTCTATGTATGTCATTTTATGCACTTAAAGATTATAACGGTTGAAATAATACATTTATTTCAGTATTTATCATAATACCCCTGTTTTCAACTTTCGGAAGCATTTTGGGCTCTTCCAGGCACCAAAGAATTCAAATAAATCATTTTTTTTCCAAAAAAATAAACTTCTCAAAAAATCTGAAAAAATAACAGAAATTCAAAAACACTAATATGACTCTACTTTTCTGATATGAGCCATTTCTGGGCACATATGGGCCCTTAAACCTGTATGTCTATACGCGAGTTGTATACGTATGATGGTATTACTGAATGTATACGGTTCGGCTATGACCATAATGGCATAGATAGATGCATTAAGAAGTTTTAGTGTCATATGTCCAAGTTCAGTTTTTTTAATGGCAAATTTCCAATCGGTGGAAATAACAATGGCATAGATCCAATTAACCCTTATATCTATCATGGATTCATGGAATGATGATAATTTTAAATAAAATCTACGGAGGCAGAAATCGAAGTGTTTCCCTTTCCGAACAAAATGCCATTACATCGGTTCCATGCTCTCCACCATAAGAACTTCCGCATTTATGAACTTTGCTCTCATATCTTCATTGCATTTACCGAAGTGTTTTTGCTCTCAGGAATCTCATCTTATCACTGCATCTGCATGAAAGGCTTAAAGCCATCCTCCTGTGTTATTGGCTGCTAATCAAGTTTCGTTGACAGATGTGAATGCTCCTGATCAAATCTTGTACATGAAAGAAAATGTTTATCAGTAGTCTCTCATTAACTCTTTCTTGGTGTACCATATATATGCGACTGGACGGGAATCCACCGTGACAGCGTTCACTTCAGTCGCTGCTGCTCTTCGGAGTGCATTAAAGCAGCATGCTATGCTATACTTCTCAATGACTTCCGAGTGGACAAGATCACTTATTCGCTTGCCCGCCAAGTGACGCGTTGCTTTCAGGTCTGTCATGGTCAGTTTCGTTCAGTTTTTACCATTGCAAATGCAGACCATACCCAAACTATCCAAGTACAGAAACGTGGAACTTACAAACAGGGTTTACAAGGAAAATCAAAATGCATACGACACACTGAGTTCAGATTTCTTACTCTTAAAAATATGTTCATGTTTGCAAAAGAAAGGGTTAAAAACGCCACCTACTTCTAACACCACAACAGCTTTCAGAGTATCAAAGTTCCGGAGCGAAAAACCACCACAGCAAAAACTTGGAGAGAAACAGCAGCTTCGGAGCTTGGATTTGCCATGTTTTATCATGCAACTATTGCCATGGAATGGGAGCTATGTATTCTGATTTGAGGCTTCCATGTTTTCTTTTCGATGGAGGTGGATAGTTGATTCGAGTAGCAAAAATGACATTTTTGCTGAACACAATAAGCATGATGATCTACCATGGCATAATAATGCAAATGATCACAGCAATATAATGACATGGTGAGCTCTAATAGCAGCGGAATCAATACTATATATATGTGCAAGCGGCACTTTTCCCACCACCACTCAATGCATACAGCATGGAGGTCCTTTGTTCGCGCGCGGCCCATACTTCATACTCCACACATTTGTTTTTGAGATGTTAGAGTGAACCAATACTAAGACCACATTTTGCTTCTCCGAGTTTGTGAACCGATCGGATAGATCACCAGGGGTGCAGTTTAAAGATTGCCCAAGCCAGCCCTTGAATGTTTTGCGCTTCCTCTGCTCAATTACCAAGGTAGATGCTTTCTTGACTATTATGTTTGCAAATAGGAAAACTGTACCAGGAAGGTATGAACCATCTTATCGCTGTTGGAAGATGTGTTCTAGTGAACCGGATGGACCAAGCAACACACCCCTCTGACGATGGATGTGCGGACCATATGTGCACCTGCCGTACATAGGTTGTTTATATATATATGACTCACACCACTGTAAGGAAACATTTTCCAGCGGACTCGTCAACCTCTTTATTGGTATATAGTTTTTGCAGATGTCTAACGGTCTGGATTACAACTTGTCCCGCACCTCGAAAGACGTCAACCGACCACTTCAGTTCGCCTCTCACAACTTTCCTCCCCCCCCCCCCTAAACCCTAAACTTGCAGACGTCAACTTTCCTCTCTCTCTCTCTCTCTCTCTCGCAGGAAAAGAAGGACTTCAGGTTTTTATTACAGATACAAATTCTTGATTACAACTGAGTGCACAAGTAATCTGTGTATGCTTTACTCATAAACATAAGCAACTTCAGAGATAGGCTTCAACACTCAACAGACAGGATTGGGATTAGGCCATAGTGGTTTCCACTTTCCAGCAAAACCAACGTTCAAGGCCAGCTCGATCTTAAAAAAAAAAAAACTTTCAAGGCCAGCTCTAACCCCAGGTTTGTTTGTGTTGTGTTCCTTCACTGTCAAAGGATCGATCCAGATCTATCAACAGCAATGTACGTCCATAATCATACATTGTTTCTCCCATTCATATGAACAAAACAGGCCAGGTTCCACTATCTAGGCCATCATGAGCAATGTCCCGGATCCATGGATGTGTAATCCACACTAGATCTCCATTGTCATTTACCATTTATAATACTGTAGAAAAAAAAATACTGTTCTTGGCCTAAAAAAACATTTCGGAGCTGAAAGTCCAACATCCTTGTGCCGCAAAGAAACAAAAGTTAAGAAAGGGTGCTGCCTACTGCTAACACCATGACAACTATCAGACTATCCGGGTTCGAGAGCGAAAAACAACCAAATTTTTTTACAGAGAAATGGCAGCACTCACGGCCAGATTTTTTTTAATAGGAATCAGTGATTTGAGATAACTGCGATTTCCCATTGACCAAGATTCAACATGGGAGCTCTGGACCCAGATTTAAAGAAAAATAGCAGCACTCGTGGCAAGAAAAAACATAACTGTGATTCAATATGCAAGCTATGGACCCAGATGCTTTCCTCTGTTTTATCAAGCAACTGTTGCCCTGGATTGGGAGCTCTGGATTCTGATTTCAGAGTTCCGTGTTTTCTTATCGACAGAGGTGAATTGGTGATTCCAGCAGCAAAGACATCATTTCTGAGAAACACTGCAAGCATGCCATAGTAATGCAAATGATCATGGCAATATGATGAGCTCTTTGGTAGCAGAGGAATCAAAACTATATATATGCATGCAAGCGGCAGTCTTTTTACCACCAAAGAATGCATATATGGAGATCCATACTCCACACATTTTTGTCTGAGATATTAGAGTAAACCAATACAAAGAGCACCTTTTGCTTCATCGAGTTTGTCAACCATACAGAGATGTTGCTAGCTCTACTATGAAGAGTTGAAGATGGTCAAAGCTTGGATGTTGTGCGACCCCTCTCTTCAATCCAAATGGTGGATTACTATGAGAGGACACCGTTCCAAAGATAGCAACACCGTTAATGTTGATTATGATTATGCTCATCTGAACAATATTTTACGTACGTTTGTACTTGCAAGGAACTGAAAAAGCACTGTCTGCATAGTGAGAGCTCCATCGTACATGGGTGGGTGTTATGGCTGCTAAAGAAGGCTCGATGATAACATGTCAATGATTTTGATCAAACCTTTTACCCTGGATGCTAGTAGTTCAGGAGTAAAGTGCAGCAATCTAATTGCGGGAAAGCACATGCCATATATTCTTGTGAATTATCGAAACAAACTTCAGACAGAAACGATGAGTCTATTTCTTCTAAGGACCAAATGACATCTTGATATATCGATTATCAAGGAAAACAACAGAATACAACATGTATATCAAATTATCAACAAGTGATCTTGCTAAAAAACAGATGATCAACCGGTGCAATGCCTACAGAGATGCAGAATTCAAGAGACCAAGCATGACAGCGCCTCTCCTCATAAAATAGAGCTCGTTTGCAAGTTGGCAGGGTTGTCAGTATCGGGATAGCCAACAAGATTGCTTCTTGTCACTGGTTAGTATCAGTTGATTGTCGTAAAAACACGTACTAGCTTTTATGCAGCAACAATATTTTTACTTGCATCAACATAATGAGTGATTCAGATCACATGCAGAATCCCATAAAAAATGTTACTACCTTACACAGCAAGGCACAGTGATTCTTTTGGAGGGTAAATAAAAGTGCAACACCAAAGAACACACTTCATGAGCTTCTTCACCGAGAAGATAAAGTTTAGTACTGCAACAGCGATAGAGATATGCATGAAGAAGACCAGCAAGTTAGCAAGTGAGATATGCAGGACTAACGTGATGCCTTTTTATTGGTATAGCCGTGCAATTCCAGTGCAGCAAACCCACCTGAGGCTCAGTACGCAGTTACTGGACTGTGTTGGATACTTGGATGTGCTTATTTTATAGTAATATGTGGGAAAATAGCCACAAAACTAAAGACAATGTTGGTTATACAAACACTAAAACAGGCAAAAGCTATCACAATCCACAGCGATGCCAGCCAAACACAGACTAAGATTATATGTATCACGGATGCTGATATCAATCTGATTCACTCACTTTCGGTGGCTTTTATGTGTTCTGCTGGGAGGATGAGGTTCCCTCTTCATCCATAAGATGGGTCGCTTCTTCCATAGAGGGTCGACGATTATAGTACCAACCTTCTCGTCGATTTCACATGGCTCCAGACCAATAGCCGTGAGCTGACTGCAGGCACTTCTCCATTCCCTCGGGTCTCTCTTATTTGACATGGCTCGACCAAGCGTGCATAAGGCTAGGGGTAAGCCTCCACACTGTGCAACCATCTACGTATGATACACAACCCAAGTTGCAAGTCAGTCCTGGACTTGAACGTAAAATGCACAACTATTTAAAAAGAAAAAAATACACCAGTATTTGATAGGAAAAATATGCCACCTTCTTTGCAAGATGATGAACTTCAGGATGATCACCGATGGTTCCAATTCCAGCCTTGTCTCTGAAGAGGCTCCAGGCATCATCTTTGCCTAAACACTGCATCGCAATGATGTTGACGGAACGACACCCCATGAGGGCACATGCAGCCTGACTCCTGGTCGCAAAGATGATCTTTTGCTGCCTATGCGAAAATATTGGCACACCAACATCCCACCAATTAATAAGGGGCTCTCTTATGTCATCCAATAACAACAAGAAGCTCTTGTGCTCAAGGCAGTCAAAGATGTGCTTGGCTCGGGACAACTCATCTAGTGAAGACATCATGGCCAAATCTAAGCCTAGATTGATGGCAATAGCATGTTGCACATTGTTCACCACAGATCCAGTTCCAGCCCCAACGAACATAATGTAGTCAAAGCAAGCTTTACCTGTATAAGCATCACGCATGAGCTTGAGGAGAGTTGTCTTGCCCATGCCTCGCATGCCCCATACCCCCAGCAGTAAGGAATGGGCGTTCTTGTCCTCGATGAAATAGCACACCTTATTATAGGATCCTGCAATTCCTGGGAACCGATCACCTTGAGGGTGTTTGCAGCTGGACGATTCTTGCTTTGGTAGTAGTTCAGGTGATAATCTTATTCCTTTCATGGCGAAATCTCTCTCGATGACTAAGGACGAATCTCCACGGTAGAGTTTCCAAGCATCTTCTTCATCAATGCACTCCATTTCGATGGTATTATCGCATCCCATCTCATCACACAAATTCATGTTCCTTGTTGCCAGCACAACTTTACGCTGTTTTTGCCGTGCCAACCCTCCCTGAAGGGAGACTGCAACACTCCCCAACGGCAAGGGTATGCCCACAGCTTCCAAATCAAGATACTCCCATAGATCATCTAACAGCAATAAGAAGCTCATACCAGTGAGGTGGTCACGAATGATATTTGCTTGGGAAGTCTCATTGTGCGTTATAGATAGTCCCATAATAGTGGCTATAGCTTCTTGCACCTGACTAACTGTACTTCTAATGCCAGCATGAACAAACATGACATTTAAGGAATCGTTATCATACTCTGAGCGAGAATCATTAACCAGCTTCAGAAGGCATGACTTGCCCACACCACCGGTTCCCCAAATCCCGAGCAATCCAGAGTCTTTGTCCATGACATTAATGAAATCAATCACCTTCTTCATGTAGAAGCTCATCGCTCCTTGCAAATGACTCCTCGGGTGCAAGAATTCCCCTCCTTGCACGAGGAGATCAGTGGCTACGTATAGCATCTGGTTCGCTTCCTTGATTAAGTGGAGCCTCTTTAAGTAATTCAAGCCGCACCTGCCATACCCAACCTTAATATCTTGTTCCTTGCGTTGCAAAGCTTCCACGCTAATAAGCCATTGGAAGCATTGTGGAGAACGCAGGAGTGGGTCAAAACGACGGAGGACCGTTTGCATTGCACGCAGCTTCGCGACTTCAACTCCAAGATTCTCAAGAGAACCAGGCAAGCCGAACATATTGGCAACGATCCAGATAACAACAACAATTTGAAAGAAAATGATGCTCCATCCTGCACCATATATGCTGATGTGTATGAGAGAAAGAAGGAAAACGATTTCCCACACTGTTGGCTTCATCTTCTTCAAACTGCTCGATTGTCTCCTCTAAACTGGCTTAATTCATTGAGATGTAAGTTTTTTCACATATCAGCTTGGACTGCTCATAGGCTGGCACAGGCTGAAGCATTCTGCAACCAAACAAGCAGATTGGCAAGCTAGGGCAGAGGAGGTGCAGAAATTTTGCGGAAAAATAAAGATAAGAAAAGATATGCATATGCAAGGAGGAAGGAAGGTAACACTTACGTCAGGAAATCAGCAGACGTCCTGAATCAGTGTCAATTTATTGGGATGAAGCTGAGATCTATGTGTCCATCCAGTTCTTGAAACTCTATAATGTCTATAGTGATTAGTGACTTGATTGATTTTTCGCAAGAGAAAAGCAATATGCTTGGTGGCTTATGTGTGTTATCGCTGGTGTGCTTGCATGCATGTTATCAGCTGCTCCTGCAGAATGATCTATTCTGTACTAGCTTGCCCCCACGCCCTTTGCATTCAGGTGGCTGGACGATGGCATTAAGCTCGCCTTTTTTTAAGAAAATACTAAGCCAGACTTTAGAATGAAGCTTGCCATGCTGTACCGTCAACAAAATGAAGCCTGCAATGACACTGACCTATGACCGGCCAGCAAGCTAAACTAAGAGAGGGGAACAAGTCCGATCCCTCTACAACACATGAATGGGGCCTTTTCTGGTTAGGCCGGGTTCGACCGGGAACAGACTGTAATCCATGTGGAGTAAACCGAAATCACTGAAAACATAGCCGAATATTTCTGAAACCAAAATTCCTATACTCTGAGGACAACTTAGTTGACAAAACCAATGTGCCGGCCCAAGTATATGTTGGGCCATTAAGTAGCTTAGCCTAAGCCATGAAGAAGCTGTCAAGTTAAATTGTATGATGGTGACAAATAATTTGCACTCACTATTTCTACCAAAGATGTCACATATACATTTTGCATTGAATAATTAATTTTGCTACGAACGCCTTTGCTTTGTCCGCCACTACCTAACCACAGGGCTAAACCCCAGCCTGGGAAACAAGACCCTCCTCAACAACGCATATACGAGGCCTTGTTTGTAGGCTGGCTTCAGGAACAGACTGTAATCCACGTGGAATAAACCGAAATCACTGAACATGGCCGAAATATTCCTGAAACCGAAATTCAAAAGCAACTCTGAAGCCAATTTGGTCGATAAAACCAATGTGCCGGCACAAATATATGTTGGGCCATTAAGTAGCTTAGCCTAATCCATGAAGAAGCTGCCAAGTTGCATCCTATTTTTTGTTTGTAATTAGTTTATATCTATTTGAGATGCTGACAAATAATTTGTACAATTAACTATTGCTAGTGTGCTACAGCCTACAGGAGATAGAACATACCTGTTCCATGGAATAATTGATTGTTCCGCGAACTTCTTGGTTTGTCCGCCACCACCTAACCACCGGGCAAAACCCCAAACTGGTACCAAGCTGTGTTTTTTCTAATACAGTGATGCCAAGTCACTACTGACAAGGAGTATGCAACAATTGGCAGTACAAATAACTGCATAAACTCTCCTTTAAGCAATAACCACTTCTGGAGCAGTATCATAGTCTACTCTACTGTCCTCACGACCTTAAATTTAAATCTGGATGAACAGAATTTAGGAGAGGAAGGATTTAAGTGTGCAGCAGATGGAGCTTGATGCAGCGACATGGATCAGCATTGCTGCTATCTGCGCTTCAGTTCTCATAACTATCAAGTGGTGGGAACCCATAGCAGTTCTTGTTAGCTATTCCTATCACGTTCGCCTCCACGTGGAGGATCTTGGGAGAAAGGTGAAGATGCTGACCGCGATGCAAATTGACCTCCGGTGCCAAGATCCCTTCCCATCTTCTGAAGAACGCATCAGATGGCTCCAGAGCGTGGAAGATTTGCAAAACAAAGAGGAAACGATCAAGAATAGGCTTGACAAGGACAGCGTATCTTATTTTGGTTTTAAGAGGTGCTACATCATCGGTAGGGATGCCTACAGGGAGCTCAACAAAGCCAATGATCTCATCAGCCAAGGCGACAAATTACTGCCAGAAGTAAAAGCAAGCCCACGTCCTGTACGCCATGTCCAGCCACAAGAGCTGCGAGCTCCATTGCCAGGGATGGAGGGCTCATATGAGAAGGTGCTCCATTTTATTAAGGACACTAGCGCCCGATCTGTATTGCTTGGAGTTTGGGGCATGGGAGGCGTGGGCAAGACAACCCTTATGAATCTGGTAAGTGATTCTCGTTCAAAGTATCATGATGATTTCGCCCAAGTACTGTTTATTCAAGCTGGCAAGGGATGCTCTACAATTGCTCATTTGCAAAAAGCTATCGCCATTAATATAGCAGTAGCTCAGATAGGCAACCAAATTTCCCAAGCAAATATTATCCATAACCACCTCAAAGATAAGAGCTTCTTGTTGTTGGTGGATGATCTATGGGAGGATCTTGATCTGGACGAACTAGGCATCCCCTCGCTTGATGTAGTACAGCCACACCGGCGTAAAGTTGTGTTCACAACAAGAAGCATGTATGTGTGTAGCAAGATGGGATGCGGCTGTCCCAAGGATACCATCCAGATGAAGTGCTTGAGTAAACAAGACGCATGGAATCTCTTTGCTCAGAAGGTGGGAAGTAAAATCTTTGATGATGAGAAGATTCATAATCTTGCCAAAGAGGTTAGTTTCTGATGCATGCATGTTCGAATAAATAGCTGCAGACCTATTTCGTCAATCAAATATCCAACCAAATCCTGTCATATAAGTAACAGAAACAAGAAAGTTAATTAACCCTAACCCAGGTATGTGATTTTAGTGAATTTAATTAGTGAAGCTTTTTTATATAATACTCCGTAGTTTGTTAATGATAGTGGAAATTTATCAGTGCCTCAGTGGAGTATACATTGTCTACATATGCATGAATGAAATTCTGGAATTCTAATCACTTATGACGACATAAGAGAGGCCGGCAAAGTTACGATGTACAAGCTGATTTTGTGAAAGTAGTTGCCAGTCCCACTACACTAACTTTTGTGCATAATCTCTTATGTTTAGATTACAACTAGTCATATTTTTGTATGTGTACATGATAATAGCTTGAGTTACATCCACGATTTATTTCAGGATTCTTGAGAACTTAAAGACATAAAAGTGAAGAGAGAGAGAATATGTGGTGTAGTGATAATTAGTTGCCCAATTTAATTTACTAAATGTTGGATTTCCTATATCTACAGCCATTTGGTCTGATCAAGTGCTTGTACATTGCAAACATTATCGAAAAAGTCATGGTATTATAGCATAATGAAGTGTGAGCACGTGTAATAATTGCATATAAAAATATGTATATACTGTATCAAGTGCCACAGACACATCTATTAGAACTGGTTTGCTATGAGACCCAGTTTTCTACTACATATGTCACTTTACAGGAGAAGATTCCACTGACCAAAGTGACGGTTCTTGGAAAAAGTAGAAATGTTTCCAAGGATATAAACATAAACTGTAGAAGTTCATATATTTCAACAATGGGTGTAACTTCAAATATTATATACATATAAGCAGTCCTTTTTTGTGCTGCCTGATAGTGGTGTCTACAGACACAGTTACAACAACATTTCTGACTATGTATGAAGTAGTACAATTTTTTTTTCTAATTGGATACATCTACATTTATTTTTGTGGCGGCTTCTCACATCCACTTCATACAACCATCTTACTTACGTAACTAAATATTCGACAGATAGTTGAGGAGTGCAGCGGTTTACCAATGGCTTTATGCACACTTGGTAAATTTATGTCACCCAAGAAAGATCATAGGGAGTGGAGAGCCACCAGAGATCTTCTGAGGAATTCAAAGCTCCATGAAATCACTGATACCCATGAAGATTTATTCAAACGTCTACAAGAAAGTTATAATAATCTGACAGCTGTTATGAAGAAGCGTTTTTTGTTATGTTCTTTATGGCCTGAAAATAAGAACATATCAATGAAGATACTTATAAGGTGGTGGATAGGACTTGGTTTGTTAGATGGGTTTTCCAATGCTAGTGATGTGGGTTATACCCTCATTAATGACTTGGTGCGTGCATCCATGTTGGAAGAAGGTGACACTAGCCTTGACTATAGAGAAAATTCACATGTGAAGATGCACACCATGATCCGACTGATGGCTATCTGGATTGTGAATGAACATGGATACGGGACCAAGTGGTTACCAAATTCCTCATATAGAGCAGCCTTGGCCGAAGAGAAGTGGCACACGGTGGAGAAGGCTTGGGTATCAGAGGAAGACACATCAAGATGGTGTCAATGGTCTTCCAAGGTTTGTTTCCCAGAACTCAAGGTGTTGGTTGCTCAACATGTCTTCTCGCTTAAATTCATTCATTGCTTCCAAAATATGACCTTTTTAGACTTGGAGGGGACAAAAATAACCGGATTGCCTTTTGAGATATGCTCATTGACCGAACTGCAACATCTCAATCTTTCTGCAACAGCAATTGTTCTCTTGCCTCTAATACTGAGAACGCTTTCAAAACTCAAGTACTTGTATATCAGAAATAACATGGTTCTTCAAACAATACCAAAAGGGCTTATCTTAGGACTGAAAAGTCTTAGAGGGTTGGACCTTTTTCATACTGGTGCTAGTTTCCCTAACATCCTGCAAGAATTAGTGAGGTCTACCTTAGATCTGGATATGCTTGGCTATACTGCGCAAACAATAGCAGAGATAACACAACTGGGTCAATTGAAAAGGCTGTGTACACAGGCACTCTGCATGGACCACTTTGAAGACGAGAGACATCCGGATATTATTAACTTGCAGATTTTATCGGAACTACAAGAACTGCGAGAATTAGCCATTGTAGAGAGCTCGCACAGGCAGAAGGTATTGATAGCTGAAGGTGGCCCTCATTATGATCAGTGGCTACTCCCCTACCTGGAAACCTTTGAACTGAATAATCTTCTCAGGCTAGAGAAAGTGACGTGGAAAAATGCAGGGATGGACATCAGAGTGGTTAGTATCTATAAATGTGATAAATTAAAAGATGTGACATGGGTTCATCACCTTAAACTCCTTGAGCAGCTCACAGTTGCACACTGCAAGCAAATGGAAATATTGATTGAAGCTGGAGAATCGTCACAAGGTGTCAGTATGACTCGAACAACGACAATAAATTTTCCTCGGCTGAAAAAGCTTAAATTGGAAGAGATGCCAAAGCTATCCATAATATGCAAGCAAACTTGTGAATTTGAAGATCTGTCTTACATTTGTGTAACCCGGTGCAATGAGATGAAGGATATCCAAAATCAAAAGTACAAGCAGAGTATGATCAAGATAGATTGCAGCGAAGATTGGTGGAATCGGAATAGCTCAGGAAGATTTATTCCCTACTTCGCTCCAACATTTTCCTCCTAGTGGTGAACGAGAAAGAGATACATTTGTAAGTTCTTTTGGCCTCCCTTTTATCATGTTATTACCATCTGATAATCTGAAAAGTGCTCATAAGCTGTCAATTATGTTTCTGACAGACTTTCCATCTATAAATTGAGTACTGGTGGTACCACTTCACCTTTTATTATATGTCGAAATATTGCTTTTAGAGACTTGTCATGTACTCCATCTTAATAACATGGGACACATGCTTGTTTGCCTACCAAAAACGTTTCTTATTTATGTTTACTATTATCATACATATTTTCTCTCAGCATCAGCAGAGTAAATATATATTCCCATTTGCCTTTTCACTCGATTTGCATAAATTTTAATTCAAACGGTTTTGTGTTTGTATGCAGAGTAGAATGCGGGATTTTGTTTTGCTCGAAACAAGCAATCCCTCGTGTGGACAGATTTTACAGAATACCTATATCTGAAGTTGATTATGGTACGAATAAAGGGAGCACTGCTTACATGTGTACACCAGTGCAAGAATTTGTTTCCATAAATTTTATTTTATTTGAACTGTCTATTTGGCCATTGCATGTTCTGCAGTGTGGAATAACCTGAACCTTTATTGTACGGAAACCTGAATGTGTTTGAGCGTGCTGTGTTGTATGCACGCGTTTTGCTGTTCCTTTCGCACCATCTTCTTAAGTTCCACTTTTTTGTGTCTTCAGCTTTCACACCATGTTCTTAAATTCCACTTTTTGTGTCTTGAGATTTTGGGTATAGCCTTCATTGCAATGAGTAAACACAGATCTTGTTTGAGATGTCATATGCTGTATATATGTATTTTGCTGTCTGAGCTGGTAAAAGGGGACAGCAGTCCTGTAGTTCCATGTCCTGGAGAAAAAAAAATCTAAAACTGGAGTAGGAATGTAAACTTTTTTGCTGTCTTGATTGACCATGAAGGATGCTGGTAGGGATCCTGAACTAATACCACAGAAAACAAACTCTTTGGAGAGATTGGGGATCCTAATTAGTTAACCGTGTGTCATTGTGGATCCTAACTAATTGATTAGTTGTAGTTACTGATGTGGCACGAGAGGTTAGCTATGACCCGTAAGCCATGATCAACTACTACATGATGATGATGATGATTTTTTAGGGGAACTAGTCTAGTATATAAACTACATACCTGAATTTTTATTGGCAATAGAACATATGCACAAAGATAAAATTGCATGAACTGTCCTGCTGTTTCCCTCAACAAACTTTTTTTTGCACGAACGAATCTAATCAACATTTGAGCCCTCCGTATCCCTTTCATTTTGCGCCCTATGGAACACTAATTCATGAGCCTGAAAAAATGTACAGGAAATAAACCAACAAAAGAGGGCGGGAGCAATGGGGAACAGTTGATTTTACCTTAGATGTGAGCTGGATATGTGGCCAGGGTTCGAAGCTGGAAGATCTCGAAGTCACTCGTCTCCGGCCGTCCGGTGCACCTCTCATTGTCTGGATTTTTTGAGAGCGCTCCGGGGATCCACCGCGTCGGGGGAGAGTCGAGCAGGACACCGCGTGAGTGAGCTGAACGGACGTAGGATGGGTGGGCGGAGGCACGGCCACAGATCTAAGCCCCCCACTCTTCCCGGCTGCGAGCAACCCTACCCCGACTGTCGGAGGCGCCATTAGAGGAGCACTCAGCGGAATCTGTTCTGTTCTTTCCTTGTCACCACGAACGAAGAAGAAGAAGCAAGCTGAAAATTTCTTCAACTTAGCGAACTGGGCCTTGGGCCTTTCTTTTCATTAACAACAGTGGTGGTTCAGCGGAAATAACTTTCTTTTAATAATTAGATATTTCCATTCCGTGTCCCAAAAAGGAATATTTGCATTTTTTAAGAGTTTATGTAGCTTTATTCACCAACTTTCATAGGGATACATGTATGATCAAATGAGCTTAACAGCCAAACATAACAACCCAATAATAGACCAATAGAGTAATTAGCTAGCAAAGTTATTTCTACAAAAGCAAACCTATTATCAAAAGTAAAGGTAGAATAATTAAACCTATTTCCATTCCGTGTCCCAATAAGAAATATTTGAATGGAATGTGAGTTAGAAGATATGAGTGTTTTGAGCGATTAGGGCATCTTCAAAGACGCGACCCATTTATCCGTTTTTGGTCCGTTAAAGTTGGCACCGATAAAAACAACGGCCCAACGGGCAAACGGATTGTGATCCACTTTTGTTCATTTTTGGTCCGCTATGATCCAAATTGGGCCTAAATTTGGGCCCATTTTTCTTTCCCGTGGACAAGAGTCGGATCGCCAACGCGCCCGTCCTTGGCCCACATGGCAGCCACACGACATGGACCAGCCATTAAATAGGACCGACCGCCCCCACCAGTTCCCACTCCCTATTTCCCCACCGCCCACCTCGCTCCCTGAACTCTGACATGCCGGCCCCACCATGTCCAACAACTGGGAAGCCGACAGCTCATCGGGTGGCACTCACCCTCCCCGCGAAAGCCCCAACCGCGTCCGCGTCCCCATACTCACGGAGGACGCGTTGTGGTACTGGCAAAACAGGCGGCGTGTGCCCTTTCCAACGTGAAGCTTCCCAACAGGTGGCCCCTCAGCCCCGTGCGAGTGTCGGTGCATCGCCCGATGTACCGGATGTCTACACACCCCTTCTCCACCGCGACGTTCACAGACGGTCTACATTGGAGGAGCAGTCGACGTCGCTTCGCCGAGCCCAGATCCACGGCGGCAACCTCCAGATCCGTGGCGGGGGCCGACCAACGCGACCCGCAGTGAAGGCTGATAGGTCCTCGTCGCCTCCGCTGTCACGACCACCATACGTCACGCCCCGGCTACGACAAGGACGAGACCCTCCGAAAGGCCATCGAGGACACCGAGCGGGATGAGCAGTGGCACTGGCCGGGGCTCAGGGGACATGTTGAAGGTGAAGTCATCGTCTATGTTCCCTCGCCCCCTCCACCTCGCCCACCATCGTCACCTCCCCGACGCCTTTGTACGACGCATTGCCTTCACCATCGCCTCCGCCGCCGCCCATTGATGACCACGACGCCCAGCTGCGCGAGGTCATCCGCGATCTCATCGGGCCGCACTGGACTTTCCAATAATCCAATAAATTTTGAGCTTCTTTGGATAAAAGGGTTGGTATATGACGGCTATACTATTAAAATGATCTAAATTTGCTTCAAAACTTGACATTAAAATAAAAATACAGTAAATGCTAGTACATGTTTCCAGTAGTGATTTCGGAAATTTTAAGCTTGTTTCACCAATATAATTAGGAGATATGTAACATCAATTTTTATCAACTGGTCCAAAATTTGGTTCAAAAAAAACCCAGTTAATAATACATATGCCCAGTAGTAATCTATTAAAGTTTGAGCTTATTTGCATTACATGATTAGACAATAATCAGTTAACATCTATTAAAAACCAGTTAACATATATTACAATAATTGTCTTAGATACAATGAATGTTCAAAACAGAATAACAACTGAATCAGAATTATTACAATGAAAAACGGAAACCACACACTGGGAAAATAGAACATATGGAAAAATGAAAATTGGGAATCTAATTATTTCCGTATAACTGCCACTGGTGCTTAATTAATGAGATCTTCGCGGAGCTGTTCATAACTATATACAAAAAAATGCAGGTTTTTCTTGCAAAACAAAGTCAACAATAGTTTTGTATGCGACATGTTAGTCGGTATTAGGGATTTGAAACAAAAGAGATTCTCTAGGTAATATTTAAGCATCACATGATATTTCTTCGTGTATTAATCTGTTTTCATAATAAACTAATTGATAACTTGATTTGAGAGGAAGGTCGAGGTGTGTTATCTTAGATCCCTACTTAATAAAGATGTTGGAAAACTCGTCAAGTAATAAGTCTCTGATCTGAGCATCAAGCACTACATACCGGGGATTCGGTAGAGGGTATGGAGGGTTCATGACCTCAAAAGTTCCGTACAAAATCCACCTTTGGGTGTTTGATATGATGCATGGATTGTATGGAGTTATGTTGAAGTCATGCAAAAAAGGGCTTGTAGCTATGTTGAAGAGAGAACACACGTATAGCCGTTCCCTGGTCAGCATGCATCAATCCGGCCCACCTATTCCTTCTGACCCCACGTGTCTATGACCCAGTTGAGCCTTCCGTGCATCCTCCGTGCACTCTACCAAACAAAAAGTCTTGCCTCAACATGTTTTAGTATATACATCATTACCAAACAAGTGCAGTCGCACGTAGTTAGCATGTATATACCCAACATATCTTTAAAGGGAAACTATGCTAGGTTGAGAACAACTATCAAACACACAACTTGAGACGGTATTGGATATCATCAGCAAGTTGAATCCAATATCGTTCAAAGAAAGCTCTCTCGTCTTTAACACCATAATGTATAAGCATTGTGACAAATAATTGCCTAAGGCTTGGTCCAAAACCCCAGACCAGAGCCTCATCAAATGCACGGTACAACTCAAGATCATCATAGAGGAATTGCGCAGACCGAAAGCCAAGGCCGAGAACCGTATCGGGCTTCCCTGACACGTCGACCATCCTAACATGTGGATGACGGCCAACCTCTACATCCACCTCCGTCGGCCACACGAAGGGATGACTCATTTTCCTACCTTAAAATAAACACAATTTTAACCAAACCATGTTAACTTTATCGGTGAATAGAATAAACCAAATAATTTTTTAATAAATCATGTACATGTGATTAATTATATAAATGATAATTATAACATACATATCTTCAGTCATAAACAACCATAAAATTTGAGGAGGGGGGGGGCAATCGCCCCTATACACTTGCTTACGTTATATAATACAAATTACTCTCACATTGCTTTGATGAACCTGGACACTCGGTGCAGATTTATCCATATCTTTGCGCACCGAAATTTTCTTCTACATCTTCACATGTATGACAAAACTGTAATGTATCTATCATCCTTTATTCAAGTTATGCCTTTCATTTCACTAAGGGTTATTCTTATTTTTACAGCAGAGTAGGTAGAGTGACAAGCAAATAAATCTACAAGGCAAAGTACTTGGACAGTTCCTGAAGACACATGCAACCAAAGGACAACTCAAAGGATGGAAAGGTAGATCGGAAGGTGGGGACGCTTGGTTTTCTGTATGTTTTGTGCGATGGAGCAAGTCAAGTGGAGCAGTCAAAAGTGAAAGGGGTGGGCTGTAGCTTGCTATTTTATTTTACCTAAAGACTTATTAACGCAGTTGTGCTTGTTTGTTTGTACGAACGAATGCACCCTTACGCACATGCATGAGCACACAATTTGGAGTTATCGTTGACAACGACAGCTAAGAGGCCCGCGTCCCATGCATGCAGATGACATACCTAACGCGTATGCATGTGCTAACACATCGCTTCATTTATTTCATTTCATTTTTTCAAAAGCAATAACTTTTGAACCAGTTGTTGAAATAAAGATCTGTTTTCGCTGTTAGGTTTCTCGCAACGAGATCTTCAAAATTAGATCTCACATGAGCATGTTTTAATGATTTTTTTAAAACAAGCAACTTTGATGCTAAATGAGGCAAATCTAATTTTAAACATGAACAACTTTATTATATTGTATGTACTAATGAATTTATCAAGCAAGTATGTCATAGACCATTTAGGAATTATGACAAATAATTTTTTACTGTATATGGCCAATTAAGCAACATCAGTAAGCAACTTTGATGATGACAACGTATTTTGATAATGTCCTTTTGTATTGTGTTTTTTCGGGTAATGTAGGTTCTTGGATTTCATAGGATAGCTGCTTGGTTTTCATAGGATAGCTGCTTGGTTTTTTCGCGGGGCTCGTCCTGTGCCACTACAAGAACTACTTCAGGCTATGGTGACCACTCAACGCCCATACCAATTTTGGTTCCTGTTCTGACTTAAAATTGAGTTTTGAAGCACTCTTGATGTTAATCCTGCTTTCAGCTCCCAGGGGGAGCTCTGGAGTTGGACGCTCTTCTTTGCTGGTGTCACGGCTGTCGGTGTTGGTTCATCCTACTACCATCTCAGCCCCAACAATGCCACCCTAGTTTGGGACAGATTGCCAGTAAGTCTTTCCTAATACCTTCTATTGCCGTAGAATAGTCCCTAGGAGTGGCACGGTGTTTTCCCATGACATGTACACATTGTATAGTACACAGTCACTAGTAGTTGCTCCTGCTTTTTTTTATATTTTTTCTTGAGGACTGACATCTTGGCTTGTTTATCTAGATGACGATTGCTTTCACGTCTATCGTGGCCATTTTCATAATTGAAAGGGTTGATGATAGGGCAGGAACAAAGTCCCTTGCACCCCTTGTTATTGCTGGTGCACTGAGCATCCTGTACTGGAGGTAGGCAAGATATTCCGATTGTTCCTGTCCTTTCCCCAGAAATATTTCCTTCCTTTGACCTAACTGTCCCATCTGTTATGTAGTTTCTTTGATGATCTTCGGCCATATGCAGTAATCCAGTTCGTTCCATGCATTGTAATACCTGTGATGGCTATAGTTATTCCACCAATGTATACACATTCAAGCTACTGGTTGTGGGCAGCAGGTTAGTGTTATTCTCGCTCAATATCACCAGGGTGTATGCAGTTTCATTATTTGTGCAGATAGCTATATGACTTAAGGAGCACCACTCCCAATTTCATGTATCATGAAATTGATAGTGTAAAGTAGATATCTATATATAATTCGCCTTAATATACAGGGTTATTTCGTAGTCTGTCTTCTCACAGCATAAAAACTGGTGATACCTTTTTTTGCAATCTGAACTCATGATACTTGGTTATAAACCATAGTTACCTTCATAGAAAGTGCATATGAAGTTTGACTGTTTCCCTTTTTAAATTTTCATTCTCTCAATACCATTGACCGGTGTCAAGATTATTCTGTTTCCCTGGTCATGTCTGCTGTTATCTGGAAATTTATAGAACAGTCATCAGTCGAATTAATATAAATGTATATGAATTGCTGTTTTTCAGTTGTTGGACTTTGATGAAGTTGCTACAAGAATGATTTATGCATAAGCATTTATCTAAGCGTAAATTAAAGAACATGCCATTGCTGAAGCATTTCTTTTTTCTAATCTCAATTTTGTGCGAGGGTTTTCTAAGTGGGAAGTTATATTATCTGGATAATTTTGTTCTGAGTTATCAAATTGATTTCAGGATTTTACCTTCTTGCCAAGGTAGAAGAGGCTGCAGACAAACCTATATATAGGTGGACGCATGAGATTGTTAGTGGACATACTCTTAAACATCTATGTGCTGCGATGGTACCTGTTTTCCTGACTCTTATGTTGGCAAAGAGGACAATTGAACCAGACAGGTATGCATAATCTTACTCAATGCAGTCACGTGGGTATATCTGTAGGTTTTAGTTTGATTCAACTACTTCAAAGCTAATCTGACATTGGTATTTCTCATTCTGCTTTGAGCAATACAAATACACCAAGTGGTACCAAATATCATGTATAATATGGCCATTCCACTGATGCATAGAATACGTGACCACAATTTTGATGTTTTCTTTCTATGAGGTTGTTATCTATTCACTTCGATTACTACAATGATATCAGACATCTAGAATGATATCAAACATCTGCAATTAACTTATTCTTTTCATGAACTGAGCAATGCACGGCTAGTTATTAGCAAACTTTTCATGTTGCGCTTCTATCTATTCAAGCTAATACTACTCTGGTTCCCTTTCATAAATCAATGTTCGCATTCATCATGTGTGTGTAGTTTTGACAACTTCACTCCATTGAATAGCCCTGGGATATGTAATGCATAAAGCCTTGCATCTCTGTACCCTTGTGACTAATGTCTTTTTTCCTATGTCATGCAGGGTAAGTATGCTCCAGATGTGGAAGATCAGTTGGAGAGAACGCGGTTCCAAAGATAACAATACTGTAGACGTCAAGTATGATTATGCTGCAGTTTCAACTACATCTGAACAACAGTAGATGTACGTATTTCTCACATGTACTTGCAAAGTGTAAAAATAGCATCAATCTGAACATCGGGAGCCCCAGCGAGTAACCTGTGTGTTATTGGTTGCCTATCAATGTTCGTTGACAGTATTGTGTGATACTGATCAAATCTTCTACTCTACATGAGGGTCTACCGAGACACGCCTTCATTTTGTCTACGAACATCATTGGCTTTTCCCATACACCGAATCTCAAGGCGAGCGTTAACGCCATGTTTGTTTGTGCTGTGAGCAGCATCTAAATTGGACTCCTTCATTGTTGATGAAGGAGTGGTACAGGTAGCTTTCCTGTTGTGCATATGGGCTACATTACTGCGACTGCACATGTATGTTTTCTGGTGTGGATACGGGCTACATAACTGCGATTTGGATATATGAGCTATGGACCCAGATTTCCCCAGTTCTATCACACAGTAGTTGCCATCATGTATTTTAGAAAAAGGATTTCAGAGTTCCATTTTCCCTTTTGGCAGAAGTGTACTAGTGATTCCAGCAGTAAAAACAATATTTCTGGGAAACACAATAAGCATGATGTTCTATCATGCAATAGTAATGCAAATGATCATGGCAATATGATGAGCTCTTTGGTAACAAGGAGTCGACACTATATATATGCAAGAGAAAGTTTTTTCTCCACCACACAATGCATATATGGAGGTTCTTTGCTGGGTGGGTGAAACAATCCATACTCCACAATGTTTTGATTCTGAGATATTAGAGTAAACCAATACAAATAGCACACTATGCTCGACCGAATTTGTCTGTTGATTTAGATATTTCCTTAGGTCTAGTATGAAGATGGCCAAAGCCAGCCCAAGTGTTGTGTACTTCCTCTACCCATTCAAAATAGTTTGTCATTCAGCGACCAGTGGCATCCACCTAATGGCCCCCTTTGTGAGAGCAAACAACAAACTGCATATCCTACACGACACTTGTTTAGTCTGCAGTCATTACAATAGCCAAACTCTTGGAGCACAAGATGGAACTTACAAATTACAAGTATGGTTTAGAAGGAAGATGAAAATCCACATAGCATTCTGCGTCAACTCATAGAAGCCCTACTCTTTTTACTCTCACTGAAAAGAAGACATTCAGGTTTTACACATTACATAACATGCCTTGGCCAAACAGAAAGAACGAAAAGTATTTTACCGTTCGTGCATTAGAGATTTAGAGTACAGAGTACATGCTTTATTCATAAACATAATCAAGTTCAGAGATAGGCTCCATTGTGTACATAGCCATCCAACAGAATTAGGCTGCGTTTCCAGGCATCAAAACAAAACTGAATCCCACTCTTGCTCCAAAGTTACGCTCTTAAAGTCTACCCTGCATAGAAAACAAAAAAAACCATTTCAATCCCAGTTTACCAAAGAAAATGAAAGAAACAGCTTTTGTTGAAGCACCTAACTAAGCAGCTGCGTTGTACAAGGTCTAAAGGCTCGTTCGGATCCCCTCCCAACCCAAAACTCCGCTCCGCGCTAAACAGAAAAGGGAGCTGGGTTTGACCCACTCTGAAAAATTAAGCTACAGATTCCTTCGCTCCGGGAGTTGCTGTTGTGGAGTGGAGGGGTTCCGAACGGGCTCTAAGTACCAGCTTAGGTGGAAATAGCTCATTGGAAAGGAAAAAGAACAGGGCCCCACCCACCGTAATTCAGCGAGGGGGGGGGGGGCTGATTAGCGTTGGAGAAAGTGCAATAAAAATGACTTCTTTCGATCTATGATAAATCTCGTTCATCTAGTACAAAGTTTATATTAACTTAGTACTTTCTCTGTAAAGAAATATAAAAAGGTTTAGATTATTAATAAAGTAGTTATCTATATGCTCTTATATTTCATTATGGAGGAAGTATAAAATAAACGATACTTATTATTGATCGAAGGAAGTTTAATATTATTATTGTAGATCATATTTATAGTCGATTGATGGCAGCAAATTTTCTCTTCCTTGGTAGATGTTTCGCTACTGGTTGCAGCAAAATTCGCAATCCCGTCATCATCCATCACACTTCATCATTTTTGGTTGTAGTAAAAATCAAGGTTTTAATTCGGCTTGGAAGAAGCAGGTAGAATCATTTGTGCAGGGAGGTAGCGTAGGGATCAAAGTTAATGATGACATTGGACTTATTTTAAATTTGATACTTTGCTTAATAAAATGGTTGTGTGCATCGATTGATGCAAAGGCCGGGTACGCCTCCTTCTTCAATTTTTTTTAAATTCAAACTCATACTATTATGATTCGCTTCCAAAATCAGTGTTCGCATTCATTATGTGTACGTAGTTCTGACAACTTCACTATATGAAATAGCCCCGGGATATGTAATGTATAAAGCCTTGCTTCTCTGTACCCTTGTGACTAAATTTTTTTCCTATGTCATGCAGGATAACTTTGCCAAAAATGCTACACTCACAGATACAACACGGGCTTTTACTTAACCTTTCCTTAATTCTCTCTAACCTCCCCCTGAATTGTGATCGGATGGGGGCATCCCTCTTCCTTAGCCTAATCAAATCATGCCAACTAATCCACAGCCCGTAAGCTTAAGTAAAATCCCCGTGATTCTAGCATTTCTCTTTGCATGTGGAAGATCAGTTTGAGAGAATGTGGTTCCAAAGATAGCAACACCGTAGACGTAAAATATGATTATACTGTCGTTCCAACTACATCGGAACAACAGTAGATGCATTGTTTCTCACACGTGCTTGCAAAGTGTAAAATAGGATCAATCTGATATCAGGAGCCCCAGCGACCACTGTTATGTGTTATTGGCTATAATAATTAACAAATGAAATTGTAATGAAAATTAAATATAAAAGCACGAACACCAAAAATATAATATTAATTAACAAATACAATTTTAAGAAATTATGTACTCCCTCTGTAAACTAATATAAAATGTTTTAGATCACTAGTTTAGTTATCTAAATTATTATAGAGGGAGTATATATATGATTATATGACACGAATAATAATTGTAACATACATATCTTCAATAAAAAAACCACTGAATATATTACAAATTTAGGAGGGGGGGGGGGCAATCGCCCCCATACATTTGCTAAAGTTATATTTTACAAATTATATTTTTATAATATAGTTAGATGTAAACATATTGAATCTCTATTTAAGATGAGCTCTAGGCCACCGCAAAGGAGCGAACGGGCTTGAAGTGAGTTTTACCATGAGAGTGAGTGCAATGGCAGCACAGAGGAACTGCGCAGACCGAGAAGCGTGCCATGCTTCTCTGGCACGTCGGCCATCCTAACCTGCGGCTGATGGCCAGCCTCTGCCTCCATCTCCATCGGCCACACAATGGGATGACTCATTTTCATACCTTAAGATAACCACGATTTTAACCAAACCATGTTAACTATATGGGTGAATACAATAAATCGTTCAAAATCACCTTTAAAACACAAAGAAATACAATGTTCATAAACAAATACCTTCACATATTTCATTTACAAATTCCTCATCAGAGATTAAATAGTTATCAACTGTGTAACTAAATCTTCGACCCTAACACCAACATCTTCATCACGGTCAAAGTGTTCTCGGAGGTCCTTAGCCTATCTTCACCATCTAATATGTGGCACAACACTACCAGCAAACGAAATATCTCCATGGTTCAAAAACCGACATGAAAAGGATGGAAACCGACAAGAAAACTATTTCTTGTCGATCGACCATTAGGGAAAACCTACAGGAAAACCATTTCCACTTGCTTTCCTGTTAAATGCCTAGGAGGCCCTTCACACACCATTGTATCCTTTCTAAATGAATTGGCCTGGAATCGGGATTCATTGTGTAGAGATAGAAAGTGCCTATGAGAATTAAACCAGCAAGGCACACAACACAAAGCTAACCTCTCCAAGTAGAAAAAGATGGAACTTCAATACAATGTTTAAATGGAAATGCTCTGCATCTCACACAAGTTCAGGCCTCTTACTTTCAAAAACAGGTTCAGGTTTTCACTACCAAACAAATTCACAGAGAAATAGCAGTACACATGACAAAAAAAAATGTAGATGAATCAATGTGTCATCAATTTGAGATGTCGGGGACACAGAACTACGGTTTAAATAAGGGATCTCTGGCACCATATTTCCAATGTTTTATCTTTCGATTGTTGCAATGGATTGGGAGCTCCAGATTCAGATTTCTGAGTTTCAAGATTTGTTTTTGGCCGGCAGAGGTGAAGGGGCTATTCCAGAGGGTGCAAACTGCAATTCTACGAAAACTATTAAGCATGATGATCCATCATTCCATAGTAATGCAAACGATCACGGCAATATGATGACCTGATTAGCTCTTTTGGTAGCAGGGGAATCGACACTATATATATGGAGGTCCATTGTTGGATACGCCACACTCGTTTGCTTTCAAGATATTAGAGTAAACCAATACAAAGATCACACTTTAGTATTTTACTGACCGAATTTGTGGAGCTATACGGAGATGGTGTTAGGTGTAGTGTAAAGAATGTCAGAGCCATCACTTGAGTGATGCACAGTTTGTCCATATTCCATCATAATACATAACTTTGGTACACAGCATGTCCCTCTCCACCAAAGACACGGAGCCTGGGGACTATGGGACCATCACATTCCTAAAGAGGGATGTTCCTCAAACTCTAGTAGACATATTGGGGCCCTACCAGCGAAGATATCAAGTTTTTCCCCGTGTTTATGGACATGGTATATATATGATTATGTTAGAATCACTCGGCATGAGCAGTTCCCTGTTCCAACACCAATCAAAATATTACTATAGCAGAAACAAGTTGTTGAAGCTAAGCATGCATGTAAGCAGTACAAGCAAGTTCGTTATGGAAAGCTTCCGTACCTTTGAAAATAAAAACTCTACTTGTGGAAACTCTTACGTGATTGCCTTCCGTCTGGAACGAAGGTGCTAAAACTCGACATGGCCCTGGCGATGGGTTGTGCCACATCTTCTTCACATGCTCCGTTGCGTGTTTCACGTGAAGCCTGAATGGCAGGGCCAAGACAGACTTGAACGAGTTCATGCAAACTTGGGCCACCCAAAGTCCCAAACCGGTAAGATAGGAAAACGACGGCTGACCCACCGGGTAAACAAGTTCAGTGTTTACTCATTGCAAGCACATCTCACAACAAATTAAACCTCTCCAAGTAGAAAAAGATGGAACTCACAAACATGGTTTAAAAGAGATAGAAAAAAGCACACAACACGCCGAGTTCAGGTTTTTTTATTGTAAAAGAAAATAGCTCATGTTTTCACTAAAGAAACCACCAAAATCAACTTTGAATATAGCAAAAGAAACAAAATCTACGAAAGGTGCCGCCTATTGTTAAGAGCATCTCAAGCAGATCCCCTAAAAGCGGTTAAACTCGTTATTTGCGGTATAGATTAAAAAACACACCAAATAGATTCTATAAAACTGCAGATCCCAATAAAATTTAGAGGTCTCTGTGTATTATACCACACCTACATCCACTATATGTACAGTTTTTGAATCGTTTTCTAGGGAAACCGTAAACTGGTCAACGTCGGAGCAGGCGGCCTGACGGTGCCGTGTCCAAGCAGCGAGCAGGCGGAGGAGCTTGCATCCAGAGATGCTCCAGTCGGCCGCCTCCTTCAGTGAGCATCTCCGGAGCAAGCGGCCGGTACTAGCGTCGCGGGCACCACGTCGGCCCTGTTATGCACAGAATCAGGCGGGGAAGAGGAAGATTGGAAGTTATTTAAGTTTTTCTTTTGCAGAACAATTTTTAGGTACCTGTTCTGACAAAGCTTGTTTCATCTCGTAAAATATTTTACAATGTATCCTAAAACGATTATACGACACAAGCCTCGAAGGCTCAGCTCTTTAATTCCACCCTTTCGGATCGGATCTTCAGCTAATCGAGTAACCCCTGCTAGATAGATCTTACACTTGGTCCAACAAGAGGGTTACCCCCACCCTTGAACGGATACACAGAGCTTTCGTTAAACTCTCTTGGGAAGAATGTTTCCCCAACACAAACCTCTCCTCCCTCACACGCTTCACCTCTGACCATGTTTCGCTTCTCATCTCTGTCTCCTCTGTTAGAATAAATCCGAAGCGGGTAGTAGATCATCCGAGGATCAAGCAATCACACGAGGCGCGACATCGAGATTTGTTAACGAAGTTCACAGAACATCGGCTACATCTCCGGGGCTTGACTATGGGCGCTCCTCCCCATGACACCGCTACAATACCGCACTCTGGACACCCGGGCGCCGGCACACACCGCCGGCTCCCCTTTGCGTGCCTGTGCGATTATGTTGGCATAGGTTACAACCGTAGGGTGCCCCTCATTATATGAGAGCCTAAGGATACAACGTGTCCGACTCCAACACTACACGTATCCTACCCACACTACAACTCCAAGTCCGATGTAACCTAACTAGTACACTATATTCGACACAAACTCAACAAACTCCACCTTGGCGAATATTCTTCACCACCTTGAATTTGTCCATGCGTCAAACTTTCATGTACTCCGGACTTGAGTTGTCTTCTTCGTAGCTTACTGAGAGCTACTCGACGAGTCTGCCGCAGGCCCGCCGCCTTCGTGAGATCCTTCCTCTATTCCTGCAACTCCAATCTCCGTGACTCCACCTGCAATAGTGCTCCCTTGCAACTTGTAAAGATGTGAAGCCGTCATCTCTTCAATCATCACGGTCACCTCATCTTCCATGATATTCAAGGTCTTTCTATCCCGATCACAACATAATTCCATACCACCATCATGAAGAACTCCAAGCGAAATTAGATTTCTTCTTAGCCCTGACACATGCCTGACTCCCCGAAGCATCCGTTCAACTCCGTCAAACATCTTGATTTTGATGTCACCTACTCCAGCAACACGATAATATGTGTCATCGCCCACATAGGCTAAACCAAACTCACCAGACTTGTATGAAGAGAACCACTCCCTGTTGGGTGTCGCATGAAAAGAGCTAGCTGAATCCAACATCCACGCTTCACTTTTGGTTGACCGCCTGTCTGATACTACGAGAACATCACTACTGTTGTCTGAGTCATCACCACGAGCTGCCACATTAGCACTAGACTCACCATCCAGATCTTCTTCGGGAAATTCCCATCCATCACATGATAAATAACCTGAGCGTCCATCTTAGCTGGCTTAGCATCCCGCAACGCCTTCAAGCATTCCTGTTGTGCCAACAAATCTTTCACCCATGTCTGCCATAACCCAAAGTTTTCGGTTCCGCTGAACTTCTCCACCTCAAATTTGGTATCCGTTGACGCCATGATTCTTCGTATAGCTGACACTGCAAAAATTTATCCGAGCTTTCCTCACATGATCCCCAAGTACACGGTTGTACTGATAGCAAAAAATCACTTTGGTCTTCACGAATACTAGTTGCTTCCTTGGCTCAACTCCCGAAGCTAGCAATTGCCTGCCAAAGCTTTGCCTTCCGATGTACTTACACGCACCTATCTGTTGATGGGTTTTCTCTGCCAAGTTGATCTGCCTCTTGCTCTCGCCGCCTGCTACCTCTGCTATATTTAAGGCATCCACCCCGGCTTGGACAGGAGTACCATTGGGACTCGGTCTCTTCTTTTTCCAAAACAAATCCGGTTACTCTGATTGCTTTTTCTGTTCGACCCGAGTAGCACAACTTGCATAGCACACGCCGTCTTTGGCCTTGCGCAGTGCTCGACCCACCAGCCACCAGCCAGCGTTCCAGGTCTCTTTCAAGCACCGCATCGAGCGCTGTTGCAGCCGCTCAAATGGATTCAAACCTTAATTCGATTCCGATCACAACCCGCCGACGTAGCTATTCGCCTGACTTATTTTCGATCGATCTCAACCGTGCTACGACACTTTCGTGTACACGATACCGATCTAAAAAAAATCAAGCTTTGCTCTGAATCAACTAACAGCTGCCTTGATCTTTAACCTTGCTCATGATACCACTTGTTAGAATAAATTCGAAGCCGGTAGTAGATCATCCAAGGATCAAACAATCACACGAGGCGCGACACCGAGATTTGTTAACGAAGTTCACCGAACATCGGCTACATCTCCGGGGCTTGACTATGGGCGCTCCTCTCCATGACACCGCTACAATACCGCATTCCAGACACCCGGGCGCCGGCACACACCGCCGGCTCCCCCTTGCATGCCTGTGCTATTATGTTGGCATATGTTACAACCGTGGGGTGTCCCTCATTATATGAGAGCCCAAGGATACAACGTGTCCGACTCCCAACACTACACATATCCTACCCACACTACAACTCCAAGTCCGATGTAACCTAACTACTCCCTCCGTTCCAAAATAACTGTCTTAGCCTTAGTACAACTTTATACTAGAGCTAGTACAAAATTGAGACAGTTATTTTAAAATGGAGGAAGTAGTACACTATATTCGACACAATCTCAACATCCTCAAACATCCCCCAATCTCGTTTGTTTCGTTTCAAACGGGCATGGACCACCTTCTCACCCCTGCTCAAAGCTGGTCCAAGAAGCTTGGGCTCCCCCCTGTCCTTTGATGCATCCTCAGATCTAGCATCGGTCGTGAAGAAGACAAGATCTCTCCTCAAGCGATGGGCAAGGACCATCAAGCCTTGCCTTCAAGCGGAAGTTTTTTTTCACCACCACACAAAGGGCACAATGCATATATGGAAGTCTTTAATTTGTTGGGTGGACGAAACAACCCATATTCAACACTTTCTTTTGTTTTCAAGATATTAGAGTAAACCAATACAAAGAGCACATGTTGCTTCATCGAATTTGCGAACCAATACCAAGATGGGTAGATGTCTAGTGTAAAGAATACCAAAGCCAACCCTTGAGTGATGTGCGCTTGTCTTTCTCAAAGGCAAGTGTTTGTCTTTCAACAACAACTTCTTCCAGAGGTTGAAGAGCTCCATTATTTTGTTTTTTCTATGGGTAACAGGTGCTTTGTCTGCGCAAACAACAAGATGCATACATAACATGACACCTCTTCTGTTGCTATCATTGCAACTGAAATTATCATTGGCATTCAGTTGATGTCGTCCAGATACATTTATTTATTTTAAGGAAAGATAGTGTATATTAGTTAAGGAAACACAAATTCATTACAATCTTGTCTCACCCGATCCAACACGCAGGTTGGGACTGAATGAAACATTACCCCACCACACACACCATTCGAACTAAAATTAGCTAGGCCATCAGCAACAGAATTTGCACTCCAGTGAACTTTTATAAGCTTAAAGCCTGCAAGCTGCTCCTGACAGCTCAAGATGTTCCTTGCCACACCTGCAAAAATGGACTTTGTTTTGCGAGATGAAAGAATATACCGAGTAGTGCATTTTCTAGCTCAGTTAGCAAAGCTTTGCAATCGCTGTTCACTTTGACCGGACGCTATGCATTGCCAATAACAATTGAAAAAGGCTTTCGTGTCGCTTTATACATAAAGCACGATCATATAATTCAAGCATACAATTAAACACCATACATCACACAACCATAGGATAAGATACAACAATGCATAAAACAATGTCGACGAAGTTCATGAACTCCAAGACGATGTCTTCAGGAAGAGAAATGGCACAAAGTACCGCCACCGCCCGACCCAAATGGACACGGTTTTCACCCGGAGCACTCAGAAGGAGACGAGTAGCCGTGACTCCGCCTTCAGAAAAAGGAGCAACATCCACGGACAATGCCACCATCGGCCTAGTCATAGCTAGACTAGCATTACATCCCAGTCCAACCTTCGCCTCCGAGACCACGAAAGTCGCCGCACATTGACCACCACATCTCCCACATGACCATGGTTGCCAACCTGCACCAGAGCCGTGAGCTGCGCCCACAAGCATGGCTTCTACCAACATCTAGTCCGCTGCCCCGACATCCCAAACCTCCCCCTCCTACATTGCCATCACGACCAGATAGACCGAGCCGACAATCAAACAAAGGAGGGGGGAAGGTCACAGTCTCCCACACATATCCGATGGATCAGATCGGGCCGGATGAGACCCCTCCACCACCGCGTCGTCGCCTCCACCTATCGCCGCAAGGCAACTGACCGCGACCCACGCATCCAGTGCACAACCCAGGCGGACGTCGAACAGCCATGCAGGCCGTGACGCACCCGAAGAACCGTCGCACCACCTTAGGACCAAACCACCCGTTGTTGCTACTGCCCCCACCAATCGGATCCGACGCAGGGACGACTGTCCGCATCCCACGTCGCCCACGACCCGCGTCGCTAGATCGATTGGAGCAGGCCCCGCAACCACCGCCGCCGTCACCAGCACACATCCCCTCCACCATGCAGCCCTCCACGTAGTCGTTGCGCCCCGCAGCACCGCGTCCCCCACTAGTGTCGTGCCCTGGCTGGCTCAGACGGCTCGGGTTGATCCTCACCGCGTGAGACGGAGATGGGGGCCCACCGATTGGAGTAGGCCCCGCAGCCACCGCCGCCATCACCAGCACACATCCTCACCAAGATGCAACCCTCCACGCCGCCCCGCAACACCGCGCCCTAGCTGGCTCAGCCCGCGCGATCCTCACTGCGCGAGAGGGAGATGGGCAGCTGTCGATGCCGATGTCGGTCGGGATTTGCCCGCCAGCACGCCCCGGCGACGGCGAGGCAAGAGGACGAAGGAGTGTCGCGGGATGGCGGAGGCTAGGGTTCCTCCCCTGCCGCCCGCGGTAGCGCCAGGAGAGGGAAGATGGATGGGGGCTTAAAAATAATACCTCTGAACCATCCAAGCAAGCGATGCCTTTGACAATGTCGACGTTGGGGCGGTAGTATAGGCCCCAACCCGACCACGAGACCTCTCCATTATCACCCCTGAGCACATCACCCTAGGTTGTGGTGCCCTCTTTTATCTTCGCGCTGGCATCAACATTTAGCTTTACCATCCCATCTGAGACCACTCCCATTTAACACTTTCCTGGGCACAATTTATACTACTCCCTCCGATCCAAATTAATTGACGCACACTTTGTACAACTTTGTACTAGAGATGTACTAAGTGTGCGTCAATTAATATGGATCGGAGGGAGTAATATACTTCGGGGTTCCTGGTTCACCCACCTTTTTCCATTTCCTATCCGTCTAGTCGAGCTTTTATATCTAGGGTTAATTGGATCTATGCCACTCCAATTTTCACCACTTAGAGAAATGCCATTACAAAAATTAAACTTGAGAATATACCACTCCAACTTTCCTATACCTCTATGTATGTCATTTTATGCACTTAAAGATTATAACGGTTGAAATAATACATTTATTTCAGTATTTATCATAATACCCCTGTTTTCAACTTTCGGAAGCATTTTGGGCTCTTCCAGGCACCAAAGAATTCAAATAAATCATTTTTTTTCCAAAAAAATAAACTTCTCAAAAAATCTGAAAAAATAACAGAAATTCAAAAACACTAATATGACTCTACTTTTCTGATATGAGCCATTTCTGGGCACATATGGGCCCTTAAACCTGTATGTCTATACGCGAGTTGTATACGTATGATGGTATTACTGAATGTATACGGTTCGGCTATGACCATAATGGCATAGATAGATGCATTAAGAAGTTTTAGTGTCATATGTCCAAGTTCAGTTTTTTTAATGGCAAATTTCCAATCGGTGGAAATAACAATGGCATAGATCCAATTAACCCTTATATCTATCATGGATTCATGGAATGATGATAATTTTAAATAAAATCTACGGAGGCAGAAATCGAAGTGTTTCCCTTTCCGAACAAAATGCCATTACATCGGTTCCATGCTCTCCACCATAAGAACTTCCGCATTTATGAACTTTGCTCTCATATCTTCATTGCATTTACCGAAGTGTTTTTGCTCTCAGGAATCTCATCTTATCACTGCATCTGCATGAAAGGCTTAAAGCCATCCTCCTGTGTTATTGGCTGCTAATCAAGTTTCGTTGACAGATGTGAATGCTCCTGATCAAATCTTGTACATGAAAGAAAATGTTTATCAGTAGTCTCTCATTAACTCTTTCTTGGTGTACCATATATATGCGACTGGACGGGAATCCACCGTGACAGCGTTCACTTCAGTCGCTGCTGCTCTTCGGAGTGCATTAAAGCAGCATGCTATGCTATACTTCTCAATGACTTCCGAGTGGACAAGATCACTTATTCGCTTGCCCGCCAAGTGACGCGTTGCTTTCAGGTCTGTCATGGTCAGTTTCGTTCAGTTTTTACCATTGCAAATGCAGACCATACCCAAACTATCCAAGTACAGAAACGTGGAACTTACAAACAGGGTTTACAAGGAAAATCAAAATGCATACGACACACTGAGTTCAGATTTCTTACTCTTAAAAATATGTTCATGTTTGCAAAAGAAAGGGTTAAAAACGCCACCTACTTCTAACACCACAACAGCTTTCAGAGTATCAAAGTTCCGGAGCGAAAAACCACCACAGCAAAAACTTGGAGAGAAACAGCAGCTTCGGAGCTTGGATTTGCCATGTTTTATCATGCAACTATTGCCATGGAATGGGAGCTATGTATTCTGATTTGAGGCTTCCATGTTTTCTTTTCGATGGAGGTGGATAGTTGATTCGAGTAGCAAAAATGACATTTTTGCTGAACACAATAAGCATGATGATCTACCATGGCATAATAATGCAAATGATCACAGCAATATAATGACATGGTGAGCTCTAATAGCAGCGGAATCAATACTATATATATGTGCAAGCGGCACTTTTCCCACCACCACTCAATGCATACAGCATGGAGGTCCTTTGTTCGCGCGCGGCCCATACTTCATACTCCACACATTTGTTTTTGAGATGTTAGAGTGAACCAATACTAAGACCACATTTTGCTTCTCCGAGTTTGTGAACCGATCGGATAGATCACCAGGGGTGCAGTTTAAAGATTGCCCAAGCCAGCCCTTGAATGTTTTGCGCTTCCTCTGCTCAATTACCAAGGTAGATGCTTTCTTGACTATTATGTTTGCAAATAGGAAAACTGTACCAGGAAGGTATGAACCATCTTATCGCTGTTGGAAGATGTGTTCTAGTGAACCGGATGGACCAAGCAACACACCCCTCTGACGATGGATGTGCGGACCATATGTGCACCTGCCGTACATAGGTTGTTTATATATATATGACTCACACCACTGTAAGGAAACATTTTCCAGCGGACTCGTCAACCTCTTTATTGGTATATAGTTTTTGCAGATGTCTAACGGTCTGGATTACAACTTGTCCCGCACCTCGAAAGACGTCAACCGACCACTTCAGTTCGCCTCTCACAACTTTCCTCCCCCCCCCCCCTAAACCCTAAACTTGCAGACGTCAACTTTCCTCTCTCTCTCTCTCTCTCTCTCGCAGGAAAAGAAGGACTTCAGGTTTTTATTACAGATACAAATTCTTGATTACAACTGAGTGCACAAGTAATCTGTGTATGCTTTACTCATAAACATAAGCAACTTCAGAGATAGGCTTCAACACTCAACAGACAGGATTGGGATTAGGCCATAGTGGTTTCCACTTTCCAGCAAAACCAACGTTCAAGGCCAGCTCGATCTTAAAAAAAAAAAAACTTTCAAGGCCAGCTCTAACCCCAGGTTTGTTTGTGTTGTGTTCCTTCACTGTCAAAGGATCGATCCAGATCTATCAACAGCAATGTACGTCCATAATCATACATTGTTTCTCCCATTCATATGAACAAAACAGGCCAGGTTCCACTATCTAGGCCATCATGAGCAATGTCCCGGATCCATGGATGTGTAATCCACACTAGATCTCCATTGTCATTTACCATTTATAATACTGTAGAAAAAAAAATACTGTTCTTGGCCTAAAAAAACATTTCGGAGCTGAAAGTCCAACATCCTTGTGCCGCAAAGAAACAAAAGTTAAGAAAGGGTGCTGCCTACTGCTAACACCATGACAACTATCAGACTATCCGGGTTCGAGAGCGAAAAACAACCAAATTTTTTTACAGAGAAATGGCAGCACTCACGGCCAGATTTTTTTTAATAGGAATCAGTGATTTGAGATAACTGCGATTTCCCATTGACCAAGATTCAACATGGGAGCTCTGGACCCAGATTTAAAGAAAAATAGCAGCACTCGTGGCAAGAAAAAACATAACTGTGATTCAATATGCAAGCTATGGACCCAGATGCTTTCCTCTGTTTTATCAAGCAACTGTTGCCCTGGATTGGGAGCTCTGGATTCTGATTTCAGAGTTCCGTGTTTTCTTATCGACAGAGGTGAATTGGTGATTCCAGCAGCAAAGACATCATTTCTGAGAAACACTGCAAGCATGCCATAGTAATGCAAATGATCATGGCAATATGATGAGCTCTTTGGTAGCAGAGGAATCAAAACTATATATATGCATGCAAGCGGCAGTCTTTTTACCACCAAAGAATGCATATATGGAGATCCATACTCCACACATTTTTGTCTGAGATATTAGAGTAAACCAATACAAAGAGCACCTTTTGCTTCATCGAGTTTGTCAACCATACAGAGATGTTGCTAGCTCTACTATGAAGAGTTGAAGATGGTCAAAGCTTGGATGTTGTGCGACCCCTCTCTTCAATCCAAATGGTGGATTACTATGAGAGGACACCGTTCCAAAGATAGCAACACCGTTAATGTTGATTATGATTATGCTCATCTGAACAATATTTTACGTACGTTTGTACTTGCAAGGAACTGAAAAAGCACTGTCTGCATAGTGAGAGCTCCATCGTACATGGGTGGGTGTTATGGCTGCTAAAGAAGGCTCGATGATAACATGTCAATGATTTTGATCAAACCTTTTACCCTGGATGCTAGTAGTTCAGGAGTAAAGTGCAGCAATCTAATTGCGGGAAAGCACATGCCATATATTCTTGTGAATTATCGAAACAAACTTCAGACAGAAACGATGAGTCTATTTCTTCTAAGGACCAAATGACATCTTGATATATCGATTATCAAGGAAAACAACAGAATACAACATGTATATCAAATTATCAACAAGTGATCTTGCTAAAAAACAGATGATCAACCGGTGCAATGCCTACAGAGATGCAGAATTCAAGAGACCAAGCATGACAGCGCCTCTCCTCATAAAATAGAGCTCGTTTGCAAGTTGGCAGGGTTGTCAGTATCGGGATAGCCAACAAGATTGCTTCTTGTCACTGGTTAGTATCAGTTGATTGTCGTAAAAACACGTACTAGCTTTTATGCAGCAACAATATTTTTACTTGCATCAACATAATGAGTGATTCAGATCACATGCAGAATCCCATAAAAAATGTTACTACCTTACACAGCAAGGCACAGTGATTCTTTTGGAGGGTAAATAAAAGTGCAACACCAAAGAACACACTTCATGAGCTTCTTCACCGAGAAGATAAAGTTTAGTACTGCAACAGCGATAGAGATATGCATGAAGAAGACCAGCAAGTTAGCAAGTGAGATATGCAGGACTAACGTGATGCCTTTTTATTGGTATAGCCGTGCAATTCCAGTGCAGCAAACCCACCTGAGGCTCAGTACGCAGTTACTGGACTGTGTTGGATACTTGGATGTGCTTATTTTATAGTAATATGTGGGAAAATAGCCACAAAACTAAAGACAATGTTGGTTATACAAACACTAAAACAGGCAAAAGCTATCACAATCCACAGCGATGCCAGCCAAACACAGACTAAGATTATATGTATCACGGATGCTGATATCAATCTGATTCACTCACTTTCGGTGGCTTTTATGTGTTCTGCTGGGAGGATGAGGTTCCCTCTTCATCCATAAGATGGGTCGCTTCTTCCATAGAGGGTCGACGATTATAGTACCAACCTTCTCGTCGATTTCACATGGCTCCAGACCAATAGCCGTGAGCTGACTGCAGGCACTTCTCCATTCCCTCGGGTCTCTCTTATTTGACATGGCTCGACCAAGCGTGCATAAGGCTAGGGGTAAGCCTCCACACTGTGCAACCATCTACGTATGATACACAACCCAAGTTGCAAGTCAGTCCTGGACTTGAACGTAAAATGCACAACTATTTAAAAAGAAAAAAATACACCAGTATTTGATAGGAAAAATATGCCACCTTCTTTGCAAGATGATGAACTTCAGGATGATCACCGATGGTTCCAATTCCAGCCTTGTCTCTGAAGAGGCTCCAGGCATCATCTTTGCCTAAACACTGCATCGCAATGATGTTGACGGAACGACACCCCATGAGGGCACATGCAGCCTGACTCCTGGTCGCAAAGATGATCTTTTGCTGCCTATGCGAAAATATTGGCACACCAACATCCCACCAATTAATAAGGGGCTCTCTTATGTCATCCAATAACAACAAGAAGCTCTTGTGCTCAAGGCAGTCAAAGATGTGCTTGGCTCGGGACAACTCATCTAGTGAAGACATCATGGCCAAATCTAAGCCTAGATTGATGGCAATAGCATGTTGCACATTGTTCACCACAGATCCAGTTCCAGCCCCAACGAACATAATGTAGTCAAAGCAAGCTTTACCTGTATAAGCATCACGCATGAGCTTGAGGAGAGTTGTCTTGCCCATGCCTCGCATGCCCCATACCCCCAGCAGTAAGGAATGGGCGTTCTTGTCCTCGATGAAATAGCACACCTTATTATAGGATCCTGCAATTCCTGGGAACCGATCACCTTGAGGGTGTTTGCAGCTGGACGATTCTTGCTTTGGTAGTAGTTCAGGTGATAATCTTATTCCTTTCATGGCGAAATCTCTCTCGATGACTAAGGACGAATCTCCACGGTAGAGTTTCCAAGCATCTTCTTCATCAATGCACTCCATTTCGATGGTATTATCGCATCCCATCTCATCACACAAATTCATGTTCCTTGTTGCCAGCACAACTTTACGCTGTTTTTGCCGTGCCAACCCTCCCTGAAGGGAGACTGCAACACTCCCCAACGGCAAGGGTATGCCCACAGCTTCCAAATCAAGATACTCCCATAGATCATCTAACAGCAATAAGAAGCTCATACCAGTGAGGTGGTCACGAATGATATTTGCTTGGGAAGTCTCATTGTGCGTTATAGATAGTCCCATAATAGTGGCTATAGCTTCTTGCACCTGACTAACTGTACTTCTAATGCCAGCATGAACAAACATGACATTTAAGGAATCGTTATCATACTCTGAGCGAGAATCATTAACCAGCTTCAGAAGGCATGACTTGCCCACACCACCGGTTCCCCAAATCCCGAGCAATCCAGAGTCTTTGTCCATGACATTAATGAAATCAATCACCTTCTTCATGTAGAAGCTCATCGCTCCTTGCAAATGACTCCTCGGGTGCAAGAATTCCCCTCCTTGCACGAGGAGATCAGTGGCTACGTATAGCATCTGGTTCGCTTCCTTGATTAAGTGGAGCCTCTTTAAGTAATTCAAGCCGCACCTGCCATACCCAACCTTAATATCTTGTTCCTTGCGTTGCAAAGCTTCCACGCTAATAAGCCATTGGAAGCATTGTGGAGAACGCAGGAGTGGGTCAAAACGACGGAGGACCGTTTGCATTGCACGCAGCTTCGCGACTTCAACTCCAAGATTCTCAAGAGAACCAGGCAAGCCGAACATATTGGCAACGATCCAGATAACAACAACAATTTGAAAGAAAATGATGCTCCATCCTGCACCATATATGCTGATGTGTATGAGAGAAAGAAGGAAAACGATTTCCCACACTGTTGGCTTCATCTTCTTCAAACTGCTCGATTGTCTCCTCTAAACTGGCTTAATTCATTGAGATGTAAGTTTTTTCACATATCAGCTTGGACTGCTCATAGGCTGGCACAGGCTGAAGCATTCTGCAACCAAACAAGCAGATTGGCAAGCTAGGGCAGAGGAGGTGCAGAAATTTTGCGGAAAAATAAAGATAAGAAAAGATATGCATATGCAAGGAGGAAGGAAGGTAACACTTACGTCAGGAAATCAGCAGACGTCCTGAATCAGTGTCAATTTATTGGGATGAAGCTGAGATCTATGTGTCCATCCAGTTCTTGAAACTCTATAATGTCTATAGTGATTAGTGACTTGATTGATTTTTCGCAAGAGAAAAGCAATATGCTTGGTGGCTTATGTGTGTTATCGCTGGTGTGCTTGCATGCATGTTATCAGCTGCTCCTGCAGAATGATCTATTCTGTACTAGCTTGCCCCCACGCCCTTTGCATTCAGGTGGCTGGACGATGGCATTAAGCTCGCCTTTTTTTAAGAAAATACTAAGCCAGACTTTAGAATGAAGCTTGCCATGCTGTACCGTCAACAAAATGAAGCCTGCAATGACACTGACCTATGACCGGCCAGCAAGCTAAACTAAGAGAGGGGAACAAGTCCGATCCCTCTACAACACATGAATGGGGCCTTTTCTGGTTAGGCCGGGTTCGACCGGGAACAGACTGTAATCCATGTGGAGTAAACCGAAATCACTGAAAACATAGCCGAATATTTCTGAAACCAAAATTCCTATACTCTGAGGACAACTTAGTTGACAAAACCAATGTGCCGGCCCAAGTATATGTTGGGCCATTAAGTAGCTTAGCCTAAGCCATGAAGAAGCTGTCAAGTTAAATTGTATGATGGTGACAAATAATTTGCACTCACTATTTCTACCAAAGATGTCACATATACATTTTGCATTGAATAATTAATTTTGCTACGAACGCCTTTGCTTTGTCCGCCACTACCTAACCACAGGGCTAAACCCCAGCCTGGGAAACAAGACCCTCCTCAACAACGCATATACGAGGCCTTGTTTGTAGGCTGGCTTCAGGAACAGACTGTAATCCACGTGGAATAAACCGAAATCACTGAACATGGCCGAAATATTCCTGAAACCGAAATTCAAAAGCAACTCTGAAGCCAATTTGGTCGATAAAACCAATGTGCCGGCACAAATATATGTTGGGCCATTAAGTAGCTTAGCCTAATCCATGAAGAAGCTGCCAAGTTGCATCCTATTTTTTGTTTGTAATTAGTTTATATCTATTTGAGATGCTGACAAATAATTTGTACAATTAACTATTGCTAGTGTGCTACAGCCTACAGGAGATAGAACATACCTGTTCCATGGAATAATTGATTGTTCCGCGAACTTCTTGGTTTGTCCGCCACCACCTAACCACCGGGCAAAACCCCAAACTGGTACCAAGCTGTGTTTTTTCTAATACAGTGATGCCAAGTCACTACTGACAAGGAGTATGCAACAATTGGCAGTACAAATAACTGCATAAACTCTCCTTTAAGCAATAACCACTTCTGGAGCAGTATCATAGTCTACTCTACTGTCCTCACGACCTTAAATTTAAATCTGGATGAACAGAATTTAGGAGAGGAAGGATTTAAGTGTGCAGCAGATGGAGCTTGATGCAGCGACATGGATCAGCATTGCTGCTATCTGCGCTTCAGTTCTCATAACTATCAAGTGGTGGGAACCCATAGCAGTTCTTGTTAGCTATTCCTATCACGTTCGCCTCCACGTGGAGGATCTTGGGAGAAAGGTGAAGATGCTGACCGCGATGCAAATTGACCTCCGGTGCCAAGATCCCTTCCCATCTTCTGAAGAACGCATCAGATGGCTCCAGAGCGTGGAAGATTTGCAAAACAAAGAGGAAACGATCAAGAATAGGCTTGACAAGGACAGCGTATCTTATTTTGGTTTTAAGAGGTGCTACATCATCGGTAGGGATGCCTACAGGGAGCTCAACAAAGCCAATGATCTCATCAGCCAAGGCGACAAATTACTGCCAGAAGTAAAAGCAAGCCCACGTCCTGTACGCCATGTCCAGCCACAAGAGCTGCGAGCTCCATTGCCAGGGATGGAGGGCTCATATGAGAAGGTGCTCCATTTTATTAAGGACACTAGCGCCCGATCTGTATTGCTTGGAGTTTGGGGCATGGGAGGCGTGGGCAAGACAACCCTTATGAATCTGGTAAGTGATTCTCGTTCAAAGTATCATGATGATTTCGCCCAAGTACTGTTTATTCAAGCTGGCAAGGGATGCTCTACAATTGCTCATTTGCAAAAAGCTATCGCCATTAATATAGCAGTAGCTCAGATAGGCAACCAAATTTCCCAAGCAAATATTATCCATAACCACCTCAAAGATAAGAGCTTCTTGTTGTTGGTGGATGATCTATGGGAGGATCTTGATCTGGACGAACTAGGCATCCCCTCGCTTGATGTAGTACAGCCACACCGGCGTAAAGTTGTGTTCACAACAAGAAGCATGTATGTGTGTAGCAAGATGGGATGCGGCTGTCCCAAGGATACCATCCAGATGAAGTGCTTGAGTAAACAAGACGCATGGAATCTCTTTGCTCAGAAGGTGGGAAGTAAAATCTTTGATGATGAGAAGATTCATAATCTTGCCAAAGAGGTTAGTTTCTGATGCATGCATGTTCGAATAAATAGCTGCAGACCTATTTCGTCAATCAAATATCCAACCAAATCCTGTCATATAAGTAACAGAAACAAGAAAGTTAATTAACCCTAACCCAGGTATGTGATTTTAGTGAATTTAATTAGTGAAGCTTTTTTATATAATACTCCGTAGTTTGTTAATGATAGTGGAAATTTATCAGTGCCTCAGTGGAGTATACATTGTCTACATATGCATGAATGAAATTCTGGAATTCTAATCACTTATGACGACATAAGAGAGGCCGGCAAAGTTACGATGTACAAGCTGATTTTGTGAAAGTAGTTGCCAGTCCCACTACACTAACTTTTGTGCATAATCTCTTATGTTTAGATTACAACTAGTCATATTTTTGTATGTGTACATGATAATAGCTTGAGTTACATCCACGATTTATTTCAGGATTCTTGAGAACTTAAAGACATAAAAGTGAAGAGAGAGAGAATATGTGGTGTAGTGATAATTAGTTGCCCAATTTAATTTACTAAATGTTGGATTTCCTATATCTACAGCCATTTGGTCTGATCAAGTGCTTGTACATTGCAAACATTATCGAAAAAGTCATGGTATTATAGCATAATGAAGTGTGAGCACGTGTAATAATTGCATATAAAAATATGTATATACTGTATCAAGTGCCACAGACACATCTATTAGAACTGGTTTGCTATGAGACCCAGTTTTCTACTACATATGTCACTTTACAGGAGAAGATTCCACTGACCAAAGTGACGGTTCTTGGAAAAAGTAGAAATGTTTCCAAGGATATAAACATAAACTGTAGAAGTTCATATATTTCAACAATGGGTGTAACTTCAAATATTATATACATATAAGCAGTCCTTTTTTGTGCTGCCTGATAGTGGTGTCTACAGACACAGTTACAACAACATTTCTGACTATGTATGAAGTAGTACAATTTTTTTTTCTAATTGGATACATCTACATTTATTTTTGTGGCGGCTTCTCACATCCACTTCATACAACCATCTTACTTACGTAACTAAATATTCGACAGATAGTTGAGGAGTGCAGCGGTTTACCAATGGCTTTATGCACACTTGGTAAATTTATGTCACCCAAGAAAGATCATAGGGAGTGGAGAGCCACCAGAGATCTTCTGAGGAATTCAAAGCTCCATGAAATCACTGATACCCATGAAGATTTATTCAAACGTCTACAAGAAAGTTATAATAATCTGACAGCTGTTATGAAGAAGCGTTTTTTGTTATGTTCTTTATGGCCTGAAAATAAGAACATATCAATGAAGATACTTATAAGGTGGTGGATAGGACTTGGTTTGTTAGATGGGTTTTCCAATGCTAGTGATGTGGGTTATACCCTCATTAATGACTTGGTGCGTGCATCCATGTTGGAAGAAGGTGACACTAGCCTTGACTATAGAGAAAATTCACATGTGAAGATGCACACCATGATCCGACTGATGGCTATCTGGATTGTGAATGAACATGGATACGGGACCAAGTGGTTACCAAATTCCTCATATAGAGCAGCCTTGGCCGAAGAGAAGTGGCACACGGTGGAGAAGGCTTGGGTATCAGAGGAAGACACATCAAGATGGTGTCAATGGTCTTCCAAGGTTTGTTTCCCAGAACTCAAGGTGTTGGTTGCTCAACATGTCTTCTCGCTTAAATTCATTCATTGCTTCCAAAATATGACCTTTTTAGACTTGGAGGGGACAAAAATAACCGGATTGCCTTTTGAGATATGCTCATTGACCGAACTGCAACATCTCAATCTTTCTGCAACAGCAATTGTTCTCTTGCCTCTAATACTGAGAACGCTTTCAAAACTCAAGTACTTGTATATCAGAAATAACATGGTTCTTCAAACAATACCAAAAGGGCTTATCTTAGGACTGAAAAGTCTTAGAGGGTTGGACCTTTTTCATACTGGTGCTAGTTTCCCTAACATCCTGCAAGAATTAGTGAGGTCTACCTTAGATCTGGATATGCTTGGCTATACTGCGCAAACAATAGCAGAGATAACACAACTGGGTCAATTGAAAAGGCTGTGTACACAGGCACTCTGCATGGACCACTTTGAAGACGAGAGACATCCGGATATTATTAACTTGCAGATTTTATCGGAACTACAAGAACTGCGAGAATTAGCCATTGTAGAGAGCTCGCACAGGCAGAAGGTATTGATAGCTGAAGGTGGCCCTCATTATGATCAGTGGCTACTCCCCTACCTGGAAACCTTTGAACTGAATAATCTTCTCAGGCTAGAGAAAGTGACGTGGAAAAATGCAGGGATGGACATCAGAGTGGTTAGTATCTATAAATGTGATAAATTAAAAGATGTGACATGGGTTCATCACCTTAAACTCCTTGAGCAGCTCACAGTTGCACACTGCAAGCAAATGGAAATATTGATTGAAGCTGGAGAATCGTCACAAGGTGTCAGTATGACTCGAACAACGACAATAAATTTTCCTCGGCTGAAAAAGCTTAAATTGGAAGAGATGCCAAAGCTATCCATAATATGCAAGCAAACTTGTGAATTTGAAGATCTGTCTTACATTTGTGTAACCCGGTGCAATGAGATGAAGGATATCCAAAATCAAAAGTACAAGCAGAGTATGATCAAGATAGATTGCAGCGAAGATTGGTGGAATCGGAATAGCTCAGGAAGATTTATTCCCTACTTCGCTCCAACATTTTCCTCCTAGTGGTGAACGAGAAAGAGATACATTTGTAAGTTCTTTTGGCCTCCCTTTTATCATGTTATTACCATCTGATAATCTGAAAAGTGCTCATAAGCTGTCAATTATGTTTCTGACAGACTTTCCATCTATAAATTGAGTACTGGTGGTACCACTTCACCTTTTATTATATGTCGAAATATTGCTTTTAGAGACTTGTCATGTACTCCATCTTAATAACATGGGACACATGCTTGTTTGCCTACCAAAAACGTTTCTTATTTATGTTTACTATTATCATACATATTTTCTCTCAGCATCAGCAGAGTAAATATATATTCCCATTTGCCTTTTCACTCGATTTGCATAAATTTTAATTCAAACGGTTTTGTGTTTGTATGCAGAGTAGAATGCGGGATTTTGTTTTGCTCGAAACAAGCAATCCCTCGTGTGGACAGATTTTACAGAATACCTATATCTGAAGTTGATTATGGTACGAATAAAGGGAGCACTGCTTACATGTGTACACCAGTGCAAGAATTTGTTTCCATAAATTTTATTTTATTTGAACTGTCTATTTGGCCATTGCATGTTCTGCAGTGTGGAATAACCTGAACCTTTATTGTACGGAAACCTGAATGTGTTTGAGCGTGCTGTGTTGTATGCACGCGTTTTGCTGTTCCTTTCGCACCATCTTCTTAAGTTCCACTTTTTTGTGTCTTCAGCTTTCACACCATGTTCTTAAATTCCACTTTTTGTGTCTTGAGATTTTGGGTATAGCCTTCATTGCAATGAGTAAACACAGATCTTGTTTGAGATGTCATATGCTGTATATATGTATTTTGCTGTCTGAGCTGGTAAAAGGGGACAGCAGTCCTGTAGTTCCATGTCCTGGAGAAAAAAAAATCTAAAACTGGAGTAGGAATGTAAACTTTTTTGCTGTCTTGATTGACCATGAAGGATGCTGGTAGGGATCCTGAACTAATACCACAGAAAACAAACTCTTTGGAGAGATTGGGGATCCTAATTAGTTAACCGTGTGTCATTGTGGATCCTAACTAATTGATTAGTTGTAGTTACTGATGTGGCACGAGAGGTTAGCTATGACCCGTAAGCCATGATCAACTACTACATGATGATGATGATGATTTTTTAGGGGAACTAGTCTAGTATATAAACTACATACCTGAATTTTTATTGGCAATAGAACATATGCACAAAGATAAAATTGCATGAACTGTCCTGCTGTTTCCCTCAACAAACTTTTTTTTGCACGAACGAATCTAATCAACATTTGAGCCCTCCGTATCCCTTTCATTTTGCGCCCTATGGAACACTAATTCATGAGCCTGAAAAAATGTACAGGAAATAAACCAACAAAAGAGGGCGGGAGCAATGGGGAACAGTTGATTTTACCTTAGATGTGAGCTGGATATGTGGCCAGGGTTCGAAGCTGGAAGATCTCGAAGTCACTCGTCTCCGGCCGTCCGGTGCACCTCTCATTGTCTGGATTTTTTGAGAGCGCTCCGGGGATCCACCGCGTCGGGGGAGAGTCGAGCAGGACACCGCGTGAGTGAGCTGAACGGACGTAGGATGGGTGGGCGGAGGCACGGCCACAGATCTAAGCCCCCCACTCTTCCCGGCTGCGAGCAACCCTACCCCGACTGTCGGAGGCGCCATTAGAGGAGCACTCAGCGGAATCTGTTCTGTTCTTTCCTTGTCACCACGAACGAAGAAGAAGAAGCAAGCTGAAAATTTCTTCAACTTAGCGAACTGGGCCTTGGGCCTTTCTTTTCATTAACAACAGTGGTGGTTCAGCGGAAATAACTTTCTTTTAATAATTAGATATTTCCATTCCGTGTCCCAAAAAGGAATATTTGCATTTTTTAAGAGTTTATGTAGCTTTATTCACCAACTTTCATAGGGATACATGTATGATCAAATGAGCTTAACAGCCAAACATAACAACCCAATAATAGACCAATAGAGTAATTAGCTAGCAAAGTTATTTCTACAAAAGCAAACCTATTATCAAAAGTAAAGGTAGAATAATTAAACCTATTTCCATTCCGTGTCCCAATAAGAAATATTTGAATGGAATGTGAGTTAGAAGATATGAGTGTTTTGAGCGATTAGGGCATCTTCAAAGACGCGACCCATTTATCCGTTTTTGGTCCGTTAAAGTTGGCACCGATAAAAACAACGGCCCAACGGGCAAACGGATTGTGATCCACTTTTGTTCATTTTTGGTCCGCTATGATCCAAATTGGGCCTAAATTTGGGCCCATTTTTCTTTCCCGTGGACAAGAGTCGGATCGCCAACGCGCCCGTCCTTGGCCCACATGGCAGCCACACGACATGGACCAGCCATTAAATAGGACCGACCGCCCCCACCAGTTCCCACTCCCTATTTCCCCACCGCCCACCTCGCTCCCTGAACTCTGACATGCCGGCCCCACCATGTCCAACAACTGGGAAGCCGACAGCTCATCGGGTGGCACTCACCCTCCCCGCGAAAGCCCCAACCGCGTCCGCGTCCCCATACTCACGGAGGACGCGTTGTGGTACTGGCAAAACAGGCGGCGTGTGCCCTTTCCAACGTGAAGCTTCCCAACAGGTGGCCCCTCAGCCCCGTGCGAGTGTCGGTGCATCGCCCGATGTACCGGATGTCTACACACCCCTTCTCCACCGCGACGTTCACAGACGGTCTACATTGGAGGAGCAGTCGACGTCGCTTCGCCGAGCCCAGATCCACGGCGGCAACCTCCAGATCCGTGGCGGGGGCCGACCAACGCGACCCGCAGTGAAGGCTGATAGGTCCTCGTCGCCTCCGCTGTCACGACCACCATACGTCACGCCCCGGCTACGACAAGGACGAGACCCTCCGAAAGGCCATCGAGGACACCGAGCGGGATGAGCAGTGGCACTGGCCGGGGCTCAGGGGACATGTTGAAGGTGAAGTCATCGTCTATGTTCCCTCGCCCCCTCCACCTCGCCCACCATCGTCACCTCCCCGACGCCTTTGTACGACGCATTGCCTTCACCATCGCCTCCGCCGCCGCCCATTGATGACCACGACGCCCAGCTGCGCGAGGTCATCCGCGATCTCATCGGGCCGCACTGGACTTTCCAATAATCCAATAAATTTTGAGCTTCTTTGGATAAAAGGGTTGGTATATGACGGCTATACTATTAAAATGATCTAAATTTGCTTCAAAACTTGACATTAAAATAAAAATACAGTAAATGCTAGTACATGTTTCCAGTAGTGATTTCGGAAATTTTAAGCTTGTTTCACCAATATAATTAGGAGATATGTAACATCAATTTTTATCAACTGGTCCAAAATTTGGTTCAAAAAAAACCCAGTTAATAATACATATGCCCAGTAGTAATCTATTAAAGTTTGAGCTTATTTGCATTACATGATTAGACAATAATCAGTTAACATCTATTAAAAACCAGTTAACATATATTACAATAATTGTCTTAGATACAATGAATGTTCAAAACAGAATAACAACTGAATCAGAATTATTACAATGAAAAACGGAAACCACACACTGGGAAAATAGAACATATGGAAAAATGAAAATTGGGAATCTAATTATTTCCGTATAACTGCCACTGGTGCTTAATTAATGAGATCTTCGCGGAGCTGTTCATAACTATATACAAAAAAATGCAGGTTTTTCTTGCAAAACAAAGTCAACAATAGTTTTGTATGCGACATGTTAGTCGGTATTAGGGATTTGAAACAAAAGAGATTCTCTAGGTAATATTTAAGCATCACATGATATTTCTTCGTGTATTAATCTGTTTTCATAATAAACTAATTGATAACTTGATTTGAGAGGAAGGTCGAGGTGTGTTATCTTAGATCCCTACTTAATAAAGATGTTGGAAAACTCGTCAAGTAATAAGTCTCTGATCTGAGCATCAAGCACTACATACCGGGGATTCGGTAGAGGGTATGGAGGGTTCATGACCTCAAAAGTTCCGTACAAAATCCACCTTTGGGTGTTTGATATGATGCATGGATTGTATGGAGTTATGTTGAAGTCATGCAAAAAAGGGCTTGTAGCTATGTTGAAGAGAGAACACACGTATAGCCGTTCCCTGGTCAGCATGCATCAATCCGGCCCACCTATTCCTTCTGACCCCACGTGTCTATGACCCAGTTGAGCCTTCCGTGCATCCTCCGTGCACTCTACCAAACAAAAAGTCTTGCCTCAACATGTTTTAGTATATACATCATTACCAAACAAGTGCAGTCGCACGTAGTTAGCATGTATATACCCAACATATCTTTAAAGGGAAACTATGCTAGGTTGAGAACAACTATCAAACACACAACTTGAGACGGTATTGGATATCATCAGCAAGTTGAATCCAATATCGTTCAAAGAAAGCTCTCTCGTCTTTAACACCATAATGTATAAGCATTGTGACAAATAATTGCCTAAGGCTTGGTCCAAAACCCCAGACCAGAGCCTCATCAAATGCACGGTACAACTCAAGATCATCATAGAGGAATTGCGCAGACCGAAAGCCAAGGCCGAGAACCGTATCGGGCTTCCCTGACACGTCGACCATCCTAACATGTGGATGACGGCCAACCTCTACATCCACCTCCGTCGGCCACACGAAGGGATGACTCATTTTCCTACCTTAAAATAAACACAATTTTAACCAAACCATGTTAACTTTATCGGTGAATAGAATAAACCAAATAATTTTTTAATAAATCATGTACATGTGATTAATTATATAAATGATAATTATAACATACATATCTTCAGTCATAAACAACCATAAAATTTGAGGAGGGGGGGGGCAATCGCCCCTATACACTTGCTTACGTTATATAATACAAATTACTCTCACATTGCTTTGATGAACCTGGACACTCGGTGCAGATTTATCCATATCTTTGCGCACCGAAATTTTCTTCTACATCTTCACATGTATGACAAAACTGTAATGTATCTATCATCCTTTATTCAAGTTATGCCTTTCATTTCACTAAGGGTTATTCTTATTTTTACAGCAGAGTAGGTAGAGTGACAAGCAAATAAATCTACAAGGCAAAGTACTTGGACAGTTCCTGAAGACACATGCAACCAAAGGACAACTCAAAGGATGGAAAGGTAGATCGGAAGGTGGGGACGCTTGGTTTTCTGTATGTTTTGTGCGATGGAGCAAGTCAAGTGGAGCAGTCAAAAGTGAAAGGGGTGGGCTGTAGCTTGCTATTTTATTTTACCTAAAGACTTATTAACGCAGTTGTGCTTGTTTGTTTGTACGAACGAATGCACCCTTACGCACATGCATGAGCACACAATTTGGAGTTATCGTTGACAACGACAGCTAAGAGGCCCGCGTCCCATGCATGCAGATGACATACCTAACGCGTATGCATGTGCTAACACATCGCTTCATTTATTTCATTTCATTTTTTCAAAAGCAATAACTTTTGAACCAGTTGTTGAAATAAAGATCTGTTTTCGCTGTTAGGTTTCTCGCAACGAGATCTTCAAAATTAGATCTCACATGAGCATGTTTTAATGATTTTTTTAAAACAAGCAACTTTGATGCTAAATGAGGCAAATCTAATTTTAAACATGAACAACTTTATTATATTGTATGTACTAATGAATTTATCAAGCAAGTATGTCATAGACCATTTAGGAATTATGACAAATAATTTTTTACTGTATATGGCCAATTAAGCAACATCAGTAAGCAACTTTGATGATGACAACGTATTTTGATAATGTCCTTTTGTATTGTGTTTTTTCGGGTAATGTAGGTTCTTGGATTTCATAGGATAGCTGCTTGGTTTTTCTAGGATAGTTGTTTGATTTTGTTAGGGTAGTTACTTGGTTTCCTAGGACATTGCCTGGTTTTGCTAGGATGGTTGATTGGTTTTATTACGACAGTTGCTTGATTTGCTAGGACAGATGCTTTGTTTTATTATGATAGTTGATTGATTTGATAGGTTCTTTACTTGGTTTATTATGACAGTTGCTTGATTTGCTAGGACAGTTGCTTAGTTTTATTATGACAGTTTCTTGATTAGCTAGGACACGTTCCTTTGATTTGATTATGACATTTGCTTGATTTGCTAAGACTATGTTTCATTGTGTTTTTTGATAATGTAGTTGCTTGAATTTACTAAGACACCTAGGATAGTTGCTTAAACTTTTTAAGCTAGTTGTGTGTTTTGTTTTTGCTAGAGACAATTACTTTGGATCTTGCGAGAATAATGTATGCAACCAAGCATTAACGGTAGACAACTGATTATTGATAGTAGGCGACTGAGTAATCATGATAGGCAATTTGAGATAATATTAATGAAATTCATTGATACCCATAGTGAAATAAAGTTTCTTATACGCGGCACTAAAAATTTCTCATATTTTGTGTTTTTTTGACAGCTCGTCCGCGACACTGTTCTTGGACCTTATGATATGCTCCATCCCTAGGCCGTGGAAGTACTTCTCGAGCTTGCGGACTTCGTCGACGTCCGCTCTAGGGGCATACGTAATAGTCCTTGAATTCGTTGACCACCAGCTGAGAGTTGCCTCTGACTATGAGTCTTTTAATTCCGAGAGCCATGGCGGCTCTCAAACCGGCGAGCAACCCTTCGTACTCAGTTGTGTTGTTGGTGGAGGCCTCTCCCTCGTACAACATTTGTGCATCATACTTCAAGACTTCTCCGGTTGGGGAAACCAGGACAACGCCGACCCCGACTCTTTGCAAAGAGAAGGATCCGTCAAAGTACAGGGTCCACTTATTGTTATCGTTAGACCCAGGAAGCGATGATGCTTCCCGGAGGTCTTCGTCATCTTCTGGAGTCGGAGTCCATTCAGCAACAAAATCAACCATTACCTTGCTGTTGATGGTGGAGGAGTTGACAAATGTGAGGTCGAAGCCAGACAACTCCAGCGCCCATTCCACGATAAGGTCTGTGGCTTCTCGGTTTCGCAGGATGCGCTCGAGCGGGAAACTAGTTACCACTCGAATTGGATGCACCTGAAAATAGTGCCTAAGCTTCCGGGAAGCTATGAGCACCCCGAAAAGTATCTTGTGGATCTGAGGGTACCAGTGTCTCGCGTCCTAGAGGACAATGCTGATGAAGTAGACTGGCTTCTGGGTTGTCCTCCTGGCAGGATCCTTGGCCCCGTGGGCTCCGGCTGCAGGATATGATCCCTCAGAATTGCTTGCTTCAGGTGGGGGTCCACCGCTTCTGTAACAGCCCAGATTTCACAAAAATTAAATTTTTTGTTTTCGGTGTGAATTGTTTGATTGTCTGATTTGTTTGCGGTGTTTGCATCCCCGATTTATCGATCGGCGATTATTTTCCCCCCTCTTATCTCGTACCAGACGGTGACAAACCAAGCTAATAAGTAGTCATAATAAACAAACGAGAAGAGTTGCTTACTTATAGCACTAAAATTGCCTACATATCACACAAAGTTGCTCAAAAAAAAGTTCGTAGAAACCTGTCCATGTTAGATCTATTTTTGAAGAACTCGTCGCGAGAAACCCAACGATGAAAACGAATTTGAATTTCGATACTCCAATAAAAAATTACGGCTTAAAAAAAATTGAAACTTAAATTAATGAATGTAAACTGATGTGGTGTACTAGTAGTTTATGGGTTCGTTCAATGCTTTATTAATCGTATAGACACGCACGGGCATGTAAGGATAAAAACTTTCATTTTTTAGTAGATTACATGATCGCGGACACAAAACTTTCTATAATAAGAAAATCTACTCGATTGAACCAACAGGCGCACGGGCGCCGGCTAGCAGTGTCTATAACCGTGCACTCACGCATCCATGATTTTTCAGCATTTGATCTCAACTTTAAACTCTTCTAGCAGTCGGCTGCAAGCTTCTAATCCCGCACAGCCGTGTAAACAACTTAGCCGGGTCGCTGCTCCCGTAGAAAAATGTAGCCATTTTGTTGATTGGGCCTGCTGCTGGGATCGCATTAGCGTGTTACCCGCTCGGTGGATCAAAAGAAAAGTCACCGCTCAGTTGTTGTTGAACTTGAACCATGGGTGGACGTGATGCGAATGGGCAGCAACGCGGCGGCGTCGTCCGACGCTTTTCCTTCCCATCGATCGTACTGGAGGTTAGTTACTGCTGGTTCACCACCTTTTCTTTTACTAGATGACCCGTTGCGCCAATGGCGCAAAGGGAGAAAGCAAACCAGCAAGCACTCATACAATGTTAGTATGCATTAAGATTAGGCTTATTCGCAAAAAAAAAAAAGATTAGGCTTACAAAAGAAAGATTGAAAGTTAAAAAAGAGATGATGAAATCATAATCGATGCAATAGGCGACGATGAACCAGCTATTAAAAGTTAATAATATCCATAATTGAGAATTATTCTTGAATCATAAGTGTAAACATATACATACTTAAACATCAATCTTAAGCTTGAACCCGCTGCGCCAAAGGCGCAAAAAGCAAGAGCAAGCCAAGGAAATAAATACTTACATAGCATGCTCATATATAAGATTTATATTACAATATGTGGTAGCATGATGGCCCAAAACATAGTTGTGAGCGCAGTTCGTGATAGCTAATTTACATTGATTTTTTAAAGCAATCTATATAGGAAATAGCAATGATAAAAAATAACAGAAAAATGATTCAGATAGTGGTCTCTTGTCGTCGAGACCAATGCGCTGGAACTGGCTCTGCGTACTACTGCCTTCGCGCCGCAAGACTCTCTTACTCTCTGCCTCCCTCCTATACAATGAAGACAAACCAATATCCTTCATGCTAATTTTGTGGCTGGGTTGTGTCGGTGCCATTGCTGAAGAACCATGCCTACAAGATGAGCCAATGAAACTAATGTCAAGCCTATCCAAGCGACCGATCAATTGTACAATGAAGGCAAACCATTATTATGTTTGGCTTTGATGTGAACCGAGTCTGCAAGGAATTGGAGAGGATTAAAACTAAAGGCTCTGGAAAAGGTTTCATTGTTGTATGTTACTGAAACTTTGGTTACATAGAAAGCCGGTTCAGTTGCATAGCTAGCTAAGCATTCAGCCAAATTCATGTATGTATGCAGAAAATACAAGTGTTGATTTAGCGATTTCGCAGCAAATTTTATGTCTACTCGAGTTTATCATCCCCTTATTAACTGGTCATGTAAGAAACTTTTTTTTTGCTACTCTTTGGCGATACTTTTAGTAGTGTCCAGTTGTAAGCTCCACTAAAACAGTAGTCCCTTTGTAGAGAAACAATTGCAGAAGCATGATAGCAGCACACATCTTGTAGTAAATTTTAAAGTTAATGGATGTTAGCTTTTGTTATGTACCCTTAAGTACGCATACTATTCCATGTATCATATATGTCTTCACAGAGTAGTATTCGATACTATTTGTTATGCAGTTATTCTTATTTTTGAATGAAGAATGGGCAAATGAAGTCCGATGTAATATCTAAAATAGTTAGTAATAGAAACCGAGTATAGCCTCTCCCTATAGGGCATAAACATATACAAGGGGGAGGAAGAGAGGTTACCTTGAGAGGAGAGGAGCGAGGAAGACCGCAGCCGCCGCGGCGTTGCTTTATGGAGCCTAACCAGACGCAAGGTTAACAGGAATGATAATTTGACAAAACCACAATAGATAATGCTCATAGATTAATAAAAAATGCAATTTTGTTAGACACATAATGCAATCAGATACAAACATCATAGATTAATTAAAAATGCAATTTTGTTAGACCAATGGAAAGTCCTGTAAAGAGAATGCCAGGGCATTATATATTGAAATGGCAAAAAAACACCTAGTTAAAAGAAATACTTTACCCCTCCACTCATGTTTATTACCATACTATAGTAGAATGAGATAAAAAATATATCCACTTGCAGCAGATCTATAAACTAAGGCATCATATTTGCACATCCAAAATTATCATGTGGACCAAAATAAACAACACATCCATGATACATAGCGGAATCAAACTAATATTAGTACATATATTGCCATCACTGTCAACACATGATATCAACAATAACAATTAATCAGCATCAACAAATGCAACAAAAAGCCACGGGATAGCTCAGGAAGATTTATTCCCTACTTCGCTCCAACATTTTCCTCCTAGTGGTGAACGAGAAAGAGATACATTTGTAAGTTCTTTTGGCCTCCCTTTTATCATGTTATTACCATCTGATAATCTGAAAAGTGCTCATAAGCTGTCAATTATGTTTCTGACAGACTTTCCATCTATAAATTGAGTACTGGTGGTACCACTTCACCTTTTATTATATGTCGAAATATTGCTTTTAGAGACTTGTCATGTACTCCATCTTAATAACATGGGACACATGCTTGTTTGCCTACCAAAAACGTTTCTTATTTATGTTTACTATTATCATACATATTTTCTCTCAGCATCAGCAGAGTAAATATATATTCCCATTTGCCTTTTCACTCGATTTGCATAAATTTTAATTCAAACGGTTTTGTGTTTGTATGCAGAGTAGAATGCGGGATTTTGTTTTGCTCGAAACAAGCAATCCCTCGTGTGGACAGATTTTACAGAATACCTATATCTGAAGTTGATTATGGTACGAATAAAGGGAGCACTGCTTACATGTGTACACCAGTGCAAGAATTTGTTTCCATAAATTTTATTTTATTTGAACTGTCTATTTGGCCATTGCATGTTCTGCAGTGTGGAATAACCTGAACCTTTATTGTACGGAAACCTGAATGTGTTTGAGCGTGCTGTGTTGTATGCACGCGTTTTGCTGTTCCTTTCGCACCATCTTCTTAAGTTCCACTTTTTTGTGTCTTCAGCTTTCACACCATGTTCTTAAATTCCACTTTTTGTGTCTTGAGATTTTGGGTATAGCCTTCATTGCAATGAGTAAACACAGATCTTGTTTGAGATGTCATATGCTGTATATATGTATTTTGCTGTCTGAGCTGGTAAAAGGGGACAGCAGTCCTGTAGTTCCATGTCCTGGAGAAAAAAAAATCTAAAACTGGAGTAGGAATGTAAACTTTTTTGCTGTCTTGATTGACCATGAAGGATGCTGGTAGGGATCCTGAACTAATACCACAGAAAACAAACTCTTTGGAGAGATTGGGGATCCTAATTAGTTAACCGTGTGTCATTGTGGATCCTAACTAATTGATTAGTTGTAGTTACTGATGTGGCACGAGAGGTTAGCTATGACCCGTAAGCCATGATCAACTACTACATGATGATGATGATGATTTTTTAGGGGAACTAGTCTAGTATATAAACTACATACCTGAATTTTTATTGGCAATAGAACATATGCACAAAGATAAAATTGCATGAACTGTCCTGCTGTTTCCCTCAACAAACTTTTTTTTGCACGAACGGATCTAATCAACATTTGAGCCCTCCGTATCCCTTTCATTTTGCGCCCTATGGAACACTAATTCATGAGCCTGAAAAAATGTACAGGAAATAAACCAACAAAAGAGGGCGGGAGCAATGGGGAACAGTTGATTTTACCTTAGATGTGAGCTGGATATGTGGCCAGGGTTCGAAGCTGGAAGATCTCGAAGTCACTCGTCTCCGGCCGTCCGGTGCACCTCTCATTGTCTGGATTTTTTGAGAGCGCTCCGGGGATCCACCGCGTCGGGGGAGAGTCGAGCAGGACACCGCGTGAGTGAGCTGAACGGACGTAGGATGGGTGGGCGGAGGCACGGCCACAGATCTAAGCCCCCCACTCTTCCCGGCTGCGAGCAACCCTACCCCGACTGTCGGAGGCGCCATTAGAGGAGCACTCAGCGGAATCTGTTCTGTTCTTTCCTTGTCACCACGAACGAAGAAGAAGAAGCAAGCTGAAAATTTCTTCAACTTAGCGAACTGGGCCTTGGGCCTTTCTTTTCATTAACAACAGTGGTGGTTCAGCGGAAATAACTTTCTTTTAATAATTAGATATTTCCATTCCGTGTCCCAAAAAGGAATATTTGCATTTTTTAGGAGTTTATGTAGCTTTATTCACCAACTTTCATAGGGATACATGTATGATCAAATGAGCTTAACAGCCAAACATAACAACCCAATAATAGACCAATAGAGTAATTAGCTAGCAAAGTTATTTCTACAAAAGCAAACCTATTATCAAAAGTAAAGGTAGAATAATTAAACCTATTTCCATTCCGTGTCCCAATAAGAAATATTTGAATGGAATGTGAGTTAGAAGATATGAGTGTTTTGAGCGATTAGGGCATCTTCAAAGACGCGACCCATTTATCCGTTTTTGGTCCGTTAAAGTTGGCACCGATAAAAACAACGGCCCAACGGGCAAACGGATTGTGATCCACTTTTGTTCATTTTTGGTCCGCTATGATCCAAATTGGGCCTAAATTTGGGCCCATTTTTCTTTCCCGTGGACAAGAGTCGGATCGCCAACGCGCCCGTCCTTGGCCCACATGGCAGCCACACGACATGGACCAGCCATTAAATAGGACCGACCGCCCCCACCAGTTCCCACTCCCTATTTCCCCACCGCCCACCTCGCTCCCTGAACTCTGACATGCCGGCCCCACCATGTCCAACAACTGGGAAGCCGACAGCTCATCGGGTGGCACTCACCCTCCCCGCGAAAGCCCCAACCGCGTCCGCGTCCCCATACTCACGGAGGACGCGTTGTGGTACTGGCAAAACAGGCGGCGTGTGCCCTTTCCAACGTGAAGCTTCCCAACAGGTGGCCCCTCAGCCCCATGCGAGTGTCGGTGCATCGCCCGATGTACCGGATGTCTACACACCCCTTCTCCACCGCGACGTTCACAGACGGTCCACATTGGAGGAGCAGTCGACGTCGCTTCGCCGAGCCCAGATCCACGGCGGCAACCTCCAGATCCGTGGCGGGGGCCGACCAACGCGACCCGCAGTGAAGGCTGATAGGTCCTCGTCGCCTCCGCTGTCACGACCACAATACGTCACGCCCCGGCTACGACAAGGACGAGACCCTCCGAAAGGCCATCGAGGACACCGAGCGGGATGAGCAGTGGCACTGGCCGGGGCTCAGGGGACATGTTGAAGGTGAAGTCGTCGTCTATGTTCCCTCGCCCCCTCCACCTCGCCCACCATCGTCACCTCCCCGACGCCTTTGTACGACGCATTGCCTTCACCATCGCCTCCGCCGCCGCCCATTGATGACCACGACGCCCAGCTGCGCGAGGTCATCCGCGATCTCATCGGGCCGCACTGGACTTTCCAATAATCCAATAAATTTTGAGCTTCTTTGGATAAAAGGGTTGGTATATGACGGCTATACTATTAAAATGATCTAAATTTGCTTCAAAACTTGACATTAAAATAAAAATACAGTAAATGCTAGTACATGTTTCCAGTAGTGATTTCGGAAATTTTAAGCTTGTTTCACCAATATAATTAGGAGATATGTAACATCAATTTTTATCAACTGGTCCAAAATTTGGTTCAAAAAAAACCCAGTTAATAATACATATGCCCAGTAGTAATCTATTAAAGTTTGAGCTTATTTGCATTACATGATTAGACAATAATCAGTTAACATCTATTAAAAACCAGTTAACATATATTACAATAATTGTCTTAGATACAATGAATGTTCAAAACAGAATAACAACTGAATCAGAATTATTACAATGAAAAACGGAAACCACACACTGGGAAAATAGAACATATGGAAAAATGAAAATTGGGAATCTAATTATTTCCGTATAACTGCCACTGGTGCTTAATTAATGAGATCTTCGCGGAGCTGTTCATAACTATATACAAAAAAATGCAGGTTTTTCTTGCAAAACAAAGTCAACAATAGTTTTGTATGCGACATGTTAGTCGGTATTAGGGATTTGAAACAAAAGAGATTCTCTAGGTAATATTTAAGCATCACATGATATTTCTTCGTGTATTAATCTGTTTTCATAATAAACTAATTGATAACTTGATTTGAGAGGAAGGTCGAGGTGTGTTATCTTAGATCCCTACTTAATAAAGATGTTGGAAAACTCGTCAAGTAATAAGTCTCTGATCTGAGCATCAAGCACTACATACCGGGGATTCGGTAGAGGGTATGGAGGGTTCATGACCTCAAAAGTTCCGTACAAAATCCACCTTTGGGTGTTTGATATGATGCATGGATTGTATGGAGTTATGTTGAAGTCATGCAAAAAAGGGCTTGTAGCTATGTTGAAGAGAGAACACACGTATAGCCGTTCCCTGGTCAGCATGCATCAATCCGGCCCACCTATTCCTTCTGACCCCACGTGTCTATGACCCAGTTGAGCCTTCCGTGCATCCTCCGTGCACTCTACCAAACAAAAAGTCTTGCCTCAACATGTTTTAGTATATACATCATTACCAAACAAGTACAGTCGCACGTAGTTAGCATGTATATACCCAACATATCTTTAAAGGGAAACTATGCTAGGTTGAGAACAACTATCAAACACACAACTTGAGACGGTATTGGATATCATCAGCAAGTTGAATCCAATATCGTTCAAAGAAAGCTCTCTCGTCTTTAACACCATAATGTATAAGCATTGTGACAAATAATTGCCTAAGGCTTGGTCCAAAACCCCAGACCAGAGCCTCATCAAATGCACGGTACAACTCAAGATCATCATAGAGGAATTGCGCAGACCGAAAGCCAAGGCCGAGAACCGTATCGGGCTTCCCTGACACGTCGACCATCCTAACATGTGGATGACGGCCAACCTCTACATCCACCTCCGTCGGCCACACGAAGGGATGACTCATTTTCCTACCTTAAAATAAACACAATTTTAACCAAACCATGTTAACTTTATCGGTGAATAGAATAAACCAAATAATTTTTTAATAAATCATGTACATGTGATTAATTATATAAATGATAATTATAACATACATATCTTCAGTCATAAACAACCATAAAATTTGAGGAGGGGGGGGGGCAATCGCCCCTATACACTTGCTTACGTTATATAATACAAATTACTCTCACATTGCTTTGATGAACCTGGACACTCGGTGCAGATTTATCCATATCTTTGCGCACCGAAATTTTCTTCTACATCTTCACATGTATGACAAAACTGTAATGTATCTATCATCCTTTATTCAAGTTATGCCTTTCATTTCACTAAGGGTTATTCTTATTTTTACAGCAGAGTAGGTAGAGTGACAAGCAAATAAATCTACAAGGCAAAGTACTTGGACAGTTCCTGAAGACACATGCAACCAAAGGACAACTCAAAGGATGGAAAGGTAGATCGGAAGGTGGGGACGCTTGGTTTTCTGTATGTTTTGTGCGATGGAGCAAGTCAAGTGGAGCAGTCAAAAGTGAAAGGGGTGGGCTGTAGCTTGCTATTTTATTTTACCTAAAGACTTATTAACGCAGCTGTGCTTGTTTGTTTGTACGAACGAATGCACCCTTACGCACATGCATGAGCACACAATTTGGAGTTATCGTTGACAACGACAGCTAAGAGGCCCGCGTCCCATGCATGCAGATGACATACCTAACGCGTATGCATGTGCTAACACATCGCTTCATTTATTTCATTTCATTTTTTCAAAAGCAATAACTTTTGAACCAGTTGTTGAAATAAAGATCTGTTTTCGCTGTTAGGTTTCTCGCAACGAGATCTTCAAAATTAGATCTCACATGAGCATGTTTTAATGATTTTTTTAAAACAAGCAACTTTGATGCTAAATGAGGCAAATCTAATTTTAAACATGAACAACTTTATTATATTGTATGTACTAATGAATTTATCAAGCAAGTATGTCATAGACCATTTAGGAATTATGACAAATAATTTTTTACTGTATATGGCCAATTAAGCAACATCAGTAAGCAACTTTGATGATGACAACGTATTTTGATAATGTCCTTTTGTATTGTGTTTTTTCGGGTAATGTAGGTTCTTGGATTTCATAGGATAGTTGCTTGGTTTTTCTAGGATAGTTGTTTGATTTTGTTAGGGTAGTTACTTGGTTTCCTAGGACATTGCCTGGTTTTGCTAGGATGGTTGATTGGTTTTATTACGACAGTTGCTTGATTTGCTAGGACAGATGCTTTGTTTTATTATGATAGTTGATTGATTTGATAGGTTCTTTACTTGGTTTATTATGACAGTTGCTTGATTTGCTAGGACAGTTGCTTAGTTTTATTATGACAGTTTCTTGATTTGCTAGGACACCATTCCTTTGATTTGATTATGACATTTGCTTGATTTGCTAAGACTATGTTTCATTGTGTTTTTTGATAATGTAGTTGCTTGAATTTACTAAGACACCTAGGATAGTTGCTTAAACTTTTTAAGCTAGTTGTGTGTTTTGTTTTTGCTAGAGACAATTACTTTGGATCTTGCGAGAATAATGTATGCAACCAAGCATTAACGGTAGACAACTGATTATTGATAGTAGGCGACTGAGTAATCATGATAGGCAATTTGAGATAATATTAATGAAATTCATTGATACCCATAGTGAAATAAAGTTTCTTATACGCGGCACTAAAAATTTCTCATATTTTGTGTTTTTTTGACAGCTCGTCCGCGACACTGTTCTTGGACCTTATGATATGCTCCATCCCTAGGCCGTGGAAGTACTTCTCGAGCTTGCGGACTTCGTCGACGTCCGCTCTAGGGGCATACGTAATAGTCCTTGAATTCGTTGACCACCAGCTGAGAGTTGCCTCTGACTATGAGTCTTTTAATTCCGAGAGCCATGGCGGCTCTCAAACCGGCGAGCAACCCTTCGTACTCAGTTGTGTTGTTGGTGGAGGCCTCTCCCTCGTACAACATTTGTGCATCATACTTCAAGACTTCTCCGGTTGGGGAAACCAGGACAACGCCGACCCCGACTCTTTGCAAAGAGAAGGATCCGTCAAAGTACAGGGTCCACTTATTGTTATCGTTAGACCCAGGAAGCGATGATGCTTCCCGGAGGTCTTCGTCATCTTCTGGAGTCGGAGTCCATTCAGCAACGAAATCAACCATTACCTTGCTGTTGATGGTGGAGGAGTTGACAAATGTGAGGTCGAAGCCAGACAACTCCAGCGCCCATTCCACGATAAGGTCTGTGGCTTCTCGGTTTCGCAGGATGCGCTCGAGCGGGAAACTAGTTACCACTCGAATTGGATGCACCTGAAAATAGTGCCTAAGCTTCCGGGAAGCTATGAGCACCCCGAAAAGTATCTTGTGGATCTGAGGGTACCAGTGTCTCGCGTCCTAGAGGACAATGCTGATGAAGTAGACTGGCTTCTGGGTTGTCCTCCTGGCAGGATCCTTGGCCCCGTGGGCTCCGGCTGCAGGATATGATCCCTCGGAATTGCTTGCTTCAGGTGGGGGTCCACCGCTTCTGTAACAGCCCAGATTTCACAAAAATTAAATTTTTTGTTTTCGGTGTGAATTGTTTGATTGTCTGATTTGTTTGCGGTGTTTGCATCCCCGATTTATCGATCGGCGATTATTTTCCCCCCTCTTATCTCGTACCAGACGGTGACAAACCAAGCTAATAAGTAGTCATAATAAACAAACGAGAAGAGTTGCTTACTTATAGCACTAAAATTGCCTACATATCACACAAAGTTGCTCAAAAAAAAGTTCGTAGAAACCTGTCCATGTTAGATCTATTTTTGAAGAACTCGTCGCGAGAAACCCAACGATGAAAACGAATTTGAATTTCGATACTCCAATAAAAAATTACGGCTTAAAAAAAATTGAAACTTAAATTAATGAATGTAAACTGATGTGGTGTACTAGTAGTTTATGGGTTCGTTCAATGCTTTATTAATCGTATAGACACGCACGGGCATGTAAGGATAAAAACTTTCATTTTTTAGTAGATTACATGATCGCGGACACAAAACTTTCTATAATAAGAAAATCTACTCGATTGAACCAACAGGCGCACGGGCGCCGGCTAGCAGTGTCTATAACCGTGCACTCACGCATCCATGATTTTTCAGCATTTGATCTCAACTTTAAACTCTTCTAGCAGTCGGCTGCAAGCTTCTAATCCCGCACAGCCGTGTAAACAACTTAGCCGGGTCGCTGCTCCCGTAGAAAAATGTAGCCATTTTGTTGATTGGGCCTGCTGCTGGGATCGCATTAGCGTGTTACCCGCTCGGTGGATCAAAAGAAAAGTCACCGCTCAGTTGTTGTTGAACTTGAACCATGGGTGGACGTGATGCGAATGGGCAGCAACGCGGCGGCGTCGTCCGACGCTTTTCCTTCCCATCGATCGTACTGGAGGTTAGTTACTGCTGGTTCACCACCTTTTCTTTTACTAGATGACCCGTTGCGCCAATGGCGCAAAGGGAGAAAGCAAACCAGCAAGCACTCATACAATGTTAGTATGCATTAAGATTAGGCTTATTCGCAAAAAAAAAAAAGATTAGGCTTACAAAAGAAAGATTGAAAGTTAAAAAAGAGATGATGAAATCATAATCGATGCAATAGGCGACGATGAACCAGCTATTAAAAGTTAATAATATCCATAATTGAGAATTATTCTTGAATCATAAGTGTAAACATATACATACTTAAACATCAATCTTAAGCTTGAACCCGCTGCGCCAAAGGCGCAAAAAGCAAGAGCAAGCCAAGGAAATAAATACTTACATAGCATGCTCATATATAAGATTTATATTACAATATGTGGTAGCATGATGGCCCAAAACATAGTTGTGAGCGCAGTTCGTGATAGCTAATTTACATTGATTTTTTAAAGCAATCTATATAGGAAATAGCAATGATAAAAAATAACAGAAAAATGATTCAGATAGTGGTCTCTTGTCGTCGAGACCAATGCGCTGGAACTGGCTCTGCGTACTACTGCCTTCGCGCCGCAAGACTCTCTTACTCTCTGCCTCCCTCCTATACAATGAAGACAAACCAATATCCTTCATGCTAATTTTGTGGCTGGGTTGTGTCGGTGCCATTGCTGAAGAACCATGCCTACAAGATGAGCCAATGAAACTAATGTCAAGCCTATCCAAGCGACCGATCAATTGTACAATGAAGGCAAACCATTATTATGTTTGGCTTTGATGTGAACCGAGTCTGCAAGGAATTGGAGAGGATTAAAACTAAAGGCTCTGGAAAAGGTTTCATTGTTGTATGTTACTGAAACTTTGGTTACATAGAAAGCCGGTTCAGTTGCATAGCTAGCTAAGCATTCAGCCAAATTCATGTATGTATGCAGAAAATACAAGTGTTGATTTAGCGATTTCGCAGCAAATTTTATGTCTACTCGAGTTTATCATCCCCTTATTAACTGGTCATGTAAGAAACTTTTTTTTTGCTACTCTTTGGCGATACTTTTAGTAGTGTCCAGTTGTAAGCTCCACTAAAACAGTAGTCCCTTTGTAGAGAAACAATTGCAGAAGCATGATAGCAGCACACATCTTGTAGTAAATTTTAAAGTTAATGGATGTTAGCTTTTGTTATGTACCCTTAAGTACGCATACTATTCCATGTATCATATATGTCTTCACAGAGTAGTATTCGATACTATTTGTTATGCAGTTATTCTTATTTTTGAATGAAGAATGGGCAAATGAAGTCCGATGTAATATCTAAAATAGTTAGTAATAGAAACCGAGTATAGCCTCTCCCTATAGGGCATAAACATATACAAGGGGGAGGAAGAGAGGTTACCTTGAGAGGAGAGGAGCGAGGAAGACCGCAGCCGCCGCGGCGTTGCTTTATGGAGCCTAACCAGACGCAAGGTTAACAGGAATGATAATTTGACAAAACCACAATAGATAATGCTCATAGATTAATAAAAAATGCAATTTTGTTAGACACATAATGCAATCAGATACAAACATCATAGATTAATTAAAAATGCAATTTTGTTAGACCAATGGAAAGTCCTGTAAAGAGAATGCCAGGGCATTATATATTGAAATGGCAAAAAAACACCTAGTTAAAAGAAATACTTTACCCCTCCACTCATGTTTATTACCATACTATAGTAGAATGAGATAAAAAATATATCCACTTGCAGCAGATCTATAAACTAAGGCATCATATTTGCACATCCAAAATTATCATGTGGACCAAAATAAACAACACATCCATGATACATAGCGGAATCAAACTAATATTAGTACATATATTGCCATCACTGTCAACACATGATATCAACAATAACAATTAATCAGCATCAACAAATGCAACAAAAAGCCACGGGATAGCTCAGGAAGATTTATTCCCTACTTCGCTCCAACATTTTCCTCCTAGTGGTGAACGAGAAAGAGATAGATTTGTAAGTTCTTTTGGCCTCCCTTTTATCATGTTATTACCATCTGATAATCTGAAAAGTGCTCATAAGCTGTCAATTATGTTTCTGACAGACTTTCCATCTATAAATTGAGTACTGGTGGTACCACTTCACCTTTTATTATATGTCGAAATATTGCTTTTAGAGACTTGTCATGTACTCCATCTTAATAACATGGGACACATGCTTGTTTGCCTACCAAAAACGTTTCTTATTTATGTTTACTATTATCATACATATTTTCTCTCAGCATCAGCAGAGTAAATATATATTCCCATTTGCCTTTTCACTCGATTTGCATAAATTTTAATTCAAACGGTTTTGTGTTTGTATGCAGAGTAGAATGCGGGATTTTGTTTTGCTCGAAACAAGCAATCCCTCGTGTGGACAGATTTTACAGAATACCTATATCTGAAGTTGATTATGGTACGAATAAAGGGAGCACTGCTTACATGTGTACACCAGTGCAAGAATTTGTTTCCATAAATTTTATTTTATTTGAACTGTCTATTTGGCCATTGCATGTTCTGCAGTGTGGAATAACCTGAACCTTTATTGTACGGAAACCTGAATGTGTTTGAGCGTGCTGTGTTGTATGCACGCGTTTTGCTGTTCCTTTCGCACCATCTTCTTAAGTTCCACTTTTTTGTGTCTTCAGCTTTCACACCATGTTCTTAAATTCCACTTTTTGTGTCTTGAGATTTTGGGTATAGCCTTCATTGCAATGAGTAAACACAGATCTTGTTTGAGATGTCATATGCTGTATATATGTATTTTGCTGTCTGAGCTGGTAAAAGGGGACAGCAGTCCTGTAGTTCCATGTCCTGGAGAAAAAAAAATCTAAAACTGGAGTAGGAATGTAAACTTTTTTGCTGTCTTGATTGACCATGAAGGATGCTGGTAGGGATCCTGAACTAATACCACAGAAAACAAACTCTTTGGAGAGATTGGGGATCCTAATTAGTTAACCGTGTGTCATTGTGGATCCTAACTAATTGATTAGTTGTAGTTACTGATGTGGCACGAGAGGTTAGCTATGACCCGTAAGCCATGATCAACTACTACATCATGATGATGATGATTTTTTAGGGGAACTAGTCTAGTATATAAACTACATACCTGAATTTTTATTGGCAATAGAACATATGCACAAAGATAAAATTGCATGAACTGTCCTGCTGTTTCCCTCAACAAACTTTTTTTTGCACGAACGGATCTAATCAACATTTGAGCCCTCCGTATCCCTTTCATTTTGCGCCCTATGGAACACTAATTCATGAGCCTGAAAAAATGTACAGGAAATAAACCAACAAAAGAGGGCGGGAGCAATGGGGAACAGTTGATTTTACCTTAGATGTGAGCTGGATATGTGGCCAGGGTTCGAAGCTGGAAGATCTCGAAGTCACTCGTCTCCGGCCGTCCGGTGCACCTCTCATTGTCTGGATTTTTTGAGAGCGCTCCGGGGATCCACCGCGTCGGGGGAGAGTCGAGCAGGACACCGCGTGAGTGAGCTGAACGGACGTAGGATGGGTGGGCGGAGGCACGGCCACAGATCTAAGCCCCCCACTCTTCCCGGCTGCGAGCAACCCTACCCCGACTGTCGGAGGCGCCATTAGAGGAGCACTCAGCGGAATCTGTTCTGTTCTTTCCTTGTCACCACGAACGAAGAAGAAGAAGCAAGCTGAAAATTTCTTCAACTTAGCGAACTGGGCCTTGGGCCTTTCTTTTCATTAACAACAGTGGTGGTTCAGCGGAAATAACTTTCTTTTAATAATTAGATATTTCCATTCCGTGTCCCAAAAAGGAATATTTGCATTTTTTAGGAGTTTATGTAGCTTTATTCACCAACTTTCATAGGGATACATGTATGATCAAATGAGCTTAACAGCCAAACATAACAACCCAATAATAGACCAATAGAGTAATTAGCTAGCAAAGTTATTTCTACAAAAGCAAACCTATTATCAAAAGTAAAGGTAGAATAATTAAACCTATTTCCATTCCGTGTCCCAATAAGAAATATTTGAATGGAATGTGAGTTAGAAGATATGAGTGTTTTGAGCGATTAGGGCATCTTCAAAGACGCGACCCATTTATCCGTTTTTGGTCCGTTAAAGTTGGCACCGATAAAAACAACGGCCCAACGGGCAAACGGATTGTGATCCACTTTTGTTCATTTTTGGTCCGCTATGATCCAAATTGGGCCTAAATTTGGGCCCATTTTTCTTTCCCGTGGACAAGAGTCGGATCGCCAACGCGCCCGTCCTTGGCCCACATGGCAGCCACACGACATGGACCAGCCATTAAATAGGACCGACCGCCCCCACCAGTTCCCACTCCCTATTTCCCCACCGCCCACCTCGCTCCCTGAACTCTGACATGCCGGCCCCACCATGTCCAACAACTGGGAAGCCGACAGCTCATCGGGTGGCACTCACCCTCCCCGCGAAAGCCCCAACCGCGTCCGCGTCCCCATACTCACGGAGGACGCGTTGTGGTACTGGCAAAACAGGCGGCGTGTGCCCTTTCCAACGTGAAGCTTCCCAACAGGTGGCCCCTCAGCCCCATGCGAGTGTCGGTGCATCGCCCGATGTACCGGATGTCTACACACCCCTTCTCCACCGCGACGTTCACAGACGGTCCACATTGGAGGAGCAGTCGACGTCGCTTCGCCGAGCCCAGATCCACGGCGGCAACCTCCAGATCCGTGGCGGGGGCCGACCAACGCGACCCGCAGTGAAGGCTGATAGGTCCTCGTCGCCTCCGCTGTCACGACCACAATACGTCACGCCCCGGCTACGACAAGGACGAGACCCTCCGAAAGGCCATCGAGGACACCGAGCGGGATGAGCAGTGGCACTGGCCGGGGCTCAGGGGACATGTTGAAGGTGAAGTCGTCGTCTATGTTCCCTCGCCCCCTCCACCTCGCCCACCATCGTCACCTCCCCGACGCCTTTGTACGACGCATTGCCTTCACCATCGCCTCCGCCGCCGCCCATTGATGACCACGACGCCCAGCTGCGCGAGGTCATCCGCGATCTCATCGGGCCGCACTGGACTTTCCAATAATCCAATAAATTTTGAGCTTCTTTGGATAAAAGGGTTGGTATATGACGGCTATACTATTAAAATGATCTAAATTTGCTTCAAAACTTGACATTAAAATAAAAATACAGTAAATGCTAGTACATGTTTCCAGTAGTGATTTCGGAAATTTTAAGCTTGTTTCACCAATATAATTAGGAGATATGTAACATCAATTTTTATCAACTGGTCCAAAATTTGGTTCAAAAAAAACCCAGTTAATAATACATATGCCCAGTAGTAATCTATTAAAGTTTGAGCTTATTTGCATTACATGATTAGACAATAATCAGTTAACATCTATTAAAAACCAGTTAACATATATTACAATAATTGTCTTAGATACAATGAATGTTCAAAACAGAATAACAACTGAATCAGAATTATTACAATGAAAAACGGAAACCACACACTGGGAAAATAGAACATATGGAAAAATGAAAATTGGGAATCTAATTATTTCCGTATAACTGCCACTGGTGCTTAATTAATGAGATCTTCGCGGAGCTGTTCATAACTATATACAAAAAAATGCAGGTTTTTCTTGCAAAACAAAGTCAACAATAGTTTTGTATGCGACATGTTAGTCGGTATTAGGGATTTGAAACAAAAGAGATTCTCTAGGTAATATTTAAGCATCACATGATATTTCTTCGTGTATTAATCTGTTTTCATAATAAACTAATTGATAACTTGATTTGAGAGGAAGGTCGAGGTGTGTTATCTTAGATCCCTACTTAATAAAGATGTTGGAAAACTCGTCAAGTAATAAGTCTCTGATCTGAGCATCAAGCACTACATACCGGGGATTCGGTAGAGGGTATGGAGGGTTCATGACCTCAAAAGTTCCGTACAAAATCCACCTTTGGGTGTTTGATATGATGCATGGATTGTATGGAGTTATGTTGAAGTCATGCAAAAAAGGGCTTGTAGCTATGTTGAAGAGAGAACACACGTATAGCCGTTCCCTGGTCAGCATGCATCAATCCGGCCCACCTATTCCTTCTGACCCCACGTGTCTATGACCCAGTTGAGCCTTCCGTGCATCCTCCGTGCACTCTACCAAACAAAAAGTCTTGCCTCAACATGTTTTAGTATATACATCATTACCAAACAAGTACAGTCGCACGTAGTTAGCATGTATATACCCAACATATCTTTAAAGGGAAACTATGCTAGGTTGAGAACAACTATCAAACACACAACTTGAGACGGTATTGGATATCATCAGCAAGTTGAATCCAATATCGTTCAAAGAAAGCTCTCTCGTCTTTAACACCATAATGTATAAGCATTGTGACAAATAATTGCCTAAGGCTTGGTCCAAAACCCCAGACCAGAGCCTCATCAAATGCACGGTACAACTCAAGATCATCATAGAGGAATTGCGCAGACCGAAAGCCAAGGCCGAGAACCGTATCGGGCTTCCCTGACACGTCGACCATCCTAACATGTGGATGACGGCCAACCTCTACATCCACCTCCGTCGGCCACACGAAGGGATGACTCATTTTCCTACCTTAAAATAAACACAATTTTAACCAAACCATGTTAACTTTATCGGTGAATAGAATAAACCAAATAATTTTTTAATAAATCATGTACATGTGATTAATTATATAAATGATAATTATAACATACATATCTTCAGTCATAAACAACCATAAAATTTGAGGAGGGGGGGGGGCAATCGCCCCTATACACTTGCTTACGTTATATAATACAAATTACTCTCACATTGCTTTGATGAACCTGGACACTCGGTGCAGATTTATCCATATCTTTGCGCACCGAAATTTTCTTCTACATCTTCACATGTATGACAAAACTGTAATGTATCTATCATCCTTTATTCAAGTTATGCCTTTCATTTCACTAAGGGTTATTCTTATTTTTACAGCAGAGTAGGTAGAGTGACAAGCAAATAAATCTACAAGGCAAAGTACTTGGACAGTTCCTGAAGACACATGCAACCAAAGGACAACTCAAAGGATGGAAAGGTAGATCGGAAGGTGGGGACGCTTGGTTTTCTGTATGTTTTGTGCGATGGAGCAAGTCAAGTGGAGCAGTCAAAAGTGAAAGGGGTGGGCTGTAGCTTGCTATTTTATTTTACCTAAAGACTTATTAACGCAGCTGTGCTTGTTTGTTTGTACGAACGAATGCACCCTTACGCACATGCATGAGCACACAATTTGGAGTTATCGTTGACAACGACAGCTAAGAGGCCCGCGTCCCATGCATGCAGATGACATACCTAACGCGTATGCATGTGCTAACACATCGCTTCATTTATTTCATTTCATTTTTTCAAAAGCAATAACTTTTGAACCAGTTGTTGAAATAAAGATCTGTTTTCGCTGTTAGGTTTCTCGCAACGAGATCTTCAAAATTAGATCTCACATGAGCATGTTTTAATGATTTTTTTAAAACAAGCAACTTTGATGCTAAATGAGGCAAATCTAATTTTAAACATGAACAACTTTATTATATTGTATGTACTAATGAATTTATCAAGCAAGTATGTCATAGACCATTTAGGAATTATGACAAATAATTTTTTACTGTATATGGCCAATTAAGCAACATCAGTAAGCAACTTTGATGATGACAACGTATTTTGATAATGTCCTTTTGTATTGTGTTTTTTCGGGTAATGTAGGTTCTTGGATTTCATAGGATAGTTGCTTGGTTTTTCTAGGATAGTTGTTTGATTTTGTTAGGGTAGTTACTTGGTTTCCTAGGACATTGCCTGGTTTTGCTAGGATGGTTGATTGGTTTTATTACGACAGTTGCTTGATTTGCTAGGACAGATGCTTTGTTTTATTATGATAGTTGATTGATTTGATAGGTTCTTTACTTGGTTTATTATGACAGTTGCTTGATTTGCTAGGACAGTTGCTTAGTTTTATTATGACAGTTTCTTGATTTGCTAGGACACCATTCCTTTGATTTGATTATGACATTTGCTTGATTTGCTAAGACTATGTTTCATTGTGTTTTTTGATAATGTAGTTGCTTGAATTTACTAAGACACCTAGGATAGTTGCTTAAACTTTTTAAGCTAGTTGTGTGTTTTGTTTTTGCTAGAGACAATTACTTTGGATCTTGCGAGAATAATGTATGCAACCAAGCATTAACGGTAGACAACTGATTATTGATAGTAGGCGACTGAGTAATCATGATAGGCAATTTGAGATAATATTAATGAAATTCATTGATACCCATAGTGAAATAAAGTTTCTTATACGCGGCACTAAAAATTTCTCATATTTTGTGTTTTTTTGACAGCTCGTCCGCGACACTGTTCTTGGACCTTATGATATGCTCCATCCCTAGGCCGTGGAAGTACTTCTCGAGCTTGCGGACTTCGTCGACGTCCGCTCTAGGGGCATACGTAATAGTCCTTGAATTCGTTGACCACCAGCTGAGAGTTGCCTCTGACTATGAGTCTTTTAATTCCGAGAGCCATGGCGGCTCTCAAACCGGCGAGCAACCCTTCGTACTCAGTTGTGTTGTTGGTGGAGGCCTCTCCCTCGTACAACATTTGTGCATCATACTTCAAGACTTCTCCGGTTGGGGAAACCAGGACAACGCCGACCCCGACTCTTTGCAAAGAGAAGGATCCGTCAAAGTACAGGGTCCACTTATTGTTATCGTTAGACCCAGGAAGCGATGATGCTTCCCGGAGGTCTTCGTCATCTTCTGGAGTCGGAGTCCATTCAGCAACGAAATCAACCATTACCTTGCTGTTGATGGTGGAGGAGTTGACAAATGTGAGGTCGAAGCCAGACAACTCCAGCGCCCATTCCACGATAAGGTCTGTGGCTTCTCGGTTTCGCAGGATGCGCTCGAGCGGGAAACTAGTTACCACTCGAATTGGATGCACCTGAAAATAGTGCCTAAGCTTCCGGGAAGCTATGAGCACCCCGAAAAGTATCTTGTGGATCTGAGGGTACCAGTGTCTCGCGTCCTAGAGGACAATGCTGATGAAGTAGACTGGCTTCTGGGTTGTCCTCCTGGCAGGATCCTTGGCCCCGTGGGCTCCGGCTGCAGGATATGATCCCTCGGAATTGCTTGCTTCAGGTGGGGGTCCACCGCTTCTGTAACAGCCCAGATTTCACAAAAATTAAATTTTTTGTTTTCGGTGTGAATTGTTTGATTGTCTGATTTGTTTGCGGTGTTTGCATCCCCGATTTATCGATCGGCGATTATTTTCCCCCCTCTTATCTCGTACCAGACGGTGACAAACCAAGCTAATAAGTAGTCATAATAAACAAACGAGAAGAGTTGCTTACTTATAGCACTAAAATTGCCTACATATCACACAAAGTTGCTCAAAAAAAAGTTCGTAGAAACCTGTCCATGTTAGATCTATTTTTGAAGAACTCGTCGCGAGAAACCCAACGATGAAAACGAATTTGAATTTCGATACTCCAATAAAAAATTACGGCTTAAAAAAAATTGAAACTTAAATTAATGAATGTAAACTGATGTGGTGTACTAGTAGTTTATGGGTTCGTTCAATGCTTTATTAATCGTATAGACACGCACGGGCATGTAAGGATAAAAACTTTCATTTTTTAGTAGATTACATGATCGCGGACACAAAACTTTCTATAATAAGAAAATCTACTCGATTGAACCAACAGGCGCACGGGCGCCGGCTAGCAGTGTCTATAACCGTGCACTCACGCATCCATGATTTTTCAGCATTTGATCTCAACTTTAAACTCTTCTAGCAGTCGGCTGCAAGCTTCTAATCCCGCACAGCCGTGTAAACAACTTAGCCGGGTCGCTGCTCCCGTAGAAAAATGTAGCCATTTTGTTGATTGGGCCTGCTGCTGGGATCGCATTAGCGTGTTACCCGCTCGGTGGATCAAAAGAAAAGTCACCGCTCAGTTGTTGTTGAACTTGAACCATGGGTGGACGTGATGCGAATGGGCAGCAACGCGGCGGCGTCGTCCGACGCTTTTCCTTCCCATCGATCGTACTGGAGGTTAGTTACTGCTGGTTCACCACCTTTTCTTTTACTAGATGACCCGTTGCGCCAATGGCGCAAAGGGAGAAAGCAAACCAGCAAGCACTCATACAATGTTAGTATGCATTAAGATTAGGCTTATTCGCAAAAAAAAAAAGATTAGGCTTACAAAAGAAAGATTGAAAGTTAAAAAAGAGATGATGAAATCATAATCGATGCAATAGGCGACGATGAACCAGCTATTAAAAGTTAATAATATCCATAATTGAGAATTATTCTTGAATCATAAGTGTAAACATATACATACTTAAACATCAATCTTAAGCTTGAACCCGCTGCGCCAAAGGCGCAAAAAGCAAGAGCAAGCCAAGGAAATAAATACTTACATAGCATGCTCATATATAAGATTTATATTACAATATGTGGTAGCATGATGGCCCAAAACATAGTTGTGAGCGCAGTTCGTGATAGCTAATTTACATTGATTTTTTAAAGCAATCTATATAGGAAATAGCAATGATAAAAAATAACAGAAAAATGATTCAGATAGTGGTCTCTTGTCGTCGAGACCAATGCGCTGGAACTGGCTCTGCGTACTACTGCCTTCGCGCCGCAAGACTCTCTTACTCTCTGCCTCCCTCCTATACAATGAAGACAAACCAATATCCTTCATGCTAATTTTGTGGCTGGGTTGTGTCGGTGCCATTGCTGAAGAACCATGCCTACAAGATGAGCCAATGAAACTAATGTCAAGCCTATCCAAGCGACCGATCAATTGTACAATGAAGGCAAACCATTATTATGTTTGGCTTTGATGTGAACCGAGTCTGCAAGGAATTGGAGAGGATTAAAACTAAAGGCTCTGGAAAAGGTTTCATTGTTGTATGTTACTGAAACTTTGGTTACATAGAAAGCCGGTTCAGTTGCATAGCTAGCTAAGCATTCAGCCAAATTCATGTATGTATGCAGAAAATACAAGTGTTGATTTAGCGATTTCGCAGCAAATTTTATGTCTACTCGAGTTTATCATCCCCTTATTAACTGGTCATGTAAGAAACTTTTTTTTTGCTACTCTTTGGCGATACTTTTAGTAGTGTCCAGTTGTAAGCTCCACTAAAACAGTAGTCCCTTTGTAGAGAAACAATTGCAGAAGCATGATAGCAGCACACATCTTGTAGTAAATTTTAAAGTTAATGGATGTTAGCTTTTGTTATGTACCCTTAAGTACGCATACTATTCCATGTATCATATATGTCTTCACAGAGTAGTATTCGATACTATTTGTTATGCAGTTATTCTTATTTTTGAATGAAGAATGGGCAAATGAAGTCCGATGTAATATCTAAAATAGTTAGTAATAGAAACCGAGTATAGCCTCTCCCTATAGGGCATAAACATATACAAGGGGGAGGAAGAGAGGTTACCTTGAGAGGAGAGGAGCGAGGAAGACCGCAGCCGCCGCGGCGTTGCTTTATGGAGCCTAACCAGACGCAAGGTTAACAGGAATGATAATTTGACAAAACCACAATAGATAATGCTCATAGATTAATAAAAAATGCAATTTTGTTAGACACATAATGCAATCAGATACAAACATCATAGATTAATTAAAAATGCAATTTTGTTAGACCAATGGAAAGTCCTGTAAAGAGAATGCCAGGGCATTATATATTGAAATGGCAAAAAAACACCTAGTTAAAAGAAATACTTTACCCCTCCACTCATGTTTATTACCATACTATAGTAGAATGAGATAAAAAATATATCCACTTGCAGCAGATCTATAAACTAAGGCATCATATTTGCACATCCAAAATTATCATGTGGACCAAAATAAACAACACATCCATGATACATAGCGGAATCAAACTAATATTAGTACATATATTGCCATCACTGTCAACACATGATATCAACAATAACAATTAATCAGTATCAACAAATGCAACAAAAAGCCACGGGATAGCTCAGGAAGATTTATTCCCTACTTCGCTCCAACATTTTCCTCCTAGTGGTGAACGAGAAAGAGATACATTTGTAAGTTCTTTTGGCCTCCCTTTTATCATGTTATTACCATCTGATAATCTGAAAAGTGCTCATAAGCTGTCAATTATGTTTCTGACAGACTTTCCATCTATAAATTGAGTACTGGTGGTACCACTTCACCTTTTATTATATGTCGAAATATTGCTTTTAGAGACTTGTCATGTACTCCATCTTAATAACATGGGACACATGCTTGTTTGCCTACCAAAAACGTTTCTTATTTATGTTTACTATTATCATACATATTTTCTCTCAGCATCAGCAGAGTAAATATATATTCCCATTTGCCTTTTCACTCGATTTGCATAAATTTTAATTCAAACGGTTTTGTGTTTGTATGCAGAGTAGAATGCGGGATTTTGTTTTGCTCGAAACAAGCAATCCCTCGTGTGGACAGATTTTACAGAATACCTATATCTGAAGTTGATTATGGTACGAATAAAGGGAGCACTGCTTACATGTGTACACCAGTGCAAGAATTTGTTTCCATAAATTTTATTTTATTTGAACTGTCTATTTGGCCATTGCATGTTCTGCAGTGTGGAATAACCTGAACCTTTATTGTACGGAAACCTGAATGTGTTTGAGCGTGCTGTGTTGTATGCACGCGTTTTGCTGTTCCTTTCGCACCATCTTCTTAAGTTCCACTTTTTTGTGTCTTCAGCTTTCACACCATGTTCTTAAATTCCACTTTTTGTGTCTTGAGATTTTCGGTATAGCCTTCATTGCAATGAGTAAACACAGATCTTGTTTGAGATGTCATATGCTGTATATATGTATTTTGCTGTCTGAGCTGGTAAAAGGGGACATCAGTCCTGTAGTTCCATGTCCTGGAGAAAAAAAAATCTAAAACTGGAGTAGGAATGTAAACTTTTTTGCTGTCTTGATTGACCATGAAGGATGCTGGTAGGGATCCTGAACTAATACCACAGAAAACAAACTCTTTGGAGAGATTGGGGATCCTAATTAGTTAACCGTGTGTCATTGTGGATCCTAACTAATTGATTAGTTGTAGTTACTGATGTGGCACGAGAGGTTAGCTATGACCCGTAAGCCATGATCAACTACTACATGATGATGATGATGATTTTTTAGGGGAACTAGTCTAGTATATAAACTACATACCTGAATTTTTATTGGCAATAGAACATATGCACAAAGATAAAATTGCATGAACTGTCCTGCTGTTTCCCTCAACAAACTTTTTTTTGCACGAAAGGATCTAATCAACATTTGAGCCCTCCGTATCCCTTTCATTTTGCGCCCTATGGAACACTAATTCATGAGCCTGAAAAAATGTACAGGAAATAAACCAACAAAAGAGGGCGGGAGCAATGGGGAACAGTTGATTTTACCTTAGATGTGAGCTGGATATGTGGCCAGGGTTCGAAGCTGGAAGATCTCGAAGTCACTCGTCTCCGGCCGTCCGGTGCACCTCTCATTGTCTGGATTTTTTGAGAGCGCTCCGGGGATCCACCGCGTCGGGGGAGAGTCGAGCAGGACACCGCGTGAGTGAGCTGAACGGACGTAGGATGGGTGGGCGGAGGCACGGCCACAGATCTAAGCCCCCCACTCTTCCCGGCTGCGAGCAACCCTACCCCGACTGTCGGAGGCGCCATTAGAGGAGCACTCAGCGGAATCTGTTCTGTTCTTTCCTTGTCACCACGAACGAAGAAGAAGAAGCAAGCTGAAAATTTCTTCAACTTAGCGAACTGGGCCTTGGGCCTTTCTTTTCATTAACAACAGTGGTGGTTCAGCGGAAATAACTTTCTTTTAATAATTAGATATTTCCATTCCGTGTCCCAAAAAGGAATATTTGCATTTTTTAGGAGTTTATGTAGCTTTATTCACCAACTTTCATAGGGATACATGTATGATCAAATGAGCTTAACAGCCAAACATAACAACCCAATAATAGACCAATAGAGTAATTAGCTAGCAAAGTTATTTCTACAAAAGCAAACCTATTATCAAAAGTAAAGGTAGAATAATTAAACCTATTTCCATTCCGTGTCCCAATAAGAAATATTTGAATGGAATGTGAGTTAGAAGATATGAGTGTTTTGAGCGATTAGGGCATCTTCAAAGACGCGACCCATTTATCCGTTTTTGGTCCGTTAAAGTTGGCACCGATAAAAACAACGGCCCAACGGGCAAACGGATTGTGATCCACTTTTGTTCATTTTTGGTCCGCTATGATCCAAATTGGACCTAAATTTGGGCCCATTTTTCTTTCCCGTGGACAAGAGTCGGATCGCCAACGCGCCCGTCCTTGGCCCACATGGCAGCCACACGACATGGACCAGCCATTAAATAGGACCGACCGCCCCCACCAGTTCCCACTCCCTATTTCCCCACCGCCCACCTCGCTCCCTGAACTCTGACATGCCGGCCCCACCATGTCCAACAACTGGGAAGCCGACAGCTCATCGGGTGGCACTCACCCTCCCCGCGAAAGCCCCAACCGCGTCCGCGTCCCCATACTCACGGAGGACGCGTTGTGGTACTGGCAAAACAGGCGGCGTGTGCCCTTTCCAACGTGAAGCTTCCCAACAGGTGGCCCCTCAGCCCCGTGCGAGTGTCGGTGCATCGCCCGATGTACCGGATGTCTACACACCCCTTCTCCACCGCGACGTTCACAGACGGTCCACATTGGAGGAGCAGTCGACGTCGCTTCGCCGAGCCCAGATCCACGGCGGCAACCTCCAGATCCGTGGCGGGGGCCGACCAACGCGACCCGCAGTGAAGGCTGATAGGTCCTCGTCGCCTCCGCTGTCACGACCACCATACGTCACGCCCCGGCTACGACAAGGATGAGACCCTCCGAAAGGCCATCGAGGACACCGAGCGGGATGAGCAGTGGCACTGGCCAGGGCTCAGGGGACATGTTGAAGGTGAAGTCGTCGTCTATGTTCCCTCGCCCCCTCCACCTCGCCCACCATCGTCACCTCCCCGACGCCTTTGTACGACGCATTGCCTTCACCATCGCCTCCGCCGCCGCCCATTGATGACCACGACGCCCAGCTGCGCGAGGTCATCCGCGATCTCATCGGGCCGCACTGGACTTTCCAATAATCCAATAAATTTTGAGCTTCTTTGGATAAAAGGGTTGGTATATGACGGCTATACTATTAAAATGATCTAAATTTGCTTCAAAACTTGACATTAAAATAAAAATACAGTAAATGCTAGTACATGTTTCCAGTAGTGATTTCGGAAATTTTAAGCTTGTTTCACCAATATAATTAGGAGATATGTAACATCAATTTTTATCAACTGGTCCAAAATTTGGTTCAAAAAAAACCCAGTTAATAATACATATGCCCAGTAGTAATCTATTAAAGTTTGAGCTTATTTGCATTACATGATTAGACAATAATCAGTTAACATCTATTAAAAACCAGTTAACATATATTACAATAATTGTCTTAGATACAATGAATGTTCAAAACAGAATAACAACTGAATCAGAATTATTACAATGAAAAACGGAAACCACACACTGGGAAAATAGAACATATGGAAAAATGAAAATTGGGAATCTAATTATTTCCGTATAACTGCCACTGGTGCTTAATTAATGAGATCTTCGCGGAGCTGTTCATAACTATATACAAAAAAATGCAGGTTTTTCTTGCAAAACAAAGTCAACAATAGTTTTGTATGCGACATGTTAGTCGGTATTAGGGATTTGAAACAAAAGAGATTCTCTAGGTAATATTTAAGCATCACATGATATTTCTTCGTGTATTAATCTGTTTTCATAATAAACTAATTGATAACTTGATTTGAGAGGAAGGTCGAGGTGTGTTATCTTAGATCCCTACTTAATAAAGATGTTGGAAAACTCGTCAAGTAATAAGTCTCTGATCTGAGCATCAAGCACTACATACCGGGGATTCGGTAGAGGGTATGGAGGGTTCATGACCTCAAAAGTTCCGTACAAAATCCACCTTTGGGTGTTTGATATGATGCATGGATTGTATGGAGTTATGTTGAAGTCATGCAAAAAAGGGCTTGTAGCTATGTTGAAGAGAGAACACACGTATAGCCGTTCCCTGGTCAGCATGCATCAATCCGGCCCACCTATTCCTTCTGACCCCACGTGTCTATGACCCAGTTGAGCCTTCCGTGCATCCTCCGTGCACTCTACCAAACAAAAAGTCTTGCCTCAACATGTTTTAGTATATACATCATTACCAAACAAGTACAGTCGCACGTAGTTAGCATGTATATACCCAACATATCTTTAAAGGGAAACTATGCTAGGTTGAGAACAACTATCAAACACACAACTTGAGACGGTATTGGATATCATCAGCAAGTTGAATCCAATATCGTTCAAAGAAAGCTCTCTCGTCTTTAACACCATAATGTATAAGCATTGTGACAAATAATTGCCTAAGGCTTGGTCCAAAACCCCAGACCAGAGCCTCATCAAATGCACGGTACAACTCAAGATCATCATAGAGGAATTGCGCAGACCGAAAGCCAAGGCCGAGAACCGTATCGGGCTTCCCTGACACGTCGACCATCCTAACATGTGGATGACGGCCAACCTCTACATCCACCTCCGTCGGCCACACGAAGGGATGACTCATTTTCCTACCTTAAAATAAACACAATTTTAACCAAACCATGTTAACTTTATCGGTGAATAGAATAAACCAAATAATTTTTTAATAAATCATGTACATGTGATTAATTATATAAATGATAATTATAACATACATATCTTCAGTCATAAACAACCATAAAATTTGAGGAGGGGGGGGGCAATCGCCCCTATACACTTGCTTACGTTATATAATACAAATTACTCTCACATTGCTTTGATGAACCTGGACACTCGGTGCAGATTTATCCATATCTTTGCGCACCGAAATTTTCTTCTACATCTTCACATGTATGACAAAACTGTAATGTATCTATCATCCTTTATTCAAGTTATGCCTTTCATTTCACTAAGGGTTATTCTTATTTTTACAGCAGAGTAGGTAGAGTGACAAGCAAATAAATCTACAAGGCAAAGTACTTGGACAGTTCCTGAAGACACATGCAACCAAAGGACAACTCAAAGGATGGAAAGGTAGATCGGAAGGTGGGGACGCTTGGTTTTCTGTATGTTTTGTGCGATGGAGCAAGTCAAGTGGAGCAGTCAAAAGTGAAAGGGGTGGGCTGTAGCTTGCTATTTTATTTTACCTAAAGACTTATTAACGCAGTTGTGCTTGTTTGTTTGTACGAACGAATGCACCCTTACGCACATGCATGAGCACACAATTTGGAGTTATCGTTGACAACGACAGCTAAGAGGCCCGCGTCCCATGCATGCAGATGACATACCTAACGCGTATGCATGTGCTAACACATCGCTTCATTTATTTCATTTCATTTTTTCAAAAGCAATAACTTTTGAACCAGTTGTTGAAATAAAGATCTGTTTTCGCTGTTAGGTTTCTCGCAACGAGATCTTCAAAATTAGATCTCACATGAGCATGTTTTAATGATTTTTTTAAAACAAGCAACTTTGATGCTAAATGAGGCAAATCTAATTTTAAACATGAACAACTTTATTATATTGTATGTACTAATGAATTTATCAAGCAAGTATGTCATAGACCATTTAGGAATTATGACAAATAATTTTTTACTATATATGGCCAATTAAGCAACATCAGTAAGCAACTTTGATGATGACAACGTATTTTGATAATGTCCTTTTGTATTGTGTTTTTTCGGGTAATGTAGGTTCTTGGATTTCATAGGATAGTTGCTTGGTTTTTCTAGGATAGTTGTTTGATTTTGTTAGGGTAGTTACTTGGTTTCCTAGGACATTGCCTGGTTTTGCTAGGATGGTTGATTGGTTTTATTACGACAGTTGCTTGATTTGCTAGGACAGATGCTTTGTTTTATTATGATAGTTGATTGATTTGATAGGTTCTTTACTTGGTTTATTATGACAGTTGCTTGATTTGCTAGGACAGTTGCTTAGTTTTATTATGACAGTTTCTTGATTTGCTAGGACACGTTCCTTTGATTTGATTATGACATTTGCTTGATTTTCTAAGACTATGTTTCATTGTGTTTTTTGATAATGTAGTTGCTTGAATTTACTAAGACACCTAGGATAGTTGCTTAAACTTTTTAAGCTAGTTGTGTGTTTTGTTTTTGCTAGAGACAATTACTTTGGATCTTGTGAGAATAATGTATGCAACCAAGCATTAACGGTAGACAACTGATTATTGATAGTAGGCGACTGAGTAATCATGATAGGCAATTTGAGATAATATTAATGAAATTCATTGATACCCATAGTGAAATAAAGTTTCTTATACGCGGCACTAAAAATTTCTCATATTTTGTGTTTTTTTGACAGCTCGTCCGCGACACTGTTCTTGGACCTTATGATATGCTCCATCCCTAGGCCGTGGAAGTACTTCTCGAGCTTGCGGACTTCGTCGACGTCCGCTCTAGGGGCATACGTAATAGTCCTTGAATTCGTTGACCACCAGCTGAGAGTTGCCTCTGACTATGAGTCTTTTAATTCCGAGAGCCATGGCGGCTCTCAAACCGGCGAGCAACCCTTCGTACTCAGTTGTGTTGTTGGTGGAGGCCTCTCCCTCGTACAACATTTGTGCATCATACTTCAAGACTTCTCCGGTTGGGGAAACCAGGACAACGCCGACCCCGACTCTTTGCAAAGAGAAGGATCCGTCAAAGTACAGGGTCCACTTATTGTTATCGTTAGACCCAGGAAGCGATGATGCTTCCCGGAGGTCTTCGTCATCTTCTGGAGTCGGAGTCCATTCAGCAACGAAATCAACCATTACCTTGCTGTTGATGGTGGAGGAGTTGACAAATGTGAGGTCGAAGCCAGACAACTCCAGCGCCCATTCCACGATAAGGTCTGTGGCTTCTCGGTTTCGCAGGATGCGCTCGAGCGGGAAACTAGTTACCACTCGAATTGGATGCACCTGAAAATAGTGCCTAAGCTTCCGGGAAGCTATGAGCACCCCGAAAAGTATCTTGTGGATCTGAGGGTACCAGTGTCTCGCGTCCTAGAGGACAATGCTGATGAAGTAGACTGGCTTCTGGGTTGTCCTCCTGGCAGGATCCTTGGCCCCGTGGGCTCCGGCTGCAGGATATGATCCCTCGGAATTGCTTGCTTCAGGTGGGGGTCCACCGCTTCTGTAACAGCCCAGATTTCACAAAAATTAAATTTTTTGTTTTCGGTGTGAATTGTTTGATTGTCTGATTTGTTTGCGGTGTTTGCATCCCCGATTTATCGATCGGCGATTATTTTCCCCCCTCTTATCTCGTACCAGACGGTGACAAACCAAGCTAATAAGTAGTCATAATAAACAAACGAGAAGAGTTGCTTACTTATAGCACTAAAATTGCCTACATATCACACAAAGTTGCTCAAAAAAAAGTTCGTAGAAACCTGTCCATGTTAGATCTATTTTTGAAGAACTCGTCGCGAGAAACCCAACGATGAAAACGAATTTGAATTTCGATACTCCAATAAAAAATTACGGCTTAAAAAAAATTGAAACTTAAATTAATGAATGTAAACTGATGTGGTGTACTAGTAGTTTATGGGTTCGTTCAATGCTTTATTAATCGTATAGACACGCACGGGCATGTAAGGATAAAAACTTTCATTTTTTAGTAGATTACATGATCGCGGACACAAAACTTTCTATAATAAGAAAATCTACTCGATTGAACCAACAGGCGCACGGGCGCCGGCTAGCAGTGTCTATAACCGTGCACTCACGCATCCATGATTTTTCAGCATTTGATCTCAACTTTAAACTCTTCTAGCAGTCGGCTGCAAGCTTCTAATCCCGCACAGCCGTGTAAACAACTTAGCCGGGTCGCTGCTCCCGTAGAAAAATGTAGCCATTTTGTTGATTGGGCCTGCTGCTGGGATCGCATTAGCGTGTTACCCGCTCGGTGGATCAAAAGAAAAGTCACCGCTCAGTTGTTGTTGAACTTGAACCATGGGTGGACGTGATGCGAATGGGCAGCAACGCGGCGGCGTCGTCCGACGCTTTTCCTTCCCATCGATCGTACTGGAGGTTAGTTACTGCTGGTTCACCACCTTTTCTTTTACTAGATGACCCGTTGCGCCAATGGCGCAAAGGGAGAAAGCAAACCAGCAAGCACTCATACAATGTTAGTATGCATTAAGATTAGGCTTATTCGCAAAAAAAAAAGATTAGGCTTACAAAAGAAAGATTGAAAGTTAAAAAAGAGATGATGAAATCATAATCGATGCAATAGGCGACGATGAACCAGCTATTAAAAGTTAATAATATCCATAATTGAGAATTATTCTTGAATCATAAGTGTAAACATATACATACTTAAACATCAATCTTAAGCTTGAACCCGCTGCGCCAAAGGCGCAAAAAGCAAGAGCAAGTCAAGGAAATAAATACTTACATAGCATGCTCATATATAAGATTTATATTACAATATGTGGTAGCATGATGGCCCAAAACATAGTTGTGAGCGCAGTTCGTGATAGCTAATTTACATTGATTTTTTAAAGCAATCTATATAGGAAATAGCAATGATAAAAAATAACAGAAAAATGATTCAGATAGTGGTCTCTTGTCGTCGAGACCAATGCGCTGGAACTGGCTCTGCGTACTACTGCCTTCGCGCCGCAAGACTCTCTTACTCTCTGCCTCCCTCCTATACAATGAAGACAAACCAATATCCTTCATGCTAATTTTGTGGCTGGGTTGTGTCGGTGCCATTGCTGAAGAACCATGCCTACAAGATGAGCCAATGAAACTAATGTCAAGCCTATCCAAGCGACCGATCAATTGTACAATGAAGGCAAACCATTATTATGTTTGGCTTTGATGTGAACCGAGTCTGCAAGGAATTGGAGAGGATTAAAACTAAAGGCTCTGGAAAAGGTTTCATTGTTGTATGTTACTGAAACTTTGGTTACATAGAAAGCCGGTTCAGTTGCATAGCTAGCTAAGCATTCAGCCAAATTCATGTATGTATGCAGAAAATATGTCTACTCGAGTTTATCATCCCCTTATTAACTGGTCATGTAAGAAACTGTTTTTTTGCTACTCTTTGGCGATACTTTTAGTAGTGTCCAGTTGTAAGCTCCACTAAAACAGTAGTCCCTTTGTAGAGAAACAATTGCAGAAGCATGATAGCAGCACACATCTTGTAGTAAATTTTAAAGTTAATGGATGTTAGCTTTTGTTATGTACCCTTAAGTACGCATACTATTCCATGTATCATATATGTCTTCACAGAGTAGTATTCGATACTATTTGTTATGCAGTTATTCTTATTTTTGCATGAAGAATGGGCAAATGAAGTCCGATGTAATATCTAAAATAGTTAGTAATAGAAACCGAGTATAGCCTCTCCCTATAGGGCATAAACATATACAAGGGGGAGGAAGAGAGGTTACCTTGAGAGGAGAGGAGCGAGGAAGACCGCAGCCGCCGCGGCGTTGCTTTATGGAGCCTAACCAGACGCAAGGTTAACAGGAATGATAATTTGACAAAACCACAATAGATAATGCTCATAGATTAATAAAAAATGCAATTTTGTTAGACACATAATGCAATCAGATACAAACATCATAGATTAATTAAAAATGCAATTTTGTTAGACCAATGGAAAGTCCTGTAAAGAGAATGCCAGGGCATTATATATTGAAATGGCAAAAAAACACCTAGTTAAAAAAAATACTTTACCCCTCCACTCATGTTTATTACCATACTATAGTAGAATGAGATAAAAAATATATCCACTTGCAGCAGATCTATAAACTAAGGCATCATATTTGCACATCCAAAATTATCATGTGGACCAAAATAAACAACACATCCATGATACATAGCGGAATCAAACTAATATTAGTACATATATTGCCATCACTGTCAACACATGATATCAACAATAACAATTAATCAGCATCAACAAATGCAACAAAAAGCCAGATTAGGTCTGTAGGGGCAGTACCAATGTGTTATAAAAAACAATAAGTAAGCAGTGTCAGCAAACGCAACAAAAAGCCAGATTGGGTCTCTAGGGGTAGTACCAATGTGTTACTTCATATCGTTGCTTCTCGTCGGACGTCACCTTGAAAATCTTCTCAAGAAAATCATGAATGGAGCTGGTTCTGCTCTTCTAGGCAGCAAGGATTCTCTGAAGATGAGAGTCCCCTCGTTAGTTCTTAGTACAAAGAAAACACATGCAAGTCTTCATACTCTACTGAACTATTTAGGGAGTTTTGAGGATCACCGGATAGAAACCTTCTATGGGTTCCCTTAGCTCACCAAAACATTTTGTAAAATAGAAGCTGCAGAGAAAAATTATAATGAGCTCCTAGTCCTAAAAACTTCAATCTCCAGTATCTTAGCATGACCGAAAATATCTGAAAACAAAAATTATATCGAAATGACAGTAACCCAGGTCTATCTTGGTATAAGAAAATAGCATGGTTAATAAGTTACATAAATTTAATAACCACACAACATTCTACACACTATCATGTACTTCTAACTCACAATGAGTTTGCACACTGAGTGTGCACAAATTCAGGAATATGCATCAAAATATAATTGCAAATTTCATAAACAAAATTTCCTTGAATTTTTAGCATATTGGGGAAACAAACATGTATGATACACTTTTTCAACGGCACAAGAACATTCAGGAAAATGCATAATGCAACTGGACTTTATTACTGTTATAATAATGGTACTGAACATGCATACAAATCAATGTGGTGAGAAAATAAAGAGGAAGGAGGGGTCCTGGGCTTACAATGTTGGCGTTGGGGGCAGCATTCACATGGCTAGAGTACAGGCATACTGCAGCGGGCGACACCGAGGCAAGGAGCTTCCGGCCGAACAAGGCGCAACAGCCCCAGGAGCACAGATGAAGCTGGATGGAGGAAACAGAGGTCACACACATCACCGACATCCGCGCGGGTGGGACAACAACCTGCAGGAACAACAGAAAGCAAGAAGTCAACAAAAAAATGTGGATTCCTCTATCTCCGATGCCCCTCTATAGTCCCTAATAAGATCCGTATATGGAAAATTATCACTGTTAGTCACTACTCTCTGAAACTATATATCCACATGAGAGAAGAGAGCCAAGGCCATCCGAAAGATAGAGGAAGAACCGAGGCAATCTGTGTTGGGTTCATACTTACTATGGAAACTGGTACAGAAGATATGCATTTTGGATTCAAAGGTAAGATGCATTCACAAAACTAATCAACCTATAAAGGAGATAAACTGAAACTGAGAACATACACATGTGAGGTAGTATTATAATAATAAATAGAAGGTTTTATAATTTCTTTTTGATTCGTCCTCTTGGTCCTCTATCTTTAGAAGAAAATATCTTGATTCTCTTTGTTGCATCTTGTTTTGTTTCAGAATTTCGGGATTCAATATTTGTTTCATCTTAGACTCGTGTGGCTGGGGGATAGGGCTTGACCCTCTAATCTACTTGATATGATTCCTTCTTAACTTCTCTAGTTATTGATATTATAGGTTGCAGCTATGGCTACAATATTTAAAAAATGGAGGCATGAACCATGTTACATATAACAATATCAGAAATAGCAAGATAAAAATAAAAAGAAAGCAAATGAACAGAAAACTGTCTCACATGGGTGAGCCTAATATTAGCAGGTGGATCTGGTGCTGGCTTAAACAATAATTTTGTAATGTCTAGCAGGCACATTGACAGTTTAGGGCTTATGCACAATGCAGCAAGTGAGATGGTCAGCCTTTTGCAGATATAAAAAAAACATATTAATAAAAAAAATGGACATTTAGCAACATAATCAAGGAAGAGATGAGCCTCACCTCACCGTGCTCATCTCGCACATGAGTCAAAACATCTCTCTCAATGTGTTGTCCATTAAAACCTTCAGCCTTCTCTTTTTTCTTCTGCAACACCTTTGTCCTTCACTTTTCTTCTGCAACACCTTTGTACTTGTCGAGACCGTCAACGATCAAGCTAGGGTTTGGCCAATATCTGATATTTCCTTGCCAAGTGGACAATGGATCTGTGGACCTCAGTATAAATGATAGAATCACCTCAGAAGAGACCTTTCGTATAGACATAATAATGAGGAAATTAAGATAAATGAGAGCATCACCTCAAAAGGAGGGAGATGGTGACGCCGGTTGTCGATGGAGGCGGCGGAGGAGCAGTGGAGGGAGATGGAGAAGATGTTCTATCTGGCCTCGTCTTGCACGTCGGAACCGCCCGGATCTAGGTGCAACATGGGTCACCGGAGGAGCGGCGAGGTGATCTCGGCATGACAACCTCCTAGCGCGTGGTTCGGCTGCGAGACAGAGAGATAGATGAGGGAGTAGGGAGGAGAGCAGAGAGGGCAGTACCAACGGGGCTCACCTAAGAGGTGTGTGTCGATGGGGGGCGGCCGACCCGGTCGCTGGAGGCGGGGCGACGTGGCGGGAGGGAAGGAGGCAGGGGTGCGGCGGCTGAGGGAGACGTATGCAGGAGCTCGGGCCCTCTCCTCTCCTCTCCTTCCTTCTCTCTCCTGCCGGCGCCCGTGCCGCTGGCCTTGGCGTAGGGAGAGTGGAGGGGAGGAGGCTGTGGGCGACGAGCATGCGAGGGAATTGGCCGATTGGGATAGGGGCGGCTAGGGTTAGAGCAAGTACAATAAGGTACAGTCAGCAGGCTGTAAGCATTAAAATATTATATTTGAGGTGAGGTGGAGGAGAGAGGAGAGGAGAGAGAAGAGAAGCGGGCTACAGATTAGTAGCCAGCTGCAGCACGTGCTCCTAGACACTTTGTGATATTGACATGTGGGCCATGTATCAATAGAATAGTACATATTTATACCTAACCATTGTACTAGTTGGTTATAAGGTTGGCTATAGATGACATGTCATCTCCTTATAGCCAACAGCCGGCTATATTATTAACCATGCTCTAAAGAGGAAGAGACAAACGAGAGGGAGAAGGCGGTAAATTTTCTTACCCAGGTCGGCGCCAAAACGATGTGAATTTGCAATTGAGGCCCACTGATCATCCATCTAAACCAGGTCTATTATGTGCTAATAAGTAACGTGTGGTTAAAAATCAGCCAACAGGGTTAAAAGCCCTGTTCACTTTTCGATCGTGCGAACCAGATCCGTTAGCGCGGTCAAAACGCAGGTCAAGACCCTGCCAACGCAGTATTGATTAAACGAGGCTTGTACCAAACCGACGCTAAAGACTAAAATAGCCTAGACGCGAGGTTGAGTTTTAGAATATAAATATATTGCATAACCCTCTCCATCAGTTCGGACTTTTGGTTGAGTTGACTAGTGCATGCAATTCAATAATCAACAGACGTATGAACCTGTTGGTCGTGTTCTCTTGCAGATAAACGACTCATAGTTCGTCCTGCTAATAGTAAGTGAAAAATGTCTGATAGAAATTCGTGTATATTGGATGCCACGTCTCAACTACCATCGACGACCGAATGATCATTGACAGTCAAAGACGCCTAACGGATTGATATATGGAGGGTGTTTAGGGTACCCTACACTGTTTACAGGAAACGAAGCAGTATATTATACTCCCTCCGTCCCAAAGGTGCTGCACCTTTTCGTTGACATTGACATTCTTTTTGGGACGGAGGGAGTAGATCGGAGCATTGATTTCTAAGGGTAGGATAGACTTAATTATGTGTGAGACTCGGGTCAAAGGTGCTGCACCTTTTCGTCCAGCCGTCCTCGTCGGGGAGACGCGTGACCAAGACAGCGCGAGCTACCTGAGGTGCACAGATCGGGGGCGATGAGTCCTCCTCCACTCCAGTGCCTCGTGGCGGGAGGTAGAAAATGAGAAGCAGGGAGAGACGGGCGGCTTAGATAGAGAGGAAGAGGTGACCGCACAACCCAGATTTCATACAAGCACACGGCGGTGATGTCTTTGAAGAATGAAGAGGCAGATGTGGCCGCCTAGATGATCCGTTATGCGCATATATCGTCCTGACTTCACCGGATGGCGGACGCCAGTATCCCGTGGAATCGATCAAGTAGACCTCTCGCACGCTGGAGGGAGCTCGCCGCGGCACACTACCTTGTGCTTCCGGATGCATGCATGCTTGGGTCATAGCCAAGGCCAATGGCAATGATTGTTAAAATATTCCATACCTTGCTCCAGTGCATCACTGCCTAAGCCCGACCACATATCATGGGGAGCTCGAGCAGCATATGGGAAAAGGAAGTTTATTGTGTCCTCACTAGCGAGCGATGTCGAGATGGCCACAATGTTTTTCAACTAGGAGGAACGTTTAGGCGTCGAAGTCGTCACTACTTTACACGGTTGGATGCCTCAAATCAGCTGACCTGCACATTTCTTCATATTATGAAGTCAAACTTGTCGAGAACGATGGCTCTTTGAGCGGGCTATGACACAGATGAAGGGGCACATCCCAAATTCCTTGGGATCAAGCGCCCTCCTTTTTTGCCATAATGGAATCGAGGGCCTTTGATGTCTTGCATGTCCTCACCACTGATCTCCTCGGCCGTGTGATCGGGGATTTTCCATCATTTTTTTTAGATAAACAGGAGCCATGCTCCCGGTTCCATTTCATAGAAATCAAACCAAACATCATAGTACGATTGTGGTCTCACGCATTCACAGAGTACCAAATTATTACAAGCATAAAAACATCTAAATGCTGAAAGTAACTGCAACATGCCACAGGCAACACTGGTGATGGTTCAGACGTCGTCCTCCCCTGATGCAGCTGCCCTCATGATCTTCAGTGATGGTCCCGCCTGCTTCGCCATGGGTGACCATCCCAGGTCCAGAGGTGAGACAGGGCTGTCCACCCCAATCTTGGTTGTTCCAGGCTTCACTGGTGAGGAGAAGCAGCCTCTCGAGTCCAAGGTTGCTTTCAGGCTATCCTTCAGCCACTCAGGATCGACAAAGGCTGCCTGATGAGGTCCTCCACCATGCTGATAAAGATCTCCACTCTCGCCTTGCAGGTTTAAGGCCATCAATCCCCTTTTGGCATTTTTAGGTCCACGTTTTGCGCCAGTGGCTCATGATCCGAGGCATACCTCACTAGTAGAGAAACTCCCCTTTAGTACCGGTTCCAGAGGGCCTTTAGTACCGATTTTGGAACCGGTACTAAAGGCTCGGTACTAAAGCCCCCCCGCCTTTGGTACCGGTTCCTTGCGAACCGGTATTAAAGGGGCCTCCACGTGGGCGTCCAGGAGTGCGCAGGCCAAAGGAGCTTTGGTACCGGTTTGTAATACGAACCGGTACCAAAGGTTAATTCAGGGTTTAGGGTTTTTAGGAGGGGTTTAGGGGTATCGGACCGTTTCATATCGCGTCGATGCTTAGGGAGGGGTTTAGGGGTATCGGACCGTTTCATATCGCGTCGATGCGCCTGCTACGCGTTTGGGTTTAGGTAGTACATGAAGATAAAAGGTGATGCATAGCAACTTGGTGCATATATTAATTAATATAACACATGTAATTGCATAAGATCGCAAATTAAGTAGTACGTATGCATTAAGATCGATCTTCATGCATATATAGTAGTGGTACTCTCCGAGGCATACTATCTATTACATGTAGCATAGTGGTACTCGATCTCCGAGTCAAACTATATGTTACATGTACATCATTCATAGTGGAACTCTCCGAATGGCGGTATGACGTCCCGAAGGAAAAATCCCGCCAATTCATCGCCAATTGCTTTGAAGCGTTCCTCGATTGAGATATTGTCCCGCTTTCTTGCCAACTGTAAAAGAATGAGATACAAATGAATATATGAGCTACTAAGCACAACTTATATATGATAACAAAATAAATTTGTGAATATTGTTTTCGTACCTCTTTATTTATTTCATTATTTGTTCTCTCGCTGACAATTTTATGGATGTTCTCGCAAACGTAGTATCCACATAGATTAGTCCCCTGTGGTTGTTGCGGGGATTTCTGTACAAGAATATAATTCAATTAAACAATAATCAAGTATGATAAAGGTGTGTGGACCTAGGTAGTACTACTTACTTTGTTCAAACGCCGTGTCAGCTTCGGTTTCCATTCATGGGACTGATCTTCCTTGATGAACGTTTCCCATACGCTGCCCGACAAAAGAAAATGCATAAAAAAGTTATCAATTAGTTGATATTAGGAAATTAACGAAAAAAACCGATATGAATTAAAATTACTTTTTGAGCATAAGAAAAGCCGTCTTGTATAGTATAGGCTCTTTGTTAAGTGAGTCAAAGACTTCAACTTTTCCTTCGTACATATCAATAACGATAAAAATAAAGTGGAACCTGCGCACGTTTAAATATGCAGTGCCATATATATAAGTCATCAGTTAAAATTTGAACATCTCGTGAGAAAAAGAGAAATGTCTTATAAGACAGTAACACTCACTTGAAGTTGTAAGGCCAAAGTATTATCTTTTTGTCACGTTGTCGCTTCAAAAACCTTAGCAAAGTCTCCGGTGTATCCCTGTTATAGATGGGATCCTCTATGGTTATTTCATGCATTGTATCCGGGTCAATGAACCCAATGTGCTTGATTTCATCCCTTTTGCATTCGAGCATCTTCGATTTGCATAATATAGCGCACAAAAGATTATAATTTGCAGACAAAGAACGAGATGAGCTAAAGACTTCTCAAATTACATAAATAAATCACTTACAGACAATAGCAACTGATGATAGATTTGTCGAGGGCCCGGAGATTGTATAACTGAAAAAGTTCGCTGAAGTCAACGCTCACAGAGTACTCTTGGAAGTAGTGCTCTTCCTTAACTCCAACCATGATACACTGGATCCCTCTCTTTGTGGCATTACTGTACCACGTATGCAAATTACGCATACTTGTTGGTAGCTTCCTGAGATTCTCGACCAAATCTTTCCCTTGAACAAATTGATATGCTACTTCATGTAAGGGGTGATCGATGGATTGTCGAGAACTTTCAACGGCCTTCTCGTCAAACACCATGAGAGGGGGGACCGATTGGACGGGTTGTTGTCCGAGCTGGTGCACTTGTTGTTTCCCTTTTTTCGCTGTGACACCCGATTGAGTGGGTTTTTTAGCCCTCATCATCTCGTCATACGACTTTTGTATAGAACGCCTATAGTCAGATGGCGGCGATGGTACAGGGTCATATAGATTCTCAACGGTACGCACAACTTTCACCGGATCTAGAGTCTTCTTAAAAGGAATCTCTGGCACTTTCTTAGCAAAAAAGGCTTTCAGCTCGGACTTACAGGTTTCCATGTTTTCCTCGATAGTTTTTTCCCAAGGTAACTTCTCAATAGGCGGCAGTGGTTTCTCCTTTCTAGGTCTCTTCCTAGGCGGTGTACCATTCCGCTTAAAGGACGCTGTCTTACGTGGAGGATCTCGAGATGGCGGACTCACGCTGGGGTCCCTCTCAGGTAGATGTGGACTTTGCTGCTCATGTGGACTGCTACCAGGAGGAGTTGATGGCCTTTGCTGCTCATGTGGACCGCTACGAAGAGGAGTCGGTGGCCTTTCCTGCTCAGGTGGACTACGAGGAGTCGGTGGCCTTTGCAAAAGGACGATGTGTTTCTTGGGCCATAGGGTGAAACCATGCTTGACATCGTCCATTGTCTTCTCATCGTCACCTCTAGGAAAATCAAGCTCCAATGTTTCATAACCCGAAACAACTTCATCCACCCCGACACGAACACAGCCAGGTGGAATGGGCATATGATGGTGCGTTGCTCCATCTTCATTTGGGTAAACATAGTCGAACGCCACATTAACGGACACGTTCCTGAATAACATATGTAGCTCGCAATCTGTCTTCTCCGTGACATAATCCACATGGTAGCTTCCTCCACATCCGTCAAGATGCGAGGAACCCACACTGCTTCTTCGCTGAGATGGGGCGGCATCGACATGAGGATCATGTATAAACAGCGGCTGATGAGGTTCCCTCTGATTTTTCTCAAGCGCCTCCACCCTATTTAACAATTCCGTTAACCTGTCTGACTCCTTCTTCTTCTTTCGCGAATGGCTTCTATAAGTGTCAGCGCACTCCGGCCACGCTTCCTTCTTGTTGAGACCTGGGCGAGCTCGAACCCGTCCAACGTGTTCAGGATTGCCCAAAGCGAGTGTCAGCTCGTCATTCTCTCTATCGGGAATGTACTCTCCCTTTCTGACCTTTTCAATTGCATCTATAAGCTTCTTCGTGACTGCTTCAATTTTGTCCTTCCATTTCCCCTGCGCAACGATCTTCCCTGTCATTGGGTCCAACCCTGCCCCATGCGCGAACAACCAGAGCCTGGACCGGTCGGTCCAGTCCCATGTCTGTGGAGTGATTCCTGCATCCATCAGTTTATCTTCAAACACTCTCCACTTCGGAATGGCAGTCTTGTAGCCACCTGACCCCAAATGATGGAAAAATTCCTTCTTTGAAGCATTTTTCTTATTTGTGACCGATCGGGACACATGAGTAGACGATTTCTTATACCTCTTAAATGCGAGCCAGTGATCTTTTATCTTCACTAGATTATCATTGAATACTGGATCTTCATGCTTATATTTCTCCCATAATTTTTTCTTCCATGTCTGGAATAGCATGGCCATCTTCTTGAGAGTTCATTCCTTGATTTTCTTCTTCTGGCCTTCCGTCATGTCTTCCGGTAGGCTGAAGCGTGTCAGTAGATTGTCGCAAAGAAAATTTTTCAACGCGTCGTTGACATAACTAGCTTCAGTCCCCGTGTTCTTCGGCTTATGCCACTCTTGAATGCTGATCGGTACATGGTCCCTAACAAGAACTCCAGCTTGATTTATAAATTTGCGGCAGTGCTCTTTCGGATGCACCGGTTCACCGTTATCATTAAATGCGACGAGGGCTAACCTACCCTCGCCCTTTAGCAATTGCGTCGGGCCTCGTTTTGTTTTAACAGACTTGCTCGATGATCCAGAAGGCTAAAAGAAAAATGATTCGTTAATAAGTGCAACACAAATAAATGAATGCATCTACTGATGAACATAGACTTGATACATAAATATACACCTCGCCGGAGTTTGTTATGGACACTTCGTTCTCTCTTCTAATCTCTTCAGACTCAAATCCCTCACCGACATCGTTCAGAAATTGTGTGAGCTCAAAGTCATCTCCATCGGGTTCCGGCCCACGGGCACTCTCAAATATCATTCTCTGCACGGCTTCTTCTTGATCCTCATTTCGGACGAAGGTGTCGTCCTCCATAGCTCAATGTCACTACAAAATTAAGAAAACAATTAATTCATTCATCATGTCATCCGGAGATGGATAACAATTGAAATGAAGAAAGCAATAACCCTAACCCTAACACTCGGCGCTCCTGGACTAGTTGAACTATTCTGAACAACTTTCGTGTTCAGAATAAATTCATCCGGAGAGTTTTACGGTATCGGGCAATTATCGGACAGACAGCCCGGAGGGGGGGAATGTCGATGTTCGTTGTGTTAGAGGGGGGTAGATGACATGTAGATAGCCTATTCGTATTCGTTGTATTTTTCTAATCAATTTGCATGTATAAAGTTTTTGAATCAGACTTACGGTTTAAAAGATATTGAATTTCAAAGTTTTATTCAATTTTTTTTTTAAATGGAATTTCTTTTATTAGTTAATTAAACATTATCCACAAGGAATATTTGACTAGGTCCTAATTAAATAGTGGGGCATACATGTCATACACTACTAATTTAAACTAATTCATCTAATCTAATTTCTTACATGTGGGAATTTCTTTTATTATTATAACAACATTATCCAGGACATTATCCAAAACAGTGCCTGACATGTGGGACCCACATGTCAGCCTCTGTTTATTTATAAAACATTTTATTTAATTTTAAATATCCCTGGACCCACATGTCATACCCTCAACAATTATCAAAAATCAATTTTATTAACAAAAAGGCAGTGGGGCCCAGGTGTCATACTAACAAGAGCTTAATTAACCATACTAAAAAGGCAGTGGCACGGGGGGGGGGGGGGCACGCCGTTGGCTGAACTCCGGCGAGGTTGGCCGTGAACTCGCCGCAGGCCTCGAGCGGCATGTTAAATGCGTGCCCCAGGCCACGGGGGCGAGCTCGCCGACGGCCTCGAGCTACGGCTCTAATGGCGACGAGGGATACGGGGTACGGGGAGTGCAACGGAGAGGTGGAGAAGGTGGCCCTGCTCACCAGGAACACGTAGAGGAGGGCAACGGGCTCGGGGAAGGTTTGTAGTCACCGGAATCGACGAAGAAGACGGCGGCGATGCAGAGGGGAAACGGCGGTCTTCGTGTGCAGCAGTGTGTGAGAAGATGTGAGAAGTGGCTCGCGCGGGGTCGATTTGGGGAAGGAAAGGACCTTTGGTACCGGTTCCAACCCCAAACCGGTACCAAAGGTCTTTGGTACCGGTTGTAGGAGCGAACCGGTACCAAAGGTCCAGCCTGTTTCCTTTCTATTTATTTCTCTTTTCTATTTCTTTTTTTTCTATTTCTGTTTCCTTTCTATTTCTTTTTTTTATGTTTCTTTCTCTTTTCTATTTATTTTTCTTTTATTTTCTGTTTCTTTCTCTTTTTCTTTTCTATTTCTATTTATTTCTCTTCCTCGAATTAAAGTACATAGCTCAACTGAAAATTAAGATACACATGGCTAGATTCGAATGTTGGAGTCGCCGATGTCGCGGTGATTTCCATATCTTACATACAGTAACATCATTACACAAAAGTGATTTCCATATTGAGATACACAAGTTATGATCCCTATCTAGCTAGTCTTTTGAGTTTTCTTCGTGTGTTTCCCTTTCTTCTGATTGCGACGCAACCATGGACAATCTTCATTATTTAAGATGATGCTTGGGTCAGTTTTTACCTTGAAGGGTGGAATATCATCAAACTTATTGTAATCTTCTGACATGTCTGTCTTGTCCTCTACTCCCACGATGTTTCTTTTTCCTGAAAGAACTATGTGGCGCTTTGGCTCATCGTATGATGTGTACTCTTGCCTTTCTTTTCTTTTTTTCGGTTTGGTAGACATGTCCTTCACATAAAAACCCTGAGCCACTTCACTGGCTAGGACCAAGATACATGAACAATTTATGTTGCGGAAGATGCAAAGTACTGCACAATATAAGAATTCTTGTGTACAGAACAAATCGCAGTTGCCAAAATGATAATTTGACAGTCGACGTCATGGATAAACTCACCTCCGGGCGGCAAAGAGAGATTGCATAGTTGGTTGATGGACTGCGACGAGTGTATTTGATGATAAACTTTCCTCGTGGTCCGTCCTGTGTCTTATGGGGGGAAGATGAGCCAAGGGTGACCGGTAATGATCAATAACAAAACATACTTAAATAACAAAGAGTATTTGAGGGGCTCTCAATTGTGTTTGGCAACTAAATATCTGTATGATATTAGGAGATTCTTTACATATCTTTTACCCAATGTTTAGTATGTTATCACGCTATTATATCAATCTAATTATTTTTAGGATTATTTATGTTTATTTCCATGTATAGTATACATCTCTTTTAATAGTAGAGATTGTCGGGCAACCAAATATATTCATGATAATTGGTGATTCTCTTCCATATCTTATGCCTAATGTTTAGTATGTAATCAGGATAAGAATTGCGAGGATTATTTGGGTTTGTTTTCATGTATAGGTAATTTCTTCTGATGTCCAGAGTCTCTCTATTGTACTAATCAAACAAATTCTGCGAGTCAATAATGTGTGCCAAACACAATTGATAATATTGTTCAAGGAAAATCGATTCAAAGGATAATATCGTTCAAAAAATTTAATTAAGTTGTATCAATTTAATAGCAATTAATTAAATGTTAAAATATTTTTTATACCGAAAAGACCCATCGGGCCTTCTCATGATACACGGGGCATCAGTGTATCATATTCGGATTTGAACCATCTAATCTGATCCAACGGACGATCCATATTCACTTGATGCACCGTAAAGAGACTCATTTTCAATGGGTTCATGATTCATATTATTACAGAATGAAGATTAATGGAGACTTACATGCTATCTGAAATTTAATTTTAACTTTACCCATGATTCCAAGTGATTCCAATATGCAACATCCTACCTTCAAGTGCTAAAATCTTAGGCAGATACCTACAATATTAAAGGGGTAAACTAAAATGAAGATGTGTGTAGAATACATAGATATGCATGGCACGAAAGAATAAACATAAAACTTGAGGGGTTACTAATTATATGGAGGAAGAAGTTTAGAGCAAAAAGTGTATCCCTGTTACCACTTAATTATAATAGAGTAACATGGACCATAGCCTAACAACAACCTAAAATTTTGAAATACAATTTTGTACACCAAAAACTAGGTAGATGGGTAGCATATGAGTAGTTGTCACATAATTTCTATTCTGACAGTGGTGTAATTGATTAAAGACTAATTTTGAAGTGGATTACTGAAACCTTTGTATGTGAATAGTTGTCACACCATCACTATTAAGCTGATCAGGTTGTTGTGCAGGGCACATGAGCTGACTAATAATCAACTGGACAGTAAGATGCAACAACGGGACATGTTGGCATTGGGATTGGACCACAACCAGATCCACGAGTTATCAATTGGCGGTTAGGGCATTGAGAGTACCTCGCGTGCAGCAGCCAAAAAATCTATATTGAGCCAAATTATTTAAATGCAACATGAAACATTACTCGGGCTTATTCAAATGAAACACTAAGTACCGCCCAGCCTCAAATTTTTGATAAAGCAGAAATCTAACTCACCCAAGCTGAAACCTAGCTCGTCTAGTGCCAGAACATCTGGAGAAGCTATTCAAATGTGAGAATCAGTTTACCACCGAGCAATCAAAAAATTCAAGTGTTTGTTTACCAAAAGTTTTCCTAGAAGGTTTGTGATTCATAGCTAAAGCTCCATATATATGCATCACAGAGAGTTGCCAGGCAAACACCAAGAGCAAGTCAGGGTAATTAAATCTGTCATAGATGTACTCAGTGTTGCAATACTGTATATGTAGTAATAGAAACAAACTACCTAAGAACTTTCAACATACGTGAGCTTTCAGAGTTATAATATGTCTTATAATAGCTTCAGATCTATACTGATAGATGTATAAAAAGCATGAACTTTAGATGTATAAAAAGTACATATACCTGAATCTCTAAATCGGAGAATTGAATTGAGCATCAATCTGTAAATCCAGCTAGGTATAAAGGTGTCAACCACTCAACTGTATAGTGAAGTAAACAAAGTTAGCAGTACAACATAATTTTGTACTTTATATTCACTTGTTTGGGACATTGTTATGTTCAGGCTAACAAAAGAAAATAATAAGCCTATTTTCTGAATATCAACACTTGAACATCTTACTGTCCAGTGTATGATAAGCCATCCAACCAATTATAGTAGCGCCATGTAAATCGACAGTGGCCCCAAAATTCTGTTTTTGCAGCTCCTTCCTAATCTGGCATTTCATGTTTGTACCACTAAGATAATCCACATCGAACAATTGCTAAGAAAACAAGGATAAGCTACGAGATAAGAGTTGGGTGTGATTGGAAAAATTCGATAGGTGAGACTGATTGCAGTACCCTCATTTTCGGTGGCGGTAGAACATCTCCATTGTTCGACTTTTCTACCCAAATTTAGCTCATTGATTAATGATTTTGCCAGCATCCGAACTTTAGATTCTTTCCAGCAGAAGCACGAACATTAAACACACGTCGATGGATGTCCTGTCGAGATTGTAGAGACACTCATCTCCTTATTCCACCGTAGGCTCAGCCTCAAGGTGACCGAGCGGGTAATTGATCTTGGATGGTTCAGAGCACGGGTATTAGCTGAAACAAAAGGTAAAGTGTAGTTATAATCGATTGTAGAGACACTCATCTCAGTATTTTTTCACACTTGCTGAAACAAAAACGTGAAGAGAAGTTATAACTCAATTTTAGATAGTTCAGAGCAGGGATATTATAGCATAATAACAGAATACATTGACATATGTATGAAAGAACCATGCTATACTTACCAAACAAATTCTGCATCATTCACTCTAAGAGATCCGCGTCCTTTGAAGAATTGGTCTTGCAAGACGCTGGAAGATACAAGCATAATTAGAAACTCGTAGATGCACATGGCATTGAAGGAATATTCAGTTGGCTCTAATCTGTAAGGCAATCCTGAACGCCCATCAACCTGCAGGAAGCACCGCCGTCTATGCCACCAACACCACCAATGGAAACCTCGATCTTCAGTGACCGAGGACGAAAAGAATTTGAGGTGTGGCGGACTAATGACAAAAATATACCGGTGTCTACATACACATGATTAAATAAATCAGATCGTCACCCCGCGTGCTGCTCCTGCCTGCTGGCTGCCGCTCATGTGTTCGTCGTCGTCAGTTCGCTTTGACCCGTCTACTGAATCGTGAGAGAACAAACGAAGGAGCTGGCTTTGGATCGAACGTCATGGACTGGATGATAAGATCAGTGTTCTTATTTTGGAGAAACGGCATGATTGATGGCTGAGTGTGGTTCAACCGTGATTTGCATATGGCTCAAAATAAATGTGTGATCAACATACAGCCTAGTAAGGCATGGATAGGAGGATCGGAGTTGAGGAACACCGTGGTTTTTCTTTTTGCTGGAGCTTTATAGCAATCGATCTGACTTGTATGCGTATGGATACAATATATCGCCGGAACTCAAGGTAGGGCTAGCGCCCAACTTCGCCCTAGCAGGAGCGCCGCCCCTATCGATCTTGGCGCTGATGGAGGAGGGAACGGAGGTCTCCTCCTCGGCCTGGTGGCGTTCGGCGGTGCTAGAGTGGCGGTGCTTCCCGACGGCGACCACCGCTTCCACGTCCATGTCGAGCAGTGGGTGGACGAGGGGGGCGACGGCTGCTACCGAACCCAAGGAGGCGACCAAGGGGAAAGGAGGGGGCGGGGGAGGCGAAAGAGGACGGAGCAGCAGGAGGAGGGCCGAGAAGATCCTGTGCGGCGGCGGCGCAAGAAATTGGGGGAGAGGAGCGGCTTGCGCGAGGCGACGATAGGAGAGCGGCTTGCTCGCTCGGCCTGTTTTTTTTTCAGAAATAAAATCTCTAAGCGTACGGGAAAGAAAAACCTACCGATCGAAGGGAGGGGGGAGTTCAATTGTACGAACGAACCATCACCAACCGCAGACTCCCCCTTTAGGAGTAGAGATCATATCGAACATATACCTTACATCTATTGTATTTTAGATTTTCATTAGATTAGATTTGATTTGATTTGGGTATGTGTAAGTGAATGCAATGAAAGTTTTTATTTAGTTGGATTCGTTTTTAAGTATGAATATGATTTGATATTTTTAATAATTAATAATAAAGATTATTGCCTATGATTTGTTTCTTAATCATGGTCATGGCAGCGTGATGCAAAACTTTTTTTCTACACGAACAATGCATTTAAAAGAAAAAAACAGGGATTACGACGTACGTATTTCCTCCATAAACTAATATAAAAGACACATGCATACGTATGATACATGCACACAACTTGTGCTGAAAACAAAGTTGTCGCTGCATGGCATATTCAGACTCGTGAACTGAACTGAACTTGCGGAGCTACAGGCGTTGAAGTGATAGCCAGGGAGTGGTTCGTATATGTATGTATGTATGTTGGGCGAAGCTGAAAAGAACTTGTCGCTGCATGCATACTCACATCACATGACATGTCTTTTTTTTTTCTGAAGCTGCTAGAGTATGCATGTTAGCTCGCGAAGCGGTGTGTGTGTGTGTGGCTTTCAGAGCCACCTGACTGTATTTTTAACTATCTCGTTGCGGCAGAAATGCCAGAATCTGCTGTGAGCTAATAAATAAAGTTTGATGTTTACACCTAAATAAAAAAAAGGACCCAAGATCTTGTTTTTTTGCGTTGGGTGATGTGATTACGATTGGACAGACGAGGTGCCAGTACAGTAGTGTTCCTGTTTGGTCGCAACTCATTGGAATAACGCATTCATAACTATTACAAGTAAGGAACGGCTAATTCTGTCATCAACGGGGATGTAGCTCAAATGGTAGAGCGCCCGCTTTGCATGCGGGAGGCACGGGGTTCGATCCCCCGCATCTCCATTTTTTCAAACTAACTTAATTGTTCATTTTACTATTATCATTTTTGAGCTAATTTTACTACGTAGTATTAATCTTGTGACAGTGATTATTCTCTTATTTGTCTTTTCATTAGATTTGCGTAATTTTTTCTTCTCTTAACATCATCATTATTTAATAAAAAAGGATAGTTCGTCCATACAATACCGAAAGCGCGGCATGCCAATTACTCACGCAAAATAATAATCACTGTCGAGAACACAAGACCCAATTTCTGGATGATCAATCTCCAAAGCCTTAGAATGAAACAACATTTGTAGAAGAGGTGAGCACCACTCTCCTGGTCCTGCTTGCAAAAGCTGGCAAAGAACAAAGTTCGCCCACCCGCGCTTCTCCAGGCAGTCGAAATCCGATTCTGCAGCGCAAAACCAAGCAAAGAATTTCACCTGGGGGTGGGTGGGTGGGGGGGGAGGGAGCAAGCCTTCCAAACCATGAAGTTCAAGTGGAAGGAGGTCGATCAAGTCAAGGAATTGTGCTACATCACGATGAAACCTATATCTGAAGTTGATTATGTTACAAATAAAATGAAGCACTGCCTACATGTGTTACCATAATAAATTCTATTTTTATCTGTTTAATTGGACATTTGAGTGGCGGCGTGGTGTATGCATGTTTGTTCTATTTAGGTTCGCCCGGGACTGCAGGCTCGAACCCCATTGGCACCATTTTGGATGTTCCCTCCCTGAACGACCTCAACATTGGATGGCTATCGGTGGCACCCTCCATCGAAAGATCTAGGATCATGAATGCTCATGTTTTCCACGATGAGACTCAATTGGGTACTATAACGATCAATGGGATAGGCACCTTGCCGGCATGTTAGGTGTCCATAGGAAGTATACGCGGGCACAACTTAAACATCACCCCCGACTCCTAACTCGGTGAAACAAGGGCTACGAAGATTCTCGAAACCAAAGCGTTAGGCTATAGGAAGAGAACTTGGGAAGATACTCGAGGTCGGATTCATCCGAGAGGTATGGAGGCTAGTAAGAGACATGTAAGAACGGATGATCCAAACATACATGCAGTGAGTGTTGTGAAAGTTCATATTTTTCGTGCAACTTTGAAGAATTTGACTTGAGATATTTTTAATATGCAGAGTAAGTAAGGAGGAGTATTGTGAAAGTGAACGGAGATATGGCAACGGTGAAGGAAGAAGAGGCGGGGTCATGGTCGAGTCGACGGTGGGGACTATAGGTATAGAGTAGAGAGACACCGACGAGGGAGACGATGATGGACGGACCGTCAACCGGGCCACGACAAGGACCTGCTCGCCGCCGACCGTTCCTCACCGTCCGTCCGTCCACCGCTCGTCGTCGTCGACAACAAAAAGCATCCACGGTAGGGCCGCGCAAGTAACACGAGGAGCCGGGATCTGTCGTCAGCCAACAAAAAAGACAAACGCCAGCGCACACCCACCGATGGAGCCAGACAGATGGCCACCCCGCAACACGCAAGCAACCCACCTCCGCCTCCATTATCCCCAGAGCCCAGATCCATCCGCCCTCCCTCCCCCCCGATCTCACCTCACCTCACCCCACTCCGCCGCCCGCCACGGTCACCCGCACCCCGCACCCCGCACGCAACTAGTCTCTCCCGGCAGCCGCGCCCGAGATGAGCTGGTGGTGGGCGGGCGCGGTGGGCGCCGTCAAGAAGCGCCAGGACGAGCGGGCGGCCTCCGCGCAGCCCGCCTTCCAGAGCGTGGCCCTCATCCTCGGCTCCACGGGGATCGTCGGCACGTCCCTCCTCGACATCCTCCCGCGGGACGACACCCCGGGCGGGCCATGGAAGGTCTACGCCGTCTCCCGCCGCGAGCCCCCGGACTGGTCCACCCCGCCGCCCTCCCCCGCCGTCACCCACCTCCAGCTCGACCTCGCCGACCCGGACGCCGTCTCCGGCGCCCTCGCCCCCCTCACCGACGTCACCCACGTCTTCTACGCCGCCTGGTCAAGCCACCCCACCGAGGCCCAGAACCGGGAGGTCAACGCCGCCATGCTCCGCAACGTCCTCTCCGTCGTCGTCCCCAACGCCCCCTCCCTCGCCCACGTCTGCCTCCAGACCGGCCGCAAGCACTACGTCGGCCCCTTCGAAGCCATCGGCACCATCCCAGGCGTCCCCGACCCGCCCTACACCGAGGACATGCCCCGCCTCGACCACCCCAACTTCTACTACGACCAGGAGGACGTCCTCTTCGACCACGTCTCCCGCCGCCCCGACGCCGATGCCCCCGCCGTCACCTGGTCCGTGCACCGCCCCACCACCATCTTCGGCTTCTCCCCGCGCAGCGCCATGAACGTGCTCAGCAGCATCTGCGTCTACGCCGCCATCTGCCGCAAGGAGGGCGCCACCATGCGCTGGCCTGGCTGCAAGGTAGCGTGGGAGGGCTTCTCCGACGCCTCCGACGCCGACCTCATAGCCGAGCACGAGATCTGGGCCGCCGTCGACCCCTTCGCCAAGAATGAGGCTTTCAATTGCAGCAATGGGGATGTGTTCAAGTGGAAGCACCTCTGGCCGATTCTGGCCGAACGCTTCGGGGTGGAGTGGGCAGGGTACGAGGGCGAGGACAGCCGGTTCGTGCTCGCCGACGCCATGGCCGGCAAGGAGGCCGTGTGGGCCGAGATCATCCAAGAGAACGAGCTTATCACGACTGAGCTCGACGAGATCGCCAACTGGTGGTTCGTCGATGCCATGTTCAATATGGAGATTGAGCATTTGGACACCATGAACAAGAGCAAGGAGCATGGCTTCCTCGGCTTCCGTAACACCGTCAACTCCTTCAATGCCTGGATCGATAAGATGAAGGCCTCCAAGGTGGTTCCATGATGCTTTTTCTGTCTAGCTAGTATCTATTGTTGTTTACATCATGCTGCCATATCCCAATTTCATATGCCCTCATCTATCAGTTTACTTCTGAAATTAGTCACATCCCGTCATTTGTGCCAAATGTTGTAAAATCTAGAATAAGCCAGGACCAAATAAAGCTCCCAACTTGTGAATGGATTATTCGTGCTCATCATGTGTTCATTGCGAATTGTGAGCGTTAAATCATTATTCATTCTCATCCTGTGTCCATTGCCGAATATGAGCGTTTATTTCCGTTCCATCTGTTGTTCACTCTTATAAAAGGCAGAAAGTAGTAGTGCTTTTGTCTTCAGAACTGAGATAGTTTCCTTCACTGAGAAGGAACAAAAGGCCACCATTTGTTGTTCTCATCTTTGTTGATGCAATTGGAAATAAACATTTTTCTTTTTGGAAAAAAATTGGAGATAAACATGATTACATATAACAATGCCCGGCCATGTGATTTCTTTATGCCCGGCCATGTGATTTACACCTCTGCTCTGCTCTGTCATTGTATTAGCATTGTTAAATCTTAGAAAAGTACATGATCTCTTGATTTCTTTATGCCCGGCCATGTGATTTACACCTCTGCTCTTCATGAGATCACTTGATATTGCCATGACCTCGATTGTGACCAGCACAGACATATCATCCAAAGATGTAGTTGTGGTTGTCATTAGCTGCATCTAATTTCTGGATCCAGCTTCAGTAACTTAAGTCACTGTGACTTGAGTCACTGACATGTGGGTCCAATAGGTGGCTGGCCCACCTGTCACACACCCTAAGTCACGGTGATTTAAGTCACCGAAGCTGCGTCCCTAATTTCTACCATTACCTTCATTCGCCATGCTATTGAAATCCAAATAAAAATGGTATGCATATAGTCAACAATCCCCAAAAGCAAATGCTAAGGAATCGGCACTCGCTCATGCTATGCCTTAGTTCCTAAATAATGCGTGTCTCTTTGGTTTCCTCTAATCTCCCAACACTTTCTTGCATTCTGTTTTTTACATATGACAATTTCTTGGCAGCACAATGTACAATACACATATAGTGGTTTAAGAACAGCTGGGCAATTTATAATGTTTGTTAGGTCACACAGACCAAATGCGATTGTTAGATTCATGCATTTTGTGTCGGTGGTTGTGTCATCATAGAAAACTGTGTATGCCATGTAAATTGTCATGTTGATGGAGCACACACTTGTTATTCACAATTAAAATTAAAACGGTTAATGTGAAGATGATGTATTGTCAAATGTCGATAAGATGAAGGATTCAAAGGTTATTCAGTCATGCTTTTATTGATTATTTGTCTATTGTTGGTTACACCATTTCCTTTCTCATTTATGAATTTGTGTCTTTCGGAAGGTCACATGTTGTAATCTAGAATAAACTTCCCCCTTGGATCCATATTACTTGTTTTTAAATGGATGTATCTATCGATAAAATACTTTTGAATATATCCATTTGAAAACAATTAATATGGATCGAAGGGTCAGCACATTTGGACATTATTTGTTCATTCCTGTAAGGCAGAAGTAGCACCTGTGTTTGGTATTGCTGATCTGTTGTTGTCTGTAAAGTGTTATGATTCAGTCTTCAAAACTGAGATAGTTTCCTTCACTGAGTGAGAAGGAACAAAGGACAACCATTTGTTTCCCAGCTTATTAGTGGAAATGAAGGCAAACGTGATAGCAGATAACCATGGAAGCATGTCACTTTCAACCAAATATTTCTAGGGAGTCGATCACCAGAAGCAACAAGCACTGCTATCTATCGTAGCACAATTTTAGACGACCTGTTTAACTTGCAATGTCCCATCGTCGTGCAGCTTTTGAAACTTTACATCTGCTTCGGTACACTCCCTTGAACACAAAAAAGATTGAGATTAATCTATACCTTTTTCATAAAAAAGGGTAGGATAGTCTTATTTTAGAAAAAGTTATCACCTGCCTGTCCGCGATGGTATGCGTGTAGACAGATTTCCTCGTCGAAGACGAAGACACTGCTCCTCGTCGGCTTCCCCTCGATGTCGCGCAAGTTCAGAAGCCGGCCATCCATCCATCCCTCGCGCTGGTTCCACAGACTCCAATGGCGTGGTCGATGCCCAGCAGCTCGCCGCTTGCCTGCTGTGATTCCCGACGGCACCATGTCCATCCTGCTTGCGCGTTGCCGGCCCCCATGCATTGCCTGTGTTTGGCATTGTTGTTCTGTCGCTTTTGTCTTCAGAACTGAGATAATTTCCTTCACTGGAGAAGGAACAAGAGGCAACCATTGTTTTTTCCCTCATCTCTGTTGATTTATTGTGCGAATGGAGGCAAACATGATGCCGGCTAACAATGGGAATGTGTCCTTTTCTTGCAATTATTCCCAGCAAGTTAATCTCCACAAGCAACAGAAACTGCAAGATAGCGCAGTTTTAAACGGTCGGTTTAACAAACAGTCCAACCTCTCACTTTCTGTAATGCGAGAAAAATTACATGTTTGTGCTTGGTACAAAAAGCGGAACACACTAGTGCTCTGTCATTGAACTAGCATTATTAAACCTAAGGAAAGTATCTTGATTTATCTATGCCCGGCCATCTGGTTTACACCTCTGCTGTTTGGGAGATTGCTTTCACTGCCAAGACCTTGATTGTGAGCAGCAGTCTACCCATGTATTGTTGAAGGATGCAATCATGGTGGCAATTCATCACAGCTAATTGCTACCACGGGCCTCTTGCCGTATGGTTGAACATAAAATAAAATCTATATACATATAGTCAGCAATCCGCAAAAACAAACCCCAAGCATATGCATTCACACATGGTATGACTTCATCCCTATATAATACGAATCTCTTTGATTTCCTCCAATCTCCCAACACTTTCTTGCATTCTGTATTTTTACATATGACAGCACAGTGTACAGTACCACATATAATTGTTTCAGAACAGCCGGGCAATTTATAATGGTTGTTAGGTCACACAGAACAAATGCGATTGTTTGATTCATGAACTTTGTGTGGGGTTGTGTCGTCACACAAAAACTGTGTATGTCAATAGGTTGTTCTAACCAAAACGCCATCAAGTAAACTGTCATGTTGATGGAGCACATTTTTTTCACAGTTAAACATAAAAAACTGTTAACAAGAAGATGAGGTATTGTCAAATGATAGGATGGAGGTTTCAAAGGTTGTTCCGTAATGCTTTTATTCATTATTTATATCTACTGCTGGCTACACCTTTTCCTTTCTCATTTATGAATCTGTGTGTTTCGGAAGGTCACATGTCGTAATCTGAATCATATTTTTGGATTTCCATATGTTTCCGTACATGCTGTAATCTAGAATAAACAGTACAAAATAAACTAGCACGGTTGGTCATTATTTTGCATCCATCTGTTGTCCATTCTTGTAAGGCAGGAAGTAGGACCTAGTACTTGAGTGTTGGTACTGATGATCTGTTGTTGTTGTCCCTAAAGTGTTTTGTTTCAGTCTTGAGAACTGACATAGTTTTCCTTCACTGAGTGAGAAGGAACAAAAGGCAACCATTTGTTTCCCCAACTTATTAGTGGAAACGAAGGCAAAAGTGATAGCAGATAACCATGGAAACACGTCACTTTCAGCCAAATATTTCCAGGGACGATCACCACAAGCAACAAACACTGCTATGGTAGCACAATTTTAGACGACCAGTTTAACTTGCAACGTCCTGTCTTTGTGCAATTTTTAAATTGAAATTAACGATCTAGAGGTACGCGCACGCTCTATACACTACGAAGGAGGAAGTAATGTTCCATACTCCCATGGAGAAACCATGTAAACATTTTTAATCCATCTTCTCTTACAAGGAAAAACTTTGATACTCCGGCACATCATTTGATTTGTTCTTTGTTCACAACGTTCTGGGAGGTAAATTAATTAAAATATCTAAGCTCTAGCTGTAAGCCAGCATGTCTGACTGATTGCTCTAAATGATTGCTGATGTTGTCATGTTTGTCAATTATGAGTTGTTGGGGCTATTTTAATCCGATTTGGGATCGTGCTCTTGCTCTGCTAGTTGCACCTATCATGTAATAAAACAGAGTGCTCTGCTCACGAGTTCCCCTGTCCAGTCCAGTACATCTCCTCTGTTTTCGCTCATGCCACTGGGTCGTGACAGAGGAGGAGGAACTCACGGACAATGTCTGCCTCTATAGTCTATTGTCATCTGCTTCCTCCGCTGCTCGGGAGAATATCGGATGCATGCATCAGTGCTTCGGGTGCAGCAGTATGTGCATCGGATTTCCGTAGCTTGTTTTAAGGTGTATGGAAAATTCTACGTATAAAGAATAGAAAAAATTCACACGATATTAATTTTGTTGTCACATGATTTGAGATAAAAATTTAAAAGATAGCTTAGAATACAAAAATTTCAAATTAGACAATGAGTAGTACATAAAATGATTTGGGATTTAGATTTGGCCCATTATCTCATTAATGTTAAATTTATCATTCTTGTATCTCGCGCAAGATTTTGTATTTTCTTATGAAATTTTATAAGAATATACATTGATGTTGTGTAAATGTGCTAGATTTTTTTTCAAATACTTTGAAATATGCAATGATATCCATTGCACCGGATACTTTCCCTTCGCCGCCCAATTGGAGAAAAATGCAAGCCTGGGTGGCAGAGCTTGCGCCGGAATTTTTGGGGCTAATGGGCTGGGAGGGCTACATAATTTGGTTTACCTTTTTTATGGATTTTTTATAGACTTTAGAAGATATAAACTACAATTTTTTTTTTCAAATATTTACAACATTTTCATGGTTGGATGGCGGCATCGAAGATCCAACCGACACACAGGAGTGGCGGAGCACGTGGTTGGGCCGCAGGGAGGGGCGCCAAAGATGATCTAACCAACACGCATGGCAGGTAGAGCAGGCGATTGGGCCGCAGGGAGGTGCACTAGTTGCCGGAGTGCCGCGGCGCCAGAGTTTCAACCCATGCGCCGGGGTGGCGGTCGGGCTGTGTGGAGGTGTGTTGATGGCTGATGCAGCTACGGCGGAGAACAGGCGAGCACCAGCTGCATGCTTGGGCGGCAACAATGGCGACGATGCAATTGGATTTGACGGTGGCTCGGTTATGTGATGTTTACAGGGTGGTTGCATCTCCCCCTGTGTATTGAATGAGTTGAGGTATTTTTCTATCATCACCAGAAAGTTCTTGGAAAATGTACATGTCTTTTTGGCCCAACTCACCCTATACCTATTTTTCTGAATTGAGCCAGAAATTATTTTGGGAAAGAAGATCTGCTGAAGATGCTCTTAGTTCTCGACTTCTTAATTCACAGTATGGAACAATACATATATATGAGAATTTTATTCGAAAACAACGAATGTACGGGAATAATTGAGATTGTTTATTCTTCTTGGAAGCTTGACACTTATCTATCTTCTTTGATAATTCAACCTATATAAGCATGCCAAAAATAAATAAATAAACTAACACACAGTGAATGAATATAGCGTTGTCTCCTGTGAGAACGTGTTTTCGTACGGCTTGAATACGACTGGTTGTTGTGATCTACTTTTTTTTCTACTTGGTGAAAGAGAGGGAACTGGCTCCTCTACCGTGCCGGTGTGCACGGCAGGCTGCCGTGCCTCTCCGAAATCACTAGTTTAAGAGTACTCGTTGCAACGAGTACCGTGTTTCCTCCGCGCGCGACACTTGGCGCTTCGCGCGCGCGCGCCAAGTGGCGCGTTCTGGTGTTTTTTACGTTTTTCTCGTTTTTTAGAGGCACGAGTGCCTCAAAAAAGGAGTCACGAGCGCCTCAAAAAAGAGGCACGTGTGCCTCAAAAAAGGACGCACGAGTGCCTCAAAAAAGAGTCACGAGCGGCTTTTCACGTTTTTTTGTTTTTCCTGTTTTTAAAGGCACGAGTGCCTCTAAAAAGGAGGCACAAGTGCCTCAAAAAGACACGATAATGCCTTTTCACGTTTTTTTGTTTTTCCTGTTTTTTGAGGCACGAGTGCCTCAAAAAAGGAGGCACGAGTGCCTTTTTCGAAGGCACGAGGCACGACTAATTAGTTTTTCGAAGAAAAAAAATTAATTTTTTTTCACCAAAACGTATAGAAAAAACGTGCGAAAACCGGAAAAGTCGAAAAAACCACCGAAAAAACCAATTTTAAACATCAAAAACGCGTAAAAAAAATTAAAAAAAAGAAATCCTGATGAATCGTTGTGAGCGTGACACGTGACGCTGTTCGCTGAAGCGGGCTGCGAACGAGTACTCCCTAATTAGTTGCTCCCGTGCCTCTCTTCGGACGTGCACGGAACCACATGGGCCAGTAAATTACCAAAGCGTCAATTTTTCCAGCCCAGCCGTCACGTACATCCATCATATGATATCCCAGAACTAATTAACAAAAACAAAACTGCCCACTATAACTAATACATGACCAACACTCTGAAACAAAAATAAACTCAAATAAGAATAATAGTTTTACTAAATGTTAGTCATGTTTTAACATGGAGCAGATTTTATACTTTTCCTATTTTGTACTCTCTTCGTTCCTTGATATAAGGTGGATAGTTTTTTTAAAGTCAACCTTTTAAAATTTTGATTAAATTTATAGTAAAAATTATCAACATCTATGATATTTAATAAATACAATATGAAAATGTATTTTAGGATGTGCTTGCCCGTTGCGCCCGATAGCATGTGGTTGCCCGTCGCGCCCGCCTGCCTGTGCCCGCTCGTCGCGCCCGAGCCTGCCTATGCCCGCCCGTCGCATCCGGCCGCCTATGCCCGTCTTCCTGTGTCAGGTTGCCGCCCTCGCTCGCTTGTGCTGTCACCGGCTTCTAGCAACGCCTTCTCGTCGCCAGCGCCCGCATGCCTGCGTCAGGTTGCAGTGCTCGCCCGCTTGTGCTGTCACCGGTCGCCTGCGCCCACTCGCCACGCTCCGCCTGTAGCATCAATTTATAACTAGATGATACCCCGCGCATTGCTGCGGAAATTGTTAAGAAATAATTTGTTGTTTTAAAACATGAAAAAATGTTTTAAACATATTATAATTTGATTATAAATTCTATTTAAAAGAAATGTTGCTTCGAGTAAAAATAAATAAAAATGACGAAAAATCAAAAAATAAATTGGTACAAAATCCACTATGGAATTAGTTTAACTATGACTAATAGTTAAATTGGTACAAAATTTAACTATGTACAAAGTCCAAAAATAAATTTTAAACAAAATCCACTAGGTTCAAAATATGACTAATGTTTAACAAAACTGATTTCCTTGTATGAGTTTATTTTTATTTTACAGTGTTTGTCGTATATAGTTAATTAGTTTAGAAATTTGATGCACGTAACGGGCCGGAAATATTATCCCTTTAGTAAATTTCTGACAGTAGCAGTGGGTCCGCCAGCGTCTGAAGGAGGCACGGCAGTCTACCGTGCTCAGCGGCACGGTAGAGGAGCCGCTTCCGAAAGAGAGCACCGAGGAGAAGTGGAAAGCACTCCCATCATCCTCTTTTCTGTTTTAGAGTGGCTTGTGGACTGTATTACGTGATATTTTTGGATGACTAATAAAACTCTTTTTCCCTATGAAGAAAAAGGAAATCAAAATCATGTGGATGCTACCTTTCTGGACATGACCTCCCATTGCACGGTACCAGCATTTTAGCCCCAAATTTGAAAGGTAACATGATAACATTAGCATGTTAAATAGTTAAAATTCCTATATGCACTAGTAACTCATTGTGTTATACTCTACTAGCAATATAGACTAGAGCTTTCTTTAGGAGATTGCTTGATACTATCATCAGTATCGCGAAGATGCTTGATAATCAGATAGAAAAACGTGTTTCCATTGGAACGGAAGGCATCACATGTCCCAAACCGATGCATTTTGCCTCATCAATCCGCAAAAACAAATGGGCAATACCATTCCGTTTGGTTCACACACGGATTGTATCAAGAACTATATACAGAAGAATAGGTAAAAAGGCTCGAGATCACTTATTCCTATACCCCGTGTAGGGAAAATCATTTTCATTTATCATCTCATGAAAACCTTTTTTGTTCCGCTTAATCCTATCAATTATTTTAATGATAGGTTCTATAGAAACCTGACGATCTGATTTTGTCAAATATCTAATGAAAAGTTATAACTTTCGTCAATAATCATCCCACTCACATGCAGTGCCTTGAATTTCTAAATCGTAGACGCCTCATTGGTTTCTTCCATTATCTTACTAGCTACGTTGTCACTGTTTTTTCCATATGAAAACTTCTTGGTCCATCATGTGCTACTACGACATAAATATGTAGGAGACCAGGAGTACTGATTTTGGAACAGTTGGGCAATTTATAATAGTTAGGTCACACAAAACAAGTCCGATTGTCACATTCATGCTATCCCTGTGTCTATTTCACAAAAAATATGTGTTATATTCATGCATTTCCTGCCCATGTGTAGGTTTCACCCAAAAAAAACTCCAATCTATCAACAAGATAAAAATAATGCTTCAGTGAAACACCATCAAGTAAACTATTTTGTCGATGTTGTATATTCAGTTTTTAAAAAAATGTTGAACATCAACAATGTCTTTGATTATTTGCTATCATCAAGTCATCCAAATAAAGAAGGGATGTGATCATTTTCTACCATCAAGTCATCGATGGTTGCAACATAAAGAAGGGGTAATTTCTAATTATTTTATTGCACAAATATCAAAGACAAAATGGGTTAACGCAACTGATAGCATATGCAAGAAAATACATTTTTTACTTATAAATTACTCCCTCCGTTCCAAATTAGTTGACTTGGCTTTAGTTCAAGTTTAGTTCAAACTTGAACTAAAGCTAAGTCAACTAATTTAGAACGGAGGGAGTAGTAAATAGAAAATTTCATAAAACCAAATGGTAAATTCAAGAAAAATGAAAGAAAGACACAAATGAAAGTAAAGTAGAAAAATCGGGTATAAAATATTCCAAGTCGAGCACTTAGCTGCCAATAGTATGCCAGTAGTGGGCTAGGGAATATGTTATTTGGCGCTCGGTCTTCTGTTTCTTTTAATGGGATGCCCATGAACCATTGAGACGTTTCTTTTCTATATCTTTCATTTATCGATTTTAACTTGATATTTTCGTTTCTTTAACTTTTTGAAATCATTTTTTTTTGTTTATTTTTGTGGACAATTTTAAATCCGTTAAATTTATAAGGATTCCCATTATTTTCTAAATTGTGAATCTTTTATAAAATATAAAATTTGCAAATTTCGTTTTTATGAAAGTATGATTTTTTAAAAAAGTTCTGAAGTTTTATTCAAATTCATGAGTTCTGTAAATTCCATGATTTATTCAAATTCGTAAAAATTTTCTTTACATTTTATGAATGTATTACTCAACTCGATCCATATTAATTGTCCCAGCATATGGATCGAAGGAGTAATTATTTTGATCGATAAAAAGTTAGATTTTGTTTGAGTGGCACCAATTCCATTTTTATTAGAAGGTTCACAGGAATTGTTACAGAGTCATGTGGTTGGAGTAACCACATGTGTCGGCAGCCTCCAAGGCTCCAAAGACAGGGAGAACTTAGCCATGCCATCAGCCTCAAAGTTTTTATTTCTACTTCCAAAAATAATCTGGGCAAGTCACTTCCGCGAATGGGCCATTGAGGTGGGACCGGGAGCGCCCCTATCTGGCATTTCTTTTTGAAGAACACAGTACAACTCTGACGCTCACATACATGAGTCCCCTATCTGGGCATTGACCTCTAGTCCAAGGACGACGTGTGCAAATCAACCTCGTAAACGATGGCTCCAATTCTTGGAAAAGAAAGAGGCCGCCATACGTGGGAGGTATGCAAAGGGGCAGTTCCATCTTCCATGATGTGTGGCTTGGGGATGGAGATGGGAGATGCGGCGTGCGGAAATAGAAGGCGCTAACAGCCGCCGAGGAGGAGGATGGCAGAGGCGAACAAGCAGGGGCACGGTGCCAACGAGCCTAATTTGATGCGTTGTACGACTAAACATTGAAATTGAATCAAATCTTGATCGCTGGATACAGAGTAAAACAGTACTAGACAGGATCCATACACGTACTAGATACGAGTATCTACTAATGTTGTGTGCTTTGTCAGTCAACGTATTAGCACTATTGACTACAACTTTCCATAGGAGATTGCTTGATATTGTCATGACTTGTGCGAAAAACATAGTTTCCGCTGGGACGGAAGGCAGCTCAGCCAGGGATCGGTATATTGTGCCTCACCAATCCGCAAAAATCAGTAGCATCACATGCTGTGCCTTGACTTCCTAAATCGTTCATATTTCATTGGTTTCCTCCATTATCTCAACAACTACTTTGTCACTCTCTTTTCTTTTTCATATGACAACTTCTTGGCCCATCATATGCTACCACGAGACAGAAATGTGTAGGAGACTGGGTGTAGAGATTTTGGAATAGTTGGGCAATTTTATAATTAGTTAGAACAACTCCGATTGTCACATTCATGCTGTCCCTGTGTCTATTTCACACGAAAATCTGTTATATTCACGCGTTCCTTGCCCGTGTGTTGGTTCCACAAAAACCCCTTTTTAACTATTTTTTTTGCAAACATGTCAAAGATGCCATGAGCTAGGCAACGACTAGCATGTGCAAGAAAATATATTTTGAAAAAAATATATGAGTACAGATAAAAATAAAACATCATAAAACCAAAAGGGAGAAACCAAGAAAAAATATAAAAACAGGAAAAGAAAATACTAAAAAAGCATGATCGAAAAGATTCCGAGTGCAGCACCTCGCTGCCAACAGTCTACCAATGGTAGGCTAGCCAATATGCAATTTGTCGCTCGACCTTCCATTTTCTTATGTGGACTGGTCCATGTAGGCTCCCTTTCAGTGGTTTTAGGAACCTTTATATGCATTTATTCTGTCTTTTTTCTTTCTTTGGTTTTGTTTATTATCTTTTACTTCCTCCATCATGGTTTAAAAAGCACGTTCGAATTTTTTTTTGGACTAAGGTAATCACCGATTGGTTGTGAGATGTAAAAGATGTAGTAGTACTAATTAAATTTACACCATGCATGCATGAACTCCACCCGACGTGAAGAGCAAAGAATTGAGAGGGTACATGCATACATGAGTTGAGCAGTAGTACAAATTAATAGGAGTAACTGCCTTCGCGCTTTAAATCTTGTCTATTATGGAAACGCACCCAAGTTTAACTGCGCCTTCTAAACCGTGATGGAGGGAGTACCTTTTTTCGTTTCTTTTATTTTTTTGTTTTCCTTGTCTCTTTTGATTGGTAGTGCAAATACGAGGCACATGTGATAGCAGATAACAATGACTATATATGTCATTTTCAGCCAAATATTTCTAGGAAGTTGATCTCCTCAAGCAACTAACACTTAAAGATGTAAGATTTAGCCCAAAGCTGTCACGTCTGATTTATTCCTCAAAATGATTGATGCTATTGCTCATGTATTGGCAATTACCAGCGGTCAAGGTATTCACAAATACGATTTGGGATCGTGTTCTTGCTCTGCTCGGCCCATCATCCTATATAATCAAAACAGAGTGTTCTGACCACACATTCCCCTCTCCAGTGCTCAGCGGAGCAACACGTACCATGCTTCACTGCTTATTTTTTTTAACACAATACAACTCTGACGCTCACATACACAAGTATACAATCACCCCTATGACGCACACATGCACACCCTACCCATATGAGCATCTTCGCAATACTGAGTCAGTACATCATCTTGAGATTACGAACGTCTCCTCCCACTAAAAGCGCATCACCGGAAGCCCAGAAATAAATCCAGGAAAATGCGAACACCATTGTCAAATCTGAGATTTAAACTCTGATGGGATGAGAATACAACCATCCACCTAACCAACTCAACCGATTCTGCTTAATTGTTGAGGTGTTTGGTTCTGGTGGATGCAGTGTATTTCATGTTGAGGTGTTTTATTACATACGTACACAACTAAGTGTTGCATGCAGTGAGGGGTTCATGAAAGTGTCATGCTAAAATGTGATGATCAAGCACACTGGTTTGGGATTGATTCTCCCCTAAAAAAACACCCCGGATACCCCTAAAAAAGAACGGATACGGATGGTTATCATTAAGTACACACACAATGCGTGCCAACAGAACCAAGGACTCGAACTTGAGGCAGCACGATGCCCTGGTCAAATACATACCGCCGAGCACAAGCAAATACGTATACAGTATATCAGAAGTGACTATATAGATGGGTCATTAGGGATGTGTGAGCATTTGTTTTTTCGTTGCAACGTACGCAACAATGAGATAGATACTTTCTTAAGCAGATTGCTTGATATTGTTATGACTTGATGCAACAAACCGTGGTTTCCATTGGTACAGAAGGCAGCACACGTCCTAGACGATTCATTTATTTTGCCTCAGCAATCCACAAAATCAGAAGGCCAGCAATAAGCAGCGTCACATGCTGTGCCGTGACTTCCTAAATCGTAGACGTCTCATTGGTTTCCTCCACTATCTCAACTTCTTAACCCAACTACAAAAGAAATGCGTAGGAGACTGGGAGATATTTTGGAACAGTTGCCCAATTTATAATAGTTAGGTCACACACAAAACAACTTCGGTTCTTATATTCATGTTGTACGTGTGTCTATTTCACAAAAAAATAATCTATTATATTCATGCATTCCCTGCCCCATGTGTTGATTTCACAAAAACTCCATTCTGTAGTTTTTAATTATTTTCTTGCACATGTTAAAGATACCATGGGCTGACGCAACTAATATCATATCAAGAAAATACATTTTTTACAAATATATTAGTAAATAGAAAAATAAAACATCATAAAACCAAAAGGAAGAAACCATTTTTTTAAAAAAGTAGCACAAAAATGAGAAGAAGCTAAACAAACAGGATTGAGAAGATATGCAATTTGGCGCTCAACCTTCCGTTTTGGTATGTGGACCGGTCCATGCAAGTTTTCATTTCATTGGTTTTGGGAACCTTTCATACCCATTTTTTCTAATTTTTCCTTTGTTTGGTTTTTATCTATTTTTACATTTTTTTGTTTCTTTCAGGTTTCAATTGATATTTTTATATATTTTATGAACAATTTTTAATTTTTATATTAAGAATTCATCATTAATTCTAAAAGTTGTGAACCCATTTTTTAATTCTTTGGATTTAAAATTTTTAATAATTGTGTAAAAAATGTTTTTTTTAACATTTCTTGAAATTCATAATCATTTAAAATCCATGATGTTTTTGTAAAAATATTATATATTATGGTATTTGTTTCCAATTTTTGGAGTTTTCTTTATATTTTTACATGTATTAAATGTTTTAATCTATACAAAAACAGATTTGTTTTGTTTCTCTTAACCAGTAGTGGCAGGTGAGTTAGCGATGCTAAGGTGTGTCATGGCCCGCCTAGCATTAACGAAACATAATCTGTGGTCTATGAAATATCGATGGTCCCTAGCTCATGATCCGCTCCCAATCATCGAAACATGAGTGTTGGACTACGGGTAAATTTGCTCCCATTGATAAAAATCTTTCCTTATGAGTTGGGTTTCGTGTCGCCCACCTATCTTCCAAGGCGGTTTGACTGAAACTCTTCTCTATATACACTCTAGCAAGTTCTATCGATTGGACCCACTTGTTGATCACCGGTCTTTCTTGTTAATCATTAAATCATGAAACTCCTCTTTCTCCAGATCGAGTTGTTTGAAGAAATCGTCTAGGTCTTGGACTCTGCCACCCACACGACCTTTGCTGGTTGCGGACTGGACCTCCAAGGAAGAGACAACATCAATGTGCGAGGAGGAAGGGGTGGCACGAGCGAACGTGAACGGGGAGGAGGGAACTCGATGGCGAGCGAAGTTGATGAGATGAAAATAAAGAACTAGGCGCCTTCTAGGGGAAAATCTTTTTTTATTTTCTAGAATCTTCTATTTTTCCTAGCTTTGATGAGATGGGCATGCATGCATTGCATGCACATCATAAATTACATGACTTTTGCATTACTTTATGCATATTAATTATCAAATTATTTTTTCATATAATTTATGTTTACCCTTTACATTTATTTAAAAATGATACCATTTTATCATTTTATTTTTATTTTTGTATACCTTTGTTTTTTAGTAATATTTATACAATTTTAATAGCAAGATTCCGGCAGCAACGTGCGTGGCATTATCTAGTTTTGTAGGAGGAAAGGTTTTGTTCCTGAATTGTGTACTGTACTCAAGACAAAAATGATCACATCATTCAGAAGTTGAGATGAAATTAAAATGGGGATTTGCTCTCAGGTGACACATGGCTGCACCATAGTAGTAGTGACTATTGGCTGGCATCAAGACATGGATGGTGCAGGGTAAAGTGTACACAGAAGAATACAGTTCTTTACTTCATGCAAGCAAGCTGCCGTATCAAATTCCCTAGGCTGACGGTACGTCTCCCGAATCCTCCACTACTACATTCAACTCGGGACGTCATGGTGCGAATGCATCTCGTTCTTCTCCTCTTCCGAATGCATTAACACCGCCGTAGAAAATGAAGCGGCGCCGCCGCCGAGCTTGTATCCATCTTCAATAAAACAAGAGTGATCTGCCTCTGCCCACAAGCTCCTTCCCCTCTCCAGCAGCAGCTCTCAGTCACACCAGCGATCCACAATGGCGGATTGGTCGTCGCTCCTGCCGGATCTCATCCGCCGCGTGGGCGACTGCCTGCTGGACACCAGCGACGTCGACTACTACATGGGTCATGCTGGACGAGGACTACTCCAAGGACGACGCCGAAGGTCCCCGGATCTTCCTCAACGTCCGCACGGGACGCTACCTCCGCCGCCGCGTTCCGATGCTCCGCGACCACGTCATTGTCGGCCTCCTCGTGCTCAGGAACAGGAAAAGTGAGCCCCCGCTCGCCATCTGGATCCTCCTCAACCCCTTCACAGGCTCCTGTGTTCACTTTGCCTCACCGATCCATGTGTTCTGGGACATCATCGTGGCGGTGACCGGCCCAGCCCCGACCCTTGTCTTCCATTTTGGCTATATACCATTAGGTCCATGGGAAATGTGGCCCGGCTACGAAGACGACACTCAAAATGAGGTCTACGTCGTCGCTGATCCCGCCAGCGAACGATGTCTGGTGCACTTTGATGGCGTCCGGTTCCGCTTCCGCTTCCAAAGCATGGCCGTCCATGGAGGCCATGTCTACGTCGTGATCGACAAGAAGGGCTCCATGTTCAGGATCGTTTGCAGGGAGCAGGGGCATTATCACGGCGAGCTGATAACCAAGCTGGATACTACTGATTACGATTTCTTTCTTGTTCAATCCGCCGGGGAGCTGCTGTTGGTTCGCCTATGGTGGCGATGCTGTCCGCCAAAATTTTCAGGGTCAATGTTGATCGGAACGTGCTGGAGCCCATGGATCGCATAGGCTGCCGGGCGCTCTCTGTCGGCCATAGGAGGTGTCTCTCCGTTGACGCCGACAATCCACTGCTTCCATCCATCGATCGGAACTGCATATATTACGCGCCAACAGAATGTGAATATGATATGCTTGAGTGGGGTGCAATGTACATGTATGACCTCAGTAACGATGGCAAGAGAGACGACATCCACGGCAGCCTCAATGTGAACGATTTCACCCTCCTCGAACGCCCTCTCAGTCTTGTTCAGGTTCTACTCATCTATTGCAACATACTACTTGAGGAATGACAGGTGAATTTGACCTCAGCAATCCGTAAAAACAGAAGGCCAACAATAAGCAGCGTCACGTGTCGTGCCTTAACTTTTTAACTAGTAGACTTCTCATTGGTTTCCTCCATTATCTCAACATATACTTTGTCACTCTGTTTTTTCCCCTCACATGACCACTTCTTGGCCCATCATATGCTAGTACGAAACAAGTGAATCGGAGACTAGGAGTAGAGATTTCGGAACAGTTGGGCAATTTATAACACATAACAACTCCAGTTATCACGTCCATGTTGTTCCTGTGTATTTCCCTGAAAAAACAATTACAGTCATGCATTTCCGTCCACATACGGGGTTTTACAAAATCTCCTTCTAACTAATTGTAAATCCTATTGGTTTATGTCAATAGTCCGTTAAACCTGTAAAAAAAATCCCTGCTGATGTAGCATTACTCTTCCTGCCCGTGTGTTGGTTTCATAAAAACTCCTTTCTGTAATATTTTTTTTGCACACATGTCAAAAATGCCATGGGCTGTCGCAACTAATAGCATGTGAAAGAAAATACATTTTTGACAAAAATCTACTCTATTTGTAAAAAGAAAATTTCATACGCATTTTTGAATTTATTTTCTTTCTTTAGTTTTCTATATCTATTTTTACTTTTTTAGTTTCCTACAATTTTTCAGTTGATGATTTTTTTTAAATTTTGTGTACACATTCGAAATTCTTCAATTTAAGAATTCATAATTAATCATTAATTTTTTAAAACAATTATTAAATTCCTTGAACTTTCTAAAATACATAACTATTTACCAAATCAAACATTTTTAATTTGTTAAATTTTCTTAAAATTTACAATCTATACAAACATTATGGTTTTTTCAATTTCACAGGTTTTTTTTATATTTGAATGTAACAATTGTTTTAACAGACAGAAAATTGGATTTGTTTTTGATTTGCTGAACCAGTACGTAGTGGCTGCGGATAAATCGATGCTAAGAGCATCTCCAACAGACGCTCTAAACGGCCTTCGCGCGCTAAAAATGGCCATATAGCGCGGGCAGAGCAAAACCAAGCGCTCTAGGAGACGCGCTATACGAGCGCGTGCTGTAAAAATAGCTTAGCGCGCTGGCATCTGCACTGTGTATTTGGGGCGCCAGATAGTGCGCGCTGAGCAAATCTGAGCTACTGTGGATGGGACCGCTGGATTGGGCGCCCAGTTTTTTGTGCATCTGAAAAACCTCTTCGTCGCTTCCGCGCGCTAAAGCGCTATTTTGGTATTGTATAATTTTTTTAGCGCACCGGCGCGGGCGCGTCTGTTGGAGATGCTCTATTGTGTCATGTTCTGCCTTGCATTTGTGTGAGGGCCAGCGCCCGATTCGGTGATGCTTGAAGCGTCGAATAGGAGGATATAACAAACCACAACAAGTACAAGAAAGACACGGACCAGACAAACACATATATAGAGAGATGTGGCATATTACTATTTGTAAACAGTGTTTGCCGCGTAATCTATATGGTGAACGTTCGCTAATTTACAGGAAACGGTTCATTACAGTTTAAAAATAACTAAATCAGAATAAAACCGGTTTTACCGATCTACAACTAATTGATTGAAATAAATAAAATTAATTATACGAGATTTAGTCTATACCGTAGGCTATAGATCTAACGGTTTCGAACAACGGGGAAAATTCACGACGGTGACGCGGTGAACTCCAGTGGCGGTGATAGTTCAACTCGACGGAGTGGTCCTGAGCTTCGGGATCCGGCGGTCGCGACGAGACAAGGCAAGGTGATAAGACGGACTTCGGAATCCCACCAGAGAAGAAAATATTTTATTTATTTATTTCAAACCAAAAATTTGAATTAGCCCGAATAAAAAAGGTTTTTTGCCAAAACCCTGTTGGTTGGGCCGCACATACATACTGCGCTGCTGGCCATGCACGCGCGGGTTGAGAGAAGATGCTATTACGACCGCCTGTTCCACATTCTCATTCACACGTTCATCGCGGAACACGGCTAGCTATGAACAACGCAGGCCAGCCACAAACGGCATCAAATTCACATGGCCCGTCACAACAAACGTCTATCAGTGCATCCCACATCACATTCACACGCATCACATTCAGGTCACCCACACCTCTTTTACATGTTTATACTTCACGTAAGAGGGAAAAGCCCTTGGTGCCGGTTAGGTGAAAAAAAGCATAAAATGGGATGTAGATGTCCAAATGATATGTGCATGACCATGCGAGTAAAATGGTATGATCTAGAGTAAAATCCTAGTATAAATGGCAAGGGTACATGCGAGTAAAATTGTATGATCTAGAGTAAAATACTAGTATAAATGGCAAGGGTATCTAGCTAAAGATTGATTTCTCTATAACATGCTCTCAAACCATTTCTTTAATTCTTAGTTAAGTATGGGATGTTGGCATGATTTAAGATAGCCCGATATTTGGCCGATATATCTTCTAGGAAAGCTCGTCGATATTTTTTTCCTTCATTAAATATCGGCAAATAGCCCGATATATCGTTGATATAGCTGCATTTTTTGTATCAAATATCCCCAAATAGCTGCCAAAAAAGCCCGCCGATATATCCCGTATCCCGCTATTTTAAACCTTGGATGTTGGAGTGAAACAAAGATTGTACATGTGCAGTGGCAATGGCGCAGAGTTTCAAGGGTATATGGGCATAGTTCTAGTTTCATGGGCAGTGGGAGGGGGCACAAGGACATAAAACCAGCATAAATTATGGAGAGGACAACGACAAGTTGTAAAAAGGTTCGATGGACCTACAACGGCAATTTTTATTTTCCAAAAGTGTAAGCCACAATTGTTAGGGCTCTTCAAATATCATAGGAGCAATTAAAATTAAAATACAAGCCTCACAATGCATTGTTTCTTAGAGCTTATATCTAATTTAATGATTTTAGCTTCATGCATACATGTAATTGGTCTAGCCATGCTTTTTGCATATGACCACGTGCAAATGTTGTACTCCCTCCGTTTCTTTTTACTCCGCATATAAAGTTTGGTCAAAGTCAATCTTCATAAAGTTTGACCAAGTTTATATTAAAAGGTATCAACATTTACAATATCAAAGTTATATAATATGAAAATTAATTTCATGATAAATCTAATGATAATTGTTTCATGTTATGGATGTTGATAGATTTTTCTATATAGTTGGTCAAACTTTATAAAAATTGACTTTGACCAAACCTTATATGCGACGTAAAAAGAAACGGAGGGAGTATCTTAGCTAAGATACAATCTCCCTCTCTTTCTTCATTAAAAATTCCTACGCATTAAATATCATGCCACCTATGATTGGCACTCCCAATGCTTGTATCTTAGCACGTAATCATATGCATTTTGCTTATGTGGCATATTATTTAATGAAGAAAGAGAGGGATGTTGTATCTTAGCTAAGATACAACTCTTGCACGTGGCCATATGCAAAAAGTATAGTTAGACCAATCACATTTATGCATGGAGCTAAAATCATTAAATAAGTTACAGCCTTTAAGATACAATGCATTGTGGGGGTCGTATCTTAATTTTTTATTGCTCCTCTGATATTGTGCTAAGAAACAATGCATTGGGAGAGCTCTTATTAAGCGTTCCTAGATCCCCTCCCCTCCTCGTTTGTCTGTCCTAGTCACCCAACAAAAATCACATTAGGTACTCCAACCACTCTATGTGCTATTAAGCTCGTGTATGCACGACTGTCCTTGTTCATTCGTTGCATGCATGAGAGGCTAGGTGGGCTCCTGACTCGGGGGGGGGGGGGGGGGGGGGGAGTGTGTGTGGTCGCGTAGTTAAGTTTTCCCCTTTTCAAGCTTCTCCTGGTCGCTGGAGCGGCGATGGGGAAGAAGAATCATAGTGTCTCCCATGACGTTCGTGGTGGATGGCGACGGAGATTCAGATTTCTCAAAGCTTCTCCAATAAACTCAAGCTATCTTCTAGGTAGGATCTGCTTGTTAGCGCTGATGTTGGCCTCCTCCTGCTCCATCTCGGTGGTGGAGGGACAAACTCTGTTGATGCAGGAGTACTAGCTCCTATTGCAACGCACGGATATGTTTGTTATCATCTCCTATGTCACGAAGGTTATCAATGCTTATGTTTGTCTATTTGTCGGGTTCCTTCATATTTTTTTTCTTCTTTTTCGGTTTGTTTTTCTTTCTCTTCCAGTGAACCTGCATCAACAGATAGCCGGCGAGCCGGCAACCCTAAGATAGACCCGGAGACCTCTTCTTTTTATTTTCAGACGATTGAACGCGCAGCTATTGTGAACAAGGAACATCAATTAATGCACCCCCTGTTTGATGGCACCGAGAGGTCGGTCAACCTGATCGCTCGTCTTCAACATACGTTTGGGAGCTGCGTACGATCGAAGCGGCGAGCATGCAGGAAGCTAGGTTTACGGGAATTCCAAACATCAATCGTCCACTACTCCACTATATACAGAGTGCTCTGCGCCCACACATGAGGATCACAATTCACACAACATCCGCCGGCCATGGCCGATTGGTCGGCGCTTCCCAGTGACCTCGTCCGCCGCGTTGCCGACTGCCACCTTGTCACCAACGACGTCGACTGTTACGTCGACATGCGGGCCGTCTGCCACAACTGGCGCTCTGCCGTCGCCGAGCCATGCCCACTCGGCACCGGCGCTGGCCTCCCGTTCCACCGCCGGCTATTCCTATTCTTCCTCAAGGAAGACGGCGACCTCTACGCAGGCACCGACTTCCACTTCCGCCCTCGGCAGTGGGTCATGCTGGACGAGAAGCAGGAAGGCGACGACCGTGAAGGTGAAGCTGAACGACGCCTCTTCCTCAACGTCTCCACCGGCCGCTTCGTCCGCCGCCACGTCCCCATGCTCCGCGACCACATCCTCGTCGCCGCGGCCTCCGACGGCCTCCTCGTCCTCGTGGAAACGAAGCGTCCGCATGCCATCGTCCTCGTCAACCCCATGACAGGCTCGTTTCTCCGTTACCCAAAGATAATAGATTGTGACCGTACAACTTCGGCAGAGAAATTTCCTCGGCTGAAAGCGGCGGTGGGCGGAGGCGACATGTCGCTGGTCCTGTGGCACGAGAACCACCAGTTCCATGGCGACACCGTGTGGACCGCCGATCCGAGTTGCGGTACCTTCCGCTTCATGGATGACCCAGGACCAGGCCCGCTCAGCTCGACCTGCCTCGCGAGCATGGCCGCCCACAAAGGCCAGGTCTACATGGTCACCTTGGCGGCCGCTGTCTACGAGATTGTCTGGGATGATTTCTTCACCTACGAACGGCCAATGGGTCCAGAGGCTGGACGAGTTCGTGTCTTGTCTCGGATACCATCCGTCGGAATTTCACAACAATTTCCTGGTCCAGTCTGCCGGGGACCTGCTCCTTGTCCGTCGTCCCCGGCTCCGTCAGCAGGCCATGGAGGTCTTCAGGGTCGACGCCGGCCGGCGCGCGCTCGAGCCCATCCACCAGATCGCCGCCAACCGCGCGCTCTTCCTCGGCGAGAGGTGCATGTCCGTCGACGCAAGCAGGCTTCCGTGCGTTGACAGCAACTGCATATACTACGGCACCCAAGACATATATGCAATGGACAATAGCCTGCAGAAGTGCGCCGGCATGTACCGGTACGACCTCGCCGACGGCAGCGAAGAGAGGATCTCAGGTCTGCTGGTGCCGGAGAGCGAGGTATCTCTTGCTCGTCCTTTCAGCCTCGTTCAGGTGCTCGTCACCTACTGCACCCTTCTCCCGGACGTGGAAGCACAAGCCGTCTGCTCCCATGGTTCCTTATCTTCATGTGTTCTGTGTTAACCTACTGGCTATAAGCTAGTAGTTCTCGGGTCTTCTTTGTTAAACAGTATGCCTGGAGTTGCATATCTTGCTGGAACAAATGCATGAGAATAATTGAGATCGTTTATTATCAGACTTCATTTTTTTTAATGGATCAGACTTGTTCTTGCTACCGATGCAAAGTGTTGCATTTTTGTAGTGCAAGAAATTAAGTTGTTTCTTTGTCCAATTTGTTTGAGAAACTCACATTCAAATGTTGTTTTCGATCCAAGGGCTCGGATGCAAAATACAATTTCAGGCAAGTTAGAAATTCTATTGTCCCCTCAACAAGTTAGAAATGAGCAAACGCTTTTCTTCACCTATGGATACGCCTCCAGGGTCAGTCCGTAAACATTCCTATCCTCTAAATTTCATTATCATGATTTTTTTTAAAGTCAACAACGCTCAAAGTAATTATAGAAAATATCACAATTCATCCATAAATATAATATATTTTTAGAATTCCTTGAATTCAATTAAAATGAAGCTCTCTTCAGAAAGTGTCCGACTCAAGTCGCCTCCTCAGATTCAGCAAACCGTGCATCAATGTAAACGATCTTCCTTCTTTCTTTGATACAACACGACAGCCTATCCAAGATATACAATGTGATGATCATGAGCTTTAGCATTTTGACTGAATTAATGAATTGATCAACATATAAAACACAAATGAACAAAAACTTATGATCTCCATAGCTTTTTTCTTGAACTTATATGATCTCCATAGCTGGGGTGCCCGATTGCATCATATTATTCATTTGACTAACTGCACCATGGTAGTACTTGTTGACAGAGTTGAAGATAGCATGCCACCGGTGGGCTAACGACTTGGTCATGGATCATGTGTGCAAGTTGTAGTATTCGTTGTGCGTTTACTCGCGAATTAAAGATTGGATGCTTTCCCAAAAGCTCACGCCCGATTTCTTTCTACCTAGGAATTTCACAGACACGAACAACCAAACATCGGATAACAACTCATCCTCCATCACCTAATATGCTGCCAAACACATGACAGGCATAGTACCCATCATGAACGACGATGGTAAGAAAGCGCAATATAACTAGCTGCGAACACATTCAAGGTGGGGCGATGATGTATTATTAGGCTGTAGGCGCGCTGCTGGTTGGTACAGAGGGTTGTTAATGTTGGGTGGTGATCAGTGAACAGATCGGCAATCAGGCGAGGAAGTGGTGGAAAACTTGAGCGAGGAAGGATATTTGAATGGCCGAGGTTGTGTAAGTCCTATGTGTCAGCAATCCCGACTCTTGCACCCCCTCCCCTCCTTCAATTTGTTTTAGATTTGTGAGAAAACAAATATACGGATTGTCCCATCAAAAATGCTAGATTCACGGGCAATTACAGGGGTTACGGGGTCTCCTTCCATATCTCTTTAAATGCCCCCTCGATTTCCCCCGATGGGTTTGCTTATTATCCATTAGCCAATCAAATCCTGCTTAATTAATTATACCCAATCCAGTAAAACCCCGTAAAGGTCCGGGACACGGAGTTTCTGCGCTCGAGCGCATGTGTGCTCGGTATTTTGATTGGGCCACGACAGCTAGTGCAAATGGTGGGTCCAAAAGCATGTGCAAGTATAGAAACTATTTTAATAGCAAAAGGAAGGATATACGTACAGATAAAATTCTACGAGGTGGGCTATGCTATGACTTCCGTCTACGGGAGAGAAAGGGATCCGTGGCTCAGGACCAGATGTCTTTCCAGATCCGCAGAACATGAAGTGTGCTTTCCATGAAGTTACGCAGGCGTGCAGTAATTATAGAGGATAAGCGTTGATTAGGCTCCTGCGGTCAAAAGATAATGGTTGATGATTCATGACAATGGTTTGGGCTGGTCAGTCACGTCACACGCACACACTACGGATGATTTTGCTGCAACCGAATGGGAGCTATACGATGATGATATTAAAATGCTATTCCCTTCGTTCCAAAATAACAGTCTTAATTTTGTATTAGTTTTAGTATAAAGTTGTATTAAGGCTACAATAGTTATTTTGGAACGGAGGAAGTATTATTTTATCCACATCATCTATAGTTTATTCAGATGTATTATAAATGTATTTTAGTGCTAAACGTGAATACAAAAATATTACTATCTCTGATCCACATTATTTGTACAAGTCTGACCGACGATGATGGCGCTATATTTTTTTACTGTAATGAGCAACGAGGTACGCTAGAAAAGATCATTTCTTTTATCGCCTAAAATGGAAGTATCTAGATGTTTCAATGCTAAAACGCATCAGTTGAGAGAGCGTCGTGACTTTTTGCTGCAACGGGCAACAGGGAAGGCACCCCTCATTTTAGTTGCAACCAAATATATTATAAAGTGTGATCGACAATGGTAGGCCGTGATTTTGCTGCAAACGACAACTGTATTTACGGTCCAGTATGTCTCATCCTCTTGGCACCCGCAAGTCACCGTCGATCGACCATCGGCTCTACCACGTCTGTCGGTCGGTGGGGCTCACCCCTACCTCAACAACTCATCGGTGATCCTCTATTGATCATCAAGTGTGATAACAACCCGCGATTGGTGTTGTGCCTTGTCTTGAGCACGATTAAACATCCCGAATGGATTTTCACAGGTGTGAAAAGGACAAAGTGGGTGCCATTATTTACGGATATTCTTCGAATTCATTGGTTGGGATGCGTCGAATCCAGCACCGGCGGCGAGGGCCGACATTTCCAATTTAGGCGATGTCGATGACAGGAAAAGACCAAATCCAAGTGATGGAGGAGCGCGACAGGTCCTATGACCATTAGTGGTTGTGCGTAGTGGCCGATTGAGGCTAGAGGGGAGGCACTGGAGTAGATTCAGCACGAGGGTGGGGTCGCTATAGCCGAGGGAGGAGGAGTCTATTTCTTGCTATGGTGGATGGGCGTCGAGTAAAAATAGGAGCCTGCAGTGCCGAGGATTAACCTTTTTTTGTGCGCTGACCGGTTTAAGAGATCGACCAGGTGCCGATTAAAGGAGTAAAGCTAAAATTTTACTCCTCTATAGTTTTTTTGGGATCAGCTAGAGATGCCATAAAGGATGCTCGACCGTTTAGTCCTTTAAATTATAGGGATCGGTTGGACATGCTTTAATCCGTAAGCAAGCCGACGAAACTAGGAGCAAAGAATCTGAATTTCACATGTCAAATTTAAGCTGACAAAGAAGGTATAATCTGATAATTCATCTCTGAGGTCAGGTTCATCTGCTTATGATGAATAGTAAAATATAAGTACCAAACTAATTTAAATAATTCAATTCTCTTGACAGAATCTTGAATGTCATGCATGCAAACTTAAAGGATTTCACGGCCAAAGAAATAAAATGGGATCTAAACTATGCGCTTTTAAACTTTTTCACATGCCTGATTTTTTTATTTGCTAAGAGCTACTCAAATGTTGAAATATCATTAATTTAATCACACTTTCGAGCATATTGCATAATAGGGTATTGTACATTGAGAAACTTTGCATGTGCTCATTACCTGTGCGTTCATCATGTGTCATGTTGTGTTCTGTTAATTAAGAAAATCTGGTAAACTATACATGTGTGCACGCCTTTGTAATGTTGGCCGTTGGCTCGGGACTGTGTAATGCAACGGTACCTATCTTCAAGTCCATTTGAGCTGGTGTAACAGAGGGTAAACGGCGTCACTTTATCATATCATAGGCGTGGGTCATGTCCGTTTAATTAAAATGGCAATACAGTGCGAATACGTGCATGCATACGCTGTAGGTGCTGGGCCCTGCAACTCCTGCAGCCATCGTGTCCCAATCATATTCCGAGCTCACATGTGCTCGGGCACACAATAAGAGCATAGTTAATAATATAGCCAGCTGCTGGCTATAAAGAGATGCCATGTCATCTATAGCTAACATTATAGTCAACAAATACAATAATAAGGCTATAAGGAGTACTACTTTTGCAATATATGACCCACATGTCTATCTTACAAAGTGCCTAGAAGCACGTGTTGCAGCTGGCTACTAAGAGCATGATTAATAGTAGAGCCAAGTGTTGGCTATAAGCCATCTTATAGCCTATCTTATAGCCGGCTTGTACAATAGTTAGTGACAAAAGTGTACTACTTTTATTACATATGACCCACATTTCACTCTCACAAACTGTCTAGGAGCACGTGCTAAAGCTGGCTATTAGCTAATAGCCCACTTACCTTCTCTCTCCTTTTCTCTCTCATCCACCTAAGCAAAAGTATATTATTTTATCTCTTATAGCCCGCTGACTCACCCTTATTGTACTTGCTCTAATTAGTAGTCCGCTTCTCTTCTCTCTACTCCAACTAAGCATAAATATACTATTTAATTCCTTATAGCCAGCTGACTAGGCACTATTGTACTTGCTCTAACACTTTCGCGTAAACGTAGCATTCTTCATTGTTCCGTAGACGTGTATTACACATACACTGGATGACAAAACTGAACCGGATAATCTGATTTATATGAAAGGTTTGAGTGTCGATGGTAAGGATGCCCTTAATATGCTTGTACGCACTCTAGTCTCAATGTCGATCCATTTATAGGTTCGTAACCAATAAGCCAACCATCCGATCGATCTCTCCATCGTACGGCTCAAAATAACTCCTTATCGTGCATAGCGGCCGATCGGTGCTTCCCTGCAGGCTGCAGCTAGGTCATGGTCAGATCGACCATGGCGGCGCCGTCGCAGAAGACGCGCTCCACGCACAGATCGGCGTTCGCGCAAGGCACGCACCAGTTCGACATCGCTGGCTACAGCACTGCACGTGAGGCGCTCGGCGACGGCGGATCCGTCCGGTCCTGCAGATTCGACGCCGGCGGTTTCCTCTGGGACCTCGTGTGCCGCCTCTACGATCGCAGCGGGCGATGCGGCCTCGCGTCCATCTCCCTCGAGCTCTCCAAGAACGAGACCGACGAGGACGTCATCGCCATGGCCAGCCTCCGGATCGACGAGCGCAGCGGCACAGGCAGGTTCCCGGCCGCCGTCTGGCGAAGCGACAAGCCCAAGACCTTCGTCGCCTGGTCTAGGACCGCCGTCGCCTGGGAGCTCGCCGTCCCCGCCGCGTTCCTGGCGCACGAGACGCGCTAAGTCGACAAGGACGCCGACTGCCTCACCATTCACTGCACCGTCGATGTTCTCCTCCAGCAGCAGGAGAACTCTGCCGCCGGCGCCGGGTCAGTAGACACCAGGAACTGCTTCGTCTCTGTGCCGCCGCCGTCCAGCATCTCCGGGGACTTGCACATGCTTCTCAGGAAGAGGAGGTCGCCGGAGCCGGACGTGACGTTCGTCCTCGAGGATGGCACTGAGATCCAGGCGCACAAGCTGGTAATGGCCATGCGGTCGCCGGTGTTCCGCGCCCAGTTCTTGTGCGGGGACATGAAGGATCGGAGCACGCGGCACATCAGGATGGACGGCATGAGCGCGTCCACCTTGAGGGCCATGCTCTACTTCATCTACACCGACGAGCAGCCTACACCCAGGAGAGGAAAATGCCCTGTGGCCATGGCGCAGGACCTACTCGTGGCCGCGGATCTCTACGACCTAGAGAGGCTGAGGCTCATGTGCGAGAAGATACTCTCAGACTGCATGGACGTCGGCAATGTCATGACGACGTTGATGCAGGTGCACGCCCGGCAGAGCTGCCAGATGCTCGAGGCAGCATGCATCAAGTTCATGGCGTCCGATCTCGACGTGTACAGCGCCGTGGAGGCCACCGAGGAGTACAAAGAACTCGAAAAGACATGCCCTTCTTTCATACACGAGATCACCAAGAAAGTAGCCAAGAGCGCAGTGGCCAGCAAAAGATCTGTAGCTAATTGTCGTCACATCGACACGAGTCGCGGCAGCAGAGAGACGATGAAGAGCAGATCGAGGTATAATCCGCCGGGCGCCGGCGATGATGATCGGCACGCACGAGTTCACCATCCAAAGCTTGAGCTGGGTGAGGGAGTCGCATAGCGTGGGTCAGTACATCCGATCCAGCAGTTTCGAGGTTGGGGGTTACGAGTGGACCGTAGAGGTGACCCCGTCGGGACACGTCGGAGCACATTGGCGTCTTCGTTTGGCCCACCATTGAAGATGATGATACCGAGGTGGAAGCATCGGTGAATTTCAAGCCCCTTCACCCTACCGACAAGTCGCCTCCGTTTCCTCCTCATAATTTCACACACATCTTTGCCGGCAAGGCATGCCAGAGCATGGGGTGGCCAAAGTTCATCACCTTCTCATGTGCCAACTCACACTATGTGGGACATGACGGCTCTTTAACCATACAATGCCGAGTCGCGGTAGACATGGCGTCCTCCACTGCCAGCACCGTCGCATCTAGCGCGGTTATCCCAGTGTTGGTGCCACCGTCGAATCTGGCTTGGCATCTCGAGCGGCTGCTGGTGAGCGAGGAGGGCTGGCAGGGTGCCTTGGTTGCACGGAGCTGGAAGCCTACTGCGTCGAGTATATCTCGCTACCACACGTGGTCAAGGACGCGATGAAAACTCTCAAGTATTTTGTAGGGTGAAACATTGCACGTGTGGAGACAAACATATATTGCTTGTGAACTCCTCTCTTGCTGCAACGATGAAAGAACAATAATATACATGGGCAAGAAGGCACGGAAACATTGTATGTGTTCAAAAGTTAGTATTGGACGAAAAAATATACACACTATATATAGGGCTCTGCCATTGGACTACCAATATGAAATCTTTCTATTGGTATTTTCCTGGCCATGTGATTTACACCTCTGGTTTAGCAGATTTCATGCCATCATGTGGAACTTTTCTGAATGGATGCTGGGGATGAATAATGAAGTCAGGCAACTATTTTTCTTCTCCACCCTGACCGATGCCTAGCCTGCACCATATTCCGCAGAGTTGCAGTAAGCTAGTATCTTGATGGAAGAATAACGGCTAGGACGACGGTCACACCAAACACGAAGATGGAGATCCCAAGGAAGTTGACAATGAACGCCTCGCTTGGATAGTCGTTGCCAGGGAAGATGAACTTGGCGAGGCCGATCTCAGCGGTGCAGATGGCCATGAGGAAGATGACGATGCCAAAGAAGATATGCCATGGCGCGTAGTCTGCCCTCATCGTCATCATAGCACCAGGGAACACGAAGTAGACGAAAGCCACCAGCCACTGCATAACCACAATCGACACGTACACAAACTAAGCAAGCATCTAAGCACTATGATATATGAAATGACTTTGTGTATGTTATTTGAACTTTATAAAAATGATAATATGCAATTGATTGTGAAACCTGAAGGGCGTATAGGGCGATGGTGGCTATCCCCAACCAGGAATGCAGGGAGTGGAAGTCGGGGAGGCCAACGTCGTGGTGAAACTTAACGGCAACGTACAGCCCGAGTGCGGCGAAGCCCAGGGTGAGAAGATGCAGCAGAAGGTGCACCGCCTTCTTCGCCGCCCGTGGGCCCAGGACGATCCTATACGCCATCACCGCTGCACATCGATCAATCATCCATTGCAAGCCATCTAGGTGAGTCTCCTTTCAACCATTTTCTCCCGCGGAGAATAGATGACTTGACTAGTGAGCTTAGTGGGTTTACCTTCTCCGGTGCAAATGATAAGGCCGATCACCATGAAGAGGGGGTGTGCCTATCAAAATACAACAACCACAAGATGATCTTTCATGCTACTTTTTAGGTAAAACCGATTGAATTTGAATTTAGTCCCTACCTATCTTTGTTAAATAGTGGGTTATGTCTTATTTGAAAAAAACAAAAAAGATAAGTTGAGTAGAGTAGTTTTATTATACCGTGTAAACCAGCTGAGCCTGAGGGATAGAGCCCTTGTCCCAGGGCCAGGTGACGCCTTCCCTGAAGTGCAGCACCCATACGAGGGTGAGCGTGAGCACGGCAGCGGCGAGCACCTGCGCCAAAACAACCATCGGCAGCGCCGTGAGCCGGAAGCTCGCGCCGCTCTTCACCGGCATGGCCGCTTCCCTGTCACTTACTCACTTGCCAGGGACTACCACCACCACCAGCCGACGTCGTCGGCGATTAATGTCACGGCAACGAAGGCGTGCTACTGTCAATAGTCTTGTCGTTGCGCAAGGTGATTAAGTAGAGGGCGTATGCGGGTGGAGGAGCATCCAAGGCATAGCCGGGTCAAGGGACAGCTTTTTGCGTGCTTGCGCCTCAGGCCATTTGGCCGTCCTACGAGTTGGAATAGCAGCTCGATTTTACTTTTCATTTCATGCTGTCTGGTTGTGTTTGGTGTTAACGTCTGGTGTTTGGACGGCAGAGAAACAGTAATCGAGAGGGATTCATGGTCCAGCAGGTTAGACAAAGAGAATGGTGATAGATTGGTCGACGGTCAGGTAATTAAGTTTACAGGGTCGACGTTGAGCACAGCACAAGCTAGCTGTTGGGATATCTCGACAACACCGGCTGCCACGCGCTATTCCTAGGCCGCCGTACCAGGTGTTTTTTTCCCCGTTTATACAGACAAAGCTTCCATCCATCGACCTCAAGTGCGTATACATTCAGGTCATGCATCGTGTAGAGAGTTCAATGTATACTACTCCTTCTGTAAACTAATATAAGATGTTTTAGATAATTAAAGAAGTATACTCCATGTGTTGGAATTTATAACCCGATTAATCCATCGATGGCAAACAAGAGGGACAAACTCGGCGACCTGAAACTGAACATGTAAGCTTTGCTTTCCACTACTGCAACCTCCTTTGTTGATTAGTAGTACTAGTGGTAAATCGGCACAAGTCAATGCTCAATGGCCAAAAGGACATATTTTACATAATATACTAGTGCTTGCTCTCACTTTATTTATTTTGGCCTTACATTTCCAGTTTCCAATTTGTTTGTTTGCTTATCTAGTAGTTATGACATCCTTTCCTGCTTATACATATCCGGGTGAGCCAAAAAAAAGCTACCCAATCTGACCCATAAAAACAAGCACACATGTTTGGGTTGTACGACACTCTTCAAACCCAGTCCATATGGGTGCAACTTTGGGGTTGCCTGGACGTGTTTATCATGTCGGATTCCATAGGCCGGAGCCGGACACACCCCAACCGAAAAATTGTCCCCCCCCTTTGTATTATAAAGCAACCAACACCGATACAACCAACGATAGGTGCTGGGGCGAAAGCAGCCATCCAAAGTAACCAAATCGACTGCCCTCTTCATGCTGTACACCCCTGCAAAAATATGCAGTGATATGATACATGTAAGTTTTGTCGAAGTCAATTTGGTAGAATAATAACAATAAGAATAAGAAGTCAATTTGGCAGAAAATGTTTTTGAGGGCGCCACCTCGATCCCCCCCCCTCGCACCTCCCTTTCCATGGCTTTCTCGTCGACTCCCTCCCTCAGCGACCAGCTCCCATCCACACTAACTCGAGCTCCGTTTTCAGCGTGAGCACCTTCTGATGCATCCAGCCAATGTGAGTGAGACCCTACATGGGTGCATCAAACTCGTGTGGTGAGGAATCAACGACAATATATGCCAGATCTCGACATGCACAAGCGGGCAAATGGAGCATGTGATTCACGAGTTTTTCCCCAATTTGGCATTGTGGAGTCGCATCTCATTCGATGTTCGCTTGAAGGCATCGTACATAGAGCAGATGAGGTTCATTGGTGTGAATAGGGTTTTCTCGATGGACATCATATTTTCGGAAACCGGCAGATCCAATTCATTTGGAGCGGTGGGAGAAATTCCAAACTCCAAAGTAAATCAATCTTCCTCATACCCCTCTCCCCTTAGCTATGGCATGTGTCGGTGGTGCCGACTGATGGGGAGCTTCAACTATTACATACCCGCTGGGAAGCTGGCATTGGCCTTGGCCGAGAGATCGAGTTGCGATCCCACATCACCCCCGCCTTCATTTTGAGAAGTTCAATTTTTTTAAATGGCATACTAATTGTGAGGCCTAAAATTACTCACACTAATATGCATGTGAGGTCTCACGCTAATAGTGAGGCCAAATGAGCAACGGAACTCCCTATGCAACTATCATCTTATTATATATATGTAGGGGGTCTTCCCTCAAGTATCACACATATCCGCATGTGATGTGCAATTGTGCATTCACCTTCTCATTTTATTTGTATAGTAGTAGCTATATTAAGATGTTGGAGGAAACCAAGTCAAATCCCATGAGATTAACTTGATCATACAGGGTGTTTTCAGGGGATAACTGTATTAGACAGTCAAGCATGGATAAAGAGCGATATTGGAGGGATGGGAAAGTGAATGATTGAGAGGCCTCCAAGAGCGTCCAATTTTCTTGGCATCCTATCACTACTACATAATAGCCTACTAGTGACGGGTCCTAAAGGCTCACTAGTGACGGGCAAGGCGCCCATCACTGGTAACTTGTCACTAGTAATAGGTTACTGGTGGCGGGCGCCCACCCGTCACTAGTATCCATTCACCAGTGACGGTCATATATTTGTGCCCGTCACTAGTAAGCTTTCAAAATAATGCTTCTACATCATTAGCACCGACGGGTAATTTACTAGTTTGATAGTTTGCCCGTCACTAGTATACATTTTTTAAATAAAAAAATGTTTTACAAATAAAAAACATTGCATTCGCACATTGATAAAACAATATGATCACTCACATTCATAGGTAACAAAACATGATCACAGACACTCATAATACTACAAAGTGTAATTAACATCGATATCACCATATCCAAAAAAAATTGTTGTCATTTCAGGGAAACCAACACCTCAAATCCCGACTCTTCTGAAATGTCAACTTGTACCATGTGTTTTCTAGCTGCTATCTACAAAAATCGCATCCCAAACTAACGCTAACATGGAGCAGTCACCGATTTAGGCCGCAAGCCAGCAAGCGTTTACAGTAGGCAGAGAACATTTCAGTTCACATCACAACGTGCACACATCACCACTCATCTTCAACCTTTTAACATTCATCTGCATTGGCCAAACAATAGGACACTTAATCAGTAATAAATCATTTGGGTATTAAACTGAAATAAGAAACTATACTACCCTAGACCTGAAGGCCACTTCCATGATGTTTTATTTCTCAGAAAATTTATTGAGTAGTGAGAGTGATAAATCTGCCAAGAATAAGTGCTCCGTAGTAAATGTGCTACTCCAAAATTAATGGATAAAAGTATCTAATTTATGGTATTGGGGTAATGTGATTTTCTTAATATTTTGATGAAGTGCAATCGAAATAAAGATCCTAAAAGTGCAATTTTTTATTTGATAAAGATGTACAAGTGAAAATATGGTCCTCCAGTATATTGGTACAGTTTACACTAACCGTCAGACATGCATGTTCCAGTATATCAAATTGGATTAACTAGTACAATTTTGGACATCCTGCTCGCTTGTGTCGGTTCAAATACATTTATAATCTCTATGCTCATGCTGGTAAAATGTACACTAACTACCAAATTCTATTAGCCAGTACATTTTTGGATATCCTGCTCCCCTTTCCCTGCCGGGCTGTGTGTAATAATACCGCTTAGCTAGTTTTCCAAAAATAATTCTGCTTGGCTTTGCAGGGTCAGGATTGGTAAAGCACTGGCAGAGCGTGAAGTAAATCCTAACAATGAGGGCTTACAGCAGCCAGCACGTACAAAACTCCGTACAAAGAGAAGAAAAAAAGATCTTGATTCTGCACCATATGCAGGGTGCAAGGGCACAAGAGCACAACCTGACCTGATACGAGAGATTTGCCAAAGGCTCGTAGGAAGCTACGAAAGTGCTCGAAGTGGGAATCCTGGGTCATCGGAAGAATGTTTGCGGCAAACCTGACAAGCCTTTTCAGGCTAATTTCCTGTAGCTTTTCTCGTGCCGAGCAGTTCGTCTACATTTTCCGGAAAATCGATATTGTATACTGATTTGGTCATTGTTTTGATGACTGGTATTTATATATTTAATCACTGGACTGAGAACCATTTGTTTATGCCTACTGTATTGAGAACTGAACATTGTCCATGTCCGGTTAGATGCTTATAAGATCAGTTTTAGCTATGGTCCCCTAATATTTTAGCAAATGGTTAATAACTATCCTGGGCTACCATTGCTTGACTGTAAGAATTTAGTTGTTTTTTTAATACAAGATTGTTGTGCTAGTCACACGATTGGGATAAGGTGATTTGTGAGGTTGTTGGTTTTTTCAATTAATTTGAGTTCATTTTAGTTACAAATTAATGCCGATCGCAATCCAAAATGCACATGCGAAAACAAATATTCTAAATTACAATTGGCAGCAATAAGCATACTGATATTTTTTTCATGAACAAATAGTAATGCCCCATACCTCATTCGATGATCATGCATGCTTGATCAATTGGGTTGCAGCCGTCTTAGTGCATGAATCATGAGCCTCCGGCAAGTCATAACCGCCATAGAAAAGCTTAGATTCCGAGGTGACCATTGTGTTGATGATTTTTGCGAAAATATCCTGGACGCGTCTATTTCCAAGCTCTTGTTAAAATCATCACTCGAGTGACTTGCTCAAAATCTTGTCCTTCATTTTGTTCGCAGTGTTTCGCCATATATTCAAGGCTTTGGTCATCATGCCTTGCATTTCATCATTTTCAAAGGTATACACAGTTCAGCAAAATAAGTTGAAAGGAAATTGTAGAGTAGAGACAAATCTTGTAAACAGTGAATGTGCACAGTCCAGCATGTAGTGTGATAAAATCATCTTAAAGCTTCAAGATAATAAATTCAGCAAGATAAATTATAGAATAGCAAGATAAATTACATTCCAGCAAGCAAAATTAGTATAAGGTAGTCCAGATCGGAAACTCGAACAGAAATAAAGGGGCTGCTGGATAAATTAATACAAAAGAATAATGATCATGCAAGTAAAATTAGTATAACGTAGTCCAGCAAATGTTTCAATTCTAACTGGCACAAAAAATGCATCAGAAGTGACCGAAGTGTCATAGGGCATTGGCATGCCAAAATTTGGCAACCCTCCAACCGTCCAGATAATACAGCAGTACATGTGAAAGGATGGATTGAATCATCTTATTACGAGCAGCCAATACACTACATCATTCTACATCAATTACGGGGTTATCTCTAGATCATAAGTAGAACATGTATCTCCATCCCTCAAATCAGAGCATTCACTAGAACCTCACATTCAGTCATACATGCGTGGTGTCACCATAACAATAAAGAAAAACCTAGCTACTAATCAAGAACTTCACAGCCGCTGTCCTAACTGAATTTAGTAATTTTCTTCAGCTAAGTATACAGATACACGGGGCATAGAGGGGAGTGGGGGATAAACCGTCGATAGCGGCACAGCGGCGGTCCTCCGTTGATGGCGGAAGAGGGGCAACCAGCAGTGGTCCCGGAGACGGCGGCGTCAACCAGCAGCAGCCCCGGTGACGGCGACGTAGGCGGCGGGGAGGACGGGCAGCATAGGCGGCGGGGATGATTGGCGGCGTCGGTGGTGTTGGGGCCGTGCGACGGCTGCCTAGGCGGTAGGCCTGCGTCGGCGGGGAAGACTTGCGGCGCGGCGTCGGCGAGAGGACTTGCGGCGCGGCATCGGCATCGGCTGGGAGGAATGGCGGCGGTGGCGGGGAGAGGAGGGCTCGCGAGAAATACGCTCGGGAGAGATCGAGTCAGTTATGTTCCGTTCCGTTCGAGAAAAAAAAACGAGGAGAGATCGAGTCCGTTCCGTGCCGTGAAGATCTCCAACCCGAGTCCCGTTTAATGAATATATAGTGAATTTCGCATTATTTTTGCTGTTGTTTCTGTAAATTCTTGGTTTTGTATGTGAATCAAAACGTACTAGTTTAACCAAATATTTATACCCTAAAAAACCATATATTTGGTGGGAAGAAAAAAAGTTGCCGGACATGTACAATTATTTTTGCGAAACTGGCAATTTAATAAACTTTAGCGATCCACGTACTACGTTTGAGTTACCTTCTGAGACTTAGCAGCCATTCAACGATCGATCGGATCATAGACATACGTATCCGAATACACATTAGATATGGCCAGAGGGCAGGTCCACATGAAAAGGTTTTTTTCTTCTTTTTCCTTTCTCGTGCATATGTGCGCTAAGACGAGAGCATAAAAAGAGATTTCTTCTAACATTTTTTTCAAAGAAAAACAAAATATATCATGTACTATTATAACTAGCGACAGATATATAAACGAGACTGTCATTGATAAAAGTAACATCAGCGACGGGCATTTCTTCAGCCCGTCACTGGTATATACCAGTGACGGACGACAATACACAACCGTCACTAGTATGTGATATAGCCACCTCCCAAGATTTATTAGTGACGGGCATAATGATGTCCGTCACTGATAGTGACGTGCATATCTTTGTCCGTCATTAATGTGTTGGTGGTTATAAGTTATTCTGCAGTAGTGTATGTGCTACAACCTCTTTGGAACCACGGATCACATTTCATTTTTCTACCAGTTTAGACGATGCACATACTTCATGAAAGATGTCGCTATAGAAAAAGATGAAAGTACTGAGGTACCAAGTGACCGAGAATGTTGATTAGTCATATGTGCGTGCAACGCATTAGTTTTTCTTAGCAGGTACCAATGCATACAGGCTGAGTCATAGAATTAGTAATGACCTGGGTTCATCCTCCAAAACATTTCCAGTTTTTGTTGAATTTGAATCCATAAACTGGATATTCACATAATTTTCCAGTAGTAAAGATAATTTACTTTTGATCAAAAAATAATTTAGCTTTAACATGCTGAAATTTGTTGATGTATTCGCATCTCATTACTTAAGCACTGGTCCTGAGGTGTAGTCAATTTAAATTTGATGAACACCATCTTGGACAAAAAATCCTCAAGATATCCATGTGGCAGAAAGCAAAGAACAAGATATATACTATATATTTAACAATAGTCAATAAATAATTAAAATCTAAAATGTAGAAATATACAAAAATGGGTGTGAATAATTTTCAGAACTGACATTCTAAGCCACGGCTCTGATATCCGAAAAAAGCCATGGCATTGATGATTCAAACTGACGTTTATGTGCCACGGTCCAGCTTATAGAGTCACAGGCCACCTACTCCCTTCATATCAGTGCATAGTGCACTTTAGGAAGAGCAGCGCGACCTAGGTGAAAGGAGATTGGGCGAGAAGGAGCAACTCGAGTTAACAAAATTTAATTCTCAGCACGGGAAAAAAATCAACATTTAATGGCTACTTAATATGGCGTCCTATGAGATTAGTCCTGCCTAATCAACATCGAGCATGCTACATGTGTTAGTCATTTGTTGTGTTGGGGAGAGGTTTTCTCAGGGAGTGATTCATGCATACGAGGAGACGTGGGCAGCGAACGAGGCTTTCTTTTTTGAGGAACGAGGCTGGGAGGAGAACGAGAAGGAGATTTAATGTTTTACGCCTAAGAGTTTTGGAAATATCAGGTTTTTGTAAAGTGCCCTATGCACCGGTATGGAGGGAGTACCATATTTCAACCGTGGGAAGTGCTTCCTTCCATGATCTCGCTGTATTGCACTGTTCCCTTTCGTATTGCTGCTACATCCAAATTTTCATGGTTCGCCCAAAAAACATCTTGAAAGCAACACCCAGGATATCAAGTCCATGTGTTTCTGTGTACATATACTCCTTGTCCCCAAGCTCATCCTCTTCATAATCCATTCTTCTATACTTGAGGGTGCTTTGGTTACATATATTTTCAAACAGTTTTTCTTTTATTTCTCATAATATCTGAACATTTTATTAAAATGAACCCTTTGTAATCACATGCTTTTTTTAAAGTGCATATTTTCAATATGCATTAACACTTTTTATACATGTTTTCTTAAGTGCGTATTTGCTAAAAATCATTGTGTCTCTTTAAATATGTTCATCATCTATTTGCAAAAGTTCAAAGAGTCATGTAGCAACATAATTAAACAGAAATAAAAAAATTCAGAAGGAAACAAGTTTTGAAAAAAATGGAAATAAGTACTAAAATTAAGTAAAATACATTAAAATCATAAAAACTGGAAAGTAAGAAAGAAAATTTTAGTAAGAAACCAAAAAATGAAGGAAAAGTACCTAATAAAAAAAGAAACTGGAAAATGCACGAAATAGCTAAATGGACCTAGGTAGAGTTGCGCTACCGAACTACACATCACATTGCCTACTACTATCTGCCGCACAGAGCAACATTGGCCATCGTTATTTACAAAAAGCAAAATGGCCATCTACATACACAGTACAGTATATGTTTGGTTCTTTCATTTTTCCTGGATACTTCAATAATGCCCATCTCTTTTCGCAAAAGAAAAATGTCCATCTGAAACAATGCCATTGTTATTCGAAAAAATATATATTATATGGGGCTGGTGTACTGCACTAGCATATGGTGCGGTTGGTGTTTCATTTTTTTTTCATTTCATTAGGCCTTTTAGTATTTTTTCTAGTTTTTAGTGTCCTTTGTGTTTTTCCTGGTTTTTTCATTTACTTCTTTTGTTAACATATTTTATATTTATTTATTTTAATTATTTTTCTTTGTTTTATACATTTTTTAAAAAACTTTCTTGAAATTTGAAAATATATTTTTTATCTATGATATTTTATTACACAACCATCAGAGAAGGGGCAACATGATAATCCTAGCTGACAAGGAAAGTGAAACAAAAATAGTGTGCTAGAGCTCGGTTGTCTCAGATGTAAGCGATATGCAATATGGGAGAATGTCATGTGAGGGGCGACGTGAAAAAAGGAAGGAAATCCATGCACATGACATGAAGACGACGAGATAGTGGTTGGGGCGTGGAGAACATGTACTAGTCGATATGGAGCTCCATCGATGAATTGATCAAGTCATAAAAGGTAGACGAAGGGTTGCATTAAAAGATCATGAATTTATTACATATTTTGTAGGAGGTAAAGCAGTATGAGTTGGATGAGGGATGGGGGAGGAAGAAAAAAGTTTTCATGTTGACGAAAGGGAACTAGAGGTGGGATGGATTTACCATGGACACAAAGTCCATTTTCATAGTAAAATAAAAAGTTTTTTCTCAATAAAACTAATTATACATGATATTTGTATAAGTTACTGAAAAAATGGTGTTAGCTACTTTTTTCGCCACTGTCCTCCGTCGACCTACCTTCCACCACTGGTTCAACCGCTCCCCCTCCTTTCCATCGTTAGAGATCCTTCGCATCACACAACACCTGCGCCGTCAAACATTATGTGTCGTGTCCATTGGTGTTGTGAGTGCCAACCACGTCATCCCCGCCTTCGACATGGTGCTAGCTCGACCAGGCTGGGACACCACATCACCTTCATCTTCGCCTCAGTGCCTCGCCTTCTTCTAAAAAATTGATTGCCACCCAATATCAAATTATATTTTATTTGAAAAAAATGTCAGAGGACATCATATTCAAATTTAAAGTAGCAATTAGCCTAATCAAAACACAACCAATCGATGGAAATCCTCATCATCGCCCCCTCCACACCCACTTATTTATTGTCAAGAGTGTGGCTGCTAGATAAAGCCAGGGTCCGGCCTCTTGCTTCCGAATTTTTGGCAAACAAGACCACTTGTCGAATGTATTTATAAAAAAAGACCAAGCATTGGGACGTAGAGCTTGCAGCCATCAAGTGTGGTGTAAGGGCCTACCGCCAGTCTGCTGTGAAACGTTCTGTACAACGATGTCCTGCTCGTGTTGGAACGAAAAACGGCAAGTGTTTTCCACCATCATTTCTGGCGACATGCTATAGCGTGCCGCTCTGCCATCACAAGTTGTGGCCTGTGGGTGTGCCGCAAACGAATTTTTATAAAAAGGACCACTATTGCAATCGTAATGTTAAAAAAGACCATCCATAAAAAATATTATAAAAAATCCACCGTACAGTGGCGCACAGTCGGCAAGCGATACGTGGTAACCTATGGCCACCACCAGTGACGGTACGTGGACATGTGGAAGCTTATCGCCAAAGGCAGTGGTGTCAAGTGCCATAGGTTGCTTGCCGGGCATACCGTTAGAGTATGATGGGCTCCTTTTTTCAACAATATTTTTCATAACGGCTTTGCTAGGTCTTAGTCGACTGAGACTTCGTTAAGTCTCGATGCTATATCCGTGAGATATTACGTTGAGATTGGTGCAAAAATTTATTTTTGGTTTTTTCTTTTTCTCCCTTGCATGTTATGTGACATGATTGAGACTTAATTAGTTAAGTCTTAGTCGAATGAGACCTAGCCACACCTTTTCATAAAGGATGCCACTACAGAGCGGCGCCGCATCTGGTAGTATTTGGTGCGGCGGCTCTTCTTCCTCTCTATACGTGCTATATCAATTAGAAAAATGTACTAGCTTTTGGGTCTTCAAATTTTTAAAAAGTTTTATCTCTCAAACCGTTTACTCAATTGACGATCCGTTTGTACCATCAGCTTTATTATGATGAGTTCTTCGAAAGTAGATCCCATGTCAATATGTTTTAGAAAACTTTTATTTAATTAATATTTGCCACATTATTGTTCTACTTATCTGATAATTATTCATACAGTTGCCAGATTATACCAACTTGATTGTTAAAACTTGTTTTTCATCAGTTACTTGTCACATTATTGTTCTACTTACCTAATAATTATTCATATAGTTGCCAGATTATACCAACTTGATGTTAAAATACTGTACACTAACATAATAAATGAAAAAGTTGTTTTATGGTATTTATATGTGTTTTTTTATAATCACCTAAAAAAATACTCATGCTTGTCATGTTATTTATACTCAAATGTCAAAATAACTTGTTGTGCTTAAAAGATTGATTAACGATTACTTATGTTCGGTTGCCGTATTTTTTACATCTAATTGACATGATGGTTTATTGTTCTTGCCAGTTTTATCAGTTTGAGTTGCCATTTTATTTTATCGAGTTGTATTCTAAGCTTAAGTATACAAAACTATTCCCCTGGCAACTGTATATAAATATTTGTGGCAACCGTTCACGGTAAAAATGACAATTAGGGTGACCTAATCTGGCAACTGACGGTGACGAAATTTTTTCATCAAAACATATCAATATGGAATCTTGTTTCGAAGATCTCGTCGCGACAAATCTAGTGGTGAAAACGGATTATCAATCGGGTTAACAGTATCATAAATGGTCTTTTAACATCATGGTAGAGATAGTGATCCTTTTTAACAAAAGAAATCACCGAAAAGACCTGCTCTCTGTCGCCCCCCCCCCCCCCCCCGCCAGAGCCCGTGGTCGGTGGCCGCAAGCTCGAGCTTGCCACCACAATACATTTGGCAATTGCAACCACGGGCATTCCTCTTAGCAATACACTCAGCTCCCAAAGCTTTGTTTGGTTTTAGGGGAACTGATCCCCAAGTGAGATTAATCCACCACGGGATTGGGTTGATCCCTGCTTGTCTCACCATTACTCACCTCTTGTCGTGGATCCATGCATTTCACTGGTGGAAGACGATTCTTCCAGCCCCCGTGAAAGGAAGTGGTTCGGCGTGGTCTGAGAAGGGAATGAATATCCCCATCGACACACGAACCAAACAATCAATTGGAGATCCACATAGAACAGTTGTCGGCCAAAACAAACCACGTGGTTTATGCTGCAATCCCTGCTAATCCATGTGGATCTATTGATAACCAAACAAGGCCTAAGTGGTACATACCATTGGGACGTAGAGCTTGCAGCCATCAAGTGTGGTGTAAGGGCCTACTGCCACAGTCTGCTGTGAAACGTTCAGTACAACGACGTCCTGCTCGTGTTGGAACGAAACACGGCAAGTGATTTCCACCATAATTTTCTGGCGACATGCTATAGCATGGCGCCCTGCCAACACAAGTTGTGGCCTGTGGGTGTGCCGCAAACGAATTTTTATAAAAAGAACCACTATTGCAATCGTAATGATAAAAAAGATCATCTACAAAAAATATTATAAAAAGCCACCGTACAGTGGCGCACGACCGGCAAGCGATACGTGGTAACCTATGACCACCACCAGTGGCGGTACGTGGACACGTGGAAGCCTACCGCCAGAGGCAGTGGTGTCAAGTGCCACAGGTTGCTTGTCGGGCATACCGTTAGAGTATGATGGGCTCCTTTTTTTAACAATATTTTTCATAAATGGTCTTTTAACATCATGGTAGAGATAGTGATCCTTTTTAACAAAAGAAATCACCGCAAACACCTGATCTCTGTTCCAGACCGAAGGAAAACCCGTTCCCCCCAAAGTTGCTGCCACAGACCGTGGTCGGTCTTGGCAAGCTCGAGCCTGCCACCACAAGAGATTTGGCAATTGCAACCACGGGCATTCCTTTTAGCAATACAGTCAGCTCCCAAGGCTTTGTTTGGTTTTAGGGGAACTGATCCCCAAGTGGAATTAATCCACCACGGGATTGGGTTGATCTGTGCTTGTCTCACCATTACTCACCTCTTGTCGTGGATCCATGCATTTCACTAGTGGAAGACGATTCTTCCAGCCCCCGTGGAAGGAAGTGTTTCGCTGTGGTTTGAGCAGTCAATATCCCCATCACACACCAACCAAACAATCAATTGGAGATCCACATAGAACAGTTCCGGCCAAAACAAACCACGTGGTTTATGCTGCAATCCCTGCTTATCCATGTGGATCTATTGATAACCAAACAAGGCCTAAGTGGTACATACCACTTGCCAAAAAATTCCCGAGGAATGTTAGGAATAATCTTAGAATTTGAGGGTAGAGAACTAGAGATGGGAAGGTGACGCCACGCCACACTGTTCCCGGGCGTAGTACCGGAGATGCGTCGCCGGACAAGGAGATGGTGCCGGGTTGACGGCCGCTTCAGCCGCGGAAAGAAACTAAAATCTGGAACCAATTCGACAACGGTGGATGTGTGAAGTCGAACCGGACTCGCGCTCATATCATATTATTCCCGTTCCAGTTCCAGCAAGTGTTGGCCTGACACAGTTTCCAAATCCGTAGACCCAATCCTTCTCCTCCTCCTCCTCCTCTTCTATATCCGTTCATTACATCCATGGCGGAGGGAGCGACGGCGATACCGGGTGCAGGCTAGCATGTTTCGTCCGGTATTCCGCGCCGCGGGGTGGACCCTGTTACGCCGGTTCTGCAGCCAGGCCGTGGCAGCTTGGTCGCCGTCGAGGCCTGCCGGATCAACCTTGTCACGCCGGTTCTACTGCCAGGCCGCAGCGGCCTGTTCGCCGTCGAGACCTGCCGGATCAACCATGTTACGCCGGTTCTATAGCCAAACCGCCGTCGCCGGGTCGCGGTCGAGACCAGCCGGAGCAACCATGTTGCGCCAGTTGTGCAGCCAGGCCGCGGTGGTCGGGTTACGCCGGTTCTGCAGCCCAGCCGCGGCGGCCGGGTCGCTGTCGAGGCCTGCCGGAGCTAGGCTGGCACAGCTACACGTACGTACACCTCTTCCTTAATGAATTGGCTCTTCTAGTCTCTCCTTCTACTGTACGTCGGTGTGCGTGTGTGTGTGTGTGTGATTGAAACTGAAAGGTGATCACTACGTTGCTGCAGTTTCAGAGGAACGTTGGGCATGTTGCAGCTACCGCCGGTCACCGCTTCGGCTTCTTTCGCAGGTGAATACCTTAACCTTGTTCAATTATATATAATCAAAGAGATAGGTTATAGTGTCCATGTTTACCACTTGCGCAAACTAAACATGGATGCATCATGTTTTATCAGAAAGAATTACTATGTATTGCAGATATGCCATGCCTATGGCAATAGTTGCACTTTCAGCCCTTGGTGTTGGGCTTTGGTGTATGAAGAAGAATGCAGAGCTTGCTGAGAGGGCTTCCCTTCCTTCAAAGGTTGATTGGGTTGAAGCTGGAGTTGTCTCTCGGGTTGTGAGGAATCAAAAAGACTGTGGTAAGTGCCATGACCTTATTCTTTCTCCTCTAGACTGCCTCCGAGAACTTGAACCTAGGCAGCGGTTTGTACATGCACCCCCAATAAAGCGAGCAAAGATCACTTGGTAAATCCCCGCAAACTTGACGTTTATATCTGTTGCCAGGGAGCTGTCGGGCCATGGCAGTTGCGGCTTCGGTCGAGGCAGTGTGAATTACCTCAAGACCTTGCGGGGAATCGCGTTGTCAGTTCAAGAGCTCGTCGACTGCAACAGAGAGAACTTTGGGTGTAATGGTGGCGAATCTTCATACCCATACAACGCGCGGCAGGGTGTATGTCGCAAATTGCATACAAAGACAGCAGCAAGGATATCAGGCTTCCACTATGTCGACAGAAACGAGGATGCGCCGGAGAGAAAGCCGTAGCGAAGCGGCCCGTGATCATTTACAGGGCTACAGAGGAGGCATCATGGATAATAAGTATGATAGGAGACTTAGAGCAAGTACAATAAGGTCCAGTCAGGAGACTGTAAGGATTAAAATACTATATCTTTGTTGAGTTGGATGAAAGAGAAGAAGAGAGAGAAGGGATGCGGACTACTAATTAGTAGCTAGCTGCAATATGTGCTCCTAGGCACTTTGTGAGATAGACATGTGGGTCATATATTACTAAAGTAGTACTTCTTATAAGCTTTCTATTGTATTCCTTCCGTTTCTTTTTACTTCGCATATAAGGTTTGGTCAAAGTCAATCTTTATAAAGTTTGACCAACTATATAGAAAAATCTATCAAAATCCACAATATGAAACAATTACCATTAGATTTATCATGAAACTAATTTTCATATTATATAACTTTGATATTGTAAATGTTGATATTTTTTAATATAAATTTGGTCAAATTTTATGAAGATTGACTTTGACCAAACCTTATATGCGGAGTAAAAAGAAACGAAAAAAGTACTTGTTAACTATAAGATTAGATATAAATAACATGGCATCTTCTTATAATCAGCAGCTAGCTACACCATTAACCATGCTCTTACCGGCTGGCACGCTGTCGTGGTCGTGGGTTACGGCACAGACCCCAATGGTGTCAAGTACTGGCGCATCAAGAATTCATGGGGGAAAAGTTGGGGCCAAGGAGGGTTCGCGAGGCTCCGAAGACACATTGATGATAAGAGAGGCGTGTTGGGCATTTTCGTTTCTGAACCAGTATATCCCGTGCTCACAACCTAAATGATCGTGTATGTATGGTTAGGGATCAATCACACTGTATGTTGCCTAAAGGTTGGTACCGTTGTTTTTGCTGTACCTTTGGTGAAATTGCATGCAGCTTTCTTCATCTGCATCGCGACGGATAAGAAATTATAAATAAATGTTGTTCTACCCAACATGGAAAACTTCCCAACCTAGCACACATTTTGTTCAGCCAAATTACTATGGTAAGGGGTTGTGCTAGTGCGTATTACAATTTTTTTTGATAAAGGGCTTTATTACTCAAAGTTTAAGTAAATACACCCGGCCTCTTCATAACTAAGATGCAAACAGCCGCAAGTCACCAAACCAGAAAAGAAATAAAAGAGTATGCGACAAGTTACAAAGAAGAACTATCGCCACTCAAGTAGCTCTATGCGTAGGTCACGCGACCACCCATGTTGGGTAAAAATATCCCTCGCCACCGCTTTCAGTCGTGCACACGCCTCCATAAAAAGGCCTCGATATTCCACCCGTTGTAAGATGGACCACGAACGGAGAATACCCGTGCATCGATAGAGAACCTGCAAACAAGTGAATTTTTTATCAGAAAAGATCTTGTCATTTCTACAAAGCCAGAGCGACCATATTACGGCAAGCGCTCCTACCCTAAGAATGGTTTTAATCTTACTATCTATCCCGTTTAGCCAATTGCCAAAGATATTAGCAACGGCCGTGAGTTGATATAAGTTTGAAGCCATTTGGATAGCTGACCAAATAGAATGTGCAACCTTACAGGTGAAGAATAGGTGTTTTATTGTCTCATCATGAGCACATGAAACACACTTCTTACTCCCTTGCCAGTTGCGCTTGACAAGATTGTCTTTCGTTAGAATGACACCTTTTCGAAGATACCATGCAAAGACTTTAATCTTTAGAGGTATGTGTTGGGAAACGTAGTAGAAAACAAAAAATTTCGGCCTACGAATCAAGAACCCAAGATCATCCAAGAAGATTGCATACAAGGTTTTTAGGTCATGGCTCACCAACCGATGTAGCGGAAGTAGAGTTGGTGAAGCTCGTGGACGTAGTGGAAGTAGATTTCGCAAGTTCTCCCACGAACAGTCCCGCGATCTAGTCCCACGGACAAGTCCCATGAACAAGCTCCTTGAAGAAGGGTCGAAGGTACGACCCCTCCATTAGTATCCACACATCCCGTAGCAGCAATCCAGCAGCGCTCCGCCGTCCAGAGATGAACGCCACCGAGAAAACTAGAGGGAGAAAACCCTAACGGATTCCGATCTAGAACAGCGTCTAAACCGGGGTCTAAAAGTGAAGCAACGGGGTTTAGAGGAGGGAGGGTGGCGCATAGGCCTTGGGGACAAGTTGTCTTGCGCCCCCCACCCCTCCCCCACTTTATATAGGTGGCCAAGAGGCCCTTGGGGCGCAATAAGGGGGGTGGGGAGTCCAACTTGGACTCCCAAACCTCCCAAATCTTCCCACACCTTCCCACCGGAAACCTGCCATATTTGTGGAGTTGGACTTTCCACCTGGAGGGAGATTCCTTCCCCTTGGTGCGCCCCCCACCCCTTGGCCGGCCAGGGCAGCCTAGGTGGCTTGCCCCCCAAGGCTAGGGGCCCAGGGGAGTGGGTGGTACTGCCCGGAACCTTCCGGAACCTTCCATGACCTTCTAGAAGCTTCCAGGACCTTTCGGGACATACCGGGACCGTTTCGGGACATTCCGGACACTTCTGGAGCACTTCCAGGACCTTCCGAGACTGTTCTCGGACGTTCCGGAGCCATCCGGATAGTTTCCAAGACCATCCGAGTTACAGTTTAAGCCACCCGATGACCGCGAAGGTTGTCGGGACGCCCAGCGATTATCCGGAAACTATTCCGGTTGATCCAGGACTTCCCCAGTACCATTCTCATATGTTCCGGAACCACCGGGGACTACTCCAGAGTGATCCGGACATAACCTTAAATACCCAGAACTACTTCTGATGCCCTTATGAACAATTCCATAAATCTCCGGAACTACTTCCGGTACCCGTATGAACTATTCTGCTTTGCTTCCACTAAACCTTCTACCATACTAGTATTCTAACAGACTACTGCTCGTTAAGTGTGTGACCCAATAGGTTCGGTATAATGCGGACATGACTCAGAACATCTTCCGTACATAGGTCAACAGCCTTTTGTCAATAGCCAATAATCAACAGCGGAGCCATGGACACCCATGTTGACTCCCGCACATACACGAAGAAACTTCGAGTGAACCAATATGTTTAGTCATGTACCATTCCCTTTGCTTCGCGATATATGACAAAGTTAGAGGAGAGAAGTTTGGCACCCATGTGTAACAACTTTTGAACACAAGCCACTCGTTATCCTCTTTGCTCGTTTGTCCCTTTTCTCGTTATCGTATTCCGGTATCCCCGTGACTGAATCACAATGCGTCTGGCCAGACTATAATGGATACCGTCATACCGAGTGGGCCCGAAGTGAATATCTTCTTCATCGTGAAGGAGCAAATCCCATTCTTGAACTATCACAGTCACTAGCCACACCATCTGACATACCCAGAACTTATTTTACTACTTCCCATTTACGGGAGGATTCATCTAAGAACCAAAGCATGTCTTCCTGTGTGAAGCAACTCGATACTCTCATGGTCTAAGGAATTACGTATATGATGACATTTCATGATATGACTTATAACGTAGTTACGATGTGATCTCTAAGTATATCATTCAATACTGGGGTCGGTTCAACATCATTGTTCTGCTAACAATATGTTCCCATTGCTACTGACATCCTTGTTACAAGAACAATGTCCATGATTAAGAAAACGTAATCATCAGTTAGCGCATGAGCTGGTCTTAGAGGCTAAACCAGGAACTCTTGGTGTTTACATTTCCACACATGCAAATGAGTTTTCTTCTGAATCTCACAGTCAGGGTCATTGCAATTATAGCACAGAAATATAAACATTAATTACGAACGTGGAAATATATATAATAACATTTTATTATTGCCTCTAGGGCATATTTCCAACAGTCTCCTACTTGCACTAGAGTCAATAATATTGTCAGTGCTTGAGCACTTTACACCTATGGCATACCGGTGTAATAAATGCCTCATTTGTGGTATAGACCTCATCTTCGGATCTGACGTTTCAGGCCCGTTTGTATCTTGCATATCTTCGCGTTTTCACGCTATCATAAAATTCACTAATTTTATCAGTTTAGCTTTGTATATGTTTGAATCATTTGGTAGGACCTTGGTTCCTTAGAATAAGTCATGAAATCATTCATCAATGTTCCATGAGCTTCAAGCATCTAGGAAACCATACCATGTTCATAAATGAACTGATGATTCAAAATACCCTCTCTTGTTACTTCTTTAAGCAACAATATACTTAGCCTCTGTTATAGAATTAGCCACAGTATCTAACTTTAACACAGTTCCTTCATACTGTGCCACCCTTATGTGTGAAACACATAATCCCAATTAAAATCGAAAATCGATCGGAGTAAGTATGAAGACTGAATTGGTGTAACTGTTTATATCAAAATTCAGCTGGTGTAACTTGTTACAACGAGCTCTTCATTATCTCCATTTTCCGAGAAACATATCTTATCTATCATAAGTTTAACTTTTCACTGTTTGTCCAATGATCAACATATTGATCACTTTGGTATCTTGCTCATAACCTTTTGAAGCACTGGACATATCTGGTCGTTTTACATATTATGGTGTACATGATTAATCCAAACACACGGGTGAGTGGAATTCAATTCACGTGTTTTTGCTTATCTGTGTTCATCAACACCGATTTCTGCAAACAACTTTTCACCACGACTTCGACAAGAACATGTTTCTTGGCATTTCATACTAAACTACTTTAGTATCATGTCAATATGCAGTGTTGGCTTTAGCATGATCAGGCACTTACTATCTTCATAGATCAATATGCTCAATACTAATGCTATATCAGCCCAAGTTCTTCAACTGAAAACTATTTCCAATGAAGTCCTTATTTGTGTCAAGAAATTTATATCATTTCTAATCAACAATATGTCATCTACATAAGTTTTTAGAAATATTATTCAGCTCCCACTTACTTTTTTGAATATTCAAGCATCTTCGTTATTCCTGATGAAAACAAACTCTTTTGGCAATTTCATCACAACGAAAATTCCAACTCCATTGTGCTAGCTTCAGTCCATCACTGGACATCCAAGGCTTGCATCTATTTTAGCATCCTTTGAATCGACAAAACATTCTGGTCGTATCACATATACGTCCTTTGTTATTTTTCCGTGTAGGAACGTTGTTTTGACGTTCATTCTACCATATCCTATAAATGAGACATGTAGTAATTGCTAATATAACCCGAACTGACTAAAGCATCTCTATGGTCGAAACTATTTCGCCGTAGTCAACCTTTGAACTTGCTAGAAAACAATTTTCCAACGAGTTGAGCTTTATGGATAAAACAATTTCATCCGAATCAATTATAGATCCATATATATATATATTCTTCAGACTTTTAGTCTTTCGGAGGGTCTACCAAGTTCAAAACTTGACTTACTTTCATGGATACTATCTCGGATTATTTGGCATTTAGCCAAATCCCGGAGTCAGGGCCCATCAATGCTTCTTTGTATATCACAGGTTTATCATTGTCGAACAACAATATCTCGTTTTACATATCATGAATGTTTGTACGATTTTTGTCTAACCTGTGTGGTTCAGCTGCGCACTCCTCTGAAAATTCAACAATCTTTGACAAGTTGCACTGTCCTCCCACTCACTCTTTTGTAAGAAACTATTTTTCTTCAAAACACATTGTTCTTAACAGCAAACAGTTTTGCTTTTGTGTAGTGATAGAGGAATACCAAAACTTTTGGCATAACCTTAACAAAGTAGCACTTTTCTGATTTGGGGTTTTGAGTATGTCAAACATATGCCTCATATACCCAAATTTTAAGAAAATACAACATGGTTTTAACAGTCCATACCACATCTAATATGGTGTCATTTCAACAGATTTGATGATGCTCTTTTCAGTGTAAAAGCCGTAGTCACTAACGCATAACTTTAATAAGTATAATGGCAAATTGATAAACGTCATATTTGATCTTTACCGTGTCATACATGGCTTGATTACATCTCTCGAACACTTTACTCATAGTGATGTTCCGGGAGACGCAAGTTATGACAGTTCTTCACAACTCATCAGACGTTCACTAAACTTGTAACTAAAATATTACTTTCTACAATCTAATTTGCAGAAGCTTTATTTTCTTGTTACAACGAATTTCTATTTCACTCTAAAATTCCTTGAACATTTCAAAGATTTCAGACGTATGTCTCTATTGAACAGATATCCACATATCTACTTCAACTCATGAGTGAAGATAGGGAATCCACTGCACACAACTACACTTATTGGACTACACACATCATCATGTATGATTACCAATGGTTTAGTTGCCCGTTCATGTATGGCCTATTAACGGTGTTTTAGTCACATTACTTCGAGACAAAGATCGCAACGTCAAGTGATTCATAATCATATGACTCGAAAGTCCATCACTTATGGAAATTCTTCATGCATGTTATATCACTTGTGATAAAGGGCAGTGCCACATCTATGTGGTATTTCTGTCAGTCTTGCGACGTTTAGCGTCAGTGTTATGGATGTTTAGTATTATTATCAAGATTCATAACATACACCCTATTCATAATGGAAGTATGGCCTTTACGTTATTCATAGCTTTGAACAACTCTCTTGCAACAAACATGATTCAAAATGATGTTTTGCAACAAGGCTAAAGTGTAGTAACAATTTACTCAACTCTAAAATGAATTATGAAGATAATCATAGAGTCAACACACGGTATAGTAAACCTTTTACCGTGTTCCCGAGCGTGTCAAAACTCATCATTAGCTAGTCATAAAGGCCATAGTATTTCTTGCATCGAGTTGCAACAATATGCAATCGATGTGATATTCCGGTGATCAACAGTTTAATCACAATATACAGAACCCACAATTAACTGCTTAATCATGATTCCCAAGAATTACATCTCTTGACCAGCAATGAATTCATCTATAACTCCGTATGTCTTTCATTTCTGAGCTGGTTATTCCAGTCTTCTTTCGTTTTTCCTTTATACGTATCATAGTTCTATTTCCAATGTCACTCCTACTCACAGAAGATCACACATGATCAAGGGTGGCGCAGGCCATGGACTTTCTGGCGTGTAAGTCTTACTAACACCCTATGGAACTTCCTTTCCCTTAATCCTCATCATCATATGATCATTGTTCTTCTGGATCCCACACTTATCAGTTTTGTTTAGAGCACAATGAACATTTTCACTAATGCTTACAATCATACATTGTACTAGATATCTTATATCCAACATTAATTGTCTTACTACTGAAAACTTATTTTTCAGTTCCATGAATATAACATAACTATCCCAAACTTTTCGAAGTTCGGGTTTCATGGTGGTGAAAACAATGCACTTAGCTGTCGTGGAATTCTAGCATTTTGGATTATGGACATAAGTCACATCATCCATAGCATCAGCGGGAGAGCATCAAAAAATTGCGATAGGACAAGCTCCTTCTCGACACTATTGAGGATAGTCCTCACAATACGGTACCAATCGTAAAGTTTTTACCAAATAAAACAGTTAATCAAAATCAATTGGGAAGGTGGTAACGCGAGCCAATATTCTACAACGATAATGCAAATACTAAGACTTTGTTCATAATTAAGTTGCACTTGTGATTAAACAATTTAATTACTTAGTGCGCTCCCACTCAGATCAATATCTCTCGTAATTGATGCTGGAGTGATTCAAGATCCAACCCAATCGTCCGCCATTGATGTGACATCACTGATGACTTAGACTGGACCAGTAGGCCAACTTGCCAATCACGCCAAAGGTGATTCTTGTTCATCTTTCGATGGGCGTGTTCCGGTAGCAAACTTTTATCCAAACCGTCAAGATAACCAAGTGTAATGTGCTGTGTGTTCTTTTAACACACCCGTCTTTTATGCGTCACACCGTGTGCACCCATGTGACATGACCTGCTCCGATGTGAAACATAGTATAGACGGTGCTACAGTTGGAAGAACACTATCAACTTGATATTGTTTTGCGAGAGATCACCCTAATAAAATACGACTATCGCGTATCAAACAAGGGTGCATCAAAGGGATAAACATCACAGGCAGTTCATAAAATTTTGTGATATAGTATAGCCCTTTGCTTCGTGAAGTCTTCATTGTCTTCACGTCGTCGTGGTTGAATTCACCGTGTCCACCAACTTTGTCCTTGGCGCCGGGAACATCACCACGGCTTCCGGCATGTGCGTCGGGGTCCACCTCCGCATCGTAGATCATCACCTTTGCATCTATCTATTGCTTTGCCTCGAGCTAATAAACAGTTCTGGCACGCAGGCCATAATTAAGTGACAATCATATGACTCCAGTCATCATGCCGTACCACGACACGCAGGTCGCGAATAAATATTACATAACATATAGCATCTCATACAAACATATTGCAAATCTTGAAGGCTATACCACATCACATGCATACTCTGCAAAAACGAGTTAGATCGCCATCTACACGGGTTGTTGCAACTTTTATCGTGGTTGTTAAGCAGGTTTACAAGGCAAACGAGAAACCCTAGGAAAAACAAAACACGATACTTCTTTTGTTGCTAGTTTAACATACGGGGTGCGTGCAACAACTAATGCCACAAGCCAAACTTCGTTAAACGCGTGACCCCCGTGTGGATTTGAGTTCATAAAATCCACAAGCCCCTCCATGTTAAATCTTCTATTGCGAGATTAAGATGAGATCCAAGGAGTTTGATGTAGACCATGATCAAGGCAACCAGCATACTGAAAGCAGCATAGAGGGATCGATGGAAAACTATATCCTTGTAACAAAAACCTCAACTTGCCATCAAGCATAGAAAAAATCACATGACAGGGAAGCAACAAGAAAATCAATGCCTCATATCACACATATGATCTAGACCTAAACATGCATCTAATCAAGGACCGCTCATGATACCACTGTTGGGAAACGTAGTAGAAAACAAAAAAATTCGGCCTACGAATGAAGAACCCAAGATCATCCAAGAAGATTGCATACAAGGTTTTTAGGTCATGGCTCACCAACCGATGTAGCGTAAGTAGAGTTGGTGAAGCTCGTGGGCGTAGTGGAAGTAGATCTCGCAAGTTCTCCCACGAACAGTCCCGCGATCTAGTCCCACGGACAAGTCCCATGAACAAGCTCCTCGAAGAAGGGTCGAAGGTACGACCCCTCCATTAGTATCCACACATCCCGTAGCAGCAATCCAGCAGCGCTCCGCCGTCCAGAGATGAACGCCACCGAGAAAACTAGAGGGAGAAAACCCTAACGGATTCCGATCTAGAACAGCGTCTAAACCGGGGTCTAAAAGTGGAGCAACGGGGTTTAGAGGAGGGAGGGTGGCGCATAGGCCTTGGGGACAAGTTGTCTTGCGCCCCCACCCCTCCCCCACTTTATATAGGTGGCCAAGAGGCCCTTGGGGCGCAATAAGGGGGGTGGGGAGTCCAACTTGGACTCCCAAACCTCCCAAATCTTCCCACACCTTCCCACCGGAAACTTGCCATATTTGTGGAGTTGGACTTTCCACCTGGAGGGAGATTCCTTCCCCTTGGTGCGCCCCCCACCCCTTGGCCGGCCAGGGCAGCCTAGGTGGCTTGCCCCCCAAGGCTAGGGGCCCAGGGGAGTGGGTGGTACTGCCCGGAACCTTCTGGAACCTTCCATGACCTTCTAGAAGCTTCCAGGACCTTCCGAGACATACCGGGACCGTTTCGGGACATTCCGGACACTTCTGGAGCACTTCCAGGACCTTCCGAGACCGTTCTCGGACGTTCCGGAGCCATCCGGATAGTTTCCAAGACCATCCGAGTTACAGTTTAAGCCACCCGATGACCGCGAAGGTTGTCGGGACGCCCAGCGATTATCCGGAAACTATTCCGGTTGATCCAGGACTTCCCCAGTACCATTCTCATATGTTCCGGAACCACCGGGGATTAATCCAGAGTGATCCGGACATAACCTTAAATACCCAGAACTATTTCTGATGCCCTTATGAACAATTCCATAAATCTCCGGAACTACTTCCGGTACCCGTATGAACTATTCTGCTTTGCTTCCACTAAACCTTCTACCATACTAGTATTCTAACAGACTACTGCTCGTTAAGTGTGTGACCCAATAGGTTCGGTATAATGCGGACATGACTCAGAACATCTTCCGGACATAGGTCAACAGCCTTTTGTCAATAGCCAATAATCAACAGCGGAGCCATGGACACCCATGTTGACTCCCGCACATACACGAAGAAACTTCGAGTGAACCAATATGTTTAGTCATGTACCATTCCCTTTGCTTCGCGATATATGACAAAGTTAGAGGAGAGAAGTTTGGCACCCATGTGTAACAACTTTTGAACACAAGCCACTCGTTATCCTCTTTGCTCGTTTGTCCCTTTTCTCGTTATCGTATTCCGGTATCCTCGTGACTGAATCACAATGCGTCTGGCCGGACTATAATGGATACCGTCATACCGAGTGGGCCCGAAGTGAATATCTTCTTCATCGTGAAGGAGCAAATCCCATTCTTGAACTATCACAGTCACTAGCCACACCATCTGACATACCCAGAACTTATTTACTACCCATTTACGGGAGGATTCATCTAAGAACCAAAGCATGTCTTCCTGTGTGAAGCAACTCGATACTCTCATGGTCTAAGGAATTACGTATATGATAACGTTTCATGATATGACTTATAACGTAGTTACGATGTGATCTCTAAGTATATCATTCAATACTGGGGTCGGTTCAACATCATTGTTCTGCTAACAATATGTTCCCATTGCTACTGACATACTTGTTACAAGAACAATGTCCATGATTAAGAAAACGTAATCATCAGTTAGCACATGAGCTGGTCTTAGAGGCTAAACCAGGAACTCTTGGTGTTTACATTTCCACACATGCAAATGAGTTTTCTTCTGAATCTCACAGTCAGGGTCATTGCAATTATAGCACAGAAATATAAACATTAATTACGAACGTGGAAATATATATAGTAACATTTTATTATTGCCTCTAGGGCATATTTCCAACAGTATGTTCATTTCCCATATTTTATTATTATTATCGACTAGTATTTCAGGTTGGACAAGCGCCCTATACATAGAATCCACAGAGAATTTTATTCTTATTGAGATTCCATCGAAACTCATCGTGACCTTGTGACAGTTGCACTACCGCTAACCGTTCTAGCAAGGCGTTCCAAGATGCTAGTCTTGGACCGATTAAGTCTCTCCTGAATGCGACATTAGGAGGTGACTCCTGCATGACCGTGGCCAGCGTCTCCCCCTTATGTCGCACAATGGTGTATAGGGCCGGATATTGATTTCGGAGTGTGGCATTTCCTAGCCATATATCCTCCCAAAATCTAATCTCCGACCCATCCTTAATCTTGAAAACCCTAAAGCGATAAAAGTCTTTCTTTGTCGCCATGAGACCGGCCCAAAAATGTGAATCTCCAGGCTTCCATACAACCTGAGATAACGCTTTTGTGCCAATATATTTTCGCTTAAGGAGCGTTTGCCATACGCCATCCGAAGTCAATAGCTTATATAACCATTTACCGAGGAGAGCAGAGTTCTTGACCTGGAGGTCATGGATACCCAACCCCCATTGGTCCTTCGGACGGCAAACGACATTCCACTTGGTCAGTCGATATTTCTTCTTCTCGTTATCCCCTTTCCAAAAGAATCTCGATAGGAAATAATCCAATCTATGTAAGACCCCTTTCGGTAGTGGAAAGAATGATATCATATACAGTACCATATTGGTTAAAACTTAATTTATGAGTACCAGTCTTCCGCTCAAGGACAACAACTTTCCTTTCCAGCTAGTTAGTCTTTTTTGAAGACGTTCTTCGACGTGTTTCCATTCCGCATTACTCAATCTCCTATAATGTATGGGTATCCCCAGATACATAATAGGGAATTGACCTTGCTCGCATCCGAATATCTCGGCATATTGAGCAGCTGCATCCTGGGCCTCGCCGAAACAAAACAATTCACTTTTATGAAAATTAATCTTCAATCCGGATAACTGTCAGTAGTAGAAAACAGGGCTTTGGTTCAGGCCTCTCCAACCGATTTGTCCCGGTTCTGCCACGAACCGGAACCCATGGGGGTCATACGTCCCGGTTCGTGCGCCCGGGGGCCGGCCGGGCCTCGTGGAGCATTGGTCCCGGTTCGTCTGGGGGCATATGTCCCGGTTCTAGAAAAGAAACGGGACCAATGGGCCTCGCTCCTGGCCCACAACCACTAGTCCCGGTTTGTGGTTCAACCCGGGACGAAAGGCTGGCCATTAGTACAGGTTCCAGCCACAACCCGGGACGAAAGGCTGGAAATTAGTACCACCTCGCTAATCGAAGTGGAGTTAGACTTGTTTATAAGCACAGGTCCGCGTGGACTTATCGTAGCATAACAAGTTCACTAAAGGCCGTACACGGAGAAATTCATCTGTATCCTGTACTCTGTCCGGGGAAATTTCGGACGGAGCTCGTTTGGTTGGCAGATTTTACAGATGTGCCCACGAGGCGGGGGCCGTCTGTAAACCCGTATGGGATGAAAATCCCGTACGGGTATTACAGACGGCCCCCGCCTGGTCGGTAGACTTGCGAGATCTGCCAACCAAGCGTGCTCCGTTTGAAATTCACCATGACAGAGTACAGGATATGGAGTATTCTTCCGTTGACGTCCTATAATGAAATTGCTACATTTTTTTTCCAATCAAACAAAACACAAGGTTCCTATAATGAAATTGCTATACTTTTTTTGTTTTTGTTTTCCAATCAAACAAAACTATGCAGGCCGACTGTCATTCAAGGCCATTAGTCTCGGTTCCAGCAACGAACCGGGACCTCCAACCATTGGTCCCGGTTCGTAGCTGGAACCGGGACTAAAGGCTACCTGTAGTCCCGGTTCCAGCTACGAACCGGGACCAATGACGGCGCTTCGTCTTTCGCGCGCGCCCGACGAGCTTTCCCATGCGCGTGCGGCGCGCGTTGGGAAGCCGCGCACACGCATGGGAAGTTAATCGTGACATCATTGTTGTTTGTTAATCGTGATTATTTTTTAATAATTGTTTGGAATTCAAAAAATTAAATCATGTTATATCAAGACCTAAGGGTTATAATGATTGATATCTTACTATTGTCGGGAAAACAACAAGTGCAGACTTTGAAACTAGGGGAGATAGAACCTGAAAGTTAAGCGTGCTGAGAGGATGGGTGACCGGCCGGGAAGTTAGATTATTTGAAATGAGTGTTGATTAGAGATTAGAGATTAGAGATTAGAGATTAGAGATTAAATTGTGAAGTAGTAAGGAGGGGTGATTAGAGATTAAATTGTCAAATAATTCAAAGATTCGAAAATGAAAAAAATCCAATTAAAAAAAAACAAATTTCGAAAAAATTCCTTTAGTACCGGTTTTTAACATGAACCGGGCCTAAAGGTCCTCCAGCCCCCCGCTCCAGCCGGCTTCCACGTGGAGGCCCATCTGTCCCGGTTCGTAAGCCAACCGGGTCTAAACGTCATGGGCTTTAGTAACGACCCTTTAGTCCCGGTTCCAGAACCGGAACAGAGGGCCCTCTGGAACCGGGACAAATGGGCCTTTTTCTACTAGTGTGTTCGAATGCTGATAAAATCAATTTCAGATTCGCAGCTTTATCTAGATCATGATTCATAAATAGAATTGTATCGTCCGCATATTGAAGGATAGATAGTCCCCCGTCCACGAGGTGTGGGACTACTCCCTCAATCTGACCGTCTAGCTTGGCGCGTTCAATCTTGATCGCTAACATATCAGGCACAATATTAAACAATATGGGCGATAAAGGATCACCTTGCCTTTATCCCTTTTTGGTTTGGAAGAAACGACCGATTTCGTCATTGACGTTGACGACAACACTTCCTCCCGAAACACAACTATGGATCAAAGCACATCATTCATCTGAAAAACCTTTCATTCTCAGAGTTTGTTGGAGAAACAACTACTTCACTTTATCATAAGCCTTTTCGAAGTCAATTTTGAATATGACTCCATTAAGATTTTTAGTGTGCATCTCATGAACGGTCTCGTGTAAAACCACGACTCCGTCTAGGATATTCCTGCCTTGCATAAATGTCGTTTGTGTAGGTTTAACCATATGATCAGCCACCGAATTTAATCTAATGGTTGCGGTTTTCGTGAAAATTTTAAAGCTTACGTTAAGGAGGCATATTGGTCTATACTGTTGTATCATTTCTGCCCCCAAAACCTTAGGCAACAAAAAATTTCCCCGAAGTTAAGACGACATAATTCAAGTTGCCCCCCATGCCAACATTGGAACAACTCAATTAGGTCTGTCTTAATGGCATCCCAAAAGTGTTGATAAAACTCAGCAGGAAAGCCATCTGGCCCAGGAGCCTTATTATTCTCCATTTGGAAGACCGCCTTTTTAATCTTCTCTTCTGTGAAGGATGAATTTAAAAAGGTATTCTCTTCATTGGAGACCTGGGTTATGTCTTCCGTCCGACTCTCATCCATGGACAAAATATATCACTAAGGGAACATCGGAAAAGAATCACTAAACTTTGATGTCGTATAGATTACACCTATTGTGAAGCCAACACTTACGTGGAAGCTAGCTGATCAAGTCCTTCTCCAGTTGAGACAAATGTAGAGTAGCAATCATAAATAGATCAACACTTACAGTCATATTGATTGATTTTTTGGGGAGGCTAGAAAGTAGACCGTCCCGTTGTTATTGTGCACACATCCTTGACTTGGTGGTGCAAAATGGGAAAACCTCATACAACCACATACCTGAAATACCGCTGGCATAGAGAATTTTTTGCCCGCCAACGTTTGTAGAGTCGGCGTACGCATATGTTCGTCCTCTAGGGATAGGGCTGGGGCTATAGCCTTTTTCCTACAAGTGTCGTGTCTATTCTCTATACAAATAACATAGGTGCAAGTATTGTGAATGCTCATATTTTTAATATAAATATGGTTAAAATTTCTATGCCGAGTAAAAAGGATCGGAGGGAGTACGTAACACCACATAAAAGAAGAAAAGGAAAAATTACCACGGTTGAAGTGACATTTGTTTTTGGTTACTTTGTTAAAGGCAGTAGTATAATAACCAAGGATGCAGTGATACCGGTTTATTTTCTTGGATATAAAGGCAGTACAATAAGATATTTCTTACACATCCCTTCCCAACTAAAACATTAGATGTTTTTTATAGATAGCATGCACTAGAGAAATATACAGCGGTATAGCTATGTGGCTTGTAGTAGCGCATTAATGCAGTTCTTTGAAATGCTCGTTTCGGGTCCAACAACTTGTCATGCGGGAATATACATGGTTCATACTCCCCCCGTAAAGAAATATAAGAGCATTTAGATTACTGATCACTAGTGATCTAAACACGCCTATATTTCTCTACGGAGGGAGTACAAACTAAGTATTATCTAAATGGAAGAAGGTAACTCCATTATGCAATTCACCAGCAAATCAATTGCAGTTTGTGAAGAGCCTCCTTTCTCGATGCACTGGATTGCTTTGTCTTTGAGATTGTTTGCCCTTCGCCCCATCTCTTCACCTTCTTCGTGGCATAACAATTTTCTGACACTCCTTTGGATATTTTCCCTCTCCAACTTTCCCTCTAAAACAAACCCTATCTTCCACACCTCCTGGACATACCTGGCGTTTATCATTTGGTCTCCGAAATGGGGTCTACATAACATTTGAACACCCTCACTTATGCTCTCCAACGTTGAGTTCCAACCATTGTGGGTCCAAAAACCGCCAATCGCCTGGTGCCGAAGAACTTCTTGTTGTGGGGCCCAACTCACCACCATGCCCCTACCTCGTGTCTCTTCCTCAAAGTCATCGGGTAGGCCTATCTTCCCTGAACCTGGAACCAAGTCAGGTCTGATCACCCAAAGAAACGACACAAGGCTGTTGGTCAAGCCCCGTGCAGTCTCCACTAGCTCTTGTTGGTCCATGGATGCCAAGCTCCCAAAGCTCACGAATAAGACTGACCCTACTTCTTGCTTGTCCAACCAATCCAAACAAGTTCTATCTTGAGCCAATAGGCTGCTCTGGGCACCTGAAGATATCTTGTGAAGTGGACCGATTGCATAAACAGGGACGCCCAAACCATCAGTAATCTTTTGGAGTTCAACATCTTCGAGGTCGTTGAAGGTGTTGATGATGACACCACAAGAACACCTTGATGATTCCACAATACGATCTATTAAGTTGGACATCATTTCATGCGGGGTTGTGGCGGAGAAGACCATGTCTTGCTGCTGGAGTGGGTGTAGATCTTGTAGTGGCATGTTCAGTTGTGAATGATCTGAAATTTTGGTAAGAAAATGATCAACCATTGAGAGACATATCACGTATGTATGGATGCTGCTGTATTACAAAGAAACTAAGAGCCTTAAACATGTGAGTTCCATTTCCAATAAAAGTTTTCTTATGCTTTGGTAGGCAAACGCGATTGTGGATGTGCATGTTAGTGTGCATATGTGGATGCGACTACTAGAGTAGTAATGCATGTTTGTATAATGGTATTTATTCATCTATATGATGTTACTTTTATTTGGATTTCCTTATTTCCACCTGAATGCTAGTGAATCCCGGTTTGCTTTTACCTTGAGTCCTCCAAAATATCAGTTTTGCTAATGCTTTGGAGACTGCTTTTAAATGAAATCACGGTGGACTCCATTGGCCATCTATTTTTTGTTCCATGGTCCATTCTCGGTCCTTGAATCTTATTTTTTTTCTTATATTCCCCTCTTTTATGTGTTGTTGATGTTTTGTTTAGCGTGTTTCCCTCTAAAGTAATCGCATTGATCATATGGTATGCTTCTTGCATGTTGCTATTAGTTTATTTGGAGTAGGACTTCAGTAGTTTGTCTACTTCAAAAATCTGGTAACTGTGTGCACTATCAATTCCTTGCCCCGTTGTCGTGCTATTGTTGTTCTTGGTTTGGAAGATTATCAATAATTAAGTTCCCCTAGATAGATTTCTTTCATTGGGCCCCAATCAGTATTGCATTGATTTGTTCTTGGGTTTGTGGACTCAATGGCCGGTGCTGACATTAGTAATGTCTGTAGATATTTGTATTGCTTTGTCTCACTTGTTTTTCCATTATCATAAAAAAATAATAGAAAGTATACTTTTCACGCTAAAAAATTATCCTAGTCGACGAATAACCCCCGGCCCTCAAGTAATATTTGATCTAATTTCCACCGTGAAATATACGGTACTGCGAAATAACGCCATCTGCTAGTAGTTCTCCAGTTGATGTTGCATAGATTTCGTGTTCGCTACATGTGGGGTCCAGTTGGCATGGAAGTTGAAATACCTTCATGTGTAATTTATTTCGGGTGATATTTGGTTGTTCATGTATTGTTACCGTAATAATTTTATTTAATTTTTGGTTTGCATATAAGGCCTTAAAATGTGATTGGCTTTTTATGTATGAAGAAATACTTTAGGTACTCTCGGGTAACATAAATCCTAGAGGTTTTGTCTTTGGTTTCTTATGTAAGAGATTTGTTTGGGTGTGTGTCATGCTGTAGGGGCAGGCAAAATTGGTGACCAAATACCGGTTGTTATCCGGGTAACTTAATGTGAACAAAAGCCCATCTTCTCAACTAAAAAACTTGTTTTTCTCTTCTCACGGGTCGGCTAACAATTCAATCATAGCGCTCATGCACCACATTGGTCAAATAGCTACCATATTTTTTTTGAACAAATATCTATAAAATCCGATGAAGTTCTAACCAAATAGAGTCATCTGTTCAGCATGTAACCCCTAAGATTTTTGTTCTAACCATGCATATTAACTTAGATTTTGACACAAGTAAAGGTTTACAGCTATGGCTGCTTATTTTTCATTCAAATAAGATATGTAAAAAACATATATATGAGTATTGTGATAGAAACCCATGAAATTCACCCGCAAAAAAATAATCCATGAAATTAACAATACTAGTTTTACTTCACTAGTCTACATATTTCCAAACTTAAGCTTGTGTGTCTTTTATGTAAAATGTGTCTGCTCTTTATCCACTATCGACTATCGTCATCTCACACCATATCATAATTGCATTTCTCAGTGACAGTATTTTTTTCTTAGACTGAAAACATAATATTCAAATACACCTATAATGAATTTATGCACAAATATCATTTAGTTTAGATTTTTCTATTCATATTATTTATTCTCATTTAATCACAACTTGTGTATGTGCTTATCGATGGATAGTTACAAAACAAAGAAAAATATGCTTCACATGCTTGTAACATTTTTCGGAGAACCATCAAAAAAGAACGAAATATAAAATTGATCGCGAGCATATAAACCTTAGTGTATTCTCTTCATCCACAATTATGAATGTTGGTGGTACTGCAAATTCGTTGTTCCATTAGTTCAATTTCATGCATGTAGATGATTATGGACATGCATATGTATGTTACTATAAAATCATATGTCGCCTCTCCATCTAATGCAATGTGTTTGCTGGTGCATACTCATCTAAATTGTTATATATTTCATGTCAGCCAGTCGAAGCATAACTTATGTTTTTTTTTTCATAACTTGTGTTTTTGGTATTCTCCTGTCCATGTTCTTTGCATAGACTTATGTTGTTACACTGAAAATTCCCTCCATCAATAGGTATTAAATATTATGAATGAAATCACAATCGATCGATCTCACATTGTCCAGGAATAAAAAGTCCAATAATCGATCCCATATCTCCAAACATAAGAACGATTGAATTAAATGTGTGAATCTATTCCAACCATTAATCTCACATCTCTTTAATGCTACTATGCATGTTGATTGTGGACGACGATGCTGTTTGTTAGGTTGATGTAGGATTGTATGTACTCCCTCCGTTTTTGTTTACTCCGCGTATAGAAGTCAAAAGTTTGACAAATTTAGTCAAACTTTTGGTCAAAGTCAAACTTTGTAAACTTTGACAAAGTTTATAGACAAAAATATTAACATATACAATAATAAATCAATACCATTAGATTCATTATTAAATGTGCTTTCACATCATATAAATTTGTTATGGTAAAAGTTTATATTGTTCTCTACAAACTTAGTCAATCTTCGTCAATCAAAATCTGGAAAAAACATGTAGTTTGTAGTAAAATCGAATATCTTCTTGCTTTCATTTGTTGCCAAAATATGTATTACTTTATTTTCCATTACGTTTCAATCAATAGATTCCTAACGTCTCAACCGCTAGTTTTGTTGTAGTTCATTGTGTATCTCAGACAGTATATCATAATGTTACATCGAGTGCCACTGGGCAGCAACCTGGTTCATATATATGATACTCCCTCCGTTTACGGATATAAAATAATTTAGATAACTATCTTAGTAATTAAAACATCTTATATTTATGTACAGAGGAAGTACTTGGTAAACTTGGCAGCTGAAGCCTAATATTACAGATGTGTAATTATCATTGGTTCTTCTCAAGTTTTATTAGTTTTTTTTTCTGTGTTCTAGAGTGCATCATTTTCTTTCACTGGGCTTTTGGAATTGAAATTTTAAATTATATCAAAATATCTTTATGAGTGGTCTTGTTTCAAAGTCCTTGTCACAAGGAACACAAAATGAAACCTAAATTAATTAGACTTCAGTTCAAAAGATATAATACTTCAAAATTGAAAATTAAATGAAAAAGCATGGGAGGGTGAAAGTAGCATTGTGCGGTTGGTGAAGCATGCAATCCTTGGGAAGAATATGCATGCATGAGATAAAGGTGATTGATCTGCTGAGAAATCACAAAGCAATATGGTCAATACTAACAAGATGTACTCCAAGACCAAGAGGATCGACGCTGTGCCATGCATGCATGAAATATCATCCCGTGCATGAAAGCCACGAGACGGTAGTAGACGAGAAAAGCAAAGAGATACCTTGTGGCGGGAGGAGGCCCTTGTCGCAGAGCGCTGGGAAGGCCATGTAAGCCAGGAGGCAGGCGGCGGCACCCGTGCGCAGCACCATCGTCGGCACGCCCAGACGGTGGGCGACCACCTGCATCCCCCGGAGGTTGGAGTCTACCACCAGGCACGCCGGCGCTCCCTCCTCCTCCTCCAACACCTCACGGAGGCTGTCCTCGAAAGGCGCCTGCAGGAGCTCGTTGATGCGAAGCAGCGCCTCGGCGAAGTTGCCGTGGCTGCCGGAGGGGACGAGGTCGGCGATCGGCACAGAGGCGCCGACGGTGATGAACCGGTAGTCCGCGGAACGGCGTGCGGGGTCGGGGGCGTTGAAGGCGGAGTGGAAGACGGTGACACGGAGGCCCCGGTCGTGCAGCACGGCGGCCAGCTGCAGCATCGGGTTGATGTGGCCCTGGAAGGGCAGCGGGAACAGCAGCACGCGCCGTGCGCCGCCGGTCGCTTGAGCCTTCTCCGCCGCGCTGGCCATGGCTTCCGTTTTTAGCAAGGACAGTAGTGCCTGATCGAGGTCTGGTGGAAATGTAGATGAGTGTAGTGTTGGTTTTTATACAGGGAACACAATGATTGGTGATTTATGAGGGCATTGAATGGGTTAGAGCGGGAGACGATGGATGGATACGGGAAGGGTCCGAATGTGGGGTTTGCTAATTAGGTTATGCGTTGTATCACTGGGGTCACCAGCTGAGCTGAGCTCTCGGTCGATTTTCATATTGATCATTGATGTACATCCACATTCCTCGTGTGCACAACGTGTGGAATCCCAGCCTGTGCTATTATAGTACTCCTTCGGTCCCATAATTCTTGACATGAACTAAAACTATGACAAAAATTATGGGACGGAGGGAGTATACTTGAGCACGGTGAAGACGCGGCTAAGCGACAGCTTCCCAACATATTTCGCTTTTTGAAAATCCACAAATCCAAGACTAAGAGTTTTGTTGGAGCAAACTCTCTTCTTCTCTGTTGCTTGATTCACACAACGCATGCAATACAAAAACACTCGCCACTAACGCCACAACCTCAATGCACTAAGCTGATTCTCTCTGCAAAAAACCCATGTTCTCGTTGCCTTCGTCCACCAGCACTTGGGTGCAATAGCAATACTGCATCTTCACATGACAGCCAGCAGCTTGCCATGCACACCGCGCTTCGCATCACCAGGCAGCTCGCGTTGCAACTCTTCAAAACCACACCTAGGAAAGAACAGTGAAAACCGAGTGTAAGCTTATTTGTCCAAGTGCTTTTTTCCAAACACTCGCGAAACAACCTCTTTTCCGAGTTCATTTTAAGAGCTTTTTTACGGTACCTTATACTGCTATTGGGCGGTGAGCAGTATATGGCAAATCTGCCCACTAGTAGAAAATCGCTCATCAGTACCGGTTCGGGAGGGCCTTTAGTACCGGTTTCCTAACCGGTACTAAAGGCCCGGTACTAAAGCCCCCCCCTTTGGTACCGGTTCCTTGCGAACCGGTATTAAAGGGGCCTCCACGTGGGCCTCCGGGAGTGCGCAGGCCAAAGCTTTGGTACCGGTTTGCAATACAAACCGGTACCAAAGGTTGATTCAGGGTTTAGGGTTTTTAGGGGTTTAGGGGTATCGGATATCGCGTCGATGCTTAGAGAGAGGTTTAGGGGTATCGGACCGTTTCATATCGCGTCGATGCGCCCGCTACGCGTTTGGGTTTAGGTAGTACATGAAGATAAAAGGTGATGGATAGCAACTTGGTGCATATAATATATAACACATGTAATTGTGATCGCAAATTAAGTAGTATACGTATGCATGAAGATTGATCTTCATGCATATATAGTAGTGGTACTCTCCGAGGCATACTATCTATTACATGTAGAATAGTGGTACTCGATCTCCGAGTCAAACTATATGTTACATGTACATCATTCATAGTGGTACTCTCCGAATGGCGGTATGACTTCACGAAGGAAAAATCCCGCCAATTCATCGCCAATTGCTTTGAACCGTTCCTCGATTGAGATCTTGTCCCGCTTTCTTGCCAACTGTAAAAGAATGAGATACAAATGAATACATGAGCTATGTGTGTGTATATATATATCAAATCACAATCAAACAATTATTACTGAAACTAAGCACAACTTATATATGATAACAAAATAAATTTGTGAATATTGTTTTCGTACCTCTTTATTCATTTCATTATTTGTTCTCTCGCTGACAATTTTATGGATGTTCTCGCAAACGTAGTATCCACATAGATCAGTTCCCTGTGGTTGTTGCGGGGATTTCTGTACAAGAATATAATTCAATTAAACAATAATCAAGTATGATAAAGGTGTGTGGACCTAGGTAGTGCTACTTACTTTGTTCAAACGCCATGTCAGCTTCGGTTTCCATTCATGGGACTTATCTTCCTTGATGAACGTTTCCCATACGCTGCCCGACAAAAGAAAATGCATAAAAAAGTTATCAATAAGTTGATATTAGGAAATTAACGAAAAAAACTGATATGAATTAAAATTACTCTTTGAGCATAAAAAAAGCCGTCTTGTATTGTATAGCCTCTTTGTTAAGCGAGTCAAAGACTTCAACTTTTCCTTCGTACATATCGATAACGATAAGAATATAGTGGAACCTGCGCACGTTTAAATATGCAGTGCCATATATATAAGTCATCAGTTAAAATTTGAACATCTCGTGAGAAAAAGAGAAATGTCTTATAAGACAGTAACACTCACTTGAAGTTGTAAGGCCAAAGTATTATCTTTTTGTCACGTTGTCGCTTCAAAAACCTTAGCAAAGTCTCCGGTGTATCCCTGTTATAGATGGGATCCTCTATGGTTACTTCATGCATTGTATCCGGGTCAATGAACCCAATGTGCTTGATTTCATTTCTTTTGCATTCGAGCATCTTCGATCTGCATAATATAGCGCACAAAAGATTATAATTTGCAGACAAAGAACGAGCTGAGCTAAAGACTTCTCAAATTACATAAATAAATCACTTACAGACAATAGCAACTGATGATAGATTTGTCGAGGGCCCGGAGATTGTATAACTGGAAAAGATCTCTGAAGTCAACGCTCACAGTGTATTCTTGGAAGTAGTGCTCTTCCTTAACTCCAACCATGATACACTGCATCCCTTTCTTTATGGAATTACTGTACCACGTATGCAAATTACGCATACTTGTTGGTAGCTTCCTGAGATTCTCGACCAAATATTTCCCTTCAACATATTGATATGCTCCTTCATGTAAGGGGTGCTCGATGGATTGTCGAGAACTTTCAACGGCCTTCTCGTCAAACACCATGAGAGGGGGGACCGATTGGACGGGTTGTTGTCCGAGCTGGTGCACTTGTTGTTTCCCTTTTTTCGCTGTGACACCCGATTGAGTGGGTTTTTTAGCCCTCATCATCTCGTCATACGACTTTTGTATAGAACTCCTATAGTCAGATGGCGGCGATGGTACAGGGTCATATAGATTCTCAACGGTACGCACAACTTTCACCGGATCTAGAGTCTTCTTAAAAGGGATCTCTGGCACTTTCTTAGCAAAAAAGGATTTCAGCTCGGACTTAGAGGTTTCCGTGTTTTCCTCGATAGTTTTTCCCAAGGTAACTTCTCAATAGGAAGCAGTGTTTTCTCCTTTCTAGGTCTCTTCCTAGGCGGTGTACCGTTCCGCTTAAAGGACGATGTCTTACGCGGAGGATCTCGAGATGGCGGACTCACGCTGGGGTCCCTCTCAGGTAGATGTGGACTTTGATGCTCATGTGGACTGCTACCAGGAGGAGTCGATGGCCTTTGCTGCTCATGTGGACCGCTACGAAGAGGAGTCGGTGGCCTTTCCTGCTCAGGTGGACTGCGAGGAGTCTGTGGCCTTTGCAAAAGGACGATGTGTTTCTTGGGCCATAGGGTGAAACCGTGCTTGACATCGGCCATTGTCTTCTCATCGTCACCTCTAGGAAAATCAAGCTCCAATGTTTCATAACCCGAAACAACTTCATCCACCCCGACACGAACACAGCCAGGTGGAATGGGCATATGATGGTGCGTTGCTCCATCTTCATTAGGGTAAACATAGCCGAACGCCACCTTAACGGACACATTCCTGAATAACATGTGTAGCTCGCAATCTGTCTTCTCCGTGACATAATCCACGGGGTAGCTTCCTCCACATCCGTCAAGATGCGAGGAACCCACACTGCTTCTTCCCTGAGATGGGGCGGCATCGACATGAGGATCATCATGAGGCTCCCTCTGATTTTTCTCAAGTGCCTCCACCCTATTTATCAATTCCGTTAACCTGTCTGACTCCTTCTTCTTCTTTCGCGAATGGCTTCTATAAGTGTCAGCGCACTCCGGCCACGCTTCCTTCTTGTTGAGACCTGGGCGAGCTCGAACCCGTCCAACGTGTTCAGGATTTCCCAAAGCGAGTGTCAGCTCGTCATTCTCTCTATCGGGAATGTACTCTCCTTTTCTGACCTTTTCAATTGCATCTATAAGCTTCTCCGTGACTGCTTCAATTTTGCTCTTCCATTTCCCCCGCGCAACGATCTTCCCTGTCATTGGGTCCAACCCTGCCTCATGCGCGAACAACCAGAGCCTGGACCGGTCGGGCCAGTCCCATGTCTGTGGAGTGATTCCTGCACCCACCAGTTTATCTTCAAACGCTCTCCACTTCAGAATGGCAGTCTTGTAGCCACCTGACCCCAAATGATGGAAAAATTCCTTCTTTGAAGCATTTTTCTTATTTGTGACCGATCGGGACACATGAGTAGACGATTGCTTATACCTCTTAAATGCGGGCCAGTGATCTTTTATCTTCACTAGATTATAATTGAATACTGGATCTTCATCCTTATATTTCTCCCATAATTTTTTCTTCCATGTCTGGAATAGCATGGCCATCTTCTTGAGAGTCCATTCCTTCAGTTTCTTCTTCTGGCCTTCCGTCATGTCTTCCGGTATGCTGAAGCGTGTCAGTAGATTGTCGAAAAGAAAAATTTTCAACGCGTCGTTGACATAACTAGCTTCAGTCCCCGCGTTCTTCGGCTTATGCCACTCTTGAATGCTGATCGGTACATGGTCCCTAACAAGAACTCCAGCTTGATTTATAAATTTGCGGCAGTGCTCTTTCGGATGCACCGGTTCACCGTTATCATCAAATGCGATGAGGGCTAACCTACCCTCGCCCTTTAGCAATTGCGTCGGGCCTCGTTTTGTTTTAACAGACTTGCTCGATATTGATCCAGAAGGCTAAAAGAAAAATGATTCGTTAATAAGTGCAATACAAATAAATGAATGCATCTACTGATGAACATAGACTTGATACATAAATATACACCTCGCCAGAGTTTGTTATGGACACTTCATTCTCTCTTCTAATCTCTTCAGACTCAACGCCCTCACCGACATCGTTCAGAAACTGTGTGAGCTCAAAGTCATCTCCATCGGGTTCCGGCCCACGGGCACTCTCAAATATCATTCTCTGCACGGCTTCTTCTTGATCCTCATTTCGGACGAAGGTGTTGTCCTCCATAGCTCAATGTCACTACAAATTTAAGAAAACAATTAATTCATTCATCATTTCATGATCATAACAGATTGCCAGATGGATAACAGATTTGCCAATTTCTAAGGGATTAAAATGATTTATACCATTTTTTTAATCTGTTTAATCCTTGGAATAAATTCAGAGATGAATATTATTATTTTGATTTATGAAATGTATTACTTATTAATAAATAATAAATAAAGAATATATAATTTTTGTAACACTTGTTCCTTTTTTCCTATGAATTTTATTTTAACATTTTTAATTTTCATCTTTTTTACAAAACAAACATGCTCTAAATTCTTTATTTGCCAATTTCTAAAAGATTAAATTGATTTATACCATTTTTTTAATCTTCTTAATCCTTGGAATAAATTCAGAGATGAATATTATTATTTTGACTTATGAAATGTAATACTTATTGATAAATAATAAATAAAGAATATATAATTTATGTAACACTTGTTCCTTTTTTCCTATGAATTTTATTTTAACATTTTTAATTTTCATTTTTTTTACAAAACAAACATGCTCTAAATTATTCTTTATTTGCCAATTTCTAAGGGATTAAATTGATTTATACCATTTTTTTAATCTGTTTAATCCTTGGAATAAATTCAGAGATGAATATTATTATTTTGACTTATGAAATGTAGTACTTATTGATAAATAATAAATAAAGAATATATAATTTATGTAACACTTGTCCCTTTTTTCCTATGAATTTTATTTTAACATTTTATGTAACACTTGTCACTTCTATTCCATTGCTACCACACAAAACAAAAAACTTGTGTTCCATTAATAAGAACATATGCTATGCATCAAATTCAGAATTTATATTTTTATTTATACTAGCAATTGTACATGGCACATAACCAATTTCACTTCAACAGCAATAATCCTATCAATAATCAAAATCAACAACAATAATCCTAGGATTTATGAGCAGCAGGAGCAGTGGGGATTGGGGGCGGCTCCATGGCCACCACGGCCGTCGTCGGAAGCCAGCTGGGGGTGGAGGGGCGTCGCCGTGGAGGGGTTGGGGCAGCTCCGGTGAACGGCAGGGGCAGGCCGTGGCGGGGGCGTCTCCAGTGGAGGCAGTCGGCGAGGAGAGGGGGCACTCCGGTGGCGCGAGGCAGCTCCGGTAGCGCGAGGGGAATGGGCAGCGTGCTTGGGGACGACGGCGATGCGGAGAAGGGAGCGAGGCCACGGCGTCCACGGCGGCGGCGGCGAGCTTCTCCTCGGGGCAGCAGTGTGTGAGAGTTGGGGAAGATATGAGAAGAAAGTGGTCGCGCGGGGTTATTTTGGCGAGGAAAAGGACCTTTGGTACCGGTTCCAACGACAAACCGGTACCAAAGGGACCTTTGGTACCGGTTATAGCGGCGAACCGGTACCAAAGGGACCTTTGGTACCGGTTATAGCGGCGAACCGGTACCAAAGGTCCAGCCCTGGCGCCACTCCACTCCACCTCCCGAAAACCTTTCGTACCGGTTATTAGTACGAACCGGTACGAAAGGCCCTTTTCTTTTTCTTTTCTATTTTTTTTCTTTCCTTTTCTGTTTCTTTCTCTTTTTCTTTTCTGTTTCTTTTTCTATTTCTTTCTGTTTTCTATTTCTTTATTTTTCTATTTCTATTTCTTTTTGTTTTCTATTTCTTTATTTTTCTATTTCTATTTCTTTTTCTGTTTCTTTTTCTTTTCTTTTCTGTTACTTTTTCTATTTATTTCTCTTTTCTATTTCTTTTTCTTTTCTTTTCTGTTTCTTTCTCTTTTTCTTTTATTTTCTTTTATGTTTCTTTTTCTATTTCTTTCTGTTTTCTATTTCTTTATTTTTCTATTTCTATTTCTTTTTGTTTTCTATTTATTTATTTTTCTATTTCTATTTCTTTTTTTCTGTTTCTTTCTCTTTTTCTTTTTCTTTTCTTTTCTGTTTCTTTTTCTATTTATTTCTCTTTTCTATTTCTTTTTCTTTTCTTTTCTGTTTCTTTCTCTTTTTCTTTTATTTTCTTTTATGTTTCTTTTTCTATTTCTTTCTGTTTTCTATTTTTTTATTTTTTTATTTCTATTTCTTTTTTTCTGTTTCTTTCTCTTTTTCTTTTTCTTTTCTTTTTCTATTTCTATTTCTTTTTTTCGGATCCGACCAATCAGGAAGAAGCACACGGAATAAAATTTTATTACGATTGAACTCGAATTAAAGTACATAGCTCAAGTGAAAATTAAGATACACATGGCTAGATTCGAATGTTGGAGTCGCCGATGTCGCGGTGATTTCCATATCTTACATACAGTAGCATCATTACACAAAAGTGATTTCCAAAGTTATGATCCCTATCTAGCTAGTTTACTTCGTGTGTTTCCCTTTCTTCGGATTGCGACGCAACCATGGACAATCTTCATTATTTAAGATGATGCTTGGGTCAGTTTTTACCTTGAAGGGTGGAATATCATCAAACTTATTATAATCTTCTGACATGTCTGTCTTGTCCTCTACTCCCACGATGTTTCTTTTTCCTGAAAGAACTATGTGGCGCTTTGGCTCATCGTATAATGTGTACTCTTGCCTTTCTTTTCTTTTTTTCGGTTTGGTAGACATGTCCTTCACATAAAAAACCTGAGCCACTTCACTGGCTAGGACGAATGGTTCGGTGTCGTACCCTAGATTCTTGAGATTCACTGTAGTCATTCCGTACTGCGGGTCTACCTGTACCCCGTCTTTCAGGTTGAACCATTTGCACCGGAACAAAGGGACCTTGAAATTAGGTCCATAGTCAAGTTCCCATATCTCCTCTATGTACCCATAATATGTGACCTTCTTCCCGTTGCCCTCTGCTGCATCAAAGCGGACACCACTGTTTTGGTTGGTGCTCTTTTTATCTTGGGCGAACGTGTAAAATGTATTCTCATTAATCTCGTACCCTTGAAAAGTCGATATAGTCGAAGATGGTTGCTTGGCCAACAAGTATAATTGTTCTTCATCAGTGACATTCATTAGACGATTTTGCAACCAACCGCCGAAAGTCTTCATGTGTTCTCCGTCAATCCAATCTTCACGTTGCTCCGGGTATTCGGAGCGTAAGATATCCTTGTGTTCCACTATGTACGGAGCCACCAAGATAGAATTATGTAGAACTGTGTAGTGTGCTTGAGTGAAAGAATGTCCGTCCATACACGTTGTTGCTTTCTTCCCTAGCGTGCCTTTTCCACCCAGTCTCCCCTCATAGCGCGATTCAGGAACACCGATCGGCTTAAGGTCAGGAATAAAGTCAACACAAAACTCAATGACCTCCTCTGTTCCATATCCCTTGGAGATGCTTCCTTCTGGCCTAGCACGGTTATGAACGTACTTCTTTAAGACTCCCATGAATCTCTCAAAGGGAAACATGTTGTGTAGAAATACAGGACCGAGAATGCTAATCTCTTCGACCAGGTGAACTAGGAGATGTGTCATAATATTGAAGAAGGATGGTGGGAACACCAACTCGAAGCTGACTAGACATTGCACCACATCCTTCTGTAAATTTTCTAGAGTTAGTGGATTGATCACCTTCTGAGAAATTGCATTGAGGAACGCACATAGCTTGACAATGGGTACTCGAACATTTTCCGGCAGAAGCCCCCTCAATGCAACCGGAAGTAATTGTGTCATAATCACGTGGCAGTCATGAGACTTTAGGTTTTGAAATTTTTTCTCTGACATGTTTATTATCCCTTTTATATTCGACGAGAAGCCAGACGGGACCTTGATGCTACTCAGTACTTCGAAAAAGATCTCCTTCTCTTCTTTGGTAAGAGCGTAGCTGGCAGGACCTTGATACTTCTCTGGATTCAGGTTGTTTCCTTCGTGGATACTTTGCTAGTCTTGCTGTGCATCCGGTGTATCTTTTGTCTTCCCATACACGCCCAAGAAGTTTAGCAGGTTCACGCAAAGATTTTTCGTCACGTGCATCACGTCGATTGCCGAGTGAACCTCTAGGAATTTCCAGTAGGGTAGCTCCCAGAATATAGACTTCTTCTTCCACATGGGTACGTGTCCATCAACATCATGCGGAACAGATTGTCCGCCAGGACCCTTTCCAAAGATCACTTTTAAATCCTTGACCATATCATATATAACATCCCCAGTAGGGCGGGTAGGCTTCGTTCGGTTATCTGCCTCACCTCTGAAATGCTTTCCTCTCTTTCTTACGTGATGTTGTTTTGGAAGAAATCGACGATGCCCCAGGTACACATTCTTGTTTCCCAAATATATACTGTCAGTCTCACCTAAACAGTGTGTGCATGCATTGTATCCCTTGTTTGACTGCCCTGAAATGTTACTAAGAGCAGGCCAATCATTGATGGTTACAAAAAAGCAAGGCATGCAGGTCAAATTCCTCCTTTTTGTGCTCATCCCACACACGTACACCTTCTTCACGCCACAACTGTAAAAGTTCTTCAACCAATGGCCTCAGGTACACATCAATGTCGTTGCCTGGTTGCCTCGGGCCTTGGATGAGCACTGGCATCATAATGAACTTCCGCTTCATGCACACCCAAGGAGGAAGGTTATAGATACATAGAGTCACTGGCCAGGTGCTATGACTGGAGCTCTGCTCCCCGAAAGGATTAAAGCCATCTGTACTTAGACCAAGTTTTAAGTTCCTTGCGTCATCTGAAAATGACTTGAACTTTCTGTCGATTTTTCTCCACTGCGACCCGTCAGCGGGGTGTCTTAGCATCACATCATTCTTACGGTCCTCTTTGTGCCATCGCAACAACTCGGCATGCTCTTTGTTTTGGAACAAACGTTTGAACCGTGGTATTATAGGAGCATACCACATCACCTTCGCAGGAACCCTCTTCCTGGGGGTGGACTCGCCCTCAACATCGCCAGGGTCATCTCGCCTGATCTTATACCTCAGTGCACCACATACCGGGCATGCATTCAAATTCTCGTACTCCTTGCGGTAGAGGATGCAGTCATTGATGCATGCATGTATCTTCGGCACCTCTAATCCTAGAGGGCAGACAACCTTCTTTGCTTCGTACGTACTAGAGGGCAATACGTTCTCCCCTGGAAGCATCTTCTTTATTATTTTCAGCAACTTTTCAAATCCCTTGTCAGTAGTACCATTCTCTGCCTTCCATTGCAGCAATTCCAGCGTGGTACCCAGCTTTTTCTGGCCATCTTCGCAATTTGGGTACAACAGTTTGTTGTGATCCTCTAGCATTTTCTCCAACTTCAACCTCTCCTTTTCACTTTCGCAGTTTATCTTCGCATCAAGAATGGCCCGACCCAAATCGTCATCGGGGTCATCAAAAATCGGGTCATCAAAAATGGGCTCTTCTTCAGCTTCGTCTTCCCCCATTCTACTATCACCGTCTTCAGTGAAAATAGGATAGTTGTCACTATCCTCTTCTTCTTCGTTGTCTTCCAATATAACCCCCCTTTCTCCGTGCTTGGTCCAACAATTATAGCTGGGCATGAAACCGTTCTCCAGCAGGTGGACGTGAATGGTCTTTGAGGTAGAGTAATCCTTCATATTCTTACAGGAACTACATGGACAATAGATGAAACCATTCGTCCGTTTGTTTGCCTCAGCCACGCTGAGAAAATAATGAATGCCTTTAATGAAGTCGGGATGGCACCGGTCACCGTACATCCATTGCCGACTCATCTGCATTATATATGTATATCAAAAATCATTAATTAGACAACATCATAGATATATCAAAATCATTATATATGTATATCAAAAATCATCAATGAAGGATGAATCGGGTGGGCATGGGACAGGGATGAATCGGGTGGGCATGAGCTAAATTAGTACCGGTTCTCCACATGAACCGGTACCACAGCCCTGGCCCCACCCGGGTCTGAATCCCACCAATCAGGAAGAATCGGGTAGGCATGGGACAGGGATGAATCGGGTGGGCATGAGTTAAGTTAGTACCGGTTCTCCACATGAACCGGTACCACAGCCCTGGCCCCACCCGGGTCTGAATCCCACCAATCAGGAAGAATCGGGTAGGCATGGGACAGGGATGAATCGGGTGGGCATGAGTTAAATTAGTACCGGTTCTCCACATGAACCGGTACCACAGCCCTGGCCCCACCCGGGTCTGAATCCCACCAATCAGGAAGAAGTACACGGATCGCGTGTTTCTTTTAAGCGCTTGTGAGCCGTTGGATCCGTCTTGTGAGTCGTTGGATCTGGGAACCGGCCTGTACACTTGGTGCTAGCAACCAGGGCTAAAGAGGCACACGACTCCTATATATATCCCACCTCTCGGACACTTGGTGTGTACGAATACAAATCATTCGGATTGGTCTGCATACGCCCAACGGTGCATTTGATGTGCGGGCACTCACGAGCCACAGTTGGGCTGTATGCAGGCGAAACCGTGTGTTTTGTTAATATATCTAGAAATCCTTCAGTTCATCGACCAAATACAAATCATTCGGATTGGCCTGCATACGCCCAACGGTGCATTTGATGTGCGGGCACTCACGAGCCACAGTTGGGCTGTATGCAGGCGAAACCGTGTGTTTTGTTGATATATCTAGAAATCCTTCAGTTCATCGACCAAATACAAATCATTCGGATTGGCCTGCATACGCCCAACGGTGCATTTGATGTGCGGGCACTCACGAGCCACAGTTCGGTTGTATGCAGGCGAAACCGTGTGTTTTGTTGATATATCTAGAAATCCTTCAGTTCATCGAGACTTTTTGTGTCTTCAAAATGAACCATTCAAAGCCACATCATCAATTTTCAACCCTGTCTGACTTCATTTGTCTTCATTTTTTATTCGCTTGTGTCATTTGCTTATTGCGCCGTAACCATCAATTTTCAACCCTTTCTGATTTCATATATGCGGAAACTAAGTTTTTTTTATAAAAAAGAAAGGGCCTCACCGAGGTGGTACGGTGTCGGCTAGGGGACGACGCTGACGATCGACAACGGTGAGGACGGGGATGATACCAAAACCTACAAAACATAATATAGTTTCAGCTCAAATTTCAAATAAATAAAATAAAATCCCAAACTTAGCTAGGCATTTCATCGAACACCTTGCTAGCACTAGAAAAATAATACGAGTTAACTAGCAAAGAGACGAGCTAAATTAGGAACGCCGGAAGAAAGGATGATATTGCTAACCCTTGGATAGATAGATGTCGTTAATCTTGTTAAAATGGTGGACAAAAAATGAAGATTTGTTGAGTGTGAGAGGTGCAAAATGTTTACAAATGTGTGAGAGGGAGGTAGAAATGAAGGATGAATCGGGTTGGGTGCATGGGACGGGTGCTTAATTAGTATCGGTTCTACACTTGAACCGGTACCAAAGGACCAGCCCTGCCCCCCCCCCCCCCCACCGTCTGGAAAACCTTTAGTACCGGTTCCTAACTAGAACCGGTACTAAAGCTCCGGACGAACCGGTACGAGAGCTCCTCCCCGCCTGGACGCCCAAACCGGTACGAAAGCCCCCTTTAGTACCGGTTCGTAATGAAACCGGTACTAAAGGCTTAGACGGTTGCCCCATTTTCTACTAGTGGCCGTCCATTTTCAACGATATTATTGACTTTCACAGGCCACGGCACATTTAGCTGGAGGCTGGCGCTCCCCCGTATCTAGACTTCGCTCGTCCAAACTAGCTAGCACTGCCACCGCTTGGGGTTAACTGCAATCACAGGCTCGGTTATCTCCTCCCTTAGGAATTTATAGCAGGCACGGAATAAAGCAGCGGCGCCAGTACGTCCGTCCACATGAAGGGGATAAACAAGAACATGATTATGATGGCCTAGCTGAAGAAAAGTGGATGAAATCAGTTTAGTTGTATTGGATTTCTTATTAATTGAATTTATGTGAACAAATCTGTGTAAACACTACCAAATAATCTCTAGCGGATAATACGGCAAGTAATCAACTCTTGCGGCTTCTCGTTGTATTCAGTTGCACAGGCCGACAACTCCACCATGGCTGCCATGGCTCAACGCCGGCCTAATTCTAGGGTGCTTATTACAGGGGAGTGGGACCTGAACCAATGGGATCACCCATGGCCACGGCCAACGCGTTGCCACGGGGGTTTCTAATGGACACCACCGGTGGCCCGATCCAGATATAAGAATGATCCATGGGATTTGATCGATATAGATCCTATGATTTTACCCTCAGATCCCGTATACTGCTCATCTTCCTCGGTAATGCAGCATATATACTGCTCGCTCAAACGACCAGTACAGATTAATCTTCACCGTTAGATATAGAGAAATAAACGGCTCATAATGATTGAAAGGTATCGTAAAAGAGCTCCATTTTAAAATTCACTTGGCATATCGTTAGGTGATACCCTATGCCGAGCTTACTTAGAGTTCCCGACTGTATTTTTCGTGTTGATCATTTTCAAATTCACTTGGCATAGAGTTGATAAACGGCATAGTGTTGTCTTTGCCAAGACCCACGAAAAATACAGCCGGCAAACACGCAGTTCTCGGTAAATGGATGGACACATGGCCCCTCTGCCGCAATTGAGAGTGCCATTATGGCGGGACCTGTTTGTTGAGTGTCCTCTGTGACATACTCGGTAAATACTTTTTATTTCTTCTTTCTAATGTATAAAACCTTTGCTGAGTACCCAAGTTATTGCACTTGGCAAAGATTTGGCTTGCTTCTGTTCTCATTCCTTTCTTCTTTCTATTGCCTTTTCTTTTTCACTTAATCTATATGTAAGTTGCCCTGTTTTTTTTCTTGTGTTGTTTCATGGTTTCTTGGGCTGATTTTGTGACTTGCCCTTGTTTGGGCTTAGTTAATTTTCCTATTGGGCTTGAAGCCCATTACCTCTTTTCTATATCTTTAATATATGTGGTTTTGCTTTTATTTTTAGTCAGTTTCTTTTGTCTGGATATTTTTGTGATGTTGGATGATAGTAAATGTATACATGCAAGTACCATACAATATGTATGTAAATTATACGATAGTATAAAAGTTGCATTATAATATGCTTATCTTTGCATATTACAAAAGGTGCAATTTCAGTGAAAAATTAATCTTAACGGATATGACCCTTAAGTTGATCTATCAAGGTTATAGTTCTCAACCTGTATTTTAGACTCGTCCATCACAACCCACACAACACACATAGGAGACAGATGCCGATGATGATGAGAGTGTGTATGGTAGAGGTTTTCGCTAGCATCGTGGACCTTCTCAGCGGCTCCCGCTTTGCAGTCCTCACCAAAAGAGGCCACAAACCTGTCCACATCGGCAGCAGTGATAAGAGCTATGTATCAAACATATTTATGTACTAGATGATACCCCGCGCCTTGCTGCGGGAATGGGTCGCTCTATGTTTCAACAAAATTTAATTATGTAATTTTTAAATATTTAGATTAATAACAAACAGAACAAAAATTTAAAACGCATACAATTTATTATATTTGATTATGTTTAGTTATTGATTTTTTGAATATAAGTACTTATCCCATTCGTAATTGTGTGGTGATGTGACATGCTTGAATGTTGAGATAAATAAGTTAGTGGGGATCACGGAAATTGGTCGTATTATATTTCAACAAAATTTATTTATGTGAATTTTAAATATTTAGATTAATACCAAATGAACCAAAAAATTAAAAACACATACAACTTACTATATTTGATTGTGTATATTTATAAATCAAATTTTGAATATAAGTATAGTAAGGAAATGAAAAAAAATCCATGCATGCATGGTTGCATGTTGTGGTGGGTATTGTCTCATGCATGGTTGCATATTGAGGTGGACCTTATCCCAATCATAATTATATGGTGATGTGGCATGCTTGCATGTTGAGATAAAAAAGATAGTGGGGATGATCTATTATAGTATTATAGATAAGTTTTTTTATGAGACATATTTGTTAAAGTTTTTTTATGAGACATATTTGTTAAAGTTGGTTTAGAAGTTCAACACAACACCTGTGTGTCAATCAGAATGGTAGGAAAAATTAGCAAAAATAAAGAAAAAGTGGAAGGAAAAAAGATGAAAAAATAATCAAAAAAGGCCTTTTTTTTGCGAAAGAATCAAAAAAGGCCTTTTAGCCTGTTGTTGGGCGAGTTGACCATTCGACCAACTGTTGTGACGGGAAAAGGCATAACCCATGCAACTTCGTCCTGCGCATTTAGGTATTACCGATCGGCCTCTTATTGGCCCAGGCGACACTGATAGATAATTTTTTGTTTTAAAAAAGTTCAATATTTTTCGAATTTCTTATAAAAACAATATTTTAAATATTTCTATAAAATTTATATTTGTGTTAAACTTTAATAAAATATCTTTAATTTCAAGCTGCACAAAACAAACATAGACTTCGAGAAATGAACAATACATATGTTGAGAAGGTACATATTTATTTATTTATTTTGTTTAGCTCTCATTTTAACATATTTATCACAAAAGTTTACAAAACGTGTACAATATATCTCAAGCTAAATGTGTATTTAATTTTAGAAAATTGAAACGTCAAAATATGAATGTTCAAAATCCAGCCTCTAAGGAAGCGCGGCCTTGAGAGCCACATAATTCTAAGTTTTACCCAGTGCAGCAAATTAGTTTCTTTTTTCTTGTATACTTTCATGTAGTAAGAGCCAACAGCTGCCTAAAAACGGTCATACCCAAAAAAATAGCTCAAAAAGTAGCAAAAATGCAGCTCCAACAGCTACCCAAAAACAGTCGTGCTAAAAAAAACAGCTTAAAAAGTAGCAAAAATGCAACTCCAACAGTTGCCCAAAATGGTGATGCCCAAAACACAACCCACAGTATCGCGTGTGCCAAAAAAATTTATCACGCGCAACGCCCCCACTACTACTTCCTCCCCACCTGCCGATCGCCCGCCTCTGCCTCCGGCCGCCCGCCACCGCCCTCGCCCGAGCGGAGCCGTAGGTGGTCGCCGCCCCGAGAAGAGCCCCCGTGTCTGGTCGTGCACATCGCTGATCTGGACACCAGAGTATGTGGCGGGAGGTCGGGGGTGGGGTTAGGGGCGCTGGCAATGGCCGGATTTGAGGGCGAAGGCTGCATTTGCGCTCTAGAGGGAGGAGCTAGGCCCGACGGCAACATCTGTGCGGGCTCGAGGGATAGAGAAATTTGGTTTCATCAGTATTTTTGGGCAGCTGTTGAAGATGATTTTTTCATGCCCAAAAAATCATTTTATTTTTATACTCCATAATTTAGGGTACGCCGCTGCTCTAAAGATTATTCATTAAACGGAACCTACATGTGATGGAATGGTTAGGAGGAATTTAGTATCCCAGTCCATCAAGGATCAAACAGAAATTTTGACAACTTGGTGTCTCATTTAAAGGCGATATTCTTTTGAATAGGAGGATACATTCATATGGACAGCGAGACGTCTGCGGTGTTTTCGTTAAATCTCAAGACTCGTCGAATCATGATTAATCTTTCAAAGATGCTCGTAAAAAAAGATATACGTGTGTACTTTCATAAAATACGTAGAGCGTTTGCGTTTGTACCGTCTTTTCAAAATGAGGCCATGTTGTCCCGGACCCACTAAACGAAGCGCCGGGCATGCACAAAGGTCAAATTCCCTCATCTTCTGCGTTTCTTCTCGTCTTCCGCGTCCATTAAACGGCCGGCGACCCCTCAAAAAAAAAATTTTAAACGGCCGGCGGCGATCAGCTGTGGTGAAGGAAGCGCCGGCCGGCCATGCGAAACGTCCCTCCTCGATCTCCTCTATAAACAGAGTGCCAACAAGTCCATTAAGGGCCCATTTGGTTGCAGGGAGCGGATCCCTCCGGGATCCCTGCCTAAAACCATGGCATTATCCTCCTGACGAGGGGGTAATCTACCCGGATCCATATCAATTCCACGGAAATATTTTTCCGCACCTGGCGCATCGGGAAAGTAATCCCTGGAATTCTGGCGAACTGCCGCGATCTCATCTTTCTTTCCCCCTCCTACTTTCCTTTCTGGCTAACTACGATTTTCCCCCATGGATCCCCATGTCCTGGTAAAACCTCCTTTGGGGATTTGGTGCCCTGGGTGTTTTCTCCCTTGGAACCAAATGAGCCCTAAGATTTGCTGAGCCACTCACGGCGAAACTAGCTATAGCAAAGACCAGCGACCGTCGACTATCCATTATATCCACCATGGCGGCGGCCGACTGGTCGTCGCTGCACTCGGACCTCCTCCTTCGCCTCGGCGACGGCCTCCTGGACGACGGCGACATCGACTACTACATGGGCATGCGCGCCGTGTGCCACGGCTGGCGCTCAGCGATCCCCAAGCCACGCACGCTCGGCGTCGGCGCCGACCCACGGTTCCGCCCCCGGAACTGGGTCATGCTCCACGAGGCACAGTTCGAGGAGGCAGCCGACGGCCGCCGCCTCTTCGTCAACGTATCTACGGGACGCTTCCTCCGCCGCCGCGTCCCCATGCTCGACGACCACCACCTGCTCGTCCTCAGGGAGAAAACATCCCGGCGCGCCATCCGCGTCCTCGAGCCCTTCACAGGCTCAGTGCTCCACTCATCGAACGGCGACGAAGACGACCGCATGCCCACCCACACCGTCTACTTCGTCCCGGATCCCGCCACCGAACTACGAGCGGTGCAGTTCCCCCAGTATTCTGAGGGCCGCGAGCCGTACTACGTCACTAGCATGGTGTCCCACGCCGGCCGTGTGTACGTGGCCGACAGCGAGGGGTGCATGTTCAGGATCGTCGACACGGAGCGGCCGTCCTTTGGCTACGGCGAGCTGATAGCCAAGATGAGCTTGCATGCCAATCTGCACCTCGTTGAGTCCGGCGGGGAGCTGTTGTTGGTCTGCCGTCAATCTCTTGGCGACGCCGCCCAAGTTTACAGGGTCGACGTTGATCGCAAGTTGCTGGAACCTCTGGACAACATTGGCAGCCGTGCGCTATTCCTAGGCTTTGGCAGGTGCCTCTCCGTCGACGCAGACAAGTTTCCAGCCATCGATCGAAACTGTCTATACTATCAACGCCCACATAGTGATATCAACCTTGAAGTCCTTCATGATTCTGGAATTGAATTGCTTATCTGGAGTGCAATTTATAGGTATGACCTCAGTAGAGGTGGCATGCAAGAGCACGTCTCCGACGACAAGATTAGCCCTTCTTACAGCCTCATTGCCCCTCTCAGTCTTGCTAAGGTTTTCCTTGACTACTGCAACCGCCTTGCTGATTAGTAGTAAATTGGCGTTAGTCGAGGATGAACAAAAGACAAGTAGCCTTGCTCTCGCTTTATTTATTTCATCCTTATATTTTCCACTGTAATTTTCTTTTTTACCATTGGCTAGTAAATTAGTAGTTCGAGCACATTTCATAATTTCGCAGCAAATGCACATTTTAAAAGGGTACTAGTATTATGTTAACCATGCACTGTCTACCCCCAGAAAATAACTATTTCTGGAGAGAGGCAATGCCGCAATGGGGTCGTGTTCATCAACTGATTCAAAGGATTGGGGTATTTACCATCTTTTTGGAAGAAGAACAATATAATTTTCCTATAGTATTGTCAATTTTAATTTGAAAAATGTTCCGCGCAAATGCTTGGGCTAGAAATTATTTCGGATTACAACATGCATGCTTCATCTTCCCAAACACACCAATGGTGTAACGTACTGAAACTAATTTCAAAGAAAGGAAATGGGATGTATCAGCATGCATGAACAAAAGTTCCTACGCTTGCTTCATAGTACAACTTCAATCAAATAACTAAAATTTTGCCAACATGTGACTGCCTTGATTGTTCTTCTTTATAGTGTTGGAACTGTCACACCTTTGTGTTCGAAACTTCCAATGCTATAGGGCGTATACATTTTAGAATTGCTGCTCCAGCACCTCTGAGATAAAAAATCAAAATTTCTAAGCCATCTTAGTTTGCTTCTCTTTGTAGTCATGCTATAGTTCTAGGTACCTCTGCGGTTTTTGTGTTCGATAATTTTGAGCTATGGCATAGTCCTTAATATGTACATTCCCATTTAAGTGTTATTTTTTCTACTTCCTAGATAGTTCAAATCTCGTAGAAAAGATCTACCTTTTTTGTTCGAATGATCGCTCTATTTTTACTTGGTAACTTTGAATACTGTGTTTTCTATCTTGTTTTTTGAACTTGCTCTAGCCGTTAGTTTTTTTGTAGAAGTTCAGAACATTCATAAGTTTTTCTTCTAGTACTTCCAAGATAGTTGTTTTCTAAGTGATGATCATATTTTTTTGTCTCTCTCTACATATACCTAGCCTCACATACCCCTTTGAGGCAACCAACAAACCAATTTCATATCATTACACTCATATCAAACCACCACAAGTTTAAAGATGAAGAAAGATCCAAGACAAGAAAGAAGAAGCATTGGGTGATTCCAAGAATATTTCTTCATTCATGAAGGACGACAACTACACTTTCCTGAACCCCTACACCTCAAGTTTATCTCTTTCATCACAACCATAACCTTCGTGTCTGAGAGGGAGATCTTATGGCTTCATGAAAGATCTTTGATTGAATATATTTGAGAAGCTTTCGATTAGGCAACTTCACCTTGCTTGTTACTTTTGAAAGGTGTGGATCTCCTCGATGGTTACGTGTCACTTAATAGCTTTCATTGACGTCATTCTAGAAGGGATCAAGAGTTTATGAAGGCATGAAGATCGCCTACTTGGTGAAGATTTACCCGTTTGCGAGGCTTGACATATAAGGTCACTATCCCAGTATGGATCCTATTATGCCACCTTTCGACATGACTAGACCCTGGTCTAACCAGTCCACTCTCCGACAACCACTTCATAAAACCCTCCCTCTCAAACCAGGACAGTTCGAGTGAGAAGATCGCCTTGTAGGCAACGTGCGCAACCGCCCCTGATTCGTCCATTAGGATCAGGGTGTTAAATTGTTGGAGAATGGAGGATGTGCTTGGAAAGGAGATATACAAGTGGTATTGCAGGGTTGCAGGTCATAAGTTAATGCCTCTCAATTTACATGGGTATGGTTTCGTTGCTGAATTTTGCTCATGAGAGTTTATAGGGTAGAAATTCAATAATTCCTATGAGGTGTTGCTAAACCCTCTGAGAGGTTTTTTAGGGAATTCATGGGAATGTTAGTGTGGTAAATCTTACAAAGGGCAAGTTATTTGGTTGGCAAAATTTTGCATATCCGAACCCATAGATTTTTAGCTGAAATTAGCAACAAGACTTGAAGTTACCTTTTTATAAAGAAGAAAAAGATGATAAAACTATAACAAAGTACTCACAGGACACTGATTGACAAGACAAAATCATAGGGTGTCTCAAAATGCTGCTTTAATCCGACAAATAGACAACCCCAACGCAATAATTGCACTTGTGTATTGTGCCATTGCTAAGTAAAATACTAAAATATCAACTAGAAGGGAGGGGTGAGTAGATTATACATATGAAGTAGGTAGGGTCTTTCCCTCCATCAAAATAGGTTATTTCAGCAAGCGTACATAATGAATAGAGCATGAGTCTTAGACTTATCTTGGCTCAAGTTCAGTGATCGAGACTTCGTTTGGTGACATAGGTGACCTGCTGGTAGACTGCGAAATCCTTGGATAATGCTCCATGTGCATGTCTGAGTCGTTCATGCCACTTTTTGGGATGCAGAATGCTGGCCTAGATGGAGCTTGGAGAGACACAGTGCTGCTATTTAACATGACAGTCACCACCGACATCAGTGGTCTATCTGCGGGGTCTTCTTGAACACACAGAAGTCCGATGTGAATGCACTTTATCATCTGGTCTCCAGGAGAATGGCTGGTCTTGGATGGATCCATGATCTCTACAATTGTTCCCATTGTCCAGTGCTCCCATATCTGCATTCGGTACATGAATTACTACTACTACAATTGTAGCTTCGGGTAAAACCGAAGTCTGTAAATGAAGAAAACGCGAAATACTCACCAAACTTAAGAGATGCATAGATTGCTCGGAGTCATATGCGACACTGTTTCTTTTCCCTGAGACGATTTCTAAAATCAAGACGCCAAAACTGAAAACATCTGACTTGATAGAGTAATTCCCACGCATTGCATACTCAGGGGCCATGTATCCACTGAAATAACAACATTATGTTATGGACTCGTGCACTCTCAAATATCTTATAAGGGCAATGTCACTAGTACTTACTAGGTTCCGACGACACGGTTGGTGACATCATAGGACTGATCGCTGTCAAATAGCCTTGCTAAGCCAAAATCTGAAATCTTAGGATTAAACTCGGTGTCTAAAAGAACATTGCTCGCTTTGAGGTCCCGATGAATTATCTTCAGTTGAGAATCTTCATGAAGATATTGTAAGCCTCGAGCAATCCCGTTGATTATCCTAAATCTCTTCCCCCAATCTAGCTGACTGCTCCTATCAGGATCTATCAAACAGGAAAAGAAATATCATAATTGTACACACTATATACTTTAGTAGTTTGTTTCAATGTTGCAAAATTGCAATGAGTTATTCTACCAAAAAGAATGGTGTCGAGGCTTTTGTTGGGCATGTACTCATACACAAGTAACTTTTCATGTTCTTCCAAGCAAACACCAAGAAGTCTCACTAAATTCTTGTGTTGAAGCTTAGCAACCAAAACAAGCTCATTTTTCAACTCTTGTATCCCTTGTCGAGAACTTTGTGAGAGCCTTTTAACTGCTATTTCTTCATTGCCAGGAAGGACTCCCTGTACAAATGAAGATATTTATTTACTATAGAAGAGCAAAATACAAAATAAGAAATCTTTGTGAAATGATATAACTGGCACCTTATAAACCACGCCAAACCCTCCTTCACCAAGTTTGTTGCTTTCATCAAAGTTATCCGTTGCGGCTCGTAGAATTGATAGATCAAGAATGAGTGAATCGATGCTCTGTATGTCCTCTGGATTGGTTGGATCTACCATAAGAGAAATAATGTCACTTTAATAATGGTGTAATGCATGAATGCCAAACAAAAACTTACATGATAGTGATGACTTTGGTGCATGTATGCTCTTCCTCCTCCATAGACCAATGCCAATTACAATAGCAGCCAGTATTGTAGTAGCAACTATCGGCAGTGTAATGGCTAAGATTCTAACAGTTCCATTCCCTGCTCTTCCTGTAAACCATGTCAGAGCAGGACACATTGAAGAGAACTCTACAAGACTCAGAAGATATTTTCCTGGTCAATATTCCTAGTTAGACCAAACCAATGGAAGAGTCAGCAAGTGCTGTAAATTCCAAGTCATGTGGTCGATCAGAATTATCCGTGTTGTCCACTCAATTATTGTACTAGCTGATAGCTACGGGACTGGACTGCACACAAGTCAAGACCAAAATATAGAAATTTCCAAAGTTTCCAGCTGTATTTTATTAGTTCATCGAGTACAAACCAATTGCTTCTGAGTTCTTACTAGAACTCTGAAGATTGGTTTTTTTTTTTGACATAACCCTGAAGATTGGTTTACTACTTAGTTTAGCGCAAATGAATGAGACAGTAAAAGAGACACCAAGGTTTTTTATTTTAGAAAAGAAGGTCTTACCTTGGTTCTCAGCATTAAAATGATGCATGCGGTCATTCCCCCCTAGCAAGGTTGGTTTGACAAAGTCTATATTTACATGATATAATCCAATTAAATACTTGATATAATAATTGTGTAGTATAAGTCCAAATGGACTTGAGTTTCTACTTTTCTTGTTCCAAATAAAAAAAAAGACTGATCCTAAAAAAAAAAAGACTGAACTGAATCGTGCAGCAAATAAGATGAAGTAATTTCTCCATCAAGCTAGGTGCTAAGCTCACCTCCTCCGACTCCGACCGGTGGCTGCGTCGCGTTCGCCCGCGCTGGAGCAGGAGCAGGAGCAGGAGGTGGAAGGGATGGCGCCGGGAGCTGAAGCAGCCAAGGCCCGGTGAAGAAGGAATACTGCTCATACCTGTAGTTGCAGCGCACCCCTAGAATCCGGCCACCACGCCTCCCGCTCATATACTGGGGCAGAAACTTGAGCATATTTCCGAGGCAGCTCCGGCAATCGGCCGGTGCCATGTCCGGCGTGCACTGCGCCAGACCGTAAATCGTGGGGTTCCCCTTATCGACCGTCTCGAACCCCTTGACCCCTGTGCCGAACCGGCTGGATGAGTTGGTTGCCGCGTAGTCGGCGGTGGCGTTGAGATTTGAGAAGGGCGGCCACGGCGGCGTCGAACACCTTCACCGGCGATGTCACGTTCATAGGGTTCAGCAGGTACAAGGGGTGGTTGTCGCTGCCGCTGGTGTCGGCGACGGCGAGGAAGTCCATGTTGGAGAAGCGGAGGTAGCAGTCGTCGTAGTAGACGATGACCTCCCTGTTGTAGGGGCAGAGCTGCTGCGCGTCCCGGAAGGCGGCGGAGACGCAGGAGCCGCATGCGGAGGCGTTGACGTCGCCGCGGCAGAGCGCGAGCGTGTAGACCATGTCCGGAACGGCCCCGACGCTGGCGGAGGCGAAGAGCGTCCGTGACCGCGAGGAGTTGGCGCTCTTAGGAAGGGTGGCGGAGAGGGCCCGGATGTTAGCCTGGTAGGTGCTGTTGGCGGTGAAGTTGCCGTTCGTGCCGCAAATCCACCACTGGGAAGCGGCCGGCGGAGGGAGGAGGAAGGCAAGGAGGAGGGCAGCGGCGATGGCGAGGTGGTGCGAGCTAGCCATGCCCATGCTGCTTCTGCTTGTGCGAGCCGTGGAAGAAGAAGATGGCGTTGTACAACTCCACCCCCGTGAATGTGATAACCCCGCCGTGAGGGTAACTCCAGTGGGGGCCGTTGACTTGACTAGTGTACTGGACAAGTTGGCGGTGTTGAAAATAATAACCACCATGTATAGTGGTCCGTGTCTGCCGGCTGGTACACGGTGACAACTGACAATCATCATATTATAGAATAGGCTAGCTCTAGCCGGAAATCTCAAACGGCTTATAGTGTTGTGTCCCTAGTATTAATCTTTGTACAAAGTAGAGCTAGATCAATAGAAAATATTATAACGAAAGTGACACGCTCTTCGTAGCAATATAACTCGCGTTCATGTGTGCTTATTTAGTACTCCCTCCGATTCAAATTAATTGACACACACTTAGTACAACTTTGTACTAGAGTTGTAATAAGTGTGCGTCAATTAATATGGATCGAGGGGAGTATTTAAAGTTGAAGATCCTGTTCGAGGGACACCCCACGTCAAGCAGGCTAATCTTTATACTCTCCTAAGGAACAACGAGACTTTGATCGTGGGTGATGATGAGTCCGTGGACACGTTCGCTTCACAGATGGTTATTGTCATCAATGGTATACGTGCATTTGGAGAAAACATAATGGAGGCTTTCGTTGTTCGTCGCTTTTTACACACATCACCTCCGTGGTATCTGTAAATTGTCACAGCGATCGAGCAGTGCATCGATCTCGTTACTCTCACAATGGATGATCTCGTTGGATGATACAAAGCTCACAACGAGCGTATCTGTCACATTCTCGGAGACGGAAGGAATGATGAGCACCTCATGCTTACAAAGGGGTAGTGAATGGCCATGTCCAAAGAAAAGAAAGGTGGATCCATGAGCGGCGGCAAGAAGAAATGAAAGAAGCGTTCGGCGAGAAAAGGACTTCGCCGACTCGGATAACGAAGCTGCACCACCGAGGAGGAAGTTTGACATCAGGAAAGTGAGGTGTCATAAATGTGGCCTCCTCGGACACTTCAAGTCCGACTGTGCGAAAACACTGAAGCAAAGAGCGCTCATGGTGGAGGAAAGTGACGATGGAGACATGATGTTGATGTGCGAGCTAGTGGACAAGGAGGATCCAGATTTTCAAGTTACTCCTCTCCTAGAATGATCAATCATTTTGCTTCACACAATTGCAAATATGAAGAAACAAATTCGAACACAACCTAAATTGGCATCGAAAGGTACTTCTCTAGACACATTGAATTTGGACCAAAATAGTTGTGAAACAATTTGTTGTGAGCCTCTTGACAATCCTTTCAAGACTTCACAACCAGAAAAGAAATCGCCATGGTTCACATCCTCTTATTCTTGTGCATCATAATGAGCAAAGTAAGATCTTCACCTGCGAGGAATTATTCATTGAGGGGACTCACATAAGCTCATCTACAATACAATAATATCTATCAAACTACTTATTCGTGCACGACAAAAAAGGCGAGAACGAAAATTATGTACGTTCTAGAAATTTTATCGAACACTTTGTGTGCGAGGACGAGGGAACGGACTGGCTGCTCATCGGATCCTAGATGGTAGTCATGCGGGGCAAAAAAGCCTAGGATAGAGCCTCCTTGATGTCGGGAGCTCGAGCTTGCAAAAGAAAATTGTTAACGTCACACCATTGATGTAGTTCGAAACAGTGGTCGCTCGGCTCGGTCGCGGCGGTGATGCTTCGGCGGCCACTAGTCCACCCTCTACATACCACGAAGGAGCTACGACCATCATTATGGATGGCGGATAGCCAGAATCCACGCGCCGGCATATCCCAAATCGGTGGGGCAGCGAGGACTCTCCCGTTCGGAGTGGCGGGGTCAGGGTGGACTCGTGGTCGGCGGCGGGTCAGTTTCCATGACGTTCGCGGACAAACTAACATCGTTCGCAGTTGAGGGAAGAGGCGGTTGTGCGCGGATGAAATGTTTGGGTGTCAGTTCGGTTTGCGTATGCGACACATTTTGTTTTGCGGTAGCACTCGAACGTTGTATGTTCGCATCACTTGATGCTTTTTTGGGGATGTTCAAAAACTTTTGAAGCAAAATTTGCAAATAGGGCATCTATTGAAGCTGTGTTTTTGCAACAAAAGCCTAAAAGTGGTTACATCCTATTATAGTACAGCTATTGAAGATGCTTTTAGTAAGTTATAAAAGATATGAATAACAGTACTCAGCTTCAGAACAAAATCAATAGCTGGTAACTACGTACACGTCCATCCAATGCCAAGTAGTCCAACCAACACTTGTACATTTAGCACAAGTACTCTATTCTAGCACCGTCGATCAAGTCACCTTCAAACACTATTTGTCGACAACTCAAGCACCTCCAGTGAGGGCGGGATTTTGGGGATGATCAAGCCATCAATAGGATGTCTCTGGCATGGTCAAGCACTTCCTAGTGACAGACTAAGCAGATCGCCGGTGAATGCTTTTTTTACTTCTGAGCCAAGAAATATTTCCTTTCTTCATACATACATGTACCCACGTAACCCACCGAGCTAATTAACACGTAGTACCTGCCACAACACGAACTCATGCAAGAGATTCTTCCTCCACTCCTTAACATGAGATTCTGCCCTCTCCGAAATTTGATTCGTGCTCCTGCTGGGGCAGATGTATATCAGTTTTAGGCTTAGGTCACAGCGGCGACCTGGCCGCTAGCTAGAGATGCTCAACCTTGACTATAGGCATGATATCCTGTACAGTAGTAGACAGGAATGTCCCCCCCGTGGTATAGCTGATGTGTGTGGTGCAGTTTCATCTATGCGACTCCGCCTCCTGGGCATGGCCGTTTACGTGGGATCCAGCATTCACTACGGGAGAGGAGGCTGACGCCTACGGCCGAAACCTACGCCGACGGCCAAATGTCGGGGCCGTCGGCGTAGACGGCCCGGCTCGTCAGCCCTGGTGGTAGGCCGTCGGCGTCCCAAAGCCGTCGAAGTAGCCGTACCTAGGCCGAGGGCCGCCGTCGGCGTAGAAAGGCCGTCGGCGTAGGCCCAATTTAGGCCGACGGCCGCCGTCGGCGTTTAATGGGCCGTCGGCGTAGGACTGCCAGGTGGGCCCCGGTGACGGCCGGACGTTACGGCGTCAGCCCAGCAGGGGCTACGCCGACGGCCCCGACCTTTGGCCGTCGGCATAGACCCCGGGTTGTTTTTGTTTTTCCATTTTATTTTATTTTGTTTAACTATTTAATCTTATATTACTAATACTAATACATCAAATAATATTGAAAATGGAATTATAGTATATATCATCTCATTTCAACACTCGATATACGTATGACTCTTTATTCTTTTAATGTCTACTAATTAATACATAAAATAATATAATAACAAATTATAATACTAAATTAAAATATATTATGCTACTATTAATATATTAATAAGTATGCTCCACAGTTGTACCTCGTGCGGAGAAAGCTATAAGAGTACACCGCCGCCCCCCTCCCGGCCGGCCCCGGCCTCGCGCCCGGACTAAGCCGGGTTTCGGTGAAGAAAGACCGCCGTAGTACCGCAATAACTTGCATGTGATTAATTGTAGGGTATGTGTCCAAGTGTGGTGTAAGATCAATGCATAAATGCAATGTCTAGCTCCTTGGTGTGACCATTTTCACATTCATGTGATAGCACTATTCAAAGTCATGGACATGTAGGTGGAAATACACCCGTTTGCGGATATTCCGGGGGCTACGAAAGGTTACAAGGTCCCAACCTTGTTTTCCATGTAGTTTTGTCCTAAACAAATCTTAACAAACCAAAAAGTACATTGTTGAAACATCATGCGGAGAAAGCTATAAGGATAGACCGCCAGGCCCCCCCCCTCCGAAGCAGGATGTCGCAGGTGAATAACCGCCAGAGCGTCGGAATCCCACAAAAATTTGCATGTGGACCTAGTTTATGTGTTCAAGTGTGGTGGAAAGCCCATAGATGCAAAACATAGATCCCGGGTATGACCTTCTTCATACATGAATGCGATAACACTTAGAAAAAGATTCATGCACATGTGTAGACGTGTACTCCCGGAGGTGAATGATCTTGTGGTGAAATATGTCCAACCTTGCTTCTCCATGTACATATATATGTGCTAAACAAGCACAGATGGAGACATGAAATCCCGGTACGGACATGGGCTAACACTTAGTAAAATCGTCGATCCGTATGTGGAAACTCCCGGTACGGGTCTACCGGTGTGAATAATGTGGTGAAATGTGTTCAAACTTGGTTTTCCATGTACATATGTGCTAACCAAACATAGATAGATAAAAAAGTCCATTGGTCCATCCTCGTACGGAGAAAGCTATAAGGGTAGATCTGCGGGGCCCCCCGATCTAGGGTTTCGGAGGTGAATGACCGTCGGAGGGCCGGAATCATTGGAAAACCTGCATGTGGAGCTAGGTTATGTTTATAAGTGTGATTTAATGTTTGTATATGGCATATGTAGGTCATGTGTCTGACGTTGTTCACGGACATGGGCTAACACTTAGTAAAATCGTCGATCCGTATGTGGAAACTCCCGGTACGGGTCTACCGGTGTGAATAATGTGGTGAAATGTGTTCAAACTTGTTTTTCCATGTACATATGTGCTAACCAAACATATATAGATAAAAAAGTCCATTGGTCCATCCTCGTACGGAGAAAGCTATAAGGGTAGATCTGCGGGGCCCCCCGATCTAGGGTTTCGGAGGTGAATGACCGTCGGAGGGCCGGAATCATTGGAAAACCTGCATGTGGAGCTAGGTTATGTTTATAAGTGTGATTTAATGTTTGTAGATGGCATATGTAGGTCATGTGTCTGACGTTGTTCACGGACATGGGCTAACACTTAGTAAAATCGTCGATCCGTATGTGGAAACTCCCGGTACGGGTCTACCGGTGTGAATAATGTGGTGAAATGTGTTCAAACTTGGTTTTCCATGTACATATGTGCTAACCAAACATATATAGATAAAAAAGTCCATTGGTCCATCCTCGTACGGAGAAAGCTATAAGGGTAGATCTGCGGGCCCCCCCGATCTAGGGTTTCGGAGGTGAATGACCGTCGGAGGGCCGGAATCATTGGAAAACCTGCATGTGGAGCTAGGTTATGTTTATAAGTGTGATTTAATGTTTGTAGATTGCATATGTCACTAGATCCTACCCGGACAGTCATTACAAAAAATTAATAAAAAATCAAAGGAAAAAACAAAAGATTAAAAAAACAATGGTGTAAAAAAATTATATGCTTGAGAAACTTATACAATGGTGTAAAAAGTAAAAAAGGAATTTATATGCTTGAAAACATAAAATAATATAGAAATTAAAAATTAAAAAAATTAGGACCTAAGCCGACGGCCAGGCCGTCGGCGTAGGTCCCCGCCCCCACGTCCCTACCTAAGCCGACGGCCTGGCCGTCGGCGTAGGTCCCCGCCCCCACATCCCGACCAGGACCCCCTGGGTCAACCGTTGTCTCCCCACTCTCCCAAATCGAGATCCCGACCAGGACCCCTCCCGCCGCCGGCCGAACGCGACCCCGACCCGACCCCTCCCGCCGCCGGCCGCCCTGCCGCCGAGCCTCTCCTCCACCGAACCGCCCCGCCGCCGAGCCCTTCCTCCACCGCGCGAGCACCTCCCCGCCGAGCCCCCTCCGCCATCGCTCCTCCTCCGCCGAGCCCCGCCTCCCGGAGCTCCCTCGCCCCCGGCGCCACACTACGGCCCTCCCCTCCTCGGTGAGCAGTTGAACTTTTTTTTGCAAAAAAAATCCCATGATGATGTGAGTACTGCTAATTGTATTGCATGATTTAGAGTATCACTTGTATTGCCATGTGTTCATAGGTAGAAACGGTGGCAAAATATTTTCCTTACATATTAATTAAGAGGAGAATAGAGTTTTATGAAATTACAATCAGCATTAGAATGACATAGATGATTACTCGCGTGATATGAGTACCCCCTAAAAATGTTTCGCACCCGCCGTTATCCTGTGATGCATTGTTGAAAATCAATACTACTCAATCGTTGCTTCAGGTAAATAAGCATAAAAATGGCGTGGTTTGGTGTGATGTGGTATGTGTGGTGTTCTAGGATAGGAATCATGACCTAGTGTCGGTTTACAACATCTTTAGGACCTTTTTTTTTCTTAGTGATAGTCACGACCTAATTTTTTTTGTGGTATGTGTAAATTATTGAGAATCTGAGACTAAATTGTTGTTTATATGATAATTACAGACTATCTTGGAGCCGCCGCCGTCTCGGAGCCCCTTCGTCGCCTCGCACCCCCGTCGTCGATCACGCTTCAAGGGTGAGAATCCGTTCACCCGTCTTATGTAGCTAGGTTTATTTTCATGTCTAGATCACCAAGTCAAGTCGCGTCACCTAGGCGTCATCCCGACTGTAAGCGTTACGCGGATAAATATGCATTAGTGGTCTCGCATATTTTGAACCGTAACGCTTATGGACACAAAAATACCCCTTCCATTGGGTTAGTTGAAGTTAGGCCTTCAACCACCTATAGTGGATCCGATGTCTTTGTTGTGGCTCACCAAGCGAAGCAAGTTTATTACTTGCCTTACCCATGCCAGAAAGAATACCTCCAGGGCTGGGAAGTCGTGTACCAGGTATCGCCACATGGTAAACTACCCATGCCCTCCGAGGACGATTACAACAACATTAACCCTCAAACATACGAGGGAATTTTCTCTCATTTCCATCCTTTCTGTGACAATACAAGGCTACCCTCGGTCCCGACGACCCCGCACCGCCTCCTCGACGACGGCCTTCCCAGACTGGCTACGATGTAAGTTTCTCTCATTTCCATCCTTTCTGTGACAATACTACTTCCTCACTGGCTTAGTTGATGAGATGGTTCAATTTTTGTAATTGTAGGCTGCTTTCGAGGAGGCCTACAAGGCCCACAACGACGCCTATTTGGTGGACCTTGCGCAGTGGAGACAGAGAGCACAAATACACGAGGAGTGGAAAGAGGCAAAAGAAGTTGTAAGTTCCAACCTTTATTTTTTTCAAAAGATGACAAGTCTCAATTTTCATACTTTTGTGCAATGCCTGACATGTTAACTATTTTGCAGGCTCTAGAGAGTGCTCGGCTTACGGGAGTGCTCGTCGATATACCGCCACGACCTCCACGAGCCGGGCTTAAGCCGGAGTTTGTATCGAAGGAAGAGTTCGCCCAGAACTACTACTACACCGGCTATACCCCGGTAATTTACTTGCCCAATCAGTTGCTACCACTTTCACGTGCCTTGGCGGTTGCTAACTATTGCTCAAACGTGTAGGGAATGGGAGCCTCCGGGACTGGACCCTTTGGTCGTGCTGCTGCCTCGCCGTCGGCGTCCCGCGCGGTCACACCGGTGCACCCTGGCCCCGGTGGTAGTGGTGCCTCGCGCGAGAGCACACCGGTTCATGGTGGCGCGGGATCACCTGCTTCCGGTGCTGGTTCGACGGCGCCTCCGCACCGTCAGTCGCCTATCTTCACGCGCGGAGACCTCGGCTTCTCCGGCTCGACTCCCACTCCGGACGCGATGAGCTGAGGATGAGGCTCGACTCCCCTTTCTTTGCATGTTATGTATGGATACGTATGCTATGTATGGATATAATGTTTCTTCTTCTTATGCTATGTATGGATACGATGTATAAATGCTTGTGTCGATGTCCTTATATGAATGCTTGTGTCGATGTTCTTATATGAATGCTTGTGTCGATTTGCTTATATGAAAGCGATGTGCTTATATCAATGCTCGTTGTTAATGTGCATGTGATGCTGTAATGCTTTGTAATGCTGTAATGTGTACTGTATTTTGTATATGCAGGGAATGAACCAAAACAGGGAAAAAGGAAAACCTGGTACTACCTACGCCGACGGCCAGGCCGTCGGCGTAGGCCATATTCTGGGCCAAATGGCATAGCCTACGCCGACCGCCTGGCCGTCGGCGTAGGTCCTATTCCCAGATGGCACGAGGGGCGACGCGTGGCCTGCCTGGAAGGGGACCTACCCCGACGGCCAGGCCGTCGGCGTAGACCCCAAGCCCAGCTCACCCACAGCTTGCCGCGTGGCAACCTACGCCGACGGCCCGGCCGTCGGCGTAGAGAGCGACCAGGCCTAACGGCCGTTAAGCCCAGTGTGGGGCCCACGAGCTCTACGCCGACGGCCACATAAAACCCGTCGAGGGCCAGTATACGCCGACGGCCTGGAGTACGCCAACGGCTTTTAGGTCAAGCCCGAGGCAAACCTGGCCCGACGGCTATACGCCGACGGCGGCCGTCGGGGTAGGCCTATGCCGACGGCTTTAGGGCCTACGCCGACGGCAGCCGGCCGTCGGCGTATTGCCTCCGTCCCGTAGTGATTGCAACGTCTGCGATCAGTGCCATTCTTGTTTTAACAGATGTATATTTAGTATTCTTTTTAACTGTGTGTGACTCCGCTAAAATAAATTGTATTACAGGCTAATTACTCAGAAGTTGGCAGAAATGTACCCCATAATATAGTAACGTTTTCTAAGCTAGTCTAGTTCAAAAAACGATACTATATTATGGGACAGAGGTAGTATCAAACAACATGTAAGAATTCGCTGATACGCGAAACAAGTCCACGGTAATAACTACATTCTATTATTCGTGAATGAATCCATATGAAAATGGTAACAGGTCTTATCTAAATGGAAGAAGGTAATGCCATTATGCTATTGACCAACATATCAATGCTAGTTTCCGAAGAGCCTCCTTTCTTGATGCACCTAGCTGCTTTGTCCTTCAGATCGTTTGCCCTCCACCTCATTTCTCCACCTTCTTCCCGGCACAACAACTTCCGAACATTCCTCTCGATCACCCCCCTCTCCAACTTGCCCTCTAACTCAAACCCTATTTTCCACACCTCCTCAACATACCTGGCATTTATCATCTGATCAGCAAAATGGGGTCTACACATCATTGGAACACCCTCACATATGCTTTCCAACGTCGAGTTCCAACCGTTATGGGTCCAAAAGCCACCAACTGCTTGGTGCCTAAGAACTTCTTGTTGAGGAGCCCAGCTCACCACCATTCCCTTGCCATGTGTCACTTCCTCAAAACCATCGGGTAGTCCTACCTTCCCTGAACCTTGAACCGAGTTTGGCCTAATGACCCAAAGAAACGGGATTCGGCTATTTGCCAAACCCCATGCAGTCTCCACTAGCTCTTCCTGGTCTATGGATGCCAAGCTCCCGAAGCTCACGAACAGAACAGACTCTGCCTCCTGCTTGTCCAACCAATCCAAGCAAGTTTGATCTTGAGCCAACAGACTACTTTGGGCACCGGATGATATCTTGTAAAGAGGACCGATCGTGTACACTGGTACACCCAAGCCATCAATAATCTCTCGTACATCAGCGTCTTCGAGGTCATTGAAGGTGTTTAGGATGACACCGGAAGAGCACCTTCCTGATTCCACAACACGGTCTAGGCAGGTGGACATTGTTTCATGTGGAGTTGTGGTTGAGAAGACCATGTCTCGCAGTTTGAGTGGTGGGAGATCATCCAATGGCATATGCAGTTCTGAATGATCTGAAATTTTGATATAAAAAATAATCAGTTGTTGGGTGATGTATCCGTGGATGCATGTGTATTATTTGGAAACTAAGAACCTTAAATGTCTGTCTAGTTTTCAGTGAATGATAAATCTTTTGTCAGTGATATATAGCGAATGTGGGTAATAACCCATGTTTATAAATGATTTATATTCTTCATATGTAGCTACTTTTACTATTATTGCCTGCTTCCATCTTAATGCTAGTCACTACTCTTTTCTTCCTCAAAAGAGTGTACTTCCAATTATTTTGGAGAGTCAAACTATGTTAAATTTTAACCGAGTTTACACAACAATATAACAATACTTATGAAACCAAATAACTATACAATAAAAATATTTTTCATAGTGAATCTAATGATACAAATGGTTTGACTTTCCAACAAAATTCAAAGTACACTCTTTTGAAGACCAAGGGAGTAGGAGTAGAAAATATTGTTGTGTTGATGCTTATGCGACTAATTTTGCACATTATTTTTTTACTATTCATGCTTGAGGCTTGCGATCAATGGGCTTATTCTATGCTCCTTTCAATGGATTATACATGTTGGTTGTTGTACAAGTTTGTTGGAGTCGACCTCAGTAGTCAATACATTCCCAAAATTCAAGCAATTACTACTTCTTTTACTGATAAGGTTGTTCCCAATGCTCCATGGTGTACCGGTGCTAAGGGTGCCACATAAGCAAAAAGTTGACGTGGCAAAGCAATTAAAGAGAAAAGAGAGCACTTTGGTGACCCCATGAGAAAACGATGTTAAGCGCGTAACCCTATGCAAAATGTTTATCAACCAATGCATGAAGAAATTTAGTAGTTAAATAATTAAAAAGGATAAGCTTAGCTACAACACATAAGCACCTCCAAATTAGTTGACTCCCATTTGTACTATATTTATGTATACAAATGGGAGTCAACTAATTTGGAAGTAGTTGATTCCGTGGCCGTTGTGCTATATAGTTGTCACTTTGTGAGGTTTACTTCCGTGATTTTGATTCCTAGCTTTGGGCATGGGCCCATTACTACTGCATTGATTGTCCATGACTTTGTTGTCTCATGGGCCGGAGCCGAGATTAGTACTTTTTTTATTGTTCGTATCAATAGATATATTTACCCTATCTAAAAAAATTAGATATATTTACCTTATCTAAAAAAACTAGATATATTTTCCCACCCCTCAAAAAGATAGATATATTTTCAAATTATCATGAAAATAGAAGAAAGTATATTTTCTCATCCCCTAATTTTTATTGTATCATTGCTCGGTGGATATTTATTGATCTAATTTGAACCATAAAAAACACAATAATATAAAATCACACGACCATAGGCAGTTTTCGAGCTAACCTGGCATCAATTTTGTGTAAGCTACATGTTTGTTCTAGTTGACGTGGAAGCTGCAATTGGGTTTTTTTGCGCATTTGTACCATAATGATTATGTGTAATTTTAGATTTCTATATGAAGCTTATATGTATGTAGGAATATTTTAGGTACTCTAGGGTAAAATAACTCGTAGAAGTGTTTTCATTAGATTATCCTGTGAAACTTTGTAGTGGGTTCTTCATGTTGCAAGGATAGTACGGTGACCGAATACATTTTGGTGTCTGGGAAACTTAATGGGAACAAAAGTCCATTTTTGTACAAGAAACCTTGCTTTCCTCTTGGTATGAGCCATCTTAAAAAAATCAGGATAAAGCTGATGTACGGCATTGATCCAATAGCAAAGTTTAAAAAACATAGTGGTCTATCTACCAAGTAACCTATATAGTTTGTAAGATGAGTACTATGATGGTTTGTAAATATGAAACCGGGAGAGGGGTAAAACCCTTTCCTTTTGCTCAAAAGACCAAGTAACCTATAAAATTGTATACATATGTGCAGTAAAACATAGATTACTACCAAGTAACCCTTTACTTTTCATGCATAAGGTTGTATAAACTATAAACGATACTCCTCCGATCCATAATAAATGTTGTGGTTTAATTTCAAATTTAAACTAAAACCATGACAGTTATTATGGATTGGAGAGAGTAGTATCTATAGATTTTCATGTCTACTATATATTCTTAAATCCCCAAAAATATGTACTTTTTCAATTAAAATGAAATATTTGACACATATATTTCACATTTAAGAATTTTCATATGAAGTTCAAATTTAAGGATTTATTCTGAACTTCATATGTTAAACAGAGTTTTATTCTTTTCCAACCTAGCAAAAAAGCAAACCGTTTAGCTTCTGCTCATATTTCTTAATTCAGCTGAGCATTCTCCGGTACTAAAAAGAGTAAATTTAACCTGTGAGACTATTCCAACCATCCTTGTCAGATCTCCTAATTAAGGACATAAGAACAGTACCACTGTACTTATCAGTTATCACATCTCATAATAAACGACATAAGAACAGTACCACTGTACTTGTGTCCATGCATGCTAACAGTGGCCAAAATAAGCGGTTTTAAATGTTACCAACTGTTTGTGTTAGGTTTAAATTTAATGTTGATGAATGAGAGGTACCTTGTGGCGGGAGGAGGCCCTTGTCGCAGAGCGCCGGGAAGGCCATGTAGGCGACGAGGCAGGCGGCGCCGCCCGTGCGCAGCACCATCGTCGGCACGCCGAGCCGGTCGGCGACCACCTGCATGGTCCGGAGGTTGGAATCCAGCACCAGGCACGCCGGCGCCCCCTCCTCCTCCTCCTCCTCCAGCACCTCGCGGAGGCTGTCCTGGAAAGGCCCTTGCAGGCGCTCGTTGATGCGCAGCAGCGCGCCGGCGAAGTCGCCGTCGCTTCCGGTGGGGATGAGGTCGTCGATTGGCACGTCGGCGCCGACGAGCACGAAGCGGTACCCCGGGACGGGGTCCGGGGCGTTGAAGGCGGCGTGGAAGACGGTGACGCGGAGGCCCCGGGCGTGCAGCACGTCGGCGAGCTGCATCATGGGGTTGAGGTGGCCCTGGAACGGCAGCGGGAACAGCAGCACCCTCCTGGCGCCGCCGTTCGCCGGAGCCTTCTCCGCCGCGCCGGCCATGGCTTTCGTTGGAGCTGTTTCTTGTGTTGGGGACAAGGAGAGGAGGAGTGGCTGATTGGTGATGGAGATATGGATCCGTGAGAAGATATCATGGAGAAAACGTGAGGATTAATTAGTTGGATGGATGGATTAGGAGGATTGGACCGAAATCATATCATAGAGGATCCAGTGATTAATGAGCGCATTAAACCGGGTAGAGCATGAAAAGATATGGATGGATGGATACGGGAGACCGGCAGGAGGATTCGATGAGGTGTTTGCTTAGGGAAATGCCTTAACCAAAAACATGGGGGTGCACCGCTCACGGTTTTCAAGTGTGTAAAGAAGTATGTATACAAGTATAGAACCCATCCCAAGAATCTCTCGGAATCGTGTTCCCAGATCAAATAAAGAAAGAATGGTATTCCTAGTGGCCGGCAAAGAGTCGCTCTCGACCATGGCAAGTTGAGACTTTTTATGAATTTTTTGAAACTTTTCATGACCAACTTTGTGATAACTCCGTTTGCAACTTTGAATTTTGAATTTTGAATGACTAAATCAACCATTTGTGTAATTCACCAGCCCGTTAGTGGGGTCTTGTGGCCCAAGCGATGGGTCTCCTTCTTGGTTTTATTTTTTATTCTTTATAATTTTCTAAAAAAAATATGTCGATTTACTTTCCATAAATAGTGTGTAATTGTTTTGATAAACAATGAACATTTTATCATATTGTTAGTACACATTGAACATTTATTTTCCATATATACTGTGTATTTGTTTTTGTACACATTGAAGATTTTCCATACATATTTTTGACGAATAGATATTAATAATTCTTCTAATCCATATAGAATTTTTTTGAAATGGCAAACCGCTTCTTTTTTTTAAACCTACACCGACATTTTTTTACATTGCGTTAATATTTGTCAAAGCGCCATGAAACATTCTAAAATGTCACGATATTTGATGAATGGTACACAATATTGTTTTTTAATTACGAAATGTTTTTGTATTGTATAATCATTAGTTTCCTTAATATCAAGAACATATTATTTTGAAACTTGGGAACATTTTTAAAATGCCCTGGCGATGTCTTTTTTGAATGGTACAAAACATTTTATTGAATTTTTCTTAACATTGTATAAAGATTTTAAAGATTATCATGAATATTTGTTAGAATGCAGGAACATTTTATATAATTGTGTATGACGATTTTTTCTAAATGCTATCAGATTTTTTTTTTCAAAACATCCGCGGACAGTTTTTAACATTTCATCTACATTTTCTGAATTCACTGTGAATATTTTTAGTATCATTTCAAAAATAAATAATAAAATATATAAAATAATATGGAAAACAACACGATGAGACAAACACAACTCTTTACAGACGGAGTGACCAAAAAGAACTGTTGTTCTACAAAAAACGAAAAAGAACTGTGCACGAGCGTTTTGTGTATTCATCAGAATATTCAATATACACGTTTAGTCTTATAAAAATAAAGAATGATAACTTTTATGTTTATTATTTTGTACATAGTATATTTTTTGTATAAATCTAATAAATTTTATACACAATTAATATTTTTAAATATTATATTATATTTTGAAAATATATATAATGTAATTGTTTTTATCATCCATGTTGTACACTTGTCGTATACATCAGAACCATTATTTATAAACATTAAAATATTTCTAAATCATGTTTATTAGTTTTTAAATATACGATTAACATTGTTTGAAAACACATGAATTCTTTTGTCATAAACATTAGTTTTTAATAGTTTCAACATTTTCACATTTTCAATGTTGAACAAACATTTTTCGAACACACGAATATTTTTGTAATATTAATACATTTTATTTCGACCATAGATTTTTTTTTTGAAAAGTGAGGCTAGCAATTCTTTTACACTGCTCTTACACTTTTTATATTACATTTACAAATTATGTTTAAGTTATATGTATTTTATTTTTCTAATATATAGATAAAAAAGAAATATAACGTGTGATACTGGTCCACGGCAAGGCTCAAGTAAATAAAAAGGACACCATAGCCACATTCGACAACAGTTGGCATAAGCGTCGTTCTAGTTATACCATGTCTCTTTTTAAGCTTCCTAGGGGTTTGTGTGAGCATCTTACATCCAACATTTGAGCGTTCTGGCGGGGAAACAAGCAAGGGCAAAGGAAACCATGTTGAATGGCTTGGAACAAGATGACAATGCCCCGATACATGGGTGTCCTCGGTCTCAAAGATTTTGAAATATTCAATCTTGCCCTCCTTGCAAAGCAGTCCTAGAAACTTCTTACCAACCCCACCTCTCTCGGCACGAGGATTATGAAAGCAGTTTATTTCCCAAATTGTTCAATCCTCGAGGCTGACGTAGGGAATCATCCCTCACAGGTGTGGCGTGCAATTATTGAAGGACGAGATATAATGAAGCAAGGTATCATAAAGAGGACTCGCAACGGAACAGGTACATACATTTGGAATGATAACTGGCTTCCCAAGCAAGGTTTACTGAGGCCTATAGTTGCTCTTCTACCGAATCCACCCACACAAGACTCGAAGTTGATTGATAGAAACAGTGCCTACTGGGATGTGGAAACCATCACCAACCTCTTCTTGCCATGCGATGCCTAGGCCATCTTGTAGATCCCTATTTGTCTGAAGAATAGGTAAGATTTTTGGGCATGGAACTATGACATAGGCAGTCGTTGTGGGTCGCAGTGAAGGAGTTTATCTTGGCTCTTCAGTCATCGCCATCAGAGGAATGTCCGAGCTTGCAACTTTGGAATCTATAGCCTGTCTACAAGCCCTCTTTCTAGCGGATGATTTGTGATTACAAAATATGTTCGTCGATTCGGATTGCAAGACTGTTATCAATGATATCAAACATCAACAAGGAGGTAACCGGTGGAATCATCCGAGACATCATCTCCTAGTGTAGCTCTTTTCATTTTGAGTCTAGGAAAAGTAATATAGATGCTCACACTTTAGCGAGATATTCTGTTACGTTGGGACCGAGGCGGCCTGTTTGGCTTGGGCTTCCCCATAATCCCAACGATATCGATGTAATTATTGTTATTGAAGAGTAATAAAGTGTGTGGTTCTCAAAAAAATTTTGGCATAAGCGTCGTATAGTTGTGCCCTTCTACCCCATGTTTTTCGCTATTGCTGCTCCAACATACGCTTATATGTGTCGGGCCATTTAGTTTGCTCTTTCTTTTCACTCATCCCATTATTTCCTCCTTATTTTTTCTTCTCTATTGTGTTATGCTGCTACTTCAGGAAATAAATAGGGGATATTGCTTTTGAGGTTTTGGAAATGTTCGTGAAATAAAAAAAGTTTGTGGATTAAATAGACGTACACGAATTTAAAGAAATCCATGACTTTGAAAATAAAACCATAAATTTACAAATGTTCGATAGATTTTAAAATGCACATGCATTTAAAAATATTCATGAATTCAGTAATAGTTAATGAATTCGGGACAAAAATTATGAATTGCAAAACATACTCCTGAATATGGAAAAGATTCATGAATTTGAAAAAAAAGGTACATACTCCTGAATACTTTCCTAATTTTTTTTAAAAAATCATGAAATAAAAAAATGAATTAAAAAAAGTGTGTACTATGCTCCTAAAGACGCTTGTATATGCCAGCACAATTAGATTGCTCTCTCTTTTCATCGAATCCCCAGTTCGCTCCTTGTTTTTTGTACTTTGTTGTGTCGTGTTGCCACTTTAGAAAAAATAGGCCTATTGCTTTTGTATTTTGAAATTTTTGTGAAATGTAAAAAAATGGATTCAAACGATGTTCATGAATTAAAATATATTTATGAAAATAATATCATGAATTTAAAAACATTCAAGAAATTTAAAACTGTTCATATGTTTGAAAATAGGTATTGAATTTGGAACAAAAATTATGAATTGCAAAGCATATTCATGAATTTGGAGACGGTTCATGAATTGGGAAAAATGTCCTTTTCAAAAAACTATTCATAGAATAAAATAAATTACAAATTTGAATAAAACTCAAAAGTTTCAAAAAAACATGAATTCTAAATTTTAAGGAATTCATAAATGTCCAAGAATTCTGAAATTATTCATAATTTTATAGAAGTTCATGCATTGAAAAAATCTTTCCAAATTTTAAATATTGTTGCGACATTTATATAAAATTCTTCGATTTTAAAAAATTCATAGAATTTAACTAAAAATGAATTTAAAATGGTTCATTAATTTTAAAATCTGTTCATAAATTAACAATATGTAAACTAAAAATTTAAAAACCAGATAAGAAAAAAAAATCAAAAATAATAATGGAAAATAACAGCTTGAAGCTTCTTGAGGCTTCACAATACCAAAAAAGATTGAAATAAAAAACATGATTTTTTTACAGAAATGTTCATGTTTTTGGAAAAAGTAATATTTTTAAAAACTTTCCAAATTTTTGAAAAATTATTTTGTTTCAAAATAATGTAAACTTTTAAAAGTTGTTCGATAATTTAAAAAAATGTTTGTGTTTCTTAAAAAAAGTTAAATGTTAATAAATTTGATAAGTTCTTCACAAACTCCAGAAATAAGTAATCTCCTTGCCCTTATAAACTTTGTGGGTTCTTCATAAACTTCAAGACTTCCAGGCACCTAGCTAATCTAGGAGGTGCACACCCTCAAAAAATAATAAAATAGAGGTTGCTTCGTGAAGAATCCCTTACTGTCGTGCTTCAGAAGACAATCTTATTAACACTCAAACTCTTTAGCAATATAGCATTTCAATTAGAGAAGTAGGAGTGGAAAGAAAAATGAGATTAAATGTCACAGAAAGCCCATTGAAATCAACAGAAGGAGATGAAGTTTTATCTCAGAAGATATGATGGGAGTGGAGTTTTATTCGGATGCAAAGACGGTATATGTGGGGCATAAATATGAGGGACCAAAAAATGATTAAATCGGAAGCTCCAAAGTGAATAAAAGAGGCAACTTTCGACAAAAGAGTATTCAAAGGCTTGACTCTTCTGAAATTCCTCTGTATGGATTCACAAATTCCAACATGGAAACATAATGTTTGCCAGGTACTTTGGTGATTCCAAAAGGAATGCTTAGCTTTGAATGGAATGGATTTGTAACGACTATATCTAGGTGAACTGTTCAACGATTCCGAATGGAAACATAATGCTTGCCAGGTACTTCGGTGATTCCGAAAGAAATGCTTCGAAGCTTTGAATGGAATGGTTCCATAACAGTTATATCTAGGTGAATTGTTTAGCAATTCTGACAGAAGAGCTCGGAAGCTCCAAAGCATGAAAAATTAGGTAGATATATAGTGGACCAATATAACAGATTTTGATGTCTTTGAAGTTTGATTTTTAAGCAAATGGAGAAATAAAATCATCACAACACCCTCATCTCTTTTTGATAGTATCAGCATGCCCATGGACTCAATGTAATCTTAGATCACTAAAATGAAAATGAAGAATCCTTCAGCTTGACTAACACCGGTCATCATGCAATTTGTAGGGATCATCTTTCATTCCTTTGTTGCACCCACAAGAAACTTTCTCAAAATAAACTTGTAGGATGCATTAGTTCCTTGTGATATAAATGACATTCATTACCAAAATCCACCAAGGGGATTAAATGCACCTCTTAACGGCTAGATGCACTATTAAAAGCCCAAGCCAAGCGTCGATCTACGACAAATATATGTATCTAAAATTTAGTCTCCTTTCCCTTCTCCCCTCCAGATGAGGAGACAGTGAAGGAGGAGGGGAGAGGAGGCAGGCATGACTTGGTGGCTCTTAAGGAGGGAGGAGGAGGAGAGAGAAGTGAGAGAAGAAAGTGAGTCACACTTTGTTCATGATGTCCTACTTGGGTTTGAAGATAGGAGTATATATATTAGTTGAGTTATAATTGCAAGATCAAGCTTATATCTAGGATTAGTTTGTAGTGGGGCGAAAGCCTGTTTCGCGCATCTGGGATGAGTTTGTAGTGTTGTCTTGAGTTATCACCTATTGTTGTGGTTTAGTCATTTAATTGGTTGTTGATTTGCTCATTGATTGTTGTGGTTTAGTCACTTAGCTATTGAAATAGATATCAAATGTACTCTCTCTGTTCCAAAATAACTGTCTTAATCTTAATACAACTTTGTACTAGATTTAGTAAAATTTGAGACAATTATTTTGGAACGGAGGGAGTAGTATCTAAATTGATGTTGTGGGTGCTACAAAATGAAATGTTATTTGGTTGATTTTTTTCTTTCTTGAATAGCTATGCATGGCTATATTTACGTGGGTTGATCCTTTATTATTCTTGAAAGTTAACCCAATGATAGTAGCATAAAGATGTTCTGCCATCATGAGAAGGATTAGCTCTTAATATTTTGTAAAATAGCAAATTGTTGTAATATTTATGCAAAAAAGGAGGTACACTTCAGGAGGCGTGCTAATCCTCTAGTGGTACATGATGAACCCATTTCTCAGAAAAGCATTTCTTTCGTCTTCATGGTTCATATTATAATTATGTACGTTTTGACAATAACATCTGAAGATACTTTACATGAAAGGGAGGGGAAGAAAAAGAAAAGAAAAGCAAATCAACCTCAGATTACAATTGCATCAGTTGATGCCGCCGCTAGTGTACAATTGGCATTACACACTGGCAATGATGGTGCCCATCATCCTCCTCGCAGGGCTTCATTCCCAGAATCCTTCTATCTGTAGCAATATTTGGGCAGATGAACAACCGTGCTGCGATGCACAGCCAAATAATCTGTGCATATGGGTCATCTGACTGCCATTGCCAGGCAAAGAAATGGGACGAGAAATAGACTACAGGTGATGTCATGTGTCTGCCTATGATCCACTCTCAATTTGGTTGCTGAACGGTAACCGATCGACGCCCCTCTCGACCGCATCCCTCCACAGCCGGTACCGGATGCCGAGCTTGTCATATGACACTGGCCAGTTCCATACATTAGCTCCATTGTTCATCCGGTCTTGTTGGCCGAGCACAAGCCGCAGGTCTTCATTCAAAACCTGCAGAAGATCATGCAAGATTACCATGGTCAGAACAGTTAAGACACAATTGTTGAAACCAATTCAGTTCCTATCTGACTTTGTTTGTAAATAGCAGTTACTACTTACTACTTAGTAATTTAGTAGCTATTATGTTGATATTTTTGAGAGAACTATCATGTCAACATCCTATTTATGAAATAGCTACAAAATTTAGGATTTTTTTTTTGGAAAAGGAGGAATATACCAATAAGTGCAAAATTTAGTACTTGCCTTCTCAGCGAAATGTGACCACAATATGTGCATGAAAGGTATGTGCTTCATCCAGGGTGCGAAGTCGAGGGACATCCGGTAAAGCAGCCTGGTTTTACTCGTAGATGAGGGCAAGCATACATGTAGCTGGTGGAGATGCGTTGCACATTGCTGGGTGCTCTTCCCTTCTAGCTTTCCAGGCTTGGAGATGCCAATGGTTGACAAGACCATGCACGGCGGTCTGAACTCCATATCGATGGGGTAAGGATCCCAGTACCCTTTGAGCCCAGATGTAGGTGTCAAGAACTTGACAAAGCTGAGAACAATAACACAAGATCAACATGTTGGTTTGCCCAGACATAATATCACCATGGTTATGGAAAATGTTTGCTCATCAGTCTGTCGAATCTACTTGGTACCATCAAATGTATAGAAAATACCTTGGAACACTCCAGCCCTTGGCAAAGGTGGATGTATGAGTAAAAGGGGCATGAGCAAGGTCTAGTAAATTGTCCAAAAGAAGTCCATGCTCCACCGGTAGCTCCATCACTATCTGTCGAATGATCAAGAAGAATATTCAGTCCAGTCCAGAACTGAAATATACAGAACACCTGCACAATAGCACAATTGCTGCAGCATCATGATGCTCTGTACCTCTGCATGGATTGTAAACCCTGAAGGAGGCAGAAGGGAAGGGATGGTGGGTGTGGGCGTGTCATCACCGGGCCAGATCCAGACCATGCCTTCTTGCTCGAAGCACGGCAATGCCCGGATGCGCACGTTGAGCATCTTTGTTGATGGCATTTTCTCACATTTTCCATCAGTCGAATACTCCCACCCTGAAGATCGTTCATAGAAAAAGCAATGTTACTTGGACATCATCATTTACACGTCACAACACTGATGAGCATAGGAATACTGACTGAATAATAAGTTGCTCTGAGTTCTTACCATGGTAAGGGCAAGTGATTCTACCCTCATTCACTGAACCAAGATCAAGAGGGCAAGCTCTGTGAGCACATGTATTCTGGACACATCCAGGACGCTTATCTTTTCCCCGGAATATCACCCACTGCTCCTCGAAACAATCTATTGGTACCTGAGATCACACACATGACCTTGTCAAATAAACACATGTATCTATGTCAGCTAACTATTGATTGGCTTTGAGACAAGAATTTTGCTTTACCATTGTGTCATCTTTCAGGTCACTGGAGAAAGCCACCGGGTACCAGAAGTTCTTCAGACCGTCACTGTATGGCTTCACAGGGCCAGAAATGTTGAGACTACGACGCTTCGGCTTTTTAGCTCCGACGCGGACCGTTGAGGAAGTGCTCGTATCAAGAGAAGTGCTCGGATCAAGAGTAGCGATATCGGCCGTGTTTGCGAAAGCACTCCCATCCGACAAGAGCCTCTCATTGACCACCGTCTCCATTTGCGCTAGCTTGTCGAGCGCGGACGACACTCTAGATTCGGATAAATAAAGCTGTACAACATATGGTTAAAAGTCAGGTTCCACACAACATTGCAAGGTATTTTATCTGGATTTCCGACAACAAAATATACCTGGTTGTGAGCTTTTGCCAGTTCCTCCTGTAGCCCGTCGAGGTCTTTCCTCAAGTTGCCAACCGACTTGAAGTCCCTCGCTAAAGGATTAAGAACCTCCACCACCTGCATTTCATTTTGCACAGTCCAAGTTATATATAGTCCACACCAACTAAATTTGATCCACAATTTCAACCTCAAGATCTACTTATCTAATATCCACTGGATCATTTATTTATGCCTTAATCTGACCAGTAGCAAGCATGGTGCAATTCAGTAAGTGCAGGCTGGAACATTTCTCTGAACTTACTTCAAGTACAGCAGCTACCATCATTCAAACCATATTTTGTACTTTGTGACCAAATTCAGTAAGTGCAGACTGAAACATTTCTCTGAACTTACAGCTACAAAGCTAGTATCATTATTCAGAGTTCAGAGCATATTGTGCAGTACCTTGTTGTGGAGCACCATGATGGTGAGCAGGTCCTGCCGTGCCCTCCAGTCGCAGTACTGGATGTCGAAGCGGGCGACGTCCAGCGCCTGCTTGGCTTCCAGGAACTGGCCCTTCTCGATGGGAACCCTCGGGCCAGGGTCGTCGACATGGAACAGGGCCTCCCAGTGGTGGTTCTCCTTCAGGTATTCAGCGCTATCATCCCTGAGCACCGCGTACACCTTGATTCCACCATACCTGCCAACTCCCTGCGCGCGCCATAGTTTCAAGTCAGCTTTACTCAGTTCATCATGGCAGGGGGGCTGCAGCTCAATTACACTAGATAATTTGGGGATACACTAGAAATTCAGAAACTCTGAAGAAGTTAGGGGTGATGGATCTGTCTGAAATGCTATTCACTGGGCACGGCATCGATTGGCGCCAAATAACAAAAGCTAGAGGATAACCAACGATTGGCGGCGCAGCTGGGCTCAAGAACTGCAAATCGGCATTGTTGGTGGAGAGAAGTAACTGACCTTTCGGGAGAGGCAGCGGAAGGAGGGCTTGATGAGCAGATGCGGCAGCAGGGAGAGCGAGGCGACTGTGGTCATGGACGCCGCCGGCCGCCGTCGAGCAGCGAGAAAAGAGGGATTTTTTCGGGGTCCGGGGAAATTCCTATATCTCTTTCGGCGGCGATGGAGGATGGAAGGAAGTGAGGAGAGGTTTGGAGAATAATTTTGCCGGAAATCGATCGAATTTTCGCGGCTGAAGTGAGCTTGACGCCTCCCGACGATAAGAGTAGCGATCTCCACGAGCCTCCCGCGTGTTGCCACGTGGGAACCGGCGTCCTTGCTCGAGCCATGATGTGGAGGCCTCCACTACCACGCAGACTTTTGTACCCAATGCTTGCTTCTTGCTGCCCCGGCACATGACACATTATCAGTGAGGGACTTCTACTTTCGAGTAATATGAAAATATCCCTTAGATATAAAATATACATAAAAATATATTTATATCGAAGTGCTGATACATTATATTGGTTTTTCTTAAGTACGCACTATAACTTTTTAGAAGTCAAAAGTATAATTACACGCAAGAACTACAACAAATGTGAACATCTACTCCTAACGAGGAAAGAAACTAGGCTACTCTTTCACGAATGTGGCCAACCCCATCCGCACCCACTATTGTCATCCTCTAGAATATCATCTCTTCCGTAATGAGAATTACCAACCTCGAAGGAATCAATGAAAGATTCGCTCTACTGGCGTTTCTTTGCTTCCAAAGGTGCTTTGCCCTGGAAAGTGAGTCTCACTCGAAGCCACCACTTAGAGAATGAGTCACAATATATTGTGATGAACAATATATGATGACAATAATATTAATAATAATATGCTTATGACAACAACATATAATAGACGTAGGTATAGTACCTATGGAGATGGAAGACTAGTCAAAGTCTTTAAACATATCTTTCGAAGTGTACTCAATTATCAAGTTCCCCGTACCTTTAGGGTCATGTGACAATTGAAGAGCCTTGATGTTGCTCGTTCTTGATGAACATATGGCGAACAACCAACCTCCTTGGTGCTATCAGGTTGAAGGTTGAGGGGACCTTCAAGTCTTTGCCCTTGGGTAGGTTGGTTATGTCCCATGGATTGCTAGCAAAGATAAAACCAGATGTCGTGGGATGTGGCATTTGGCAGTGCTATGCTTGTAGCATTCACACTGTTGCAAAACTTAATTAGGATTACCTTTTGCTTTTTATGCCATTCCAATTATTTCAAGCATGAGACTTACAGTTTTTGTTGCATTTTTTGCTTACCTTTGAAATTCTTTGGATGACAGGTTGAGGAGCCATCGAAATTATTATTATTTAGAAAATTTGCATGTACTTCGGGAAAGAGAGCAACACTCACTAGGCGTTGATGATGATTCTTCATAAGAGGCTCATCATATTTTTTTTGCCTAGAGAAATATATGGATTTTATCAGAATAAGAAATGGTAGTTATTTTAGCAGAACGTGCCCTCCTCAAGAGGTTCAAGTGCCCTAAAAATTCCATGACACGCAAGGCTAACCCTGGCTCTATCTTCCATGTCGGGTTTAAGACCATTGAGTGTAGGTGGCTTAAATTCTTTAGAGGTCATGTTTTCCTACAAGGGTAAAACAAAATATTTCTTGATTTACTTATGAGCAAACATGAAACCCATCATGGTTAGATTGTAATAAAATTTTCAAAATACAAGTGAAGGCTTGAATTTGATTATGTAGACCTCCAAATCATCTATCATAACACTTTACAGATAATTTCCATTTTATAAAGTACATCTCATAATATTAACAAGCATAATATGACCTAAATCAGTACATGCCATGACCTTAATAACGAGTGAATTGCAAAAAAGCACCACATTGAAGTGTAAGTTTGCAAAAAACACTCTTTTACGTTTTTATTGCAGAAAACATTGCTTTTGGCTTAATATTTTGCAAAAAACACTCATCGCTGAGATTGGGCAATTTAACCTTGTTTATGACAAGTGGGGCCCGATTTTGTCGACATGGCGTAACGGCAAGCACCTGATGCCGTTACGGGTAAGAAAATATTTTTTTGAGTAAAAAAATGCTTTTCCTCGGGTTTAAAAGTTTCTTTTCGGGAAAAAAGGTTTTTCGGGGAAAATAAAGTATTCCCAGTAAAATATTTTCTAGGTAAAAATAATTTTTCCGGGTTAAAAAAATAATTAGTTTTTGTCGAGTTATAAATAATATTTTTCGCCAAAAAAGATATTTCACGGAAAATAAATTTTTTCTAGGTAAAAAACAATTTTTGCAGGTAATAAATATATTTTCGGTTTTAAAAGTTTATTTTCAGTAAAAAAATGGTTTTCGGTGGAAAATAATGTTTACCCAGTAAACTATTTTCTAGATAAAATGATTTTTTGTATTAAAAAAATATATTTTTCCTTCAAAAAAATCAAATTTTGTTGGCTAAAAAATGAAAAAAAAAATCCGGGTAATTTTTTTTGGCAATATGTTTCCCAGTTAAAATGACATGTGGATCCCATCAAGTCATAATTGTGGCCGTTATGCTAGTCAACAAACCGGGCCCCACCTGTCATAAACGTTAATTAAATGCCCAACATACGGGTTAGGTGTTTTCTGTAAAAGATTAAGTCCAAAATCAGTGTTTTCTGCAAAACGTAAAAGAGTGTTTTCTGCAAACCTACGCTTCAATGTGGTGGTTTTTTGCAATTCACTCCTTAATAACGTATGTTATGACTTGATTTAAATATATGGGACAATACGTTGAAGGTAGTCATTATGTCAATTTTTAAAAAAATGTAGACCACCTATTAATTATGAATAATCTGCACATTATGCAGTAGATATCACATTACCTGGTGATTTCATGTATAAAGTTGTCGAGGTAGTCATTTTAAGTTTTTCAAGATAATCATATACAGATTAACATAATTTGTTCTTTGTAGGCATTTTTTAAATTAATTGTTGATGATTATATGAAACTCAATTGCAAAATAATATTATTGTATCATGTGTATATGTTGCAATAATATTACAAATTTGATGCTCAAGTGAAAACTTGAATTGTAAAGACCAATAATTTAAATGTGGTGATTTTGTATAGAATTGCAAGAGAATTAAACCGAGTGAATTAATACTTTGCGAGAGAAAATTAATCTCAATCGCAATAAGGGTTGTTGATGTACCAAGTAGACATGTTGTAGGGACTGCAAGAATAGCAAACACAATGAATATGTCACGAAATTGAGAAAATATGTCTGGGAGTTACACACATTAGCAGAAAGCCCGATCATAAATCTACAAATATATGGGAAGTTTATTTTACAAAGATAAAGAAGGCCTTACCCACAAATGCAATGAAGTCAGAGGACTAAATTGCATAAACTATGAAAGGGTAAAATCCCCCCCTCCCCCTCTCTCTCTCTCTCTCTCTCTCTCTCTCTCTCTCTCTTGCGGTTCTTGAGAAGTGTAACGATGAGCGTCACCGCATAGGTAAGACGCCGAGCCACCATCGGGATGGGCTTACCCTGCATGATGGTCCGCTTCAAGGAGCAACACCAGGATGCACGGCTTTCATCGGGACCTCGGGGGGTGTTCGTGATGATAACGTGTTTGAGTAAAATGAGATTGAAAGTAAATGGAGATTATTCCTTGTTGTATTGATTCTCAAATATATATGCATTCGAAAGAGATGGAAAGAAGAGGTGACTGTTCAGAGGCATACCTTCATAACAAGTGTCGGCCTTTTGGCTACAGAGAGAGAGAAGGGACATGAATTTTTGAGATTGGACACACCCGTTCGCTAATGATGATTTGTAAATCACCACGTGCTAATTAATAATAGAAATGTGCTAATTTAATCCTAACACGTAATACATGTAGTATGTCATGAAAATTATATATTATTTTTGGGGGAATTAGAATCATATCTTTAGAAACTTAATTATATCTTTAGATTGAGCCCATGCCTTCGCCCACAGTTACATCAACGTAAGGATGATCATTTAATTTTTGTAGGGTTGATGATCCTTATGTTAGTGGAGGCCTTGTAGTTTGAAATGAATCATCGGTTCCAATTATCCTTTGTACTATATATTGCGAATTGGGAGGAGAAGGAGGGGCCGGTCGCACAAAAACTCTTACCTACACAGTAGAGAGAGAGAGAGAGAGAGAGAGTGCAAGTGTGTCACGGTGGATGGATAGATTGGGGGGATAAGACGCGGGTTACGTTGGTGTCCTCACGCGCCGAGCTGGCATCACCCATTTGCTTGCGTGGTCACAAGGTCGCTCGACCATTGATCAGTTCCTCGAGCCCTCCCAAACAAACCCCCCCACGTGAGTGAGTGATAGTGAGAATCTGTTGCAGTCCCTTCTTCACTTATTCCTTGGGATTTTTTTTTCTTCAGTGTTTTTTTTTCCTCTTTCGCCTGGACCGTACAACGTGTGAATCAACTCTACGGAGGCCCATCTCCGGTTGGGCCACAATTTTCTTTTCTTTTTTGCCATCCCCGCCGGTCGGTTGGTATGGCATCCTGGTTCGGTAGGCCGAATGAATCTTTAAAGGGCTTTGTTTATCATTTGTTTTAGCCTAAATCGCCCGCAACTCTTTAAATTTTGAGTGTTTGTCGGGCGCCTAGCTAAAGCATCTCTCCTTGCATGGTGGCGTTCGATTAAACCGTAAGATGGCTACATCTCCAGTCTATCACGTATGCATCCACGTTTGTCTTCAATGGGCTTCTGGACCCGCCAAGCCTCAAATCGCAACCATGCGTTGAGGTGATTTCTCTAGCATTGCATCTTAATCTATCAATGGTTCAAGTTGATTCGGATTCCTGGAAGTGACCTCGAGCATCAAAATCGTCATGTCGTTATGCGGTAGTTCTTGGAGTGACTAATCATCGTCCGTCTTCTTTTTCAACTATGCAATTCAAACATGAGAATCGGCGTCATAACGAAAAGGCTCACTCCTTAGCAAGGTTCCAAACAAAAAACCTAAATCGCTCGCACTCATCGGCAAATCAATTGGCATCAGCTAGGCAAAGGTGATGCCCACGCAGAGCTAGGTTACTGTTAGTTCGCTGCGGCGGGACGTTGTCTGGCTTATAGCAGGATCGAAGAAGATAGCCTCGCCTAAAGATACACCCATAGTGGTAAGACCCAATAAGAGGTAAAAAAATTATGCTACAATTTTTTTTCAAAAGTATAAACATTTCATAAATAGTTGCTTCAGTTTTTTTAAAATATTTATCAAATGTACAAACAATGTTGATAGCATTGGAAAAATGTTTCAGTGCGTATTTAAAAAATGTCAAACATGGGATTTAAAAAATCCATCATTGTATTGAAAATGATAAATGTGAATAAATAATGTTAATCATTGTATTTAAAAATATTAACATCTATAAAAATATGTATATAACAAATGTACAATGTATATGAAAAAACTAGACATTGAAAACATGTATTTTTTAAAATATTAATTATGTGTTTTAACAGTCTTGAAGTATACATTTTTTCCTGATGTATATGAAAAATGTACAACATATATAAAACTAGACATAAATGATAAATTTCAAACAATGTTAATTATGCGATGGAGAAATGTAAAATATATATTAAAAGAATGTCTTTGATGGATACAAAAAATGTACATTATGATGAAAAAAGTACACCCTTCTTTCTAAAATAAATTTCATATACTATTTATATTAATACGGATCTGTCTAGTCTGAGTTTTACATCTAGATACATTCAGATCTAGATAAATTTTGACAGTTATTTTGGAACGGAGGAAGTATAGTTTAAAAATATTTTGGAAAATAATAATGATGTGTTTAAGAAATATCAAAAACGTATAAGAGCATCACTATGTATAAAAATATACATTTTGCATGAATAAAATGGACACAAAACAATGAAAACAACAAAAATAATGAACATTGACAAAAGAAAAATAAAATAAAAAATTAAACATAAAATCTAAAAAACCAAAAAACATAAAATAAAAAACCCGAGCTACAATAGTTTTTTTTGAGGGAACACAGTACAACGCAGACACTCACATACACGAGTATACACTCACCCCTATGAACGCACACACGCACACCCTACCCCTATGAGCATCTTCGCAATACTGAGCCAGCACATCATCTTGAGATTAACGAAGTCACCACCTCGTCTTCGACGGGAACGTCTCCTCCCACTGAAAGCGCATCACCGGAAAGCCTGAAATATATTCAGAAAAATGCGAGCACCAATGTCAAATCTGAGATTTGAACTCTGGTGGGCTGGGGATACAACCATCCACCTAGCCAACTGAACCACAGGTTGATTCGCCCGAGCTACAATAGTTGGAAAGCCGAATAAAATGACCTAAGTGTCAGGCCAGCCGGTTAAAACCAGCACATTGGCGATTTCTAATAAAAATCTGTACAGGCGAGATATTACCATGGCGTATAGCCGGCCCAGTGGTATTGTTTCTTGAGTTGCGTTACTGTTTGTTCATTTTAACTCATTTCTTTGAGAGCAACTAATATAGATTACTCCTTACGGGTGCCCGCAAGGATTATTTTTAGTGTTCTTAAAATGCATCATATATCATTTGCTAAGCATTTTCTTGGAATCTCATTTTCTTAAAAAATTTATGCGTTTTCACTGTTTAGATGAGGTTTTTTTCATTTTTTTAGCCTTTCAGTTCATGTATTTTTTATTAAATTTTGGATTTTTTTTGTTGAATACTATTTTGACATGGAAAAAATACATTTTTTTACGAAAGACACGGAGACACATGTTTGCTTCCGTAAGACGTGCATTGGCCAGTGGGATTGTTTCTCTAGTTTTTTTTTTTGAGGAAGATTGTTTCTCTAGTTGCGTTACTGGGGCGGGGCTCTGTCCTGCATGCCTGAACATACGCCCAATAATAGATGATTTTATTCCTACATTTTTTATTGTTTTATTTTTTATGCTTAACAGAAATACAAAGAAAACAGCATATGCCCACTTTTCCTGGATATCTATTGCAAAAGTCCTATTTCACCGAGAAGAAAATTAATGTACATGTAGCCGTGAAAGAACCGACAAATGAGCAATACCAATAATTATATAGAAAAATCCATTGTAAACACCTTTGTACTAAATGTCTTTAAATATTTGCACCTAAAATAATAATGCATTCAAGAAGCCTCTATAAAAATATTTTGAGGTTAGAGGTCTTTACCAAGATATTTAAGCATATAAAAATAGACACAAACATATAAATATACATGCATCTAAGTGCTACAAATTAATCCATATTTGATAAATAATAATTTGATTAAAAATTGTTTAATAGTGTAGTGTGTCGAAATGTAATACCTGTTGTCACATTTTTTCGTACCACATTTGGTTCACAATTTAATGCAAGTGTATTTAAAAGTGTATATTTAAATTATATAATTAATTATAATATTGCATAATGTTACCATTATCGTTATATAATTAATTTTGATAAGTGTATTGGATAATATTTGAAAAGAATAATTAACTCTAGTCATAAATTATATTCTATTGTTTACTATTTTTTAATATGTTAAGAGTGTAACTGATTTTATTATAAATCATTTAATCAAGATCAATTGGAATAAATTATAGACCTTTGGTCAAATAGTTTGGGAGCCGCTAACGCTTCTTCTACGTGGATCGAGTTGTGCTTCATCCATTTTTGTGGCCTCGACGAAGCTACGTCGCCCAAACAAGCGATCGTTGGGAGGTCTTCGTCGTCTCCCCTTGCTAGCTTCCGATCGAAACGCGGTTTTGTTACTCCTCCAGCTTGGGGGGCAGTGTCTTCTCCCTCTGGATGTCTATGGCAGTGGCGGAGCTTCTTGGGGGCCAACCTGGGCCATGGCCCCTCGGCTCACAAGAAAACACATTTATATACCCTTTGTATTAGGCCTAATTGCCACTGAAAATATGTTTAAATCATTATGTTTGCCCCCCCCCCCCCCCCTTAGCCCATGGCCCTCCCTTGATTTGGCGTCAAGATCCGCCGCTGGTCCATGGTGTGGTGCCACGGTGGCGTTGCATCTCGAAGTGGTTCTGTCAACGATGGCAAGGTTCTGTTCGTGAGTAAAAGGATTTGGAGCTGCTTGAGTTTTTCTTTCTCGACGTTGAGATTCTTTTTGTAGTTCTTAGGAATTTAGTTGTTATTTTCTATTTTTATGAGACTAATTGTACATAATGTACTAATGTTGTCTTTAAAATAATGGCAGGGGCCCCTTTTCTGTTAAAAAATAAGAAGAAGAGGAAAACCAAAATTGTACACATGTATTCTTGAAGGGAGCCGTCTACATTTGGTAAAGAAAAAACTTAGTGAACTCTCATAGTTAATGATAGCATTAAAAAGTGAGTGGATTTTTTTGGCTCAAGAGTTTCATGAATCTTGAAATTTTAAACAATTTATATTTTTTTTTTGAAAAATACACATGTACAAAGGGATGTTGTCTACAAGTGTGTAATATTTCACAATCAAATACCTTGTTATGTAATCTAAACAATAATAACAAAACCATGAAATTTTATGGTGACCAATACATATGCTAAAAAAGCATATATATTTTTGTATACCTCACATCATAATGTACTTTGTCATGAAATTTTCCACTTTTATAGATTACATTCCAATTCATGTGTATTTGTTTTCAGAAAAATTTTGTAGCTTTAAATTTGAGTTTTGAAATTTCAAGCTCCATAGATCTCGAGCACAATTAGAAATTTCCGCTTTAAAGTCTGTTATTTGTAGAAAAAAGGCACCATAACATTGTTCAAAGCCACAATGCTAGTGTGTTATTTGAATCTGACAAGTACAGTGCACATCCTACGGGTAAGAACCAGACACGCGGATACACCACCGATGGAAGGCCACTCGACTCTGCGGTGTGCGGTGCCACTTCTCTCACACGGCCCCGGCGGCGGCGAGCCACGCGATGAAGGGCCCGGCGAGGCTCGCGGCGGGAGGGAGGACGGCCCTCGCCACGCCGGGGAGCATGGGGTACGTCAGCACGCCCAGCAGGAACCAGTTGAGGCTCAGCAGCGCCACGGCGCCTTCGGATGTGGCGGACGCCGGCGGAGGGACGCGGCTGTCCGCTGGCGCGCGTAAGAGGCGCGAGACGCTGCACATGGACATGGTCACCACGGCGACCAGCCCCGCGAGGAGCGGCAGGCACGGCGCGTCGGCCGACCACGCGATGCCGCCCACCGCCAGCGACATGCCCACGCTGAACAGGCTCCGCCTCTTCGCCGTCGCCCGCAGCTGCCGGGCCTGCTCCTCCGAAGCTGTGAGGTCGCCGGATCTGTACACGACGGCCTGATCCTTTTGAGCTGCCGCGTATTCTTCTTCTTCTTCTTGGTCTTTCCCGGCAGGGGCTTCCCATGCCACCGGTTCGCCGGCCTTCTTCTTGCTCTTGCCGGCGCCACTTCCGGCCACCGCCACCGTGTCGGACATGGACTTGGCTCTCTGCTCCTTGAGCCGCATGTTCTCCTTCTTGAGCGCCTTGAGCTGCACGCCATTGCCGACCGGGCCGGTCAGGAACAAACGCCAAGCACTAAATTAGTTTGTGTACCTTGCTCTGCTCTGTGCTCTGCTCTGGAAGAGAGGGTCGAATGGCGTACCTGGCTGTCGAGGGAGTTGATCCGGGCGAAGGCCACCTCGTGCTCCTCATCCATCTCGTCGAGGATGCCCTCCAAGGCGGCGTTCTCCTTGAGCGCCGCCCGCAGCCGCTGGTCCAGGTCCCTGTTCTCCCACACCACCCGCTCCATCTGCCCCTGCATCTCCCCCACCAGCCGATCCAGCTTGCGCTCCCTGTCGGCGGCGGCGAGGAGGCGCAGGGGGAAGGTGAGGAAGGTGGCGGCCCAGAGCATGGCGTCGCAGCAGAGGAGCATGGGGAGGCGGACGGCGGCGAGGAGTAGGTGACTGAGCGAACGAGCGCCGCACGCCGCGACGGAGCTTGACGAAGAAAGCATCCGGACAGGAGGATCTCAGCTCCGGTCAGGCGCCACCATTGTCTGCCGCTCTACACTCCTTGGTAGGTAGGAGTACCTCAGGCGAGCGAAAGAGATAACCACTGAGTACTGAGGAGGCGGCGGTGTCGTGGAGCAAGGAGAGGAAGAGGAGAAGAGATTTGGGTGAGAGAGAGAGAGACTGAGGGAGGGAGGAGTGCCGCGGTGTCCGCTGAGGGGACACGCGCGCCTCCGGTGGCTGCACACGTCCGCCTACCCGCTCTGGCTGCGTCGGCCACACTAGGCAGCGGTGCGGTCGTTGCGATCCTATCCGACGCGAGACGTGGGCGCCTACACCTACACAGCCCCGACGCCGCAGCCAACGTATCTGACATAATGAGCAAAGATAATTTTTAATCACACCGATTATAGTATTAGTTGTCGTTGTTGATAAAATTATCGTAACATTTTTTCATCGTCAATTATATCATTTAGCCGCACCGCTTGCAATAAACACTACTAAAAAACTATGCAATATATTCAGGTGGAAAACACTACATCGAGATCGTTCCTCTTTTTAGAGGCACACAACACGCCTCCCACGAAAGCAAATGTGTGGCTTTCATGGAAGCACGATCATGCCTCTTTTTAGATGCACGACTCGTGTCTTTTTTTAAAAATCGTGCCTCCGCGACCGCGGAGACACGGTTGTGTTTTTTTTAAATTGATTTTTTTTCACCAGAGCGTAAAGAAAAACGTGTGAAAACCGGAAAAACCAAAAAAACTCCAAAAAACCTATTTTAAACACCAATAATACATACGTAAAATTTAAAAAAAATAAAATCCTGAAGAAACACTATGGATGCGACACGTGACGCACTTTAAAATTAGTAAAACGCTCGCTGGACAAGACCGTGAACGAGTATTCGCTAATTAGTTTTTTTAGAAGAACTCGCTAATTAGTTTTTTTTAAGAATTAAAACCTATATTACTCCACCTCAAATGACTCGCTAATTAGTTGCTCTCTCAGAAAGAACATATATCCAAATACACAAAATTTACTGATCCTCTGCGACTGCGCGTGTGTACCATTCTATTCCACTGAAAGAAAATCTGGTTTGAGCTTGAGCAAAAGTAGCCATGGCGTACGCCATCGTCCATAGGTCCTGCACGAAGCTCAGATCCGCCATCCGCGATGAAGCCATAATGCGCTCGAAGTTCACCGGCGACCTTGAGGAAATCTTGACGTCGCTGGAGGAAATACAGCCGGATCTGGACGAAGCCGAGAGGCAGTCCTGGTGGCGGGCGGCGGTGCGGAACTGGCTGATGCTGGTCAGGAAGGCCGGCTTGGACATCTGGGACATGGTCGACGAGCTGCAGCAGAGCACGTCTCCGGCTGCTGGAACGGTATGTACTATTCTGTTCTGCCGGCCGTAGCGTAAGATTTGATGGAGCCTTAAACTTGGATTTTTTTCACTGGGCAAGATTGGTTCTTTGCAGATGGCACGGATGCGCCGCCGCCTTTCGGTTGTACCCAAGAAGAAGAAGAAGAAGAACTCCACGATGGCCATCAAACTCAAGGATCTGAAAGTGAAACTGAAGATGCTGCAGGAGGAGTCGCTTGGATTCGATTTTGGGCCCAGCCTCCAGCCAGCTATTGATGATGATGAACGAGATACGGCACCCCAGATCGATGAAGCAAATGTGTTCGGAAGGGATGGAGATAAGGAGAGGATAATGTTGGCTCTATCTGAAAGTGACTCGAGTGAAGGCCCCATCATTCTTCCCATCTATGGGCTTGAAGGCACGGGCAAGACAACGCTGGCAGCAATGATTTTCAAGGATGCCCGATTCGAAGGCTATTCTCGGGCATGGGTCCATGTTTCACATGAGTTTGATTTGCATAGAATTGGCAACTCCATAATTTCTCAAGTGTCAGAAGAACAGATCCACCACGATTCAAATGAGATGCAGTATATAACAGAGCGCCTCCATGAGCTCCTCACTTCTAGGAAGGTACTCATTGTTTTACATGACCTGTGGGATGAGGGTTCCAGAGAGTTACAGAGCTTGAAGCGTATGCTAAGTGCAGCCGATAAGGGTAGTCACGTGCTTGTGATATTAACTGTACGCGATGTACGCATCGTGTCAGAAGTTTGTACCGTTCAACCGTACAGGCTGGGTAACTTGAGTGATGACATGTGCTGGGAAATAATCAAGCAAACAAGTAGCTTTGAAGATCGATCCCAGTCTGACAAAGAAGAGTTGGAGCGGAAAGGAAGGAAGATTGCACACAAGTGCGGAGGTCTGCCGTTAGCAGCTAAAGAAATCGGCCGCATACTCAAGTTTCAAGATGATAGAAGATGGGAACAGATGATCAGCCTACAGTCCCGATTCGGATGGGTGGAGGAAAGTTTTTATTCTACTTCATCCGAGGAATTTTTAGATTCAACTTCACTCGTGGAGTTTCCCGGACCTTCAGAAACTTTACCAGACGAAAATTCAAAAGAAACTTTACCAGACATGGGGTTCAGCAAATTTTTATCCTTCCACCACAGCTACATTAGTATGCCACCATATCTAAAGTTGTGCTTTGCTTATTGTGCAATCTTCTCAGAGGATCAGAAAATACTCAAAGATGATCTGATTCACCAATGGATTGCTCTTGATCTTACCGAACCATCCGACAGATTCTCTGCCAGAGAGCTTGGTGAGCAGTATTTTAAGATGCTTCTGGGCATGTCATTCCTTGGCACGGCTGCGTACGCGCCGGTGAGCTACTAATCCCGTAGATGATGTGTTAATTTGTGACTGGCCTGTTCAATTATGCTAATCGGCGGCTGATGTGTGTGCAGAACCGTAAATGTATTAGGCATTTTTGGTGAATCATTCCTGGCTTCTAGTTCTGTGTAGAAGTGTAGATGTATTCATATTACATTTTTGTGTGAATTCTAAGCTTTCTTTTTTATGTTATATCTTGTGTTATTGCTGATAATAGTTTGTAAATGAGGAACAATTCACAGCTAAATGTGTTTTTTAAATAATTATATCCCTCAAACCAAACAAACAAATGGCTATCAATAACCATTTTACATCTCACCCAACCAAACAAAAAAAAAAAGCTATCCCTAGCCAGGTGGATGAGGATACACATATCCACTTAAATCTACCCCTAGAACCAAACACATCCTTGGGTGAGTTACCTAGTTCCATTGTAAAGCAATTTACATTAGAAATTCAATAGCTATGCAATGGAAGAGATGAATTTAATTGTAGAGCCACCGATTATTTTGTGTGTAGATTTCACATTTTTAATCCCATAAATTATAGGCCCCTTAGATTAAGGGGATCCCTAGATTAAGTGACACTGATTATTGTAGCAAATTTATAGTGCCTTCAGTTTACTGCATACAACTGAATTGATATCCACATGATAATATTGTATATTAATTATGCTCCTTGGATAAAATAGGCCACCGATTGTAGTCATACACAAATTTAAATCAAGACAAATTAAAAAGTCACCTACATGCATGTCTTTACCTACTTTGTCTTCCTTATAGATTAAAATTTATAGCCGCACCTATTATATTCTTTTTCTTCTTTAAATGGACGTTGGCTGTTTAGATTTCATACCTTAATGAAGCCAAAACTACAAAATGGTGTTTAGACAGATTGATGATCTAGTTTGATCCAATATGAGAAGTACTACCTTATATATGTGAGAGTAATCCTTGCTTAGGAATTAAGTCAGTAGGTTCTAGAATGTACTAGTAGTACTGTAGGTAAAACTGGTAGAATGTACTAGTAGTACTATATGTAAATCTTAGGCTAGATAGCAGTAGCAAACTCTGGTTAGCTGTAGAAAGCTCTAGAAAGCTGGCTGTAGTAAGATGTTAATAGAAAACTCTAGAAAGCTGGCTGTAGAAATCTGTGAGGTCCAAACAGACCTTGTACTCCTATAAATAACTCCTATGTACTACAAGTTGTAGTAGCTTGAGCAGCATACAGAAAACACCTTCCCACATAGCCTAGTCTAACATTTGGTACCAGAGCCTGGTTGGCAAGGAGAGGAGAGGATCCTGAGAGATGTCAGCTCCACTTGAGCAGGGTGTTGCGGGCAGTGTGTCTGTGCAGTCGCGACGCCGTTCCCCTTCACCACCACCAAGACGACCGCGCCACCGTGACGCTGGAAGGCGCGAGGTTGTCGTCGAGCGCGTCGGGAAGGAAGTCGGCGGCGGCAATTACCCCATGCTGACGCGGACGAACTACACCGAATGGAGCCTCCTCATGAAGGTGAAGCTGCAGGCTCGGGGCATTTGGGATGCTATCGAGCTCGGCGCTGATGACTTCCACGAAGATCGAATGGCGCTGGAGGCCATCTTGCAAGCGGTGCCACCAGAAATGATTGCTGGTTTGGCTGTCAAGCGGAGAGCGAAGGAGGCGTGGGAGGCGATTCGAGCCATGCGCGTTGGTTTAGACCGCGTACGGAAGGGCAAGGTGCAGCAGCTAAAGAAGGAATTTGAGATGATCTCGTTCCGCGACGGGGAGTCCGTTGATGATTTCGCGTTGCGCCTCACCAACCTCGTCACAAGCCATGCTCGGAGCACCTATCGATGAAACTCAAGTCGTCGAGAAGTTCTTGCGAGTTGTCCCACCTAGGCTGTCGCAGATAGCCCTTGCAATCGAGACCCTCCTTGACACTACTGATATGTCGTTGGAGGAGGTTACTGGTCGGCTGAAGGCAGCAGAGGACCGTCTTGAGTCACCGGAGCCGCTGCGTGAGCAGGGCAAGCTTCTACTCACCGAGGAGCAGTGGCAACAAAAGATGAAGGAGCGCCAAGGATGCAGCTCCTCCAGGCCTGCGCGGGGCAAGGCACAACAACGACGTCGGCCACCGCATAAGAAGAGTGGAGAAGGCGGCAACGATCGTGCAGCAGCTAGGGACTGCCAGCGCGATGACACATGCCGCAATTGTGGCCGCCGCCGTGGGCATTGGGCCAAGGACTGCTGGAAGCCCAAGAGAAATGGAAACAGGGCATACTTGGCCCAAGCAGAGGAAGATGATGAGGAGCCTGCTCTTCTCATGACACAGGTCAGCGAAACTACTCCTGCCCTGGCCTTGACGGTGCAGCAAAGTGAAGCTCCTGCCCATGTCATGAAGGTGCAACAAAGCGACGCTCCAGCTGCAGCCATGGTGGTGCAGCAAAGCGTCGCTCCAGTCCCAGCCATAGTGCTGAAGGACATGTCTACACCTCCAGAGCAAGCCCCACTTCACATCGACGAACCGAAGGCAAAAGCCTACCTCGGGACGAGCAGCGACGACGAGCGACTCGAGGGCTGGTACCTTGACACCGGCGCCACAAATCACATGACGGGCCGTGGTGATGCCTTTGCTGAAATTGACCGAACAGTCACCGGCACCGTCAGATTCGGCGATGGCTCAGTTGTCGAAATCAAGGGCGTCAGCACCATCATCTTCGCTGGCAGAAACGGAGAACACAAGGCTCTCAGCGGCGTCTACTACATTCCACGCCTGAAGAACTCGATTATCAGCATTGGTCAGCTTGACGAGAGTGACGCAAGTGTGCTGATCAGGAGAGGTGTGCTTCGCATATGGGACCAGCAAGGTCAACTCCTTGTTCGGGTTAGGCGCGGCCGGAATCGTCTCTACGTCATCTATCTTGAGGTTGCCCGACCAATATGTCTCTCTGCACATCGTGATGATGTTGCTTGGCGCTGGCATGAGCGATTTGGGCATCTCAATTTTGATGCTTTGGAGAAAATGGGGCGCCTCGGCATGGCACGTGGGCTGCCACGGTTGGAGCATGTGGAGCAGTTTTGCGACACATGCGTCATCACCAAGCATCGTTGCAGCGCATTTCCTCGGCAAGCAAGGTACCGCGCACTAGAGCTACTTGAGCTCGTCCACGGGGACCTCTGCGGTCCTATCTCGCCGGCAACACCCGGAGGCCGGCGCTATTTTTTGTTGTTGGTGGATGACGCCACCCGTTACATGTGGGTGATGCTCCTGGCAGCCAAGAACAACGCAGCTCAAAGCGGACGCAAACTGTGTGTGTTCCGTACCGATAACGGCGGCGAGTTCACCTCGACGGAGTTTGCCGCCTACTGTGCTGATGAAGGAATCCAGCTCCACTTCTCCGCTCCGTACGCCCCGCAGCAGAATGGTGTCGTCGAGCGGCGGAAACAGACGGTGGTGGCAATGGCACGTGCTTTGTTGAAACAGAGGAGTATGCCAACAGAATTTTGGGGGGAGGCGGTGAGCACTGCTGTTTTCTTGCTGAACCGAGCTCCCACCAAATCTCTCACCGGAAAGACGCCTTATGAGGCATGGCATGGACGTAAGCCGGCTGTCCACTACCTTCGCACCTTTGGGTGTTTGGCGTATGTCAAGGAACAGGGGAACCTACGGAAGCTTGATGACCGCAGCTCTCCCGCTGTCTTCATTGGCTACGAGGAAGGAGTAAAGGCTTACAGGCTGCTGGACCCAACAACAAGGCGTGTCCGCATCGCCCGTGATGTTATCTTTGATGAAGAACATGGCTGGGATTCGGCAGCAGAAGGCAGCAAATACTCTGGCAGCCATTTTGACATAGAGTACATCATCAGGAAGCCCAGCCAGGTGCCCAGTTCAGGAGAAGACGAACCTGCATCATCGAGACATGCAGATCAAGGCACCTCAACCAGCGCATCGCCATCACCTCCATTTGCTCCAGCAAGTGCTGCAGCGCCAGCAACTCCAGAATTTGTCACGCCACCAGAAGATGATGATGATCGACTCGATGCTGCACATGGCGACACCAGTTCGCTATCGCATGGTCGAGAATCTGATTGGAGGAGAAGAACCAGTGCCCGGGCTCGCACCGCGCAACCTCGACTCCGAGCTTCACTTGACCAGCACAGGGGAGCCGTGCTCATTTGAAGAAGCCGAGCGTGACAAGGCTTGGCAGGCAGCCATGCGCGAGGAAATCGAGGCGGTAGAGCGAAACAGGACATGGGAGCTCGTGGATCTGCCACACGGGCATCGACCAATAGGCCTCAAATGGGTCTATAAGTTGAAGAGAAATGAAGTTGGCAAAGTAATCAAACATAAAGCGAGGTTGGTCGCCCGCGGCTTCGTCCAACAAGTCGGCATTGACTTTGATGAAGTCTTTGCTCCCGTGGCTCGCATGGATTCAATCCGGCTGCTGCTTGCTCTGGCTGCCCAGGAGGGGTGGTCTGTCCACCACATGGACGTGAAATCAGCCTTTCTCAATGGAGAACTAAAGGAGGAAGTCTATGTGAAGCAGCCACCCGGTTTTGTCGTCCAAGGAGAAGAAGGAAAGGTTCTGCGGCTACGCAAGGCCCTCTATGGCCTGCGACAGGCACCACGGGCATGGAACGCGAAGCTTGATTGCACACTCAAAGAAATGGGCTTCAAACAGAGCGAGCACGAGCATGCATTCTACCGACGCACCAACGGTGATACAACATTGCTCGTTGGAGTATATGTGGATGATCTGATCATCACAGGTTCATCCAAGGGAGCAATAGAGAGTTTCAAGGACGAGATGAAGACAAAATTCCAGATGAGTGACCTTGGATTGTTGTCATTCTATCTCGGAATTGAAGTCCAGCAGCACGGTGATGGCATCAGCCTATGCCAGGCACACTATGCCTCACGCATCCTTCAGCTGGGAGGAATGGAAGGTTGCAATTCTGCACACACTCCAATGGAGGAGCGGCTCAAGATGAGCCGTGAGAGTACAGAAGAAAAGGTGGACCCTACGGAGTACCGACGGATAGTTGGCAGCCTTCGCTACCTCGTCCACACCAGGCCAGACCTGGCCTTCGCTGTTGGGTTTGTCAGTCGATTCATGGAACGACCCACGAAGGAGCACATGATGGCTGTGAAGAGAATTCTCCGTTACGTTGCTGGCACGACCCACTATGGTCTTCACTACAGGCGAAAGACAACGGAGGCAGGGCTGATTGGCTATAGCGATAGTGACCTCGCTGGAGATATTGACACCAGGAAGAGCACGAGTGGCTCACTATTCTTCCTCGGCAACTGCTTGGTAAGTTGGCAATCTCTCAAGCAAAGAGTCGTTGCTATGTCTTCTTGCGAGGCAGAGTATGTGGCAGCCACAACTGCAGCAACCCAAGGAATTTGGCTGGCTCGACTGCTTGGGGAACTTCAAGGAAGAAAAGCTGAGACAGTTGAGCTAAAGGTGGATAGCAAGTCTGCCATAGCATTAGCCAAAAATCCAGTCTTCCACGAACGCAGCAAACATATCGATCTTCGGTACCACTTCATCAGAGGATGCGTGGAAGATGGAAGCATCAGCATCAACTTCATCCAAACATTAGATCAGCTCGCTGACATTTTGACAAAATCGTTGAGGCGAGTGAAGTTTCAGGATCTGCGTTCGCGAATTGGGATGATCCAGATCAAGCCAAGCTTGAAGAGCAAGGATTAGGGGGAGAATTGTGAGAGTAATCCTTGCTTAGGAATTAAGTCAGTAGGTTCTAGAATGTACTAGTAGTACTGTAGGTAAAACTGGTAGAATGTACTAATAGTACTATATGTAAATCTTAGGCTAGATAGCAGTAGCAAACTCTGGTTAGCTGTAGAAAGCTCTAGAAAGCTGGCTGTAGTAAGATGTTAATAGAAAACTCTAGAAAGCTGGCTGTAGAAATCTGTGAGGTCCAAACAGACCTTGTACTCCTATATATACCTCCTATGTACTACAAGTTGTAGTAGCTTGAGCAGCATACAGAAAACACCTTCCCACATAGCCTAGTCTAACAATATATGTCCACAAATTGTGTTGTCAAGCTTTTCTATTTTTAATATTTATATGTAAAAATATATTTGAATTTGTAATGTAGAAATAGAAGCATTAGGGTTAAAGTGTTCTAAAATATTTGGCTTATGGCAAGGAGAGATATGGTAGTAGGATACAATGAGAGTTTATACCTAATGGTTTGTGCTCCAAAAGATCCCTTGTACTCAATTGCATTAAGCCATATTTGCAATCTTATATTTAGATTTCTGTATTGTCATTTTTTTTTGTAAATTCAAAAACCTCAATTGTCAAAAATGGGAAAACCATGATGGGCATGCCGTGGTCTCTCTCCGATTCTCCTTCTCCAGTCTCCTCCAAACCCGGCCACAGATTAAAACTGGGAAGCGGGAAGAGGACGCAAGGCAGTCCTGGAGAAGAGAAAGGAAGGTGGGGCAAAAGATGTGGTTTGCTGGTGGCAGATGAGCTCATTGGGAAGGACTGGAGATCTGACGGTGAAGCACCACCGGGAAGCAGAAATAATATTTGATAGGCAGAAAAAGGAACGAGAATAGATAGCTCTTTGATTTACAGGTTTCAGGCATTCCTTTCCAGTTAAGAAACCAACTTTTGTATTTGTTGGATAAAAAAGACCATCAATTTTCGGAGCTAGGCAGCTAGCTGTAAACAGCACTTCAACAAGGCCTCTAACCAAACATGCAATTAGCTTCAGTATTTATGAATATTTATTGCCGTGGAATGCCTTAGAAGTTAGAACGTGTAGCTTCATTCGGTCTTGTTTTGCAATTAAAACTATTGGCTTGAACGTTCTTTAATGCTGATTATGAGGTTATGGCTTTCTTGCAGACTGGTGAACTGTATGATATGGGTGAAGACATATTCACTCAGCAATATCTGGTGAATGACTTCGTATCATATATCATTGGTGACGAGTTGATTGTTCTGGATGGCAGAGGGAAGACATCTCGTCAAATGGAACATTGCCGTTATACAGTGATCCCACCTTATCCTAGTGAATTGCCATTAACATTTCCTACCCAGCTAAGAGCATTACATCATTTCAGTGAGAACCTCCGTCATGCTTCATTTTCATTTACCAGCTTCCTACGTGTCTTGGAACTAAAGGGGAGGTCCATACAGAAGCTTCCAGATTCTATCTATAAGTTGAGGCAGTTGAGGTATCTTAATTTATCAGTTTGCTCTCAACTAGTATCTCTACTAGAAACATTTGGTGATCTCATCAACTTGGTGCATATGGACTTATCAAGCTGCTCAGGACTAGTTAAACTGCCGCAATCACTCGGGAATTTAACAAAGTTGGTGCATATGGACATTTCAGGCTGCTCAAGACTAGTAGAACTGCCGCGATCATTTGGGAAGCTAATAAACTTGGAGCATATAAACTTTTCAGGCTGCTGTGGGCTAGTTAATCTACCAGAATCATTCGGGGATTTAGTAAATTTGTTGCATGTTGATTTATTATTCTGCTCTCAACTAGAGAATCTACTGCGACTGTTTGAAAATCTAAAAAATCTAGTGTATCTGGATTTATCATTCTGGTCTTGTTTGAAAGGAATTCCAGTTCTTGGTGGCCTTACAAACCTACAACATTTGAACTTGTCACACCCTTGTTATTATGTTGCTGAGCACTCATCCCAACTCGAAGGGCTGCCAACTGCTTTGGGCAAGCTTAACAAACTCCAATATTTAAACCTATCGATGTTCCTGAATTCTATCTTTTACTACAAGTCAGAATATCAACGCCGTGGATACGTCGAATCATGTATCAATGGCCTCTACAATTTGAAGCATCTGGACTTATCTCATAACATATTTCTTTCTGAGATACCTGAAAGTATTGGTTACCTCAGCGAGTTACATACACTGGACCTCTCGGGATGTGCTAGACTGAAGATAGAAGCAAAATGGATGGATGAAAACAAGCCTCTGAAACTTATACTCGGGTGGAGTTGCCCGGGGCCTGAAATTTACCAGTTTGTGGTTCGCTCCAATGATGGAACAGATAGAAGTAGCAATCTTTTCTCGAAAAAGAAAGAAAGAACCAGTAACCTTGTAGAGCTGGGTGGTGTGGATTGCGAACAGCTCGAGATAAGTTGTCTTGAGAAGGTCAAATCAAGAGTGGAGGCCCAGAGAATCAGATTGGCAGAGAAACAAAAGCTACGAAAGTTGAAGCTTTGTTGGACTGTGGGTGCTCAACAATCTGCGAAGAATAATGCTTTGTTAGAAGAACTAGTGCCACCACTTGATCTGGAGCTTGGATGTTGAGTGTCTCTTCCGATCTTACTAGTCTCGCCGACGTTACCATGGAGGATATTCCAAGGTGTAGCTGCCTACCACCACTAGGTCTGTTACCGAATCTGCAACGTCTGGTTCTCAGAAGGATGGCCAAAATCACCAGAATCGACGCCCGCGATTTATTTGATGGTAACAGATCACATTTCCCTCAACTATCCAAGGTTACACTAGATGAGATGGAATACCTGGAAGAGATTATGTTCCCGGCCCTTGCTGAATTGGTGATTCACAAATGCCCCGAGTTGAGCTTTGGACCTCTCCCACCAAGAGCTTGGAAGTTGCTGATATCAGATAGATTGTGACCGAGTGATGTCTTGGCGGGGGAACAGACAAGGATATGGTGTGGAGGGGGAGGGCCCATCTACTCCAGTAACTGAATGGCCGCACAGATCTCATGTTTAGCTGAAAGTAGTTTCCATAGCCGACCCACATAACAAGGGGAGTAAGACGTCCGTCCTCTGCCACCCACCTAACTCGCACGCCGCATCCAGCCGTCCTGCCACGCGGTCCGCAAGACGGTGAGAGCACTGCCGTCTACCGTCTAGTCCCTGCTCCTCCACGCAATGCACGTTGTCCCTTGCAGCCGCATCCAGTTCGTCTCTGCCCCAGTCGCCGATTTCACTCTAGTGTCAGGCAGCCTGGGAGCTACTTTGGCTGCACAACCATGGACTCTGAGGGTTGGTTTCAACTCCTCGCATTTGTTCCTCTTTGATTTCTTTCTTGAAATGTCCACAATTTTTCCTCAAAGCCCATCTCGTTGTGCTACGCGCCTCGGCTAATGGAGATTTGTTCCATTCCATCCGTGACTTGGTGCCCAGCTCCAGCAAATTATTTCTGTGGTATTACAATTTATCCTATGCAAGGAGCTCTTGCTACTGACTAAGCATTTTTCTCTTCTTTCATCCTCAGCTCACTCTTCAGCATCTTGTATATTTCTCAATAACCTTCCAGTCGATCTGTTCCTCCTTTGCACCGTACCCTGCCCTTCTAACAGCCCAAAGTTTTCCCTCATTTGTGTTAGCTCCTCCTTTAGCCGAAGAACATTTTGGGCCTCATTCTGCTCTTTCTCTCTTTGCTTATTCAGTTATTCTCCTTCTCTTCCCTCCTGTGTACTCTGCCGGGAACCGGTGTATTTCCGTTATGTTAATAATGGAAAGGGGCATGTGCCCGGTTCTAAAAAGTTATTCTCCTTCTGCAGCTTGCATACTAGAGCATCGAAGATGACTCTTCAGGGCTAATTTTGTCCCATAGTGTTCATCCATAAGCAGCACAGGATACATTTTGCTCTAGCACCGTATTCCGAGGTAAGAACAGTCTTGTGCAATTCCAGAATCATCAGAATCTTTGATTTTTCATCCTCGAAAGAATCCTAAAATGGTAAGAACGAGGTTAGACTGCATACTTGCCGATGCAGGGCGTGCTCGGATCAACCACGTCAAGGTCGAAGAAGCTCAAGAGTCCTCAAACGGTGTTCTTTGTTGATAAACTCAAGAACCTTTATCCGAGATAAACTCAAGAACGTTTATCATATGGAGTACCATATGATAACTTGTATAGCATCTGAAGGAGGTCGCCGCTACTAATCGGATAAACTAAAGAACGTTTACCTCGTGTCAAAGAACCAGTTGTGTTTCCACTGTCACCATATGAGTTGCATCATGATAGAAATCAACCAACGATGTTACTACCTCAATCACTAAGATCGTCAAATGAACGTTTTTTAATGCCTTCCTGAAAGTAGTTTGAGTTGGCAAATACTTCCTCCGTAAACTTTTATAAAATGTTTTAGGTTACTATCTTAGTGATCTACAACATCTTATAAAAGTGTACAGAGGTAGTACGTGGTACTCTACTTGTTGCGTGTATCTGCTTTTCTGCACCAGGTTGTAACTAGTTATAGACCAAAAGACTGTCAACCTTGTGGGTTAAGTTGGGGATGAGTAAAATTTGCTAATTGTATGCAAGTACTGTACTGATCATTGATTGTATTGTCAATGCAGCTGAGCGGAAGAGTAAGAAGAAGAGGACTGGATCCCCTTATTTGGAAGGTTGAAATGCGAGCTGAATCGGTTTAGTCAAGAAGGTGGGTTTGGTGCTCTGCTTCATGGAGTGGAAGACCGATCAGCTTATTTCGGACCATGCGGACGGTCGTGGACATCTTTGGGAGATGAAATCTCGTGAGCTAATTGACTTTACGGAGATCTCCTTTCCTCATAAAGGTGGACACTGAAGCTCACAATCTACCTTGGTACGGACTTTTTTTCAGTGGAGGATGCCATGTTTGGACCCTTGTAACCCATGGTGTAATTTTATTCTCCAGTAAACATTCCAGCTGATTGCTAGAGCGAGAGGATTGTCCTAAGAGAAAAGCTATACGATGCAGTGACTACGTTCGTTGGACATTTGGATTTGTTGTTGGTTATTTTAAACAATTAACCTAAGAGCATCTTTAGCCGATCCTTTAAAATTTTATACCAAAATATATTTTCGGTATTACTTTACTATCTGGTACCTAGCCAATCCCCAAAATCGATTAGTGGAGTAAAACTTTTACTCCAATCATAAAAAACTGAGCTCATGTGCATAAATATACTTGCCTATACTTGCCCCCACACCGCCCTGACTAGTTAAACCTCCCCATCATCTTTCTTCTCCCGTGCTGAGGCGTACTTCACGCCACCGCCTCCTCACGCACCACCTTCATCGTCGATGACCTTCGCTGCGGCTATAATGGATCCCTAAGAGCCTTCCGTCTCCTCGCGGATCACCCTCATCACTGTGTCGCCCACCGCACAACACACATGTGCCGCCCCATGTGCCGATGAAGCGGTTGGGGATAAAAAATCCCCACCGATCCACCACGCCGGCTGCCATCGCAGATTGGAAGTCTGCTATGGACACCACGCAACCAGCGTTGCTCGACCTCTCACCCATAGCTCTCGGCAATGCGAAACGCGCCTAGAAACCGACGACGACTGCCATGACCCTCGCCGAAGCGGCAGCGATGAAGAAGAAAAGAAGGCCACGTCAACTCCTCGTGCCCGTCCGGTGGCTCGTTCCTCTTCTCCAGCCGCCCCTACGGCCACCGTTCCTCTCGTTTGATCGCCGTACCCGGCAACAAAGACCGTGGCCACCAAGTGTTTGATGAAACACCCACAAGAAAAAAAAATCTCATTTCGGCCATTTGCATTTCGAGGTGATTGTTGGAGGCCGATGGATAATGAATTGGTTCGATGTTCTTTTCGTAGTGCGGAGATGACCACGATCGAATTTATGGCATCCTTGGACACTTGGCCTTGAGGAGCTCAATTATGGTTCAGTTTTCGATCAAGTGCTTGAGGGGATTCCCAAGAAAAGACATCCGAAGAGGAGGTGACCGTAGAAGACGATGATCAAATGGAGACCGAGAGTCAACCGATCAAGAGGTCTAGGACTCACAACTATTGTGAAGCTGAAGATTTTGCTCTTTCGCAAAGCTTGGATGCACATCTCCTTGGATGCAACGATAGGAACAGATCAATCCAAATACCGTTTTTGGGGGAGAATATTGGAACACTATAGCAACTCCGTGGAGGTCATATCAATCCAAAGTCTGAAATGAACCTTGAACTTGTACACGAAAAGTAAATCAAACCCTGAACTTTGAATCTCAGAAATCAGCACCCTAAACTATTGAATCCCGGTCCAAATTAAACCTTGTACCTGTTTGGTGGACCGGGAAATGGAGTATCTCGGTCGGGATCGCTTACTGGGCATTAATACGAATTGGGCCGACCCATTACCGTAGTCACTCCCTCTCACACTTTTTTTCCTTTATTTTATTTTATTTTATTTTATTGTTCTATTATTATTTTTGCATGAAAAATGCATTTAGTGTGTTAAATTTTAAAAAGTATTTGCGCTCCAAATTTTTAAAAATTGTAAAAATATTCTCATTCAAATTTTATTTTTTATTAAAAATGTTCACACTTAAAAATGTTTGCTTTGCTCGGATTTTTTTTTCTTTTTATTCTTTTTTCCATCACTATTCAAAGATGTTTGCACTAAAACAATAAAATTTCAGAAATGATCATACTTAAAAAATGTATTAAAATCCGCTAACGCATTTCTTATATAGTTCACATTTTTAAAAGGTGTTAAATGTTCATGCACTTAAATGTATTCAATTGTTCGCACATAACATTATTTTTGAGTGTGAACAATTTAAAATATGAATTAACACATTTTTCAGTGTTAGCTGTTATTGAAATACGCCAACATTCTTAAATTTTGATGTTTTTTGGGTGCGAAGTTTTATAAGATTTTAATTTTGTTATAAATGAATATGAATAAATGATAAAGGAAAAGAACATGTTTTGAGATGTGCGAAATTTTAAAGTATTTTGTAAAAAATTGTGCAATTTTATAAGTCATTGCAAAAATGTTTAATAATTAACTGTGAATATGAAAAAACAAAAAATGAAGAGAAAAAATATAAGGAAAACAAAAAAAAAGAATACTAAAAATAAAAATAAAAAACATGCGCGTGAGTTACTGCGCTAATGGGTCGGCCTGGTTAATTGTCATATTAGGCGATCCCACTCAAGGTTGAAACTAGACCAGGATATAAAAGTTTGGAGTGCTGATTTTTGGGATTGTAAGTTCGGTGTTCGGTTTAGCTCTCATGTACAAGTTCAGGGTTCATTTCAGAAAAAATTCCCACCAAAAACTCACTTGGGCATTCGTTGGAGCACAATCCAGGATCAACTCAATAGATGGTTCGATTGCATTGATCAATTTAACCATGCACCACCAAGGGGTGTGCCGGTGACGGAGTATCTTCAAAAGGAAAAAACAAGAACCGCGTCCATAAGCGATTTGCATTTTTCCATTGCAACAAGGTGCTTTGTACCAATCAAAAGTGGATTCAAAGAATTTTGGAGACAACCCAAAGAGAAAAAGATTGAGTATTTCTGTTGAGGACAATGATGATCAATATGAAGAGGCCAACAAAAGGATGGAAGGCAACAAAATTGCAAAATGTAGAAAAATAAGAGAAGTGCATTCGGTGGCACTTAAAAAGAAGAACTTTTGAGCTTGATTGAGGCCAAGAAAGTGTTGACGATCGAACGCAAAGAAGAGAAGATGACAATACGGAATGAATTTGAAATATTAGGACGGGAAATGGAGATCCAAGTTGGCGGTCGAGGAGAGAAAGTTGAAGCCAGAGGAGCAAAGGCTTGCACTTTAAAAGTGGCTTTGGGATACCGAAAGAGCCAAAGAGCGTGTTGTCATGTTCATGAACCCAACCATAATGGATGAAACCGCAAGAAAATATTTGGAACTCACTCATGGAGAGACCCTGACCCAAACGGAGAGCTCTCTTCAAAATGATGGCGCTGGAGGTGGTGGTGATGGTAGTGGTGGTGGTGTTGATCGAAAGGATGATGATGATGACGAGGATAATGTCCGAGAGGATAATGATGGCCTTGTGTATGGTGGTGGTGGTGACTTCTTTGCGAGTGAAGGTGTTTGAGTTCGTGCATTTCATTGGTTGGTCTTGATCCACAACATAAAACATGCTATGTTATGGTGATTTTGTATCAAACTTGATCAGTGAAGTGGTGCATTTTGAATGAATTTCGCATGTTTAAATTTGGCTAGGTCGAAAGAATTAAAGTTCATTCGACTATGTTATGAATGTTTATCTTTAAATATTTGAATGGTTGATGATATGCTATGCAATAGATTGAAGTTTATTAGGCTAGTCTAAGAATGGAGGATTTTTTTACTTCACTAAATTTAGGGGTTAAGATAGGTCTAACCACCCTTAGTAGAATAAATTTTATTTCACTAACTTTACTCAATGTTATACTCTACACACTTTTTAGAGGATCGGCTAGAGACTCCCTAATCTTACTATTTTTTAGAGAAAAAACATCGATCGAGTCCAAGGAAAGGCTTGAGCCTAGCCGAACTTCGAATTAACAAATTCATCAACCGGCTAGGATTACAAATGACAACATCAAACACACACAACAGGATATAGGAGAAAAATAAACATGGAAACAACTACAAACAATAGATATAAGGTGAAGAAGGAAACAACTACAAACAATAGATATAAGGTGAGGAAGGAAAGCGATAGGCTACAAAATTAGTACCAAGATCCATGTTAGAGTATATTTGGTATATGTGTATTTGGTAGTATAGGATTCATATCTTTCTCCTGTCTTATATCTACGAGGGTTTCTTGTCCTTCAAGACATGTACACTATATATATTCCCCAACGGGGATCAGCAATATATAACCAGCGCATTACGAATTCCTCTCATCTCTATCCTTCTACATGGTATCAGCCTAACCGATCCAACCCTAGCTGCTGCCCCCGTTGCTTCCGCTCCGCGCCGCCCCCGGGGACGATCTCCATGATCGCCGGCACCGGGGGCCGCGCCGCCCGTACCTAGGGTTTGTCTGTCGGTTCCATGGACCGACTTCCCTATAGAGTCTTTTTCCCAATCTCTTGATCCGGGTTTTTCCCTCTTCAGCCGGTTGTCTTGATCGGTGTCTTTTTTTGTTTTCCGATCTAAGATCGGTTTGCGTCGGCTACCGCCGCCGTGGACACACGCCTCTACTCCGACACTGGGCGTCACCGCCCTGTCTCCGAGTTCAACGCGCCGCTCCACCGATCGAGCAACGGACTGCCGCTGTGTCGCCTCATCGGGCCGCAACGCCGCTGCCCCGTGGTTCTCCCTGTGGCTGCAGCAACCCGCGCGCTGCCGCTGCGTCGCCCCTTCGGGTCGTAGTGCCGCGGCCCGCGGTCAACCGCCGCCCCGAGGCCATCCGCTCCAGGTCGTCCCCGAGGCTGCACCAACCCTCGTGCTGCCGCTGCTTGCCCTGTCGGACCGTAGCGAGCATGGCGCGCGGTACCTGCAACCACCCTGAGGTCTTCAATGCCGTCTCCGCGCCTCGCGCGTTGCCGCTGCGTTGCCCCTTTGGGTCGTAGGGTTGCGGCGCGCGTTCCATTCCGTAGTCCCCGCGCGTCGACTTCTATGTGGTATGCGCCGTGCCGCCTCCCTAGGCGCGGGAACACCATTGTCCGCGCCGGTCTTCGTCACGCTGTCAAATTCTTCCTCGCCTATTTCGAGCACCGTCATCGCCCTTTTGACCTAGCCGCCGCCACCTTTTCCTTAGGCCGCCGCCGCCGCCGCTCTTCTTCCCGGTCCACGGCGACTACCTCGACACCAGCCATCCCGACTCGACATCGACCACGGCGTCCATCGCACGGCTACCTTGACCACGGCTACACCACCCTACGCTCTCGGCTACTTCGACATCGACACAAAGGGCTACCGCCTGCTTGGGAACCTCGTTGGCTTCCACTCCAGTCACAAACTCCGCGATGTGTCGACCGTTACGACTGTGATGGGGATATCCGTCGGCTTCGTTTTCGGATTCTTCTCCAGTCTCACCGTTTGCGTCGCTACGTTGTGACTGCGGGGAGATGTTAGAGTATATTTGGTATATGTGTATTTGGTAATATAGGATTCATATCTCTCTCCTGCCTTATCTCTACGAAGACTTCTTGTCCTCCAAGACATGTACACTATATATACTCCCCAACGGGGCTCAGCAATATAACCAACGCATTACGCCAATTCATCTTCTCTCTATCCTTCTACACTCCGGACCCGGAGAAGGTGGTTTCTCGGGGAAAGTATAGTCGCCAGAGGATGGACCAGTCATTGCTGGCACCTAACTAAGGCGTCGCAGCGCCATCCGCCTCCACCATCGAAGAAGATCACCATCTTCTCGCCCCTGGATCGTAGGGCGCCCCACTGCTGTTAAGGTTAAGAAGCCTCAAGAGAACGAATGGACACAAAACTCCCTGCCAATGGTGCACACCCAAGCATGGACGCCTGACCATAAGGAGATTCCAAGGAGAATCGATGATGAGCACCTCAGGAAGGCAAGCAAGTTACAAACATGTAGCCGACTAACGAGGAAGCCAACCGGACCATGGGTGTGAAGTTCGCTGGGTCACACACAGGAAACCTGTTTGGTTATGGCCAACCGTTGGATCGTGTACGTAGCAGGTCTTGAGATGTTCTTTATCTGAGCTAATAGTAACACATCAATCATATCTCAAAGCACGTGCCACAACTAGCAATGTATTAGGCTGGTCGTAATGGGTAGTATCATAAATCGGTATCATGCATATGATACTAGTGCATAATACTACTCTCGTAATGCATAGTATCATATAATAGTATCATAAGTAGTACTCTCTCCTATCCATAATAAGTATCGCTCATTTTGTATTAACCTAGTACTCCATTTGTTCCAAATTAGTTGACTCACATTTGTATACATAGGGTTTAGGGTTTAGGTATACAAATGTGAGTCAACTAATTTGAAACGAATGGAGTACAAACTTTGTACAAGATGAGAGACACTTATTATGAATCAGAGGGAGTAGTATTTATTGTCATGCAAGACACATAGTAGTACTACATTTAACATGATACGGTATCATAATATGATATCACATCTTCTTTTTTCTCATTAAATTGTTTGCCACCTCATCAAAATTGTCTAGTTGACATCTACGATACTACCTATGATACTTCTATTACGGGCAATCTTAGACTAGTCATAGTGAGAGTAACATAAATAGTACTCCCTTCGATCCATAATAAATATCGCTGATCTAGTACTCCCTCCGTTTTTTTTATTCCGCATATAAGGTTTGGTCAAAGTCAATTTTCATAAAATTTGACCAAGTTTATATTAAAAAGTATCAACATTTACAATATCAAAGTTATATAATATGAAAATTAATTTCATGATAAATCTAATGGTAATTGTTTCATATTGTGGATGTTGATAGATTTTTCTATATAGTTGATCAAATTTTATGAAAATTGACTTTGACCAAACCTTATATGCGAAGTAAAAAGAAACGAAGGGAGTGCAAAATTTGTACTTAGAAATCATGATATTTGTTAAACTCTTATGTTGTAGAACATTCTACTAAGATATATGAAAATGAATGTGATCCCATAAAACACTCTCATATGCATCTAAATAGCCGGAAAAGTATCTTCGATGATGTAGTTTTTTATTTCTAAATAAGTCTAGTTTATGAGAAGGTCTCCTTGTGAGCAAACTAAAAATAAAAACTATTCCCGAACAAACTTGGTATTGTATTGAGCTTATTTTAGCAATAAACATCGTAATTATATTAAGATGAAGCAAAGCATTCTAATATTAGTGTCTTAGTTAGTTGGCTAATTTGTTCCATAATTTTATAAATATATTAAAATTGCACATACAATATTTTTTAACATTCATATGAATTTAATAAATTATATAAGTAGCCTCGTTTCAAAATAAATAAATAAATTATATAAGTAAAATAGTTTAGCATAAATGTGGGATCTACATCCCTAAATCCGCTAAAAAAGCTTAATTCAAGTCACAATATTTCAAGCATGTCGTTCATGGCGAATCTCTCGTACCCACCCCATGGCGACTCTCATTCTCATGAAGATTCCCGCCAATCTCCTTTTGATCTATCATGGAAGGACTTTTCTTCATTGAGATTTCTCTCCTTGCCTTGCGGTTGAGGCACAGGTGCGTCGGTGTTTCAACTTCAGGGTTCACTTCTCCCCTTCTCTCACCGGCAAGGAGTAAATTTTGTTGGTCAGTTTTTCTTTGGCCTATTTCACTCTTACGGAAATCAGTCGGACTTGCTCTGCAAAGTTGCATTGGTGGATCTAGTTCTGGTTTTAAAGCGTTCAAACTCTGTGATCGACGACTTAGGTTTTCTATGACCTCAAATCGGGTTGAGCACTTCATGTATATATGGTCTCAAGGACAGAGTTTGGCCAAATTTTGTTTTTCACTTATGCTTGTTTTGTGGTGATCTTAATTTGCGAGATATTTCATGGTATCATTAATTCCCGAGGTTGCAGCACGTGAGGATTTTTGCAATTCACTCCAAGTGGTTAATATCAATGAATGGACAAGCTATTAGCGGCCCTTGTGCTCCAGATCGACGCGACCCTTTTTCTTGTCGCTGGTGTCGGCTGGCTTAGTGTTGCTCGTAGCCGAGGGCTGGGATGTGGGCGACTTAGGAGACGAAGCGGTGCCACGATCGAGGCTAATTTCACCATGGAGCTTGTCATTGTCAACGTCGATGGCGAGCTTGACGTCCTTGATGCGCCCGGTGAGAAGATCCAGCTTTTAGTCAAGCTTGGAGAAGGCGGCAATCAACTCCTCATTGTGCTTGGCCATCGTCTTGAACACCGCCGCCTTAAAATGCGCGCGCAAGAGCTCTGACCCAAGTGAAAGTGGCCCAACAAAAAATTACAGAGCAACGAAACATTTTTTTTGCTGTAAACAATAGACTGCGGGTTGATTAGCAGAAAAGGAAGTTTTTTTTTGCCGATTGATTAGCAGAAAATGGCGTTTTTTTTGCATAATTACCATGCATGACTAAGAAAGCCATCATACTTTATTATTAGGTAAAGATAAAGATTAAGGGATATCTTTCCACTAAGATTTTTTTTTGCATAATTACCATATATATACATTTTTCCCTAATACTCCCTTCGATCCATAATAAGTGTCGTTCATCTAGTACAAAATTTATACTAGCTTAGTACAAAATAAGCGACACTTATTATGGATCGGAGGGAGTAATAAATAGGGATGAATTTCTCTTTCCGTCGTAGTTATTTTTGCAAAAAAGCCTTTGCATTTTTTTTTCTAAATTAACCGGCAGTCCATGTTTTCAGCGTACTGTACATAATCGTCCCAGAACTGCGAGCACATACCGCTTCGGTCCATATTGGGCCCCGAACCTGTGTTTTACTCAACCAATGGAAGAGACAACACATTTTATATACCAATGCAAAAAATAGTACTACCACGTTGCGTTCTATAACTGATATTCACTTATTTATATGCCCTTGCCTAAAAAAAACATATTTATATACCCGCCGGTTTGCTGAGTGAATCGAGAGTACAAGTCTTCGTAGGAATAAGCTAATTAAATGGATTTGGTCTGCGTATACATGAGTGGAGGGGACAAATTACAAAAAGGAGTGACGAGGAATGATTCCTAATTAAAGGAAAGATTTGTAGGCGTGCGGGCTGCTTTAGGCTAATAAGAAGCAAAGGAAAAAGGTGGCTAGGAAAAGATGAATAATATGGATCTAATTAAGGCATATATTTGTGTGGGCAATTTATCCAATAAAGAAAATGTGTCTCTAAGTTTGACCGGCTCAACCAAAATTTCGGACGATCAGATCGAGTGATCGACGCAGCCAAAAGCAATGACGCTTGTAGCAAAACGGATAGTTGGTTGCAACATTCTTTCTTTACATTTATATACTTTTCTTTTGCAATTTTAATGTGGCTCTATTGTCGTCGGCCAGACACTTAAATAGATGTATTTAGCCTCATATTTATCTAGATACATTCTTTTGAGAAATATTTATTACATATCATACATAGTAGTATTTTTGTGTCACAAATTAAATAAATGTGTTTAGCATTAAAATACATTTATTTTACGACGAGTAACATCAATCAAAATCAGTATATTTCTCTACAATTTTTATAAAGCAAACACATAAAAAATCTTTAGCTCAATGCCGAAATGTTTATGATTTTTAAAACAAATCTCATCAAGTAAAATTGCGTAAGTCATGTAGGCGCCATAAAACATACAAGGTACGTGCTGTATACAGTGCAGCCTCACATTTCCATATTGTTTTTCACAACAAAGAAGAGATATATTTCTATTATTATTTCTATATTATTATAATCATCAGTATTATATTCTCAACAATTCGATTTGAATACGATATTTTGTTATCCCGTTGCAACGCACATGCCCTTTTGCTAGTAGATAAAAAGGAAATGCAAAGTCTCCACCAGTGATACTCTTTATTTAAAGGACACCATGGTATTTCTATGGAGGGTGATTTTTTTGTGGGGTCTATAGAAGGTGATTAAAAAAAGAGAAAATCAAAGCATGGTGTACCTATCTATCTATAACTCTTATATAGCAAAACCCCACTATAGGTCATTTAAGTTGTTTATCTTGACATGCAAGCTATCCACATCATTCATTCTTTTAGCCAATCAATTGTCCATGTCACTCACTAAAGGATATTTAAGTTGTCTATATTCACATGCAAGCTATATCCACATCATTCATTCTCTTAGCCAATCAATTATCCATGTTATTTTCATTAGTATATTTATCGATTTCTATATGTAAACTCCAAATCATCTTTAAATTATTTTATTATCCATGCTAATAATTTTAATACACACATGTTTAGTGTCGAATAAATTTAGGTTCGCGGCTATGACAAGTTAAATTTGCATGTTCATTTAGATAACTTAATGTACCATACTTTTTTTATTTACGTAATGTAGTTTTTTATAGGAATTTTCGCTGCAACGCATGGGGTATATTTCTAGTACGTACCCTTTAAACAAAGCATGGTGGTCCTTCTTTTTAAACAGTGCTTATGGCTCTCATTTACAGCAAGAATCGTCTTTGGAAAAAGCAAAGCATATTTAATAAAGCTTTTGCAAAGGGGAGAAAGGCAAAGTGTTAGCTTGGTTTGTACGCTATGCTGTTTTGGATAAAAAGCAAGGGATTCAGCCAGCACCATACCATATATATGCTCGCATGATGGAGGCAACAAGCCACGAATATTTTGATGGACAAGACCCGTTGCTCAAGCTTATCTGCTCTGCTGCTACGTATCAATATCATACAGAGGATGGAAGAGATGAATTTTTGTGGTTGATTTGCACTTCACCGTCAGGTCAGGCAGGCTTCATAAATCAATCAGCTTCATATTTCTGTAAGTAGTAGGTACATTAATTGCTTCTCCTCCTCTTACTATCTTCAAGGTATGCATCATAGTAAGTACTGTAAAATGTTTCTTGTTTTCCACAAGGTACGTCCGTTAAGGGCTCTCCCAATGCATTGTATCTTAGCACAATATCATAGGAGCAATAAAAATTTAAGATACAACTATCACAATGCATTGTTTCTTAGAGATTGTATCTTATTTAATGATTTTAGCTTCATGCATACATGTGATTGGTCTAACCATGCTTTTTGCATATGGCCACGTGCAAAGGTTGTATCTTAGCTAAGATACAACCTCAATCTCTTTCTTCATTAAATAGTATGCCACATAAGCAAAATGCCTATGATTACGCGCTAAGATACTAGCATTGGGAGTACCCTAATGAACAATATAATGCTTTATGGCGTGCGTCAACGACCATGTACCAATGAGATACAGTTGTGATCTTCCATCGGCTAATAAATAGGATACTCTCTAAATTTTTTATTCGTCCTACACTAATTTAAAGTGCAAGGGAAGGCATAATTGTTGCATGTAAGCCCAGCCCACCACAAAACCAGAACGTCGCCATGGTTGAGAGGCAATCCTCCAACCCATCGACCATCTTGTTGAGTTTCGGGCGGTTGCATATATCCAAAGCACCAAGGCCCCTCGTGTGTCCATCACCCTTAACTTCAAGGGTGCAAACTACACCAAGTGGCATATCTTTTTTTTTGTTCTTGTTGTTGTTGCTGCTACATACCAGCAAGCTCTATGGCCTCACTGACCTTCGCATGTGGTTTTCCATTCCCCATTTCTCACATCCATTTTGACCTGCATGTAGTTGTTGATGATCGGTGCTTCATAGCTAACTTAATTTCTTTCGTAAGTGTACCTAAGGCCATTTATGTCATCGATTATGGCAGACAAATAATGGCGGACATGGTAGATCAACAACTAGTTGTGGCGATCTGGAAAGGGTGGGGGATCCAAGTGATGGTGCTCCTAAGCTTCACACTGCAGGTCACGCTCCTCCTCTTGGCTGGTATTCGCCGGCACAAAGACCTCATCGTGCTAAAGGTCATAATTTGGTCAGCTTATGTGTTGGCCGACACAACAGCAATATACGCCCTAGGACACATGTCCTTGGTGAGCAAGTCGCCCGAGCACCAACTGATGGCGCTCTGGGCGCCGCTGCTCCTGGTGCACCTTGGCGGCCAGGACAGCATCACCGCCTATTCCATAGAGGACAACCGGTTGTGGCTGCGTCACCTGCAGACTTTCGGGCTGCAGGTCCTTGCAGTTGCCTATGTGTTGTATGTGTGTTTCATCTTGGGCAGCCAGGCCTGGCTCCGTACGGCTGCCATCCTCATGTATGTGGTTGGGGTTCTCAAATACGGCGAAAGAGTATGGGCGCTCTGGTGCTCGAGCAATTCTTCCAGTAACAGCCTATCCGCCACGAGTTACAAGGATTTCCGCACCGAGCATCGGCATGAATTGGCATCGGAGGGAGACCATCCAAGAAACCAGAACTTAATATATGTAGCTTACACATTGTTGGATGCTCCCAAGCAATTGTTCGAGGGTCCGACACGTTATGTAAAACTCAACAGTGCAGGTTACGTTTTTGAAGGAGTGGAGATGTTGGTGATGGTCGTAATACAACTGTCGATGATGTACGACCTTTTGTACACCAAGGCTGCGGTGGTGCACACTTGGTATGGTAGGTGCATCCGTGTCATCACGTTTCCAGCCACAGTCGCCACATTGCTGCTATTCCATACTAGATCAAGTGACAAAGATGTTTACAGCAGAGTAGATGTGATTGTCACATATGTTTTGCTTGGCGGTGCAGTTGTCCTCGAGGGCACATCAGTGTTGCGAGCCATGTTCTCTAGATGGACATATGTGTTCCTGTTGGAAAAGGATTGTGTGCGGCTGTCCACGGTGGTTCAACGTAGAATGAAACATACAACAAAAATACATGTCTACATGGGGCAACACAACTTGTTTCGCCTTTGCAATCAGAATCGGAATAATACCAGCAACAAGATTGCAAGATGGATGGGACGGGAGGACTGGTGGGACTCCATGTTTTACTGCTCCTCCGTCCCCGTCCCGCAAATTGTCATTCGGGCTATTGTGAAACTAGTGTCGACAACCGAGACAAGCGAGTTTGACATCACCAATTCACGGGGTCGGAATGCCTTAAGGAGACATAGTGCATTGAGAAGATCTATGTCATTCTTGGACCTGGAATGGAGCGTGGAGTTGGACTTGGATGAGAGCATCCTCGCGTGGCACATTGCCACTCATATCTTCATCGTCTGCTTCAAGGATAATAATCATTATTCTGAGGATCTTTGGCTTGCAACCGAGGTGCTGTCCAATTACATGTTTTTCCTGCTTGCGGCACGCCCCAACATGTTGCCTTACCCGGTTAGTCGACAAAGGTATGTCCATCTCTGCTATGATATGATGAATCACTTGAAGTACGAGACGAGTGAGGATCTTTCCAGGTTGATCCGGTACCATGGGACTACGATGTTGGATGGCAGATCTATGCTTACAGAAGAATATTTTTATCCTCAAGGAATCAGTGCCAATCCAACATTGGACAGAGGATGTTTGCTTGCCGCAAAGTTGAGGACCGTTGCTGGACAAGGAGTACCAGTAGTTGTGCTGCAGCTGATCTTTGAAGTGTGGGTGGAGATGATGTGCTACACGGCCTACTCATGCAACGAGAACTCTCATGCCAAACACCTAAGCAGTGGTGGTGACATCATGACAACCATTTCTCTTTTACTGATATACATGTCAAGTGGTCTTATTAAGAAAAAGGCACGTGGCTCCCCTGCGTTCCCAGATATAACAATGCTTAATTATGCTGATCGATCAATGTGAGTATTAAATGTACATATTCTACCATTTTCATTACTAATTTATTTTATTATCTACCATAGACCCACATTAATCATGTATTTATAATAATAATGAGTCATAAAAAAATACAGATGAGTAATGCCTAATGGTATCAACTAATAACTAATAGGTACTCGTCGGCAAACTGCGATGTACATATCGATCTACTGTAAGCAATTAAATAATGTGAGTACTCTACTCTCCTTTTTCAATTTAATTATCTGAGAAACTATTTATCAAAGTGCGGTAGATGATCAAATTAGTTTTCCACCTTGATGAGGCAGGCAGGCAGGCATTCCTTGGATGTGCTCATGCAGCAAGTACGTCTTGGGGGCGAGAGAGATGGATTGTCGTCGTTAATTCCATTAATTAGCTGGGCCCGCATGGCACACCACCACACATGTGTAGATTTGTGTATATGTTCATGGAGGTGTGCGGCGTCATAATGAGCGTGGAATCATTAAGGTACTGCTCGACGGCGGAGGCAGCAACCGTGCGGTACGACACCATAAAACGGCGTTCGAGAAGGCTCGCGTTTGAACGCGGCAACATCAACTGCCTATGTTGTTGGAACAGCAAGTAGTAGTCGTTTGCAGGGAGTTTGTAGGGTCTTGTGCCCGTAAAATTATAAGCATGCTAGAAAATAAAACTTACTGGTCTAGAAGATAATAGAGAAATCAACCTTCCATCCGGCTCATCTGGCATGTTCAATTGCCGCAACAAGGTCACCATCGGTAGCAAGAAGTACTTTATCGCCTTCATTATCATTGTACCATTCGAAGCAATTCTAAGTGAGATGGGAAAATATACAAATGTCCACAAATTATACTTCAAAATACCATCTACTAGCTCTTGCATATCAGGAGGGACACAGTACTGCATAAGAGCATGTCCAATAGGGGCGTTATATATATCCAGCGTGCTTAAAAAAACCATCAATTTAGGGCGCTAAAGAGCAAAAACAGGGCTCCAACACGCCTGACTAATGCCGCATGCTGGGTATTTTATGTACCGGCTTCAGCGTGCTGAAAATCAAGAACACACGCGCACGAACCCAACTGCCGATCTGAAATCTCAGTGCATTCATGCCGCCGCCTGAAATAGGTACTAGCAGCGCTTCAAAATATAGGGCATCTGAAATAGCTCACACCGCGTTTGTGTGAGAAAACGGCTCTGTAAAACAATTTTAGCGCATTTCGAAAATAAAAAACAATTTTAGCGCGCCAGACTATAGCCCACATTATGAAGATGCTCTAAGCAAAGGTCAATCGGCAGCGGCTTGCGGTGCTGCAGCCATCGGCATGGGTGGTGGCAGCAGCAACGGCGGCAGCCATGGCAGGGTGTGAGGTTTGAAATGGAGTTGAAGGTAAGCAAGCAAGACAGAGCTAGAGAATAAGAGAGCACACAAAATAGACAACTACTCAGGCTATTGGCCCACACGGCAGCCATGAGTACGCATATACGCCAACTGAGCACAGACAGAGAAACGCATATACGCGTTCAGAGAAACCACCAAGGAGATACTTAGATCATTGTTAGTAGCACACCAATGTTCAGCAATAGCCTCAAGCTACTAGTCTTGTTCATTTTCCAAGATCATTGGTCTTTAATGTGGATGATCCATGGATCATTATGCATTTGCATACATTCATCGATTTACTTGTGGATAAGGCTCAACAAATTTTAGTTTTTCATGTATGCAGGCATAAGACCCAGATACTTGATTCTGGTGTGCCTGAGTCGGTACTTGGTTACTTGCACAATCGAGTGATCTGAACTTATTACAGGAAATGGTATTGTCTTGGTTGAGAGCCCCCCCCCTCCTCTGGCGACACGGGGGATCTCCCTGCTGCACCGACGCACTCCTCCTCTCCCCTTCCTCTGTCTTGCCGCCACCTGAGGACGCCGCCGGCAAAGACCGTGCGTGGTCCAGGGAAGGTGGCGGCGGGGCATCTTGCCGCCCGTCTCGTCCGTCGCCAGAGGAGGAGTTGCGGCGCGATTGGATCGAGATTCGGATTTTTCAGGGGCGATCGGCGGTGGCCTAGGCGAGCTGGCTGTCACTCCTACTGCGGATCCGGTTGCGGGCAACCCTACTCCTGGAGATGGCGGCCTGGGCTCGCGATGGGGATGGCTGCTCCCTCGCCCCGTCGTCGCCTCCGACTCGCTCTTCCTCCCCGACTACACCTCGTCGCCCTCTATGGCACCTCGGCTCCTCTTTCGCGGCTTCACCTCGCCCTGACACCGGCCCCCATGTGGACCCTCCCCTCCACCGTCGCGGGTCGCGGCCCCCCTCGCCCTGACTCCGCCCCCCTGACGCCCCTCGTCTCCCATGACCCTCCGCCGCTGGATCCGTCCGGGGGCGCCTCTCATCGGCGTCCTCGCGCCGGGCTCCGCCAAATCCAGCCCTTCTCGCCTCCGCCTCCGCCTCCATTGATTCACCTTGTCCCCCCTGTCCACCTTCGTTGCCGCCGGTACCTTCTTCCCCTCGTGCACCCACTGCTCCACTGCCCGTCTCGTCCCCACCCTCCTCGCCTGCGACCTTCTTCACCTCCTCGGTTCACCATCCACCCCACATAGTGTTGGAAATATGCCCTAGAGGCAATAATAAAATGTTATTATATATATATTTCCACATTCGTAATTAATGTTTATATTTCTGTGCTATAATTGCAATGACCCTGACTATGAGATTCAGAAGAAAACTCATTTGCATGTGTGGAAATGTAAACACCAAGAGTTCCTGGTTTAGCCTCTAAGACCAGCTCATGTGCTAACTGATGATTACGTTTTCTTAATCATGGACATTGTTCTTGTAACAAGGATGTCAGTAGTAATGGGAACATATTGTTAGCAGAACAATGATGTTGAACCGACCCCAGTATTGAATGATATACTTAGAGATCACATCGTAACTACGTTATAAGTCATATCATGAAATGTTATCATATACGTAATTCCTTAGACCATGAGAGTATCCAGTTGCTTCACACAGGAAGACATGCTTTGGTTCTTAGATGAATCCTCCCGTAAATGGGAAGTAGTAAAATAAGTTCTGGGTATGTCAGATGGTGTGGCTAGTGACTGTGATAGTTCAAGAATGGGATTTGCTCCTTCACGATGAAGAAGATATTCACTTCGGGCCCACTCGGTATGACGGTATCCATTATAGTCTGGCCAGACGCATTGTGATTCAGTCACGGGGATACCGGAATACGATAACGAGAAAATGGACGAACTAGCAAAGAGGATAACGAGTGGCTTGTGTTCAAGAAGTTGTTACACATGGGTGCCAAACTTCTCTCCTCTAACTTTGTCATATATCGCGAAGCAAAGGGAATGGTACATGAATAAACATAATGGTTCACTCGAAGTTTCTTCGTGTATGTGCGGGAGTCAACATGGGTGTCCATGGCTCCGCTGTTGATTATTGGCTATTGACGAAAGGCTGTTGACCTATGTCCGGAAGATGTTCTGAGTCATGTCCGCATTATACCGAACCTATTGGGTCACACACTTAACGAGCAGTAGTCTGTTAGAATACTAGTATGGTAGAAGGTTTAGTGGAAGCAAAGCAGAATAGTTCATACGGGTACCGGAAGTAGTTCCGGAGATTTATGGAATTGTTCATAAGGGCACCAGAAGTAGTTCTGGGTATTTAAGGTTATGTCCGGATCACTCTGGAGTAGTCCCAGGTGGTTCCGGAACATATGAAAATGGTACTGGGAAAGTCCTGGATCAACCGGAATAGTTTCCGGATAATCGCTGGGCGTCCTGACAACCTTCCGGTCATCCGGTGGCTTAAACTGTAACTCGGATGGTCTTGGAAACTATCCGGATGGCTCCGTAACGTCCAAGAACGGTCTCGGAAGGTCCTGGAAGTGCTCCAGAAGTGTCCGGAATGTCCCGAAACAGTCCCGGTATGTCCCGGAAGGTCCTGGAAGCTTCTAGAAGGTCATGGAAGGTTCCAGAAGGTTCCGGGCAGTAACACTCACTCCCCTGCGCCCCTAGCCTTGGGGGGCAAGCCACCTTGGCTGCCCTGGCCGGCCAAGGGGTGGGGGGCGCACCAAGGGGAAGGAATCCCCCTCCAGGTGGAAAGTCCAACTCTCCAATATGGCAGGTTTCCGGTGGGAAGGTTTGGGAGGTTTGGGAGTCCAAGTTGGACTCCCCATCCCCCTTATTGCGCCCCAAGGGCCTCTTGGCCACCTATATAATGTGGGGGAGGGGTTGGGGGCGCAGCACAACTTGTCCCCAAGGCCTATGCGCCACCCTCCCTCCTCTAAACCCCGTTGCTCCACTTTTAGACCCCGGTTTAGACGCTGTTCTAGATCGGAATCCGTTAGGGTTTTCTCCCTCTAGTTTTCTCGGTGGCGTTCATCTCTGGACGGCGGAGCGCTGCTGGATTGCTGCTACGGGATGTGTGGATACTAATGGAGGGGTCGTACCTTCGACCCTTCTTCGAGGAGCTTGTTCATGGGACTTGTCCGTGGGACTAGATCGCGGGACTTATTCGTGGGATTGATCGAGGGACTGTTCGTGGGAGAACTTGCGAGATCTACTTCCACTACGTCCACGATCTTCACCAACTCTACTTCCGCTACATCGGTTGGTGAGCCATGACCTAAAACCTTGTATGCAATCTTCTTGGATGATCTTGGGTTCTTGATTCGTAGGCCGAAATTTTTTGTTTTCTACTACGTTTCCCAACACATAGTCCGTCCCAGCCCTGTCCTCTGTCGCCCCTCGACTCCACTTGTTTGGCGGCTCACCGTTGACAGATGTGCTATGGGAGAAATCCCCGCTGACCTTGTCAGCTGACCACGGCGGCGCTACTCCGGCGTCGCTTACCCTCTTGGGGCCGTGGCTCATTATGCCATTCTTGTCTCTCGGTCCGGATTCGAAGCTCTCGGCTCTGCCCTTTGGGAATTTAATCGGTTTTGCTCCAGGAAAAAGATTTGTGACGGCGTCGTCCTCGGATGTCGTTCTCCTTCCTGAAGGTGTCACTAAGGAGCTCCTTGCCACCATTTATCCTCTGTTGTCCTTGGTGGTTGGTCATCCTCTGCTCTGCCGCTCAAGATCCTCTCATGCATGTCGTCTGTTTTGGGGAGCTTTGTGCTCTTCGTGCTATCTCGGTTCATCTTTGATCAACGACGACGCAATGATTCCTCCTCACCCTGCTAATCGTGTCGGCTTGCTGTGGCAGAGTTTCCAGTCAAGGTTCGTGATGGGTCACTCATTGATTGGTATTGCTTCTTTGTTGTGCCTAGGGGTTGGTACGCACGCCGGTGTGGTGCGTTAGGATAGTTGTTTAGTGTTGGTATTGTGTTCCCTCGACGACACACCACTTCCACTCGACTTTCATAGAGTTGGTCTTTCGGCTTGCCTTCTAGGTAGTACCTTCTTTGAGCCGCTCATTTGTACTCATCCTATGTAATCTTTCTCTTAATGTAGCGTAAGTTTTCTCCCTTTGGCTCTTTAGTGTTCACAATGTAACTGAAAGGGACGCTGCCAGGTCTTGGTTAGCTTACCTAAACTCCCCACTGTAAACTTTGTTGTAACACGGTTTGGATGGAAATATATTCAGGTGAGGACTCTCTCCCCCCCCGGTGACCATTCAAAAAAAATTGACCCGGATTTCCATTATCACATTATTCACCGGGAAAAGGTAAGTCAGGTCTATTCAAATTGATCTACTCTATTTATAATTGATCTACTCAAATTGTCTCGTGTTTAAGAATTCTTGTCGAGCGCCTTTGGCGAGGAGAAGAGGAGCCAGGCCTGGGCACAACGAGCGCCTGATGCGAGTAGCAGATGAGCCCGACGTGGCAAGTGGACCAGGCGAGGGCCCTGGGCGATTGGGAGAGGAGTTCCTGGGTGCGACGAAGAGCTGTGAGTGTGGCACGGCTGGGCGAGGATCACTTGGGTGTGGCCAGGCGCTATGGGAGCGACGAGGTGATGGTGCTAGGCGCTGAGACGCGGCGAGGTGAGCGTGCTGCGTGCTGAGGAGCGAGGTTCCATGGATCACGAGAATTGAAATCGAGAAGTTGTTCCTAGGGAAGAAGCTCGGGTAAGAAATATATTTTCCTCATTTGAGAAGTTCTTGAAAAGTTACAAATGCGTCTTATAAAACGGGACAAAGGGGTATTATGGATGTAATTTAAGAGATGTTTTGTGGTACCCTCAAATGAATAAGAGCCTTTCATTTTCGTCCAATCAAAGGCCCAGAAGTTTCCATACTAGTGATAAAAATAGGACTAGTTCAATTTATACTACTGCAAAAATTTGCACCGCACCGCACACGGGCCGCGACCCAAAAGCGCAGATGGTCCTGGCCTAAAAGCATATAGCACCGCACCGTAGATCTCACAATCCCACACATCACCCCTCACACGCGCCGCACCGCACCGCACACGGGCCACGACCCAAAAGCGCAGATGGTCCTGGCCCAAAAGCATATAGCGCCGCATTAACTTAGGTCAAGCACCGCACCGCTAGTCTTTTTCTAGTAAAAATCACCCTACTAGTTTACTGGGCTGGCTAGGCCTGTTCTCTACCTCTTCACATCAACCGTCAATATCAATTCATACTAGTCACCGAAGGGAACTTGTGAAGGTACTTTAAAACAAACCTAATTTAAAGTGACAATACATATACTACGAGTACTATTATCAATTTGTCGAAATACATTTCCGCTCGAAAGGCTTCTGCTACTTCGATGGCAGTTGAGGGCCACTTCGAGAGACGTTTTATTTATTATCCTTTTTGACATCTTTGATGCATGTCCACATTGAAAATTTGTATCAAACTTTTATATATCTATTACTTGTTACCATTTATATTAATGTTAGAAAGGTTTATCATTAATACTATTTTTTACGTTTGGTTTGATGATTAATATATTCATGTTGGATTTATTTACAAACAAAAGCATGATCCATCACCAAAGAAAATTGTTGCAGATAGACGACATATATCCAAGTGTTTATATGGGTTTCACTCCATTGTCATATCCTCATATATATATTTTTCCCATAAAAAACTCCACATATATCTTAGCAGAGGATTCTACAACATAAGTGTCCAAGAAATATCACGATTGGACTAGACAATTGGTTAGATGGGGATAATTCTATGAAGGGTTAATTATATGGCGTATGAGGTACTACCCATAAGTGTCCTCTTATTTGCCTTGACATTGCTCTGTTTTTGTTCAAATTAATGATATCATCTTCATTCTCGAGTAAGGGCTATGAGCGAAAGGTTCAAGTAAATGTCAGTGATCGATGCATGCACATGGGGAAAGTTTGAATCTAGATAGTCTGGTTTGTTTTATCCATTTTTGTTTATGTTGTTGCTTGCATGGAATCAGCCTACCAAGTGTGGTGTCGGTGCTGAAGCTTGTATTGAAAAAAAAAATGTTGTCCACATCGATCCTTCATTGTGGGAGCTTGTATTATTTTCTTGACGCACCTCTTTCATTTCGCTGCCAAACGAAATACGATGGCGAACATTTGTGTGATAGAAACTTGTGTAGGAACGAAATAGGAAGGGGGAACATTCACCCGCTAAAACCTGTATACGAACGTTCTGTTTGTACCGTATACTTCACCAGATAGACAGACACATCAGTAATTGACTGACTAGTCTAGTGGCAGGCACCCGCAAAGGTCGAAAATCACAATTCTGACCTTTTGTTCAAACTTCAGCACACTTTGACCCTTCGTCGAAACCACTTGGGCGGGCATTACCCTTTTGGGTTAAATTTTGAGATGGTTTCGACGGAGGATCAAAGTGTGCTGAAGTTTGAATAAGAGGTCAGAATAGTGATTTTCGACCCCGCAAAGCATCCGGACGACCACCACGCGCAGCCCCTGAGACCTCCTCATCGGCATGACTCACTGACAGGCGGACCCACATCCCTCCGACCCCGCCGTCCAGTGAGACGCAACAGGGCCCCTCCCAGACCAACTGCTCCTCCACCTTCCAGATGCGTGTGCGACGACTCTTTTTCTTTCTCTCTCGTGCTGCTCTGTTTCGCTCTGACTCTGTCTTTCTTGCTTGCCTTCAACTCCATTTCAAACCTCACGCCCCGGCCCCGCGATCGCCACCGCCGGATGCCGATGGCCGCGCCGCAACCTCGCCGCCAGCACGTCGCCTTCCTCCGCCGAAAGCCTCCTGCACCCGCCTCCGCCGCTCCCAATGGGAAGGCCGCCTCCACCAACTCCAAGCCCATGTCGCCAACCTCGCCGCCTCCGCCGTACGCTCTCCGCCCATCGTTTCTTTGTCTCCTGCAGCTTGTTTTTGATTCTGAAGATTCATATTGTAGTATATATATATGCGTCTGAATCCTGCGCATGCAGGTCATCGTTGGAGGAGAGGACGGTGAAGCAGCTGAGGCTCACCAAGGCGCTGACGCTTCCAGAGGCCACCCTGGTGTCCGAGGCGTGCCGCAGGATGGCCGCCAGGCGCATCGACGCCGCGCTCATCACCGACGCCAAAGGGATGCTCTCCGGCATCGTCACCGCCGAGGTAAGGACTCTGAATCGTTGGAAAGTCAAAACGGAGGATATCAACTTCCAACTTCAAACTTGAGGGGAATAATTTGGATTGGATTCTCAAAACTTGGGGCTGGATCGATGAGCTCAAAATATTACTACTGTACACTACATTTTTCAAAAATATCTCTAGACATAGGGGCTACAGACGCGCTCATCTTGAATAGTTTCTCTGATGCCAAGTACTAATTCTCAGGGACAAACTAGAAAGGAGGATTCGGTTTACAGAATAGATATGACAAGCATTAAGCAAATGAGTTTTGGGGGTACTTTCCTGAAGGAATTTGATAGTTAGCATCAACTTCTGTATGGAATCACCGTTGATGGAGAAAAAGTTTTCATGGTTGATTTGTTTGTCTTTCTGTAGGACATATCCGGTCGAGTGATAGCCGAGGGTCTCAAGCCCAGGGAAACAAGCATGTCGAAGATTATGACGCGGAATCCAGTTTTTGTCATGTCCAACTCGTCCGCCACCGACGCACTGCACAAGATGGTCCAAGGTCATCTTGTTATTTTTTTTCTTCAGTACCACAATTAGCACTAATTGTTGCTAGTTTCACATTTAGTCATAATCATAGCGTTGCTGCTTTATCAGAAACTAGAAACAGAAGTCGCGGATGAATATAAAACCAACAACATTGAATATTTGAGAAAACAAATCATTTGAGACGGTGACTCAATTGGATCTGAGGAATAGTGTAGCTCAGAGTAATTTTGTTACATCTTTGCTAATGGTCAGAGGCAAGAACTGCAAGAGTAGTAGTGTACCTCAAGTACAATAAATGTTTTATGCTGATATTTTGTTGTCATTCTTATGGACCTCTTCTATCTTGTCTTCTCGGTCTCCTTTTAGTCATATGGCTTTATTATACAGGCAAATTTAGGCATCTTCCTGTAGTGGAACATGGTGAAGTCAATGCCATGTTGGACATTACCAAGTTCCTCTGGGATGCAATTTCAAGAATGGAGGAGGCAGCAGAACAAGGCAGTGCTATAGCAGCTGCCATGGAAGGGGTTCAACGGCAGTGGGGAAATGAATTCGCAGGTCTCTTTCTTCAGTTTATTTTAGCATCATTAGTTTGGCTACTTATTTCAATTTTCAAGACCACCCATGATGCATTCCATGTTGTTAACTAGCTGATGTTATATTTTGGGTCGTCGCTTCAGGTTCACACGCATTCATAGAAAATCTTCGAGACCAGATGTTCAAGCCTTCCTTATCAACTATCATTACTGAAAATAGCAGGTAAAATATCAACTGCCATGAAAATGTATGGGGCAGAATTTCAGCATGACTGAAGATTCCCCTTTCTTATCTTTTGTAGTGTTCCAGAGGTATCTCCTTCAGATCTCGTAACTGTAGCTGCAAATAAGATGAGAGAATACCGAGTTAACTCAGTGATTGTCATGACAGGGAACACGCTGCAAGGAATTCTCACGTATGTTCTTTCCAAAGTCGTGTACATTTTAAAATTTTCCATCTCAATTATTTCTTATGATTTATCACTAAGGATAATCTGCAGTTCTAAGGATTTGGTTTTGCGAGTGGTGGCACAAAATTTGAACCCAGAGGCGACTATCGTAGAAAAGGTGCGGCAAAAAAGTTGAAGATTCCACAACCTAAGTGATCAAGATTTTGTTCCTTTTCTCACACTAGTTGTTCAAATATTGTGTTATCTTTTTGAAGGTCATGACTGCAAGCCCTGGCTGTGCTACACTTGACACCTCAATCCTTGAGGCTCTACAGTTGATGCAAGATAGAAAATTTCGTCATATTCCTGTTGCAGATAAAAGCAAGTACTGAATTCTAACAGTTAAGAGAAGTTCATTTCTATGTGCATATCTAATTGATTTTTTTTAATAGGAGGGCACATCGTCGCCTGTTTGGACGCTCTACAGTTAACCCACACAGCCATCTCCATGGTAAGAAGGAATTATATTTTCACATTTCATTAATTTGCATTATCTCATCCTGTTACAGAGATTATACAATTATGTCCAACAACATTGGCACATGGGTAATGGTTTTTGTAGCATCAAACTGATTCAGTCACAATAATGTTCATTAAATGGATTAATATTCTGTTAACATATGATAGTTTTCATAATATTGTACCATAAAATATGTTCTGTTTATTTCTCATCACCCTGCAACCCTGACTTTTTGTTTTCGCATAAGGTTGAGGGAGCCTCCGGACCCAATGATGTGGCAAATACTATGGTTCAGAAGTTTTGGGATTCAGCTCTTGCATTGCGTCCTGCAGAGGAATATGACTTGCATAGGTTATTTCTTTTTTCCATTTGCATATATTCATTCATTCTTGAAGAACATTTGATTAATATTTTGTTATATAGTGCAGTGATGAATCTCGTACGGCAGCATCAGACAGTGCTGAAGGAAAGCATACACCCCCTCATGTCGGCAACGCATTCTCTTTTAAAATTGAAGATAGAAAAGGCCGTATGCACAGATTCAGTTGCGGTTGGAGCATTTCTCATCTTAGATTCCTTATTGTGATTACTGATGAAGTAGTGATGTACTACTCCCTCCGATCTCAAAATAAGTGTTTTGTTTTAGCATAAAAGTTGTAGTAAGTCAACGACACTTATTTTGGGACGGAGAGAGCACTACAGTTTTGTGCTTGTCTTCCTGAATTCTTTTCTGATAATAATTCTCGTCCATTTCTGCAGTTTCAGAAAGCTTAGATGAGCTTGTTTCTGCTATAGCATACAAATTGGGGATGGAAAACGAGAAGGCGAATGTAAATCTTCTGGTAAGTGGTTGATCTTTCCACATTGAGCTTTGCTTACTATGTTCCTCTAGATCAGGAACAGACACGCAAAAGCTTGTAGATGGGGTTATTATAAGTAGAATTTGTGGACCATTGTATCTTTTCACATCTGACTTAAAATTGTTTCGAAACAGTATGTTGATGACGAAGGTGACAGAATTCTTCTGGCTACCAACGGCGACCTCTTTGCGGCGATTGAGCATGCCAGATCAGCAGGATGGAAGGTTATTTTGTATTTCATTTCTAGTCATTACCTCGATCTGAATCCCTGCTAGCTACGCTGCAACCAAAGAGCAATTGAGGATTCTTAGTTTCTTCTTGTTGCAACTAAGGTTCAGTGTTTTCGGACATTTTGTTTTCCCTGTTTCAGGTTCTGAGGCTGCACATGGAGGACGGGTCCGAGACCGAGACCGTGGTGGTTTCCACGCCGTTGCGTTTAGACACCTCAACGGAACGGAAAGGCTGGCCACCATTGCGTGTAGGGATCGTGGCTGGTGCTGCTGCGGTGGCGGGCGTCGGGGTAATCATCTGCTTGAGACGCGCCGAGCTCTGACTTGAATGTACATCACACACACAGTGTAAAGATTTACTACACAGATCACGAAGCCAACAAAACATTGGCCAAAGGCTCTAATTCTTCTTCAACAGTGTAAAGTTTTACTACACTGAAATTTTCTTCGGGTTTTGCGTTTGCTTTAACTGGTTCAGACTTCAGAGAATGCTTTCTTCTTCTTCAGTGTTCTACTTCTGACAAGAAGAGTGTGTATGTTGAGTTAAGGTTGGTCATTAACTTATTATGGCCAGTGGAGTGGTTTGTGTTTTTATCGTACCATGGATCAGAATATTTATTGTTCCTTTTCTTCTCATCATATCAGGATGCTTGTATCCAGTGTGTGCGAACAATATTTTGAAATTATTGGGTCTAGGCAATCAATATTTCAGAATGTTGCCAGTAATTCATAGAAAATCTCAGAGACCCCATATGGTCCATTCATGCATCACAAGGGATGTGAAAATTAATTAAATTGCACTAAATAAGTACACTAATTCAACATTAAAGAAAACTAATTGTCGCTGGTGCCCCTTGCTCCATTCATCCCCACCGTCACATCTTCATTGGCATGCGGCTTCTTCGCGGTTGTCGTACATGTCCTCGAACGAATTGTCCCGCATGGCCTCCGAGCCGGCCATGATGAAGCAGAAGGGGACGACGAGGTCATGGTCGCCGCCCTCAAGATACCGACCACCAGCTCACCGCAAAGGGAGCTTGGCAGGTACCGTCTTAAGATGGAGAACCATGCATGGCCGGAGGGAAGTAGTGGAGGATTGAAACTGCGAGGATCTATAGGGTAATATAGAGAGAGTGAGAGCGTCCGCGCTCAAGTATATAAGAAGACAATATTAAAAGATAAACACGCAAGGAGATTTGTCATTTTTTCAAATATTTTCTTTGTTCAGTACTCACATGTTTTAGTTTCCCAAACGCTGCAAGTGCGGTATGGTGAGGCCACTGGTAGTACACCTATATAGGAGCATTCTTGTTTAAATGCATGTTGCATGCTTTTTCGGCAACGTTTCAAAATAGGCAAACATTGCTAGTATGAAAACCCTATAAGGAGTTTTTCTACTAGTAACATTTCCATCATAGCACATATGTTTAAAGCTTTTGTGAACCTCAAGTTGGAGGCTTGGATTAACACTTTGCATTAGCATTTAGGAGTTATATAAGTAAGATTTTCCCCTTTCCTTTTTCATATAATCTTTTTTGTATACCATTGCTTGTGTTGTATTATTATTTTTTGATAATAAACGACTTTGGGGCTTTCCTTACAAATGTACACTTCAAGTGGTAGAAGCTCCCTCCACCAGAAAATGTGTCTATCATCTCTAATCAGATGGCCTAGGTTGCTTTACTCTGTTTTCTATTTGAAGCTCCACTTCTAATGTAGTTGCTTTGTCTTGATCTAAATGTGCTTCATGATGACTATACTAAACATGATGGTGGTCCACTCTATTGTACACAAGCCCCGCTCGCTGGGTTATATACGACAATTGAGGAACTGGGAGGCAAGAGTGAGGAGGAAGATGGGGGCACATTTATCATGTCCTAAGCCTACATCACGATCATCATGTTGTATTCAGGATTTTGGTTCATACTACCTCTGTCCCATAATATAAGACTATTGAAATCCATATTTGCAACATGATTGCCCAATCCATTTTATTAACAAAATCGCTTATATTGTACGGGTGGAGATGTGTCTGAATGGTGTAGCCCACTAGATAGGGCCCACTATGCATGATCTCGTAGTTACACGGAACAAATGATAAGAATTGTCTTGCACATTAGACAAGTAAATAATAAAGTGGTAGATAAAATTTTAATCAACGTCTATGTAATAATCATAAGAACACTTAATTAAACTATAAAGAGAATGGTACATTTTGGATCAGTAGCCCACTTACTTGTAGTGCAAAATGGCCACAAACACACTGATGCAACTGAACACTTGTAGTGCCAGATGGTTAGAAATATACTAAGGTAAACAAGCAATGTGACTTTGCATATGACCAACCCAGTTAGTTCGTTGGTGTAGGAAACCAACCACAAACTGCAGAATCCCCATGATTATTCTGTGCAACCGACCAAGTAAGGGAAAGAAGATAGAACTGGTAAATTCTTCAATTATATGACACTCACATTTCCATATCCACTGGAAAAACCGCGCACACCACTAATTTTTTTGTTAAACTCCCCGCTACCCCGGATCAATAGCTCATGTGGAACTACTTTAGTTGGACTGGAAGGAAAATAGATTCAAATTGAAAACTCATCACATGCATAAGCAGCTATTAATAACAAATAACATGAGTGCAAAAAAATATTAGCAGGTTAGTTTGATATGAATCTTAAAGTTCCCTTACAAAATCTAGCTACCTGTTAAAGTTTCGTTTGTAAAATGTTAAAGTATTTATATTTCTTATGTAAATGATATATGTGGCGATTCACCCATGCCCTCCCCTTCATTTTTCATCTTACAAAGACATAAATGGCACATTGCAAAGCTTCTTATAAAGACAATTTAAATAGTTGCTAAATATCTACCCGAATACAAATGGAGTGTAACAAAGTTCACGAAAAAACCATGACTAGGCGTAATCTGGAGGCATGAGAGGCCATAGGCTGAGTATGCTGCCAGTTTAGACGGAATGAGTGCGAGTGCACAACCACAGAGCTGAGATGTACACTAGTAGAAAACAGGGCTTTGGTTCAGGCCTCTCCAGCCGATTTGTCTCAGTTCTGCCACGAACCGGAACCCATGGGGGTCATACGTCCCGGTTCGTGCGCCCGGGGGCCGGCCGGGCCTCGTGGAGCATTGGTCCCGGTTCGTCTGGGGGCATATGTCCCGGTTCTAGACAAGAACCGGGACCAATGGTCCTCGCTCCTGGCCCACAACCACTAGTCCCGGTTTGTGGCTCAACCCGGGACGAAAGGCTGACCATTAGTACTGGTTCCAGCCACAACCCGGGACGAAAGACTGGCCTGTAACCAAGTGAAATTAGTACCACCTCGCTAGCCGAAGTGGAGTTAGACCTGTTTATAAGCACAGGTCCGCGTGGACTTATCGTAGCATAACAAGTTCACTAAAGGCCGTACACGGAGAAAATTCATCTGTATCCTGTACTCTGTCCGGGGAAATTTCGGACGGAGCTCGTTTGGTTGGCAGATTTTCCAGATGTGCCCACGAGGCGGGGACCGTCTGTAAACCCGTATGGGATGAAAATCCCGTACGGGTATTACAGACGGTTCCCTCCTGGTCGGTAGACTTGCGAGATCTGCCAACCAAGCGTGCTCCGTCTGAAATTCACCATGACAGAGTACATGACATGGAGTATTCTTCCGTTGACGTCCTATAATGAAATTGCTATACTTTTTTTGTTTTTGTTTTCCAATCAAACTGGCCATAGAAGTACTAGTACTAATATTGTTGTGATAATGTACCATTTGGTTGTGATAATGAACACATATATATTTATTTTGCCAATTTTCTTCCCGTTTGTTGTTTTGTGTGTTTTATTTTATGCAAAAAAAGTCAATTAAAACAAGGCCCACTAATACCCACATCAAGTAACGAGGACTGGTTTGTTTCATTTGGGTTTTGATAAAAAAAAATTCAAACAAACAACAAAGAGATAGGTGACGGTGACATCACATTATCACAATCAAACTTAATTTCAAGCCCGACTGTTACATTCAAGGCCATTAGTCTCGGTTCCAGCTACGAACCGGGACCAATGATGGCGCTTCGTCTTCCGCGCGCGCCCGATGAGCTTCCCATGCGCGTGCGGCGCGCGTTGGGAAGCCGCGCGCGCATGGGAAGCTCGTCGGGCGCTTCTCGATCAGGCTATAAGTAGACGAAGGCCGGGAGCACATCCGACTCATCTCATCTCATCTTCCCTTCTCATCCCTTTCGCGCCCGACGAGCTTCTCGCCGCCATGTCGGGGTCGCCGCTACGATGGCCGTCCGACTCCGACACCCCGTCGGATGAGGACAATTCCGAAAGGCGCAAGTTTTGGGACCCGCCTCCGAAGCGGCGGCCTCGACAGCGCGGGCGACGATCGCGCGCCGCCGACGACAGCCCGCCCCCCGCCGACGACGACAGTCCGCCACCCGCTGACGACGACAGTCCGCCGCGCGTGGAGGCGAAAGTCGCGTCGGAGGAGGCCACCAAGCGGGCGGCGCCCAACGACGACGATGAGGGCGCCGGGACCTCCACCAAGAAGCAGAAGATCGAGTAGTTTAGCTCTAGTCGTTAGATTAGACGCTTCTAGCTTCGATCTTCTGTAATAAAATATTATGAATTATATATATATATTTGGTTTGTTAATCGTGATTGTTTTTTTGTTAATCGTGACATCATTGTTGTTTGTTAATCGTGATTTTTTTAATAATTGTTTGGAATTCAAAAAATTAAATCATGTGATATCAAGATCTAAGGGTTATAATGATTGATATCTTACTATTGTCAGGAAAACAACAAGTGCAAACTTGGAAACTAGGGGAGATAGAACCTGAAAGTTAGGGCTGGAGTAGTGAGAGGATGGGTGACCGTCCGGGAAGTTAGATGATTTGGAATGAGTGTTGATTAATCCATATTAGAGATTAGAGATTAAATTGTGAAGCAGTGAGGAGGGGTGATTAGAGATTAAATTGTCAAATAATTCAAAGATTTGAAAATGAAAAAAATCCAAAAAAAAATTTCAAAAAAAAAAACAAATTTCGGAAAAATTCCTTTAGTCCCGGTTTTTAACACCAACCGGGGCTAAAGGTCCTCCAGCCCCCGCTCCAGCCGGCTTCCACGTGGAGGCCCATCTGTCCCGGTTCGTAACAGAACCGAGACTAAAGGTCATGGGCTTTAGTAACGACCCTTTAGTCCTGGTTCCAGAACCGGAACAGAAGGCCCTCTGAAACCGGGACAAATGGGCCTTTTTCTACTAGTGGTAGAGTAGACTGAGCCATTCACAACGCAATATCATTATTTATATAAAACATGACCATACATTACTTTTTCTTAGCAAATCTTATTAACCAATAACTGAATGTGCTTAGCTAGTACTCCATGTTAAGTAATTTGGAACGGAAGAAGTAATTATGAAGCAATTATTCCATATTAAGCAAAAAAAGGCCCAATCTTCTTCATGATTAAAGATATATGTCAAGAAATACTCAAGGTACAGAGATACAGATCAAACATATGATGGCCCAATGATCAAACATGAACATCAGCAAGAAGATTCACCTAAGTAGGACGAATTCTTTTTTGATAAAAGGTTGATTTTATTGCTAAAAAACAAGCATCAAGAGAGCATCATCAACGAGTGACAGGCTTGGAGAAAATCATATGGAGGACGTAAGGGAGTATGAGGAGGGAGGCCTCGCCACCTCCACATGCCAACATGCGGCCGCCGTTGACGACAGCGAGGAGAGGTCAGCGGTGGGTGGCGGCACTAGGCTAGGAAACCTAATCGCCCCGAGTTGCCTATGTGAGGCGATGCCAAGTAGGACGAACTCTAGTGTTATATTCAGAGTAACTGATTCGCGTATGTTATCTCCCGATTCTTCTCCAAAGAGAGCTTTAGCTCAGTGGTTAAGCATGCGGTTGTGCAGCCTAACGACCCGGTTCAATTCCTAGAATTGACAGGTGATCCACATGGATTTTTCCCTATTTATTGAGGATCAAGCTTGGTGTATGGTGGAATCACTCATTAAGATAATATTTTGGTACTCCCTAATTTTTAAGATTTTTGTGAGTGTTGCTCCCTTCATATCTTGTGGCTGCCTTCGGCAATGTGATGCAATATGCAGAGGATGGCTTGACGCAGAGAAAATGGTTGTGCAGCGGCGACACTTGAAGACATGGCAATAGCTGTTGTGATTATGTAAAAGTGGTGACAACAACACTTGATTGACTTCGATGAGCTCCGGAGTGAATACCTAGGTCTGACCCATGTTGGTTATACCTGCCAATGGTGATTTTTTTTGCTTTGCCACGTTGCTAAAGGCATTGCTCGTATATGCATGGTTTGGTTCTTCTGGGTGAAAACATAGATCATGATCTTTGCTGGTCGGATCCATTGATGGTGGCGGTTGAATATCGCCCTCTTCCTGAAGGTGTGGTTGTTCAAGAATTTCGTTGTCCTTGTGGTGTCATGAGATGATTAGTGCGGATATGTTTATAGCTTTTGTTAGTTCATCGTGGATTTGATCACTTCAGGTTTTCATACTTTTAGTGCTTAAGCATAGCTCTGGTTTTATATGAGTTTGTTATTTGTCAGTATTTTTGTGTGTGTTAGTGTTAGTATGCATCCTAGCTACGCAGAAGCCATGTATGTATTTGCTGTGATTGTATCCTTTTGATGCTTTATTTTGAATCATCAAAATCCACCCTTTGTCGAAAAAAAATCCTGATTCTTCTTGTAAGATATGCTATATGTATTGTAAACCCTTGGAGGATTATGTTGAACTAGCGTTTACTCATGATTACATAATATAGAATCAAAATCTGCAAAATAAAAAGGGGCTAGTATATAGCAAAAAGGAAAAAACAAGAAATGCGGCACAGTTGATGCAAAGAAAAAAATAGATAGGACTCCGTTTTCTCGAAGGGATGGCATAATAATCCAGCCTGTGCGGGAGATCCACATAATCACCACCATTTCCTCTTAAAATGATGAACACATATATTGCATAATATACAGTGCACATGTGTGTATGTAGCTAAACAAGCACTGAATTGCGTTATTACTCACAAAATAGAGAAGCAGGATTGAATTTGATTAGTAGCCATCAAATCCAGAGGGGTGTAGCTCAAGCTCACCGGTCCTAGCTAGTGCCTGTCGAGCCTGGACATGCCAACCATGGACGCCGCCACCGGGGCGTAGTAGTAGTAGTACGTCGACCCCGAGACCGCCTGAGTCGGTGCTGGAGGGGGGCCGAAGGCCGTGCCGGAGAACCGCACGGCCATGAGCAGCGCCGTGCCGAGCTCCATCGCCATGGCGACGACCTCGTGCAGCCGGCAGATGGACCTCCTCATGACCACCCCCAGCACCACGTGGATTGCCCAGTCCATGGACGACATCAACCGGCCGGCTTGCCGGCCTCAGCGGCGAGATAGATCGACCTCTCGCCGGTGCCGACGACCTAGCTGCTGCTCTCTAGCTTTTCTCTTGAAGCCTGGCGTTAATTAAGTTGTGTGTGCGATCGATCTACTAGCTAGCTCCTGGCGTGTGTTTTAGACGGCAGGTAGGTTGCTTTTGTCATCTGCCTTTCAATATAGATTTCGTAGCTAGTGTACGTGATGCCGATGGCCGTCTGATGGACCGATGCAGGTTATGTAGATCCATGAAAATTTACCAAGTTACTATTTAAACAGTGAACTTTTTTAATTATTTCATTTAAAAAAATAGTTAATCACATTAAGCATGTTGGGGCAAGCTAGGAATGCATCAAATCAGGACCAAGTTTTTCTTTCCATTTCTCTGTCTCTTCCATGACCTTTAGCTAATACGACTTGCAGTTGTGGCTTACACACAACATAAGATTATCTTTGACCAACAATTCAACCAGAAAAGTATGGATATAGGTGACACAAAAATGATATGATCTAGGGATTTATATTCATAAGTATTTTAAGTGATGTCATTTGTGTTTCACATATTTCACTTTACAGGGCTAATTGCTAAAGGTTCCGGCAAAAAAATCTACTAATTGCTAGGTAAATTTTAATCTTGAAACATGTGTTACACCTTAGATTCTTGAAAGCAAGGTGGTAGTTTCAATCACATATAACAGATTGATGGGTTATTAAATTTTGACAGAATATATTTCTTAATTAATTTTAGACGATTTTTTTCGATAAAAATATATATTAATATCGTAGAGATACCCAATTGCATTCAACCTCTGCAACAATGAAATGTCTAAAAAATATTATGGATGCACACGCAGCTCATCAAATGTGGACATCCCTAAGCTTGCGCAGTTCCACTAGATTATTATAACTCGGCATATAGTACAATGTTCTATTGACAAAAGAGCTAGGTACTGTATATCAGATCCTACCAGCAATCATCCATGTGTGCATGTCGTCATCTCGGTTTCTCAATGGCCACATCATGGTTGTACGTATCGTATGTTTAGAGAATCTCTATATGCACGCCGGGGTGCATCCATATGGCCTGCCTGTACATCAGTACTCTTATCTCAACAAATGGGCACAGCTCTTTTTCTTTTCTTGTATAAATAAATAAAAAGGAGTATGGACACAACGAATCATGACTGCGCATAGTGTTGATTGAATGATTCCATTGTATTTGTAGAAGGATAGAGAGGGGTTTGGTGGAATCGATGTTTATTGCTTGAGCCTTGGAGGCATATATATAGGAGTACATGACCAAATTGAAGTACAAGACAAGGCAAGAATAAATCCTAGTCTATCTCTTGTTTCCTAATAATCAATATACTCAACAGTATTCCCTCTGTAAATTAATATAAGATGTTTTAGATAATTAAATTAGTGATCTTCAACGGAATAATTTATCTCCAACAGAGTATATAACAAAGACTAGAATACACATTTGATCTCCAACGGAATAATTTATCGTGCATATGTTATTTTCCAGAAGACAGTGGCAGGAGGAACCATGGTTCCTAGATTCACAAGATGCAAAAACATGGAAAATGTGATATCATGGGCGTTAGAATCTTAGAGGACTGGATTTGCAACCAGTTAAGGGTTTGATTGATTACAACGTTTGAAACAAATAAAAAGGAATGCCCTCCAAGAGATTTAACTAATGGTTAAATTTACATAGAAATTTCGTCCAAATAAATTTTAGTGGAAAATTCATATAGGGTATCTATATTTCTTATAAAATAAAACCCCACTATAGATCATTTAAGTTTTTTATCTCAACATGCAAGCTATCCACATCATCTATTCTCTTAGCCAATCAATTATCCATGTCACCCACTTAAGTCATTTAAATTGTCTCTCTTCACATGCAAGTTATTCACATCATCCATTTCTTAGCCAATCAATTGTCCATCTCATCTCAACTAATATATTTATTAATTCTATATGCATTCTCCATATCAACCATATTTTAATCATTTTATTGTTCACTCTAATAATTTTTAATGCATACATGTTTTTGTTGCATCTTCACTTAGGCAACTTAATATATCATACTTTTATACTTTTTATTTATGCATATAGTTTTCATAGCAATTCCCGCAGCAAAGCGCGTGGTATACTTCTAGTAATCAACAAAGAAACAACCCAATTAGAAAATTCTAAATGTTGCAGTCCTCTAAAATTCACACAAAAATCATTTGAATTAAATATAATATTACATTAACAACGGAAAGAATTTATAACAAGTCAATCGGAATCCACATTTTATGTTTTATTCATTTTGCATATATTTATAGTTACCGTGCTTCTTAACATTTTTTCTCAAAATTTAACTAAAAAGGTTAACTAATTACGGCAAAGTCTGTCACTCACATGGGGCACAACTTTTATCACCTATGCCAACCTGCCAAGGTGACAGTAAGACGATGTGCTCATTCCCATGTGGTTTGCACCGTCTTTGACACTGGATGATGCCCTCAATCAATCATGTTCAATAAGCATGCATGACACAAATCTCATTGCTGTAATTTGCAGAACTTATTTTCTATATAAATTGCAGAAATTAACATCAAATAGTATTTTTCATACAGTTCAACACTTTTTATTGCCGTTGTGTTTTAGAAATCATGCGAATAAAAGGGAGATCTTAATCGTTTACCCTCGATGGTGTGGCATTTTACCTTTTTATTCTATGAAAAGTTTGGGATGCAAAAAACTCGAAGGTCTTTAGGGATGTGCATGTGTCACCAAATATTGTAATCTCTATAATTTCAATAAAAAGGAGGTTCTTAGTAGGTTGATAAATTATTTTTTCACTTCGACCTAGGTGTCGTCAAATGTGTGTATATGTTTAAGATGAAATTAAGAATAAGGGTTGCATGGAGTATTACAAGGGTATATACATCATAGAAAATATTTATTTTTATCACTCTTATCCATTGAGTTGGCTACACCACTGTATAAGAGTGAATTGCAGAAAACTACCGTTTTGAACGCGTCAAAGTGAAATTGCTAAGACTTTCCAATTCCGTCCTAAAAATCTACCAGCCTAGTGATAACTTTTTTCAATGTTCGTTGATGATACATTTGACTCATTTTAATCCAATTTCTGTCAGGTTGGGTCCGCATGTAAGCTAACGTGGCATCAAGCGCTCAACGTGTAGTCTTAAGTTGAATGTGGGACCCACCATGACATGTGGGCCAGGCTAGCTTAATTAAATTAAATATATATTTAGAAGAAAATCCTATGATTAATTAAAAACATAAGTTAATTAAGGCCCTTCAAATCAACCAATTAATCACGTCAGGACCAGGCTGTCGCCGCAGCACGGCAGAACCCATCGCCGCCGAGACCACTGCATCGTTGCGCCCGAGATGGGGAGAGACGAGGGGTGAGGTGCAATCCAGGGAGATAGAGGTAAGAGCATCTCCAGCCGCGCCCCCAAGAGGCCCCCAAGACGGCGAAAATAGCGCCGAACGAACGTATTTCGCCCAGCCGCGCCCCCAAGACCCCAATTAGCGTCGGATCGGGCCGATTTTGAGTCCGGCGAACCCAAACCGAACCCAGCGCGCTGGGGGCGCTTGGGGGCGCCGGACGAAACGAAAACGCGTGCGTGGCCCACTGTCAGGCCAAACCGACCCAAAAAGAACACCTCTCCACCACCACCCTTGCCGCCGCTAGATAGCTGTTTCCGCCGCCCAAAAGCTTCTTTCTGTCGGCCCCTCTTCCAACGCCGACTACCCCCGCCTAGTTCACCGGCGCTTGGACGCCGTGGTCCGCCAAGCCGAGCCCACCGGTGCAAAGCCGCGCCCACCTCGCGCCGCACATGTTCGGCGAATTGCCTCCCCCGAGATGGACTCCGACGATGAGGAATTCTTCGCCGCATTGCTGGAGGAAGAGGCGATCGCCGGCGCCCAGGACGACGAGCATCTCATGATGCTCGCCGGCTTGGCCGACCTCTTCGGCGCCAACAAGGCGCCGCAGCGAGGAGGTTCCAAGATGGGTCGCCGGAAGGGAAAGGAGAGGGGCCGTTCGGAGGGCTACTGTTTGCTCTACTCCGACTACTTTGGCGATGTTCCCCTGCACGGCGACAAGGTATTCCGGCGCCGGTATCGCATGAACCGAAAGCTCTTTCTTCGCATTGTCAATTCACTCCGAGAGTACGACAACTACTTCGTTTGCAAGAAAGATTGCACCGGCACAGTTGGGTTCTCCTCGCTTCAGAAGTGCACAACGGCCATGAGGATGCTTGCATACGGAACTCCTGGTGATGAACAGGACGACTATGCACGCATGGCCGAGTCCACCGCCCTTGATTGTTTATACAGATTTTGCAGGGCAATAGTTGGCTGCTTTGGAAAGCAGTACCTGCGAGCACCCAATGCAGAAGACACTGCTCGAATCCTAGCAGAGAATGAAGCAAGAGGATTTCCTAGGATGCTTGGAAGCATCGACTGCATGCATTGGGAATGGAAGAACTGTCCATTTTATTGGCAGGGGATGTACAAGGGTGCAAAGGGTCACTGCAGTGTGGTACTTGAGGCGGTTGCTACACATGATCTCTGGATTTGGCACTCTTTCTTTGGTATGCCAGGAACACACAATGACATCAACGTCCTGCAGTGCTCAAATGTCTTTGCCAGACTTGTCGAAGGTCATGCTCCTCCGGTGAACTTTGAGGTCAATGGGCACCAGTACAACAAGGGATACTACCTAGCAGATGGCATCTATCCAAGGTGGCCGGTATTTGTGAAGACTATCTCAAACCCTGTGCAAGGAGAGAAGCACGCCCACTTTGCCAAGTGCCAGGAGGCTTGCAGGAAGCATGTCGAGCGGGCATTTGGGGTGCTACAGTCTCGATTTGCTGTTGTCCGATACCCCGCTCAGACTTGGTCGAAAGATCAAATGTGGGAGGTGATGAATTGTTGTGTCATCCTGCACAACATGATCATCGAGAGCGAGAAAGTGGATCCAGTGTATGACTGTGAACCATATATCAACCAGGGGCCTCTTGCAGTTGTTGATCACCAGATACCATCAGATTGGACAACATATCTCAACATGCGCCAGGATATCCGAGACCCGCATGTGCATCGTCAACTGCAAGAAGATCTAGTGGATCATCTATGGATGCGCAAAGGCAATGCCTAGTTTGATCAGTTTTTTGTATTTGTGCCGAACTATGTGTTTGTAGTATCATGTTGTATGACGAAATTGCGCCGAACCGACACGAAATTGCGCCGAATTGAGACGAAATTCGCGTGCTTTGTGCTGAAACTGTGCAAAAAAAAATCAAATCGGCGCCGTTTTTGGGTCGAATTTGGGCCGCTCCTTGGTCGGCCCGTCAGTCTTGGGGGGCGCGGCTGGGTAGCCGGGCCCCCCAGGACCTATCGCCGCGTCCAGCGCCCCCAAGCGGCGCTAAAAATTGCGCCGCAAAACGTCCTGGGGGGGCGAACGGCTGGAGATGCTCTAAGGTCGGGGGCAGCAAATGGCATCCAGTCAGATGGCCAGGCTGACCGGATTGGGCGAGGCGATGTCGGGCGAGAGATAGGGTCGATCGTGTGAGGAGAGGGTGGGGAGGGAGTTGCCATATTGTTTTTTCGGATATTCCATATTGGATGACACCCTGACGGGTGGGCTTTTATTTAATACTTTCTTTGTTTCTGTTTACTCCGCATATTAGATTTTAAAAAAGTCAAACTTTGTAAATTTTGACCAAATTTATTTAAAAAAATATCAATATCTACAATACCAAATAAAAACAATATGAAAATATATTTCATGATGAATCTGATGATATAAGATTTGTGTTGTGAATATTCATAATTTTTTGCATTAATTTGGTTAAACTTTGAAGAGTTTGAATTCAGACATTTCTAATATGGAGAGTAAAAAACGGAGGGAGTATAACACATTTGGCTGTTTGTGTTGACTATTAATTAGTGGCACGTGGATCTGATGGGTCCGTCATTTCAAAATATGATTTAAATTGAGCCAAATCGATACTCAGTTGACATTGTACAAAATTACTACTAACATAATAAATGTTTTTGAAATGAAAATGAAAAGTGATAGCAACTTAATTTGGATGCATAAAAAGTGATAGTTTTATGCAATTTACATATATATAACCGTGCGAATGAGTTTATACAACACAAAAGAAAAATGCTCTACGTGGGTGGAATTAATGAAAATCAGTGCACACAGAGCTGAAGAGTAATCTGCAACAAACTCCTTCTCTGGAAATTGTTGAATACTCCATCTGATAACCTCCATCTAACTTGTGAATCAGCGGTTGCAGGAACAGTGGCACTCCCAATCCACCGGAGTTCAAATCCCAGATTTGATATTGGTGCTCGCATTTTCCTGGATTTATTCTAGACTTCCGGCGATATGCTTTCAGTGGGAGGAGACGTTTTCGTCGAAGACGAAGTGGTGACTTCGTTAATTTTAACATGACGTGCCGGGCTTAGTATTGCGGAGATGCTCATAGAAATAGGGTGTGCGTGTGTGCGTTCATAGAGGTGAGTGTATACTCGTGTATGTGAGCGTCTGCGTTGTACTGTGTTCTCTCAAAAAAAACCTCCATCTAACTCTATATGATGAAAATTGAAACGTACTCATCATGCTCTCTGAAAGTTAATTTGGAAAAAGGCACAATAACAATATGTTTATAAATAGTTTGACGCGCAACATATGTATGCAAGAGAAAAAACCATTATTCAAAAATAGAGAGAAAAAACCATTATTATACAGTCTGATGGAACTGAACGTGACGGTTGGCAGCGTGTGTCTAGCGCGAGATGGTACGCAGGTGGGCCCGGATGAGGACATGATGCGTTCATCGGCCGGTGGCACGGATCCCAAGCGTTGGTGTCGACATCTTCCATTGGCTTATTTTGGCCTTCATCCTCAAACTAGAAGGGTTTTGCGCGCTTTGCTGCGCGGTTTTTACTGATGGACTATCAAATTGTTATACATGTCACGGTTGAATATTATTGAAATAATATTTGTTGCATGAGCTAAATTGTCTGATCAAATCCAGTCTAGCGTAAGCGTACTAAGTATATCAAAATTAACATTTATTTTATCTGACATCATCAACATGTATCTTTTTCAATTTTATCTGAAAAAGATACATGTTGATTGATGCACATTCCAACTTAAAAAAAAGAGATGAGAGAAATTTAATAAAAAGAATTTTTTTGGTGATTTACACACATAGTTAAGGGGTATGACCAAGTTAAATCAATCCAAATGTGAAACCTCAATTAATATTATTTTTAATATTTCCGTGTATATTTAAAGGGTATGCCTTAATAAAATTGTCTATTCAATTCTAAATGTGAACCTCAATTGAATGTGGGGACTCCAAATTTAGAAAACATAGTGATATTATGTAGAAGATGGGGCAATCGTTGCAGAATTCCATAATGACCAGGGACAGAGTACGAAAATGCAATCCCAAATCCTCTCAAGTTTGAGTAAAAATGGAAGGCCCGTATGTTTATTCCCGACCTGCAACTTTCATACTCACTTGGCACTCTCATATCCCTATTCCGAACTCTGTATTTAGCCTAAAATATAAGCAAGCAAGGTGTTTGTTATATATTCTAGAAATAAACATCACGGCAAGTCTACCCCGTCCCAAATAAGAAAAATTCAGTTTGTACTTCTTTACCCTGGTCCATGAGTAGTTGCAGGTAAACATTTGTGAGTATCTTTGGTTATCGGCTATCAATAATATGTAAGATTGCAAAACTCATACTCAATTTTAGCACTGCCTCGAAAAACTGAAACTTAAGCCAAAATAGTATTATCAATTAAATCATGCAGGTAATTAACCAATGCAAGCGCTCTTATTGCAAATGCACTGCAAGGGCAGATTCAGTCATATACCACCACAGCTAACATTGTTTTCCTTCCATTACACAAAAATGATACAGAGTAGACTACAACCAGTTAATGAATTCACTACTACTGTACTACTTTAGGCTAACATTCAGTTTGTCTTGGATAGATAGGTAGAGCACCTGTCATTTTCAAAACAGAAACAAGCACCTTTCTTCAAATCCGTCCAGATGTCATCCAGCTCGTTGTTCTCCTCATCCTCTAGGGCATCTTCTAGTTATTCACCTCCCTCTCATTATCCATATCTCATGCATCCTTATCTTCCTTCTCCTCGTCCTCAATATAGTTCTCCTGCATCATCATCTCAAACACAAACATACAGTTAAGTCAAGACAAACTAATGGCAATGTCAGCAGCAATTCACAATAATAAATTGATTGATGAGGTACAGAATCCAGGAATTAACGCGTTGCCCTCAACATTGTCAAATTGGGAGTCATTGGCCTGGTCAACATAAAGATTTTTCTACTGGTCGGTCATGGATCTCCACTACCTCCCTGCTGCCTTTGCCAACCTGCATTTCACCAACACAAGCAGAGAGTCTCAGTCACAACACAACACACAATAGCAACACCCTTATCGTCAGGGTGAGAGGCCTTGAACTCGACCCTGAAGTCCTTCCTGCAATGCAAATCAAACTGAATCTTGTCACGTGGCAATATTATTTCGCACTAATTGACATAGCAGCGCAAGGAGAAAGAAAAGGGAGGATTAAATGAAAAGGAAGATGGTTGCCTGTTGATGATTTTCCTTCTTCTTGGCAACCATCTTTGACCGCCTTAGCGTTGCTCTTCTTCCCCTTGCCCGCGCCAGCAGCTGCAGAGGGCGCCTTCCTCTTCTTCTCCAGGACCTCGACGGTCTTCTCCACAACCCGCGACTCTAAAATCCAAAAAAGAATGTAGTGGGGGTTAGCGCAGCAATAAGAGGATGTGCGCCAGATGCATTGTAGCAGGGAGGAGACGGACCGAGGCTGAGGCAAATCACAAATTGGAGGCCGCGGCAGTAGCGAGCGGGGACGTTGCTCCGCGCTCCAGTAGAGCCCGGAGACCGTGTACTTGGGGGTGGGGCAACAACCGAATGAATGGCGGCGGCGGCGACCTGCGCTTCAGGGATGGCTGCCGGCACAGATCAGAAAACTTACCCCGGTGCGGATCGGAGCAGCCACCCATCCTCTCCTCTCTCCCGCAGGCGCCGACACAAAGGAGCGAATTGTGGCGAAGGTGACGCCTTCAGCCGCCACGCCACCCCTCGCCCTCGAAGCCTCCACGCCCTCCAGCCGCCACGCCACCCCTGCCCTCTAGCCGCCACGCTACCCTCCCTCTCCAGCTGCCCCTTCGATAGAACGCACGGGACCACATTGTGAGGGGGGAAACGACCAGGCGCTGGACGTTGTTAAAAAAAAAAGTCACTTGACCAGGTCAAAATCGGGATTGCAAAAGGTAAATTGAGTGCTGAATTGATTGTGATGCCTTCATACTTAGGGAGCATAATAATTTTAAGGCGCATGCTAGGCGTCAGCCGGCTTATAATAGCCATGTTTAAGCCGCTTTAACCACCGTTCGATCTAGCACTGGTGACCGCTTGATCTGGCGCAGCATTTGGAGTCGCCGGTTGCTGTCCATGGTGATATCGAGCATGATCCCGACGACACCCCATCGAAGCTTAATTGTACTTTGATGGCTAGACAAAGCTGCAAGGCAACATCGCCGGCGCACGGCAAAGCTCCATTATACTACGACGGCTAGACAAAGCTGCAACGCAACATCGTCGGCGCACGGCAAAGCTCCATTGCAACTTAAACGAATCCGTCTACGCTCCTTCACCGTTGCATCGCAGCACCATCAATCGACGGGGAACATTGCATCGCAGCGCCGACAGCATGGATGAGCGCTCCGTCGCAACACAGGCGGCGTCAACGAGCTCTCCATCGCAACACAGGCGGCGTCGGCGAGCCCTGCGTCGCAGCACTGGGCGCCGGAATCACCGTTGCATCGCAGCGCCGTCAATCGGCGACGAACGTCGCATCGCAACGCTGGCAGCATGGACGAGCGCTGCGTCGCAGCACCGGTGGCGTCGTGTGAGCGCTGCATCGCGGCACCGATGGCGTCGGGAGAGTTGCGTCGTAGCACCATTGTAGCTTCAGGAAGTCGTCGGTGCGCGCTGCGTCGCAGCATCTGCAGCGGCACGGCGGCGCTCCATCGTAGCGCCCAGAAGTCGTATGTGATGCTTCACTTTAGCAGCATACCAACGCGGCGGCGCTCCAACGCAAGCCCGACGCCGTTGAAGAAACTTCACCCGCTGCACCGGCGCGACGGTGCTCCATCGCATCACCCCGACGATCGTTTCCCGAAGAAGCTTCACTGCAGCGGCGCTGGCGACGGGCAGCGCCAGCAGCGTTGCCCAATGCTGCGAAGCGGAGATGTGATCCTGCTGCGCGGTAGCTGTCTCTCGCCGGATTTGGAGGAGAAATAGCTGTCAGGGAGAAGAAATGTGCGGCTTCCTTCAACCGCATGAGGATAAGGAAAAAATAAAAGCGGTGTGTGGCCCTACTGAGACAGTGTGAGATGGGCACATGTGAAAGCATGGGCTGACCGGTCCACTCCTCGCGTAAGAAGAAGTAATGGCCGTTCGATCAAGCATAATCGGATGGCCTACAACCCTGTTTACACGAGACAATGATCAGCCGGTGGATAGAAAAAGTTTTACTAATTTGAAGGATTCCATTCGTATGATCCTATCGTTGCGTGCATGTGCATCCCAGCTTGTATATGTACGTAATGCTCATGCATATACAGCCGAACCGATGAAGTGATCAAATTGACTTTTCAACAATACCTCAACACATTTTAACCCAGCGGCAAAACTATTTCAAAAAGGGTATGGCTAGGTCTCAGTCGACTGAGATTTAACTAAGTCTCAATTATGTCATATAACATGTAAGAAAAAAAAAACTTTGTACCGATTTTAACGTAAAATCTCATGGATATAGCATCGACTAAGACTTAACGAAGTCTCCATCGACTGAGATTTAGCAAGACCGTTTCAAAAATCTATAATACATAAATAGTTCATCCCACTAACATTTCTATCTTGACATGCAAACTATCCACATCATCAAGTAGGTCCACCATGCAAAAACTAATTTTCACCAACTCTTCATGCACATACTCTCATTAATTCTCCATGCATCACAAATAAATATTTATCAAAATGCACTTAGGTCCACGATTTATAAACGATTTATTTATAGAAAATCAAATTATAAGGTACCTCGCATGTTATTTTTCTATTCAACAAATTTTCTATGAAGTCACATCTGTAGTTGCTATCTTTGTTTTAGATTTAGTCAAGGGTGGAGATGTTTCCACTGTCTCTACTCAACTTCTTTTCGTCTCTTATCATCTCATCGATATTAACAAAGCAAAAAATCACACATATTTTTGGATTTTCATCAAATTATCTTAGATTTGTACTTTAAACAATATATTTAAAAAAAATTATAATCAAATTATAATATCTTTCATAAATTTTCTCCTGTTTTAAAACATTACAGTATTTGTTAATAGTTCCCGCAGCAACGCGCGGGGTATCATCTGGTGTATCTAAAAGAATAGCTCCCGCCATGACGGCGCTACTCTCTGTGGGATAGAGCCATGGTCGATGGCGTTACCATCCCTGCCACGGTGGCGAGCGAGCCTCACTGGCCGGTATGGCAGCTTCCTAGGAACCAGGGGCGCTACCCCTTGTACGGTAGCGACATGGTCGATGGCACTAGGAAGATGGTGTTACTCAAGCGGTGTTGTATTTCTTGAATGGCGGTGAGCTACCTGTGCGGGACTGAATGACACTTCCATCACCCTCATTCCAAAGGTACGACATCCACAATGCATTTTGCAGTATCATCCAATTGCTATCTGTTTGGTTTTGTACAAAATTGGTGCCAAGACAGCGACTAACCGAATGAGAGAGCATATGGGTGCAATTATCAGCGAGGAGCAAATCGTGTTTGCCCATGTTCATCTCATTACAGATAATGTACTAGTTGCTGATGAAAGTATACATACCATGCGACGGAGGAAGAAGTGTAAAAATTATTTTTGCGCCGTCAAACTAGACATGATGGAAGCCTACAATAGAGTTGAGTGGCATTTTTTGGAGGCAATTCTGCTTAATCTGGGTTTCAGTATCACCTTTGTTCGTGTGATCATGAAATGTGTCTTGTCAGTGAGATTTTCCATAAGGATGAATGGTGATCTTCTACCTTACTTCACTCCGAACAGGGGGTTGCGGCAAGGGGATCCTATGTCCCCCTACCTGTTTCTTCTATGTGCAGAAGGCTTTTCTTACTTATTGAAGTATTATGGTGGAGGTTATATTGATAGAGGAGTCAGAGTGACCTACATGTCTCCTTGGGTCAATCACCTGTTATTCGCGGATGATCTCTTAATCTTCATCAGTGCACAAACTCATAGTGCGGTTTTTTGAATAAAATTCTACAGATATATGGAGCATGTACCCGGAAGCTAGTGTGTAAATAGAGATAAGAGCTCAACCTACTTCTGCTTGAACACACTGTAGCTGGTGAGAGACTCTATGAAAATAGCCTTGACATTCATCTCGAAGCGTTCCGTGACAGATACTTGGGACTACCTATGGCGGTTGGCCGGATCTCAAGTGGCACCTTTGACCACATTGGTGAGCGTGTCCGCAGCAAAGTTCAGGGGTGGTCGAAGAAACTGTTTGCATGTGCAGGTCTGGAGGTATTATTGAAATCAGTGGTTCAAGCCATACCGACATATAGCATAAGCACTTTTCTGTTAACGAAGAAAGTTTGCAAGAGCATCATCTCTCCAATGTCCAGATACTTTTGGGGGAGCTCTCTTGATAAAAATTCCATGCACTGGGTCTCATGGAAGGAGTTGTCCCCGGTCAAGTGCAATGGCGGTATGGGATTCACAAACTTGCATCAATTCAATATTTCCCTCCTAGGGAAGCAAGGATGGCGGTTAATGATGTTACCAGTCACTTTAGGGTTTTGAAGGGCTGATACTTCCGATAATAGGACTTCATGCAAGCCCATGTAACAAACTCTTCGTCAGCCACCTGGCAGGCGATAATTATCGGCATAACTGCACTTCAGGCCGACCTCATCAAGTGAGTCGGTGACGGCTCGATGATCAGAGTGTGGAAGGAACAATGGATCCCGGGGACTATCTCCATGAAGCCAATCTTCAAACCAGCAAATACAAGAGTGGAGATGAATGGTCTCCGATTTGATCGACTTGGAGAGTGGGACTTGGAATCAGCAACTTGTCTGTGACACGTTCATTGCGCCAGATGCTGAAGCAATACTCAATATTGCTCTTCGGCATGGTGGTGGAGATGACTTCTATGCTTGGTATTTCGACAGATCGGGAAACTACTCGGTTAAAACGGCGTACCATACTCTGATGACTCAAAAAGAGTGTTCTAGTCGAGAGGAAGGAACGGCTACCGGCCCCTCAACGACTGACCCGGAACTATGGTCTGCTCTAAGGAAGGTCAAGTTATAGTACCTAAGGTACGGGTCTTCTGGTGGAGGGTATTGCAAGGTATCCTGCCAAATGAAGCTACCTTAAAGAGACGACACATATATGAGACTAGATGATACCCGCGCTTTGCTGCGAAAATTAGTCGCATATATTTCAACGAAATTTAATTATGTGAATTTTAAATATTTAGATTAACAGAAAATGAACCAAAAAATTAAAACACATATAACTTATTATATTTAATTATGTTTAGTTATATATTTTTGAATATAAATATAGTAAGAAAATAAAAAATATGTTTCCATGCATGGTTGAATGTGGTGGTGGGTCTAATCTCATGCATGGTTGCATGTTGAGATGGTCCTTATCCCACTCATAATTGTGTGATGATGTGGCATGCTTGCATATGAAGATAGATAAAATAGTGGAGATGATCTATTATAGTATTATAGATTAGCCGATGCAATGTCTGCATGGCGAACGGTGTTGTCTTTGTGATCACAAAAAATCAATCCAATATCTTCCTCTCAAACTACCACTAGCCAGGTTAATGTGGCATACAATTCAGGTATCCTTTAATGTATGTTCATGGCGCGAGGGTTGACGGGTTTAGTCTTCTCGCCCTTCGTTGGTGAGCCCCAAGTGGAAGGCGTGATGCAACACAACAGCAAATTTCCCTCGGTAAAGATACCAAGGTTTGTCTCCAGTAGGACTCCAGAGATGATAAATAGGTGTCAGCGGAGCAACTGACGCGGACCTGCACACAGACATAGAAAACTTTGTTCCCAACGAAGTTCAGAGAGGTTGTCAATCTCTCCGGTCTTGTTGTTTACAAAGGATAAAACGCAAAGGATAATAATAGCAACTTGAAAGTAAATGCAGAAAAGTAAATAAAGCGTGGAAACAATGATGAGGATATGGACCGGGGGATACGTGATGTTCGCTAGTGATGTCTCTCTCCCAAAAGACGATAAAATTGCTATGCGAGGTAAACAAATTACAGAAAGGCAATTGACAGGATTATGAACGCACCGCAATGCTAACTATGCTACAAAAGAAAGGAAGAGGTTCAAAAGCACAGGCAGTACGCCAAGGTAAGTAGACCGAAATCCATCTGCATCTACTACTAATCATCCACCTTGAGATATCTATCCAGAACATCTCGCTGGTATTAAGTTGCGAGCCCCACCCAAAGTGTAAACCCAAAGCAACAGACAACTGCATTAAAAAGAACTCTGCGTAAAGTAAACAATCCTTGTAACCGCGGTTACAAGCACCGTTGTTTTCCCCCTTGTGGCAACAGCACATCCCCTAGACTCATGTTTCTGTCACTCAAGCGTGTCATCGGGGGGCATGAACCCACAATCTAGCACAACGCTCCCTCTTGGAGTCACTACTTACTACTTGGCCAAAGCAATAAACAACAACGGAGAACATGCAAGAATTAATTAGGAACAAAAATATAAGAGATAAAAACCAAATATATTACTCTATCACAATCTGAACATAATCTCATAATCCATCAGATCCTATCAAACTCAACATAGCAATAGCAGCAATATTACAAAGGTGCATCGATCATGTAGGGCAGCTCACGAGGTCTAAACAATGAAGATCAAAGAGGGGAGGAGAACATCACATAGTTACTGATCACGGACCCATGGTCCAAGGAAAACTACTCACGAGACATCCGGGGAGCATCCATGGTGGAGAGGAGACTCCCGGAGGTCAATCCTCCCTCCGGCAGGGTGCCGGGAAGAGGTCTTCTGGTGCTCCCGATCTTCGGAAGCGCGGCGGCGGCGGAACAGAGGCGAGTTCGCGGAATAGGGTTCTGCTTTCGGGGTTTCCCCGTGACGGGGGATAAATAGGCGAAAGGGGGCAGCCAGAGGTGGGCCAGGGGCCCCAGGCGCCCCCTGGCGCGACCAGGGGTGGGGCCGCGCCGGGTGGCCGCCTGGGCCCCCCTGGATCCCCTCTGGCCCCTCCCGGGCTTTTCTGGAAGCTTCCGTCACGCTGATTTTTTATCTGAATTTTCCCGAATTTTTCTGGCACTTTTTATATGGGGGAAAACTGAAATAGACAAACAGCAGAAAACAGAAACTGGCACTGGGGTGCACTGAGTTAATAGGTTAGTCCAAATATGATCAAAAGTGTATGAAAGTGTATCTAGATCATAGCAATATCACACAAAACATGCATGGAGCAAGCAGAAATTATAGATACGTTTTGGACGTGTCATATGTCCTCCTAATATCCTATCTAGTTTATTTGATAATTGGTTGAATGAGGTGGAGGGTAAGATGTCGGGGCATATTCAAGTCGAAGTATGTGCATTACTTTGGACCACTTGGAAGTTATAACTATCGGAATGAAATTATTTTTAATTTTAAAAACATCGCTTGTATTTTGTTGGTCATCTTTCGGGTGTCTATTTCGTAAGTGATTGTAGCTCAGCCGTACGGAAGGATGATATGGATTTTGGATTTAATCGCTAGGAGACGGTTGCATGGAATACATACACCCAATTTGGATGGTGGTTCATTAATAGGATAGGTATTAAGAACTAGGTAGTAGCCTAGTGCAAAGGATCACAGTGGTGCATCCTTGCAACCAGGGTTCGAATCTTGTCAGGAACGAATTTCTGGTTTCTTATTAGGGTGGGTTCTTCTATATCAATAAACCATGCGTGCTAGTTGTTGGATATATGCTCTAGAGGCAAATAATATATGATTATTCCAATATATCTAAGCAAGTTCATAACCAGTTTCATACCGTGCTAGAACTGCATCAGTGAAACAATGATGCAGGTGTGGTATAGAAACACCCAGAGTTCCTAGTTAGCCTCTACATCGATAACTAGTTCATGGTCAACATGATGGTCGTGGTTTCGCGATCATGGAAAATTAAGTCTCTTGACTATGAGGTCACCTCACGGGTTAAGTGACGTGATGAACATTACCCAAAGTAAGCATTACAACATGATCAAATCTTATGAAGGTTCAGTGTTGTAATTACAGAACGTGGTAGACCGTTCCTTTGACCGTGAGTACGTGCATAATCACTATCTTCCCGGATGCTTTGACTTACATCCCACCACCTGACTGAAATATGCGGGTCATAACGGTTGTATCTTAGGTATTCCGTGGAGATACGTTGAGGAGTATTGTTTACAAGAGCGGGATTTGTCAATCCATATAATGGATAGATACTTGGGGCCCACTCGGTGAGATTCCATCCATGAAGCTGCGCAGCGTGTGACTAGGTCACGGGGATGAATATCACGGGAACGAGTGAATGAGGATTTAGTTCGGAACGAGGTTGAACCAGACATAGGATGTCATTGATCGAATCTCGGAACAATCCAGTATCGCTGACAAAGGGAATGTTATACGGCGTAAGGTCCAATCGGTATTGATATCCGGAATGCACAGGGGTCATTATGGGCATCCAGGTCCCGCTGGTGATCATTGACTGTTGCCTCTGCTCGGTCATGACTGGAGTGTTCTCGGACCGTAGGGTAACACACTTAAGGGCTCGATGAAATCGGAGATCTTTTCGGAACCATCGGAGCAACCAGAGAATTAAGGAGACAATATCGGAGGAGTACCGTATTGAACCGAAACAAGTTCGGAGTGAGCCGGAAGTGTTTCCGGAGCACCGGGAGATGAAATAATATGTTTTAGTTATTAATTAATTGAATTAATAATTAAAATCATTTTATTTCTAATTAATATGTGCTATGGGCCTTAGTGGAGAAAAAGGCCCATTAAGGAATTAAAGGGAAAAGAAAAAAGAAAAGAAAAAGGGGGGGAGGCGCCATGGGCCCTAGGGCCCATGAGGGGTGCGCCCCCTCTCCCCCCTTGGCCGGCCACCCCCTAGCAAGGGACTTTAGTCCCACATTGCTAGGGGAGGTGGGTTGACTCCCTTCCCCAGCCTATATAAAGACAGGCAGGGTGCACATAATTAACACACAGAAATTCGTGAGAAAATAAATATAACTCCGAATTGAGATCGGTTTTCTCCGGTCTCCTCCCCTCTCTGGTCTCTTCCACGGTGGGCTCCCTAGTGTGAGCCTGTAGTGGAATTGAGACCTCTCTGCTAGAATCGGAGGCCGTCGTGCTGCCGAAGCTCCGTCCGGAGGTCTGCTTCCGCCCCCTCCGCTGGATCGGAGAACGGAGGTCGTCATCGAGTCTCGTACGTGTGCGAGTACTACGAGGTGCTGCACGTGTGGCACTACACCCATCCGGGTGCTCAACACAGACAGGGGGCTGTGAAACTTGATCGGCTACATCGACCACGTTTGTGGGAACGTTTCCCGCGCAACGGACTGCACCCCGAGGTATGTTATTTCCGCACTACTGTCCGTTACGGTAATACGGCTAGCTAGATATTGGGTTAAGGGAACGCTAGTTAGAAAAAATTTGTGTTTTTTGCTGCGAACCCCAACACTAGTTCCCATGGAGTTTCATTTTTAATTAATAGGATAGGTATTTAGTCTCATCGCGTTCTATTTTTGCTGGTTGTGTGGCTTTTTTTCACCAATGTGTTACAAGTGGCTTGCATATTTTATTTAAACTTTATACTCTGTTGGTACTTGACTTAATAAAATGGCTATGTGCATCGATTGATGCAGAGGCTGGGGTCTGAATTTCCGATTTAAACAAGGTACCTCCAGTTTTTAATCCTTGCAACCAGGGTTCGAATCCTGTCAGGAACAAATTTCTGGTTTCTTATTAGGGTGGGTTCTTCTATATCAATAAACCATGGGTGCTAGTGCCCATGAAGTTTCATTTTTCATTAATAGGATAGGTATTTAGTCTCATCTCGTTCTATTTTTGCCGGTTGTGTGGCTTTTTTTCACCAATGTGTTACAAGTTTCTTGCATCTTTTATTTAAACTTTATACTCTGTTTATACTTGACTCAATAAAATGGCTATGTGCATCGATTGATGCAGAGGCTGGGGTTAGAATTTTTTATTTAAACGAGGTACCTCCAGTTTTTTAATCCTTGCAACCAGGGTTCGAATCCAGTCAGGAACGAATTTCTGGTTTCTTATTAGGCTGGGTTCTTCTATATCAATAAACCATGGGTGCTACTGCCCATGGAGTTTCATTTTTCATTAATAGGATAGGTATTTAGTCTCATCTCGTTCTATTTTTGCTGGTTGTGTGGCTTTTTTTCACCAATGTGTTACAAGTTGCTTGCATCTTTTATTTAAACTTTATACTCTGTTGATACTTGACTCAATAAAATGGCTATGTGCATCGATTGATGCGGAGGCTAGGGTCTGAATTTTCGATTTAAACGAGGTACCTCCAGTTTTTTAATCCTTGCAACCAGGGTTCGAATCGTGTCAGGAATGAATTTCTGGTTTCTTATTAGGGTGGGTTCTTCTATATCAATAAACCATGGGTGCTAGTGCCCATGTGATGGTACGAATTAACGCCCCCTCGTTGGTTACCCAAAATGGAAGGTTGAGATGTAGATAGCGGCAATTTTCCTTAGCGAAGATGCTAAGGTTGAATGTCGAACCAATAGGACTCCAACAGATACACACTACAGGAAACAGGAGTTTTGCCGTCAGCCAAAGCTGACGGCAAACATATGAAAAGCGGACGGCAAAGGCTTTGCCGTCAGCTCCACGACGGCAAACCTGTTGTCAGCTCATCAGTCGGCAGTGAGCTGCTTTGCCGTCAGCTCAAGATCGACCGACGGCAAAGCCGTTGCCGTCAGCCTTTTTGTACTGGCTGACGGCAAAGCCGCTCGTACGGCCAGCTCTGACTTAACCCTGTGGGCTGAGTTAACGGCGTGCATTTTGCCGCCAGCCATCCCTACTCGTTGCCGTCAGCCTGTTGAAGGCCGACGGCAAAGCCGTGACCAAATGGTCACTGCCACAGTCCAGATTGCACAGGCTGCCGCCACGTGTCCGCTTTGCCGTCAGCTTGCCGACGGCAACGACGTTGCCGTCAGCCAGCTGATGGCAAAGCTCTCTGTTTCTTTCTTTTTTGTTTGTTTTCTTTAATTCCCTGCATTTACACAAATAACATATATATATATATATATATATACATCACTAGCCCAACATCACAACAATATATCACAACATGAAACAAGTTGGTGCAACACTGGCCCAACATCACAACAATATATCACAACATGAAACAATAGAGTGCACATGTATCTACAAGTCATTTACATACCACTAGTCCACTAGTGCATACAAAAAGTTCAAAACAACAACAATCATCATCTACATAACCACAAGCGTCTACAAAGTGCCAAACATCTCGCAAATGCATATATAAAGACTATCTTGAAAACGAAGAAGCGTCCATCCATGCATATAGGCAAATCTGCAAAATGAAAACATAATCATATGTTAGTTATGGAAAAGAAGAAATCCAAAATGATTATATATGGAACTAGTTAGTATGAAATGAAGCTAAGTACATATCAATTTTGGCCTTTATTACAAGCTACGTATAAAAAAGAAATGGAAGAAAAGAAGAACAAGGATAAGAAGATTAAGGAGAAGAAGAGGAAGAATAAGAACAAGATGAAAAGAAGAGAGAAGATGGAGAAAAAGAAAGAAGAGAAAAAGTAAGAATAAGAAGATCTTTTCTTCTTTTACTTTCTTTTTCACCTCTTTCTTCTTCACTTCTTTCTTTTCCTCCTATCCTTCTTCTTATTCTACAATACTTGTTCTTCTTAGACCTCAAGAGCTAAATATATCTCATTTTAGATCTAACTAAGTCATTAATTCATTTTTGAGCTTTATATGCGAAGTATAAGTCATTTTTAGGTTTATAAGCCACTTAAGCTAGTAAATTCATTATTGAGTTTTTATAAGACAAGTATAAGTCATTGTTGAACTTAATAAGCTTATAAAATCTAATTTGAGCTTTAAAAGCTTATAAAGCCAAGTTTGAGCTTTATAAGCTTATAAATTCACTATTGAGCTTTTAGAAGCCAAGTATAACTCAATTTTCATCGAACTACGCTATTAACATCATTTTTCAGCTTTATGAGCTGATGAAGTCATTGAGGAGCTATTATAAGCCAAGTATAATTCATTTTTTAGGTTTACAAGCTTATAAAGCCAAGTATAAGTTTTATAAGCTTATATAGTCATTTTTTAGCTTTTATAAGCCAAGTATAATTCATTTTTTAGGTTTACAAGCTTATAAAGCCAAGTATAAGTTTTATAAGCTTATATAGTCATTTTTTAGCTATTATAAGCCAAGTATAATTCATTTTTTAGGTTTACAAGCTTATAAAGCCAAGTATAAGTTTTATAAGCTTATATAGTCATTTTTTAGCTTTTATAAGCCAAGTATAATTCATTTTTTAGGTTTACAAGCTTATAAAGCCAAGTATAAGTTTTATAAGCTTATATAGTCATTTTTTAGCTTTTATAAGCCAAGTATAATTCATTTTTTAGGTTTACAAGCTTATAAAGCCAAGTATAATTTTTATAAGCTTATATAGTCATTTTTTAACTTTTATAAGCCAAGTATAATTCATTTTTTAGGTTTACAAGCTTATAAAGCCAAGTATAAGTTTTATAAGCTTATATAGTCATTTTTAGCTTTTATAAGCCAAGAATAAGTAAATATTTATGTAACTAAGCTATTACTACCATTATTGAGCTTTATGAGCATATAAAGTCATTGATGAGCTTTATGTAACTTACCGGAGGCCACCTCAAGGCTGAGAAGCGCCGCCACGTGGGTTGCTCGGGGATTCACTAGGAGATTCTTGTGGGTTGTGAGATGCAGCTCCGGAATTATGCTGCAACAAAGGATGAGTTGCAATGTGGTAAGCATGATGACACTTGATGGTATAAGACCGGGATATATTGATCATTGAAAGAAACTTACCGTTCCGGGAGGAGAAACGATAGGCGTCGGCATCGGTGGAGGGGTAAGACCTTGCTTCTCCCACATACTCTGCGAGTTAGGTTTTGAGGACTCGAGCATATTAGCAAGTGAACCAAACATATGCATATGCATTCTTGGCGGATATATGCAAAAGTAGTAACTTACCGAGAAGAGGTCGTAGATGGCCTTCGTCTGGGCATTATTGCGTGCCCTCTCCTCCTCGAGTATCCTCTGGGTCCTCTCCTCCGCCAGCCGGTCCCTCTCCGCAAGCTGCTCCAACAACATCTCTTGTGTCGCCTGTCTCTCCCTCTGAATGGCGTCCTGAGAACACTCAACAATATAGCAATTATTGTCATCATCGCTACGTAGTCTAAAGAACGGAAAGAAAAATTGAGACAAAGTTATACCTGGATAGCAATGTCCACTGGCCGCGGGCGAGGTCGTACAGCAGGAGCGGAGCTCGTTTGCCTCGCCTTGATCTGAGGTAGAGTCTCCGGGCAATGTACGAAGCCATTGCACATGGAGGTGTTGCCATGATGCTTACCGCCACCAGAAATCATCAAGGCCTCCGGATCAATCTCCTCCTCGCTCGGGTCAAACTGAGGACCGCGTAGCTCTTTCGCCACCTCAGAATAGGCCATCATCTTGTGGTAGGCTGCAGCGCTGGTGTACGCCTCAACACCGTCGCCCTCGGAATATGCCGTCACCGTTTTGTACTTTCCCTTATGGGCCATGGCAAATGAGCGAAATCCCTTAGGCACAGGATGATTATGGTGCTTTGTCTCCAATGAAAAGCAAAGAAAAGGCATGAAACAAATCAATTGATTAATGATGAAAGGACATGAAACTTAAAACAAAAAGGCACATACCCATTTTTTGCGTACTCGTTGACGTTGAGATTGCCTTGGTGGTGTGCCACACCTACCATTTGTGCACGCCTAGCCTTGGCGCTTTTGTGGGTGGACAACCAGGCATCACTGAGCCATTTGTCCACTATCGCCTCAAAGCAATCCATCTTATTTGCACACCATCTCGGGGGCGCCTATGAATTAATAATCTTATAAAGTCATTGAATATCTTTTTTAAGCCAAGTACAAGTCAAGTTTTATGTAACTAAGCTATTATTATCATTTTTTAGTTTTACAAGCTTATAGAGCCAAGTTTGACCTTTATAAACTTATAAAGCCAAGTTTGACACTTATAAGCTTATAAAGCCAAGTTTGAGCTTCATAAGCTTATAAAGAAAAGTTTGACACTTATAAGCTTATAAAGCCAAGTTTGAGCTTCATAAGCTTATAAAGAAAAGTTTGACACTTCTAAGCTTATAAAGCCAAGTTTGAGCTTCATAAGCTTATAAAGAAAAGTTTGACACTTCTAAGCTTATAAAGCCAAGTTTGAGCTTCATAAGCTTATAAAGAAAAGTTTGACACTTATAAGCTTATAAAGCCAAGTTTGAGCTTCATAAGCTTATAAAGAAAAGTTGGAGCTAACTAGGCCTTACTTATAAGTGTAGGAATTTACCTCCAAGTATTCATCCTTCTTAAGGAAAACTTTTCTACACTTCTTCTTGGCCTTCTTCACGCCCTTCTTGGCGTACCAATCTCGAACACACTGAACACGCATCTCGTGCCTAGTGTTCGTGAGTAGCCTCACTATCTCCTTCTCGAGATTCTTCTGGGCCGCCGGCTCCATCCCCTCCTCAACCCTATAGTAGCACTGAAAAATGCATCGAACATATGAAAAGATGAGTGAAATGATTCCAACACTAATAAATGATTGCAATGCTTAGAATACTTACCCAAAAAGTAGCCACCACCATGTCGGCTTTGGTACGGCATTCAACGTTGTTGATGCGTTCATCTGGCGGGGCCGGGGCGGCTTTGTAGTGTGGCCAAGTGAGGCCGGGCTCAGGAACCCTACCCCCAATAGGCAACTGGACTAGCTCGGGGAACTGCTCCTTAAGCACGGCACCAAGGAGGCAGTTCGGATTCCGAGCACCTTCCGGGTAAGTCCACGCCCTGCAAAATAAGAACACAAAGACATTAGTTCTTGTTGGACCATATGTACATGTATGATATATATATATACAAGGAACACAAAAAATTCAACAACTTACTTCTCCCCATCTGGCGCAATCAATACCCTCTGCGCAGGGTCCGGACGTGGTGGGAGCCGTGTCATACCACGCTGGTACACCGGCTTCTTGGAAGAGGAGCTCCCCTCACCCCCATCATCCCCCTCACCCCCCTCAGCCCCGTCGTCATCGCTATCATCATCCTCATCAGCATCATCATCATCCGTGCGAGCACGCTCCTCCCAAGGATCATCCCAACGAGGCTCCGTCGACTGCCTCGGTGCCTCCGGTGTCTCTGACTGCACCGGCGGTGTCCGCTGCTCCGGTGCCTCCGACTGCACCGGCGGTGGCTCCTGCACCGGTGAGACTGTCCTGTGAGTGGGTGACTCGGCTAGGGCGCCACCTGCTCCTCGACCACCTCCTCGACCACCGGGTTTAGCTCTCTTTGGGCCTTTTGCCCGACCTCTCCCACGAGGCTGCTCAGCACGCGCCGGCGGCGAGCTGGCTGCGACAATACCCGCCAGCAACTCTCTCCGTAGAGGTAGAGGTGGTCGAGACTCCACCGGTGGGTCCCTACGGCTCGCCATGTGTCAACACCTGTTACGGAGTAAAGATGAATTAGTAAAGTAAGGAAATAAATAATACAAATTCATATATACAAAAAACAAACATATGCATATAAAGATGAATTAGTACATTAAGGAAATAAATAATACAAATTCATATATACAAAAAACAAAAGAAAGTTGGGATGCATACAACTAATAGTCGGGATCATCTGTATCTTCTCCAGGATCAATAAAAACATCATCGTCACTATCACGCGTGTCGTCATGAATGATCTCTTCTCCGGGATCGGGTTCAGCGTCAACCACATTTCGAAAGCCTTTTTGTAACCGGTCAAGCAATGATAGGTCATCCGCATCGGTAACCTCTTCGTGTTCCACTTCTTCATCTTCCTCCTCATCATCATCGGTAACCTCTTCGTGTTCCACTTCTTCCTCTTCCTCCGCATTGTCATTCTCTACTTCCATGTTTTGACCAAACGTAGAGGTTTTTCCGAAATGTTTTTTGGCCACACGTGTTTCTTGGAAGAATTCTCCGTCATATGTGTCTGGGTCTATGTGAGGTTGATAATCCTCTTCTTCATTGGGGGTAGGTAGTTTACCATGTGGCGGCACGTCATAGACGACATAACAATCTTCGAGATTCTTTACACTTTGGCAGGCCCATGGAAGATAGAAAACCTGTGTGGCCTGTTGAGCCACAATATAAACTTCGGCAACATTTAAACGGTTCTTCTGTTTAATTTCAACTAGCCCAACATGCTCATGAGTTCGTCTAGTGTCCTTCGGATCGAACCAATGACATTTCAAGACAACGGCATTCGGAGGATTTTCACCATAATATAGCAGTTCGTATATTTCTTCAACTATTCCATAATACTCGACTCCTCCATCTATAGCGGACACACCGGAATTCGTTGTTTTCCGATCGGGCATAGTTTGCTCTTTCATACCAGTACGAAAGCGATACCCATTGATGTCGTATTTTTCATATGTATGGACCTTAAAGTCAAAACCATTTGCGATTTGTCTCAATTCAGTGTCCATCGACTCTGAATTAGCCTACAAGTTGAAACGAAAAGGCTTGTTGTATTAGTCGGTACTGAGACGACGAAGAAATAACAATGGCCTGTATATCATATAAGAAGTACCGTTTGTGTAAACCAAGAGATGAAAGCGGGCTTGCCGCCTCCCCGCTTCTCAAGAAGATTAATCTCTTCGATGGAGTCTTTTTCGATCGCCACTCCATTCGAGAATTGTGCGACGAATCGACTGTATCAAATAATTAAGAGAAGTTAGACACACAACTCGTCAAGAAGTTGCAGAACAATTAATATGTACCGCGCACTTACTCGATGTATGGCCGCACTTCTATCATGTTGGTCAAGATATACAATGTAATGATGCTCCATTCCTCGAAGGTCAACGTCTTTGTCTTCATAACCCCACAAGGTGCGAGGCTCCCTTTAAAGAGTTTGAACTTGGATTCATGTCGCTCGGGGTCGCCAGTATTGTACCGAGGCTTTGGATTATGCAAACTGTAATTAGTGGCAGCATAGTGTGCTGTCACGAAGTTTGCCGCTTCCTCGACAACGAATGCCTCAGCCATTGATGCTTCAATTCTCCTTTTATTTTTACATTTTGCTCGAAGCGTCTTCTGCATTCTCTCGGTTGCATAGCACCAACGGTTTTGCACAGGGCCACCCAATCTTGCCTCCATCGGTAGATGCAAAATCATATGCTGCATCGGATTAAAGAAACCCGGTGGAAAGATCTTCTCTAACTTGCATATCAACTCCGGCGCCAGTTTTTCCATCTCTTCTATCACAATAGGCGATAATTCTTTAGCACAAAGAACACGGAAGAAATAGCTTAGCTCTGCCATTACTAGCCATTCATCCTCGGGGATGTAGCCGCGCAACATCACCGGCATTATCCGCTCAAGCCATATGTGCCAATCGTGACTCTTCAGCCCAAAGATTTTCAACTTTTCAAGACTTGCTCCCCTTGCTAGATTCGCTGCATACCCATCGGGGAACATCAACTTTTTTTTCACCCAGATGAGGATTTCCCTCATGTTTTCCCTTTTAAGATTGAACCATGCCTTTGGCTTCTCCCAATTCTTCTTCCCTTTCGGTTGTCGCATGTTCAGTGACTTCCTATTACACAGACTCTCCTGATCGACTCTACCCTTAACATTATCTTTCCCCTTATCAGTGCCGAACAATGTACCAAAAAGGGCCTCATCCATATTTTTTTCAGTGTGCATCATGTCAATGTTGTGTGGAAGAGCAAGGTCTTTGAAATACGGGAGATCCCAAAAGCATGGCTTGTGGGTCCAGGCGTGTTCCGTATTATATCCCAAGAAATACCCTGGCCGGTTCGGATCAGGCTCTAGTGAGTTCAACTGATCAAGAATTTGTGCGCCCGTCATCATAGGTGGTGCCTCGTGCTCGACAACTTTACCTTTGGTGAAATTCTTCTTGTCTTTTCTGAATCCATGGTCGAGAGGCAGGAATTGTCTATGCAAGTCGAAGCAAGAATACTTGCGACCCTCCGGCAGCCAATGAAACTTAAGAGCAGACTTGCATTGCGGGCATGGGAACCTTCCGTGCACGCACCATGCAACAAAAAGTGCAAACGCCGGCAGGTCATGCATGGAGTACATCAACCAAGCATGCAGTTGGAAGTTTGTTTTGCTAGCTGCGTCATATGTCCGGATCCCATTATCCCAAGCTTCTTTCAACTCATCCATCAGTGGTTGCAAGTACACATTCATATTTTTTCCGGGATAGTTGGGCCCCGGAACTATCAACGTCAAGAAGATGTGCTTTCTTTGCATAAGTACTCCAGGGGGCAGATTGAGGGGCATGATGAATACGGGCCAACAACTATACTGGGTTGCCGTCATACCGAAAGGATTGAACCCATCGAGGCTAATGGCGAGTGCCATGTTTCTTGGGTCTTTGGCTTTACCTTCTTTATGTATTTCATTGAACATCTTCCACGCTTCACCATCAGAGGGGTGGGTCAACATCAAATTCCCGTATTCATCTGTAGCACGTCTAATTCCATCTCTGTGCCAGGTCATTTGTTTTGCTGTTTCTTCAAGCATGTAAAGCCGTTGAAGTCTTGGTAAGATCGGTAGGTACCGAAGAATGTTTACGGGTATTTTGCTCTGCGTCTTCTCACCAAGACCGTTGTCTACGACAATATACCTGGAGGACTTGCAGCGTGGACAATAATTATCATCCGCATACTCATGCCTAAATAAGACGCATCCTTTCTCACAAGCATGTATCCGCTCGATGGGCATCTTCAGTGCACCGAGTATTTTGTCTGAGTGGTATAGGTTTGCAGGCATAATATGACCGTCCGGTAGAAAGCGCCCGAATAAGGTCATCATCGCATCATAGCACTCTCTGGACAAGTTGAATTGTGCCTTAAGAGCCATTGTTTGTGCGATGGCATCTAGTTGACAAAGCTTGGTGTGCGCATGCAGTGGGAGTTTTGAAGACTCTAGCATGGCATAAAAGGCCTTGGCAGTTTCCTCCGGTTCTTCGTCCTCAAGACGAGCATCGTTGTAGTCATTGACCATGTCTTCGATCCCTGTACCACAATCCTCAATGCGCTGACGCACTACCTCATGTCTGTCACGTTGGGCCGACTCGCCATGAAATGACCACAACGTATAATCAGGCATGAAACCACGTATTTGCAGGTGTTTACCCATTACATCCTTTGTCTGTTGTGAATAGTTCTTACATCTAGTGCAGGGGCACCATGTTCTTGGTTGGCCAGCACTAAATGCAACCTCTAGGAACTCCTCGATCTTGGCCAACCATTCCTCAGTCATATTTTTTTGACTAGGGTGACCGGTGTACATCCACGCACGATCATTCATTCTGGCTAGCTAGCTAGTACAAATTAACACCAGAAGGCATATAATTAATTACGGTGATACGGCATATGCACACTAGCTAATAGGTAAAGATAGGTCCTAATCCCACCCGAGTATGTGCAGATTGGATTCATTTCCCCATGCTCTCCTCCCGATCCGACGCAAAATTTCGACAGCACTTCCCCGCTGTTCTCCTGATACACGTCTCAGCATAAACCGAGAGGATGTGTACCCGGAGAACAACAAGGTGGCGCTGACGAAATCCTGCGTCCGATCCGGAGGAGAGCATATATGGGGAAATGAATCCAATCTACACATACTCGGGTTGTCCATGGATAACGTTGGACAATTCGAAAAATCCAATTATAAATATGCAAATGAATGCATATTTATAAATGGAATCTTTCGAACGGGAGACGCATGGGTTACGCAATGGAACCTTACATCTAAATTTTAATTCTACCTAACTAGTTTCATTGGCATTAAGTCCGGAACATAGCAAAGGAAAGGGGAGAAATTTTTTAATTTCTATATCTTCATCTCCTCCTCCGATACTTCATCTCCTCCTCTTACACAAGGCCAGGCCAACCCTAAGCCACAAGATAACTAGCCCTAACTACTTTTACTTTACTTTTCATTTCATTTTACTTTTTTTACTTTTCATTACATTCCATTTTCTTTCAATTCATTAACAATCTAACAACTGATTTTCAATAACTAACTAACTAACTATTGTCTTTAACTAACTACAAACTAACTAAATAATCTTAACTATAACTAGCTAACTAGAACCTAACTACTGATTTTAACTATCTTAATAATTTTAACTAACTAACTAACTAACTACTGATTTTTACTAAATAACTAACTAACTAATGATATTAAATAAATAAAAAAATATTGATTCTAACTAACTACAATGTAACTAATGTTTTTAATATAACTAGCTAATTAAAATCTAACTATTGATTTTAACAATAACTAACTAACTAAATATCTACTGATTTGAACTAACTAGAACCTAACTATATCTCTTTTCCACCCCTCTAATTAAAATCTGTTTTTCTATCTTTCTTTATCTCTTTTCCATTCCTTTCATTTTACTTTTCCTTCCTTTTCAAATATGTTATTTCAATTCTACTTCTTTTCTTCTTTCCTCTACTTCTCTTTTCTTTTCTCTTCCTAATGTCTCTCATTCTCTTCATATTTTCTCTACTTCTCTCTTCTTTCTATTCCTAATTTCTTTTTTCTCTTCTCTTTTCTCTACTTCTGTCTTCTTTCTTCACAAATATTTTCTTTCATATTTTTCTCTACTTTCATTAGCTAGCTAATATAACAACTAACAAATAATAGTTTTCCTAATCTAACTAAAATCTAACAACTAACTCAAATATATAGAAACTAACTACTTGTAGAAAAGACTAGCTTTCCTAAGCCAACTAAAATCTAAGTAATATAACAACTAAAAACTATTAGGTAGCTATTTTTTCCTAAGCTAACTAATATAACAACTAACTACTTTCCTAAGCTATTTTTTATTTTTATTAGCTAGGTAATATAACTACTGATTACTTTATTTTTATTAGTTGTATAGTTTTTATTAGTTGCAGTGTTCTAACAATAAATAAAATTGATAAATAACAAAAAACAGAGAAAAGAGGAGCTCACCTGCAGAGGAGGGCGGAGGAGGTGGTGGTGGTAGCCGGCGAGGAGGCTACTGCCACCGGAGCCGAGGAGGACGGGCAGGCGGCCGGCGAGGGAGGGGGCCGCGGCGGTGACGGGGGTGGCGACGTCGTGCAGAGGCGCGGCGGCGGGCTGGACCTGCAGAGGAGGAGAGGATGAGCGGGAGAGAGAGAGAGAGAATGGGGAGCGGGGGAAGGGGCGGCCGGGGTGGCCGCGGCTCACCGGACGCGGTCGACGCGGCGGGGGAGGCGGCGGCGGCTTGGAGGGGAGGGGTTGAGAGCGGGGTGAGAGAGAGAGAGAAGTGGCGGCTAGGTCTGCCCGGGCCGAGATAACGGCCCACCGCTTGGCCGTCAGCTGGCTGACGGCCAAGCGGCGGGCCGTTATCCCACAGCCGCGTGGTGGGGCTGGGGAAACGTTGCCGTCAGTGGGGCTTTGCCGTCAGCTGTTCTGCGCGTTGCCGTCAGCTAACTGACGGCGTTGCATGGGCTGACGTCTAAAGTTTCTTTTGCCTACAGTTGTTTCTTTGCCGTCAGCATTTTTACTAGCTGACGGCAAAACATGGTTTGCCGTCAGCCCCGACGGAAAGCTAACGGCAAAGCACAAAGCTGACGGCAAAACTCCTGTTTCCTGTAGTGACAAGAAGGTGGTGAAGTGAACAATGGCGCCGTTCAATACCTAAGGTTGCTTACTTCACCTGGACCTGCACACACAACAAATAACTTTGCTTCCCAACGAGTACAGAGGAGTTGTCAATTCCTCCGGCCTTGTTGTTTACAAAGGATAAAACGCACGGGATAATAATGATAGTGATAGCAACGGAAAATTAAATAGAGCGGGAAATAAATAGCGGGTGTAAACAGTATTGGAAATATGGACCGAGGTCCTATGATGTTCACTAGTGATGTCTTTCTCCCAAAACACGATAAAATAGCCATGCGAGGTAAACAAATTACAGCTGGGCAATTGACAGGATTATGTGCGCAAACCAATGCTAATTATGCTATGAAGAAAGGAAGAGGCTCAAAAGCATGGGCGGTACGCCAAGACAAGTAGACCGAAATCCATCTGCATCTACCTACTAATCATACACCTTGAGATATCTATCCAGAACATCTCGCTGGTATTAAGTTGTGAATCCCACCCAAAGTGTAAACTCAACGCAACAGACAACTGCATTAAAGAAATTTGGGTAAAGTAAACAATCCTTGCACCCGCAAGTACAAGCACCGTTATTTTACCCCTTGTGGCAACAACACATCCCCTAGACTCATGTTTCTGCCACTCAAACTAGTCATCGGGGGGCATGAACCCACAATCATGCATAACGCTCCCTCTTGGAGTCACTACCTACTACTTGGCCAAAGCAATAAACAGCAACAGAGAACATGCAATAATTACTCTAGAACATAAATATAAAAGAGGAGAATCAAATATATTACTCAAACACAATCTGAACATAATCTCATAATCCATCGGATCCCAGCAAACTCAGCATAACAACAGCAGAAATATGACATATGTGCCTCGATCATGTAGGGCAGCTCACGAGGTCTAATCCATGAAGAACAAAGAGGGGAGGATAACATCACATAGCTACTGATCATAGACCCATGGTCCAAGGTGGACTACTCACGGTTCATCCAGGAAGCATCCGGGAGGCATCCATGGTGGTGGAGAAGCTCCCGGAGGTGGTTCCTCCCTCCGGCAGGGTGCCAGGAAGAGGTCTTCTGGTGCTCCCGATCTTGGAAGCGCGGCGGCGGCGGAACAGAGGAGAGATCGCGAAAAAGGGTTCCCATCACGGGGGTTTCTCGTCACGAGGAATAAATAGGCGAAGGGGGGCAGCCAGGGGGGCACCAGGGGTCCAGGCGGCCCCCTAGCGCGGCCCCACCGTAGGGCGCGCCGGGAGGGCGCCTGGGGCCCTAGTGGGTCCCCTCTCCCCCCCCCCCCCTCGGTGATTCCCGAAGCTTCTTCTACGCTTATTTTTTATTGTATTTTTCCCGAATTTTTGGAGCTCTGTTAATATGGGGGAAACCTGAAATAGAAAAACAGCAGAAAACATGAACTTACACTGGGGTGCACTGAGTTAATAGGTTAGTCCAAATATGGTCAAAAGTGTATGGAAGTTCATCAATATCATAGCAATATCACACAAATGAGGCATGGAGCAAGCAGAAATTATAGATACGTTTTGGACGTATCAACATCCCCAAGCCTAATTCTTGCTCGTCCTCGAGTATGTAAATGATAAAAATCATAATTTCTATGGTGACATGCTAACAACCATATAAGAACTTTTAATTAAAGCAATCAAGGCATGTAATTCAATTCAAGTCATAATAGGCAAGAGTCTATATTTAGCATTGAAATAAGCAACATAAGAACATAAAGGTGCAAGAGCTCTCGGTGTCCGTGACTCGAATGTCTCCAAATGGTGTTTGCGTGCAAGAAAGGGGATAGGGATATACGAGAAAAAAGTATTTTTGTGTTGAGAACTCAATCTACTAAAGTTTCACACTTGGTCTTCTTTGGAATCTTATCTTGACTCATCCCGAGACCACTAGCCAGGTACAAGTCAAAATGAACAACTCCTTTTCGACATTTTGAGCACTCATGCAATGGATGAGCGTAAGCAAGAAAGTTGACACTTAGGATGGCAAAGAGAGAATATGGTGGAGGAGGAAGACAAAAAGGTGTGAAAGGCTCACATCAATGAGGACTATCATAGGCGAGAGAAAGAAAAATGATAGATATGATGTGAGGAGTAGGGATTGCCATGCAACGGATGCACATATGAGCTAAGGTTAGCTCTCCAATGGAACTAGTAGGGGTGCATCCAACTTGCTTGCTCAAGAAGACCTAGAGCTCATTTGAGGAGGCTCATCATTGGAATATACAAGCCAAGTTCTATAGTGCGAAGGTCCCCACATAGCTTATATGCATAAATGATAATCTCTATGGAGTACAAGATATAAGATGGAGTACGAGTGTGGATCTCTCAAAAGGAATAGTAGTGTGCCCCCTTCTCTCTTTTTATTTATTTTTATCTTTTTTCTATTTTTTTGTATTTTTTGGTGGCCTCAATGGCTCTTTCTAATTCTCTCATTTGTCCTCTTTGGGATCTTTTCCTCACTTTAGGGGCAACACTCTATATATTACAAAAAGTATAGAAGATCTTTCACACTTTACAAAGGTACTCAAATCATAAAGAAGATGTTAGTATCATGATGTATGCAAATGTATGCCTCTGCCAGTGTAGCAGGATATGCAATGATACTAGCGCGTCATGTAGCAATGATTAGGGAAAGGCCCAACTAGCATGTGATACGGTGAGGATAGTTCTCACTCCTCATTGGTTACCCCAAGTGGAAGGTGAGATGTAGCGTAGCAGCAAATTTCCCCTTTGTAGAGGATATGGTTTGTCTCCCGTAGGACTCGCAGAGATACAAGAAGGTGGTGAAGTGAACAATGGCGCCGTTCACAACCGAGGGTTGCTAACTTCACCTGGACCTGCACACAGATACAAATAACTTTGCTCCCAACGAGTACAGAGGAGTTGTCAAGTCCTTCGGCCTTGGTGTTTACAAAGGATCAACGCAAGAGATAATAATAGTGGCAACTGAAAGTAAAGACTGAAAGTAAATTGAGGGTGTAAAAAATAATGTGAAGATGGACCGGGGTCCCGTGATTTTCGCTAGTGATGTCTCTCTCCCAAAAGACGATAAAAGTGCTAGCGAGGTAAACAAATCACAGTTGGGCAATTGACAGGATTATGAAGGCACCGCAATGCTAACTATGCTGCAAAGAAAGGAAGAGCTCAAAAGCAATGGGCAGTACGCCAAGGTAAGTAGACCGAAATCCATCTGCATCTACTACGAATCATCCACCTTGAGATATCTATCCAGAACATCTCGCTGGTATTAAGTCGCGAATCCCACCCAAAGTGTAAACTCAAAGCAACAGACAACTGCATTAAAAGAACTTTGCGTAAAGTAAACAATCCTTGCACCCGCAGGTACAAGCACCGTTGTTTTATCCCTGGTGGCAACATCACATCCCCTAGTCTCATGTTTCTGTCACTCAAGCTAGACATCGAGAGGCTGAACCCACAATCGAGCATAACGCTCTCTCTTGAAGTTTCAAATAAAATACTTGGCCAAAGCAAATAACGAAACGGAGAACATGCAAGAATTTACTCAAGAACAAAATATAAAAGAGAAGAACCAAATATATTACTCATCACAATCTGAACATAGTCTCATAATCCATCAGATCCCAACAAACTCAGCATAGCAACAACAGAAATTACATAGATGCCTCGATCATGTGAGGCAGCTCACGAGGACTCGAAAGTGGAGGCACAAAAGGGGGAGAGATAGATCACATAGCTACTGGTCACGGACCCATGTTCCAAGGGAAACTACTCACGGTACATATGGGAGGCGTCCATGGCCATGGAGGGTCTCCCGGAGGGGGTAGCTTCTCCCGGCAGGGTGCCGGAGCAGCTTCTCCAGGCAGCCCCGATCTAGAAACGGCGGCGGCGACGGAACAGAGGCAAGATCGCGAAAGAGGAGTCCGTATTAGGGGTTTCCACCCCGAGGGGTAAATATAGGCGAAGGGGGGTGTCGAGGAGACCCACCAGGCAGCCAGGAGGCCTCCTGGCGCGGCCTAGGGTGGGGCCGCGCCAGGGACCATCCTGGCCTCCTGGTGGTGGCCCCCCTTCGCTCCTTTGGTGTTTCCGGAAGCTTCCGTGACGCTGATTTTTTATCTGATTTTTCCGGATTTTTTGGAGCACTTTTAATGGCCGGAAAACCTGAAATACAAAAAAAGCAGAAAATTGAAATTGGCAACTGGGTGCACTGAGTTAATAGGTTAGTCCAAATTGGTTCAAAAGTGTATGAAAGTTCAAGCAAAACATGGCAAAGTCACACAAAACATGCATGGAGCAAGCAAAATTATAGATACGTTTGGGATGTATCAGCATGCGGCTCATCTATCAAGCAAGTAGCATGTATGACATGAAAATCAAGTCATGAGAGGATGGATGTTGCATGGCAATATATCTCGGAAAGGCTATGAAAATGCCTGGGTAGGTAGGTATGGTGGCTGTTTTGAGGAGGATATAAGGAGGTTTATGATGACAGAGCGTATCGTGCCAAGGGTTTGGATGTACCGGCGAAGGTGGACGCCAACTCTCGGAGTGAGAAGAAAGCAATGCACGGCACAGGAGAGGCTATAAAAATATAGGAAGGTGGAAGTGTTAACTTTCGAATACTCACATTAGTCCGAAGAACTCATGCACTTATTATCAGTAACTCTCAATCTAATAAGGAGGTTCACAAAGAGACAAGTACCCCGAGGAGGAGTGTATGGAGGTTTGGTTATCCTTGCGCATTCTCGACTCATGGTACGTGAGTGTACTCTAATATTCGACCCCTCAGAAGAGTAGTGATCCATCTAGTAGCTAAAGTTCTCAACTAATTTTGTAAGTTTTGAAAATAAACACGGATTTCCCAAAATACGACATCTATCACTAATAGGCTAAAGCTCTTGACACCAAAAGTCCAAACATTACTCAAAACAATACCTCAAAACTATTGCAAGTTACTACTACAAAAGAATAGCAACCTTAATTACCTACTCCAAATCAAGACACAAAACTCAGTGCCACAGGCAAACTCTCTAAACAAGATAAACATGAAAACTCAAGAGAGTTCCAGCAACAAACTAAACAAAAGCTCTTTGAAAAGATAAGCATGAAAACTAAGAGCTAAACATGGCAGTAGCTATGAAAAAGATAAAGAACACACACAGCAAAAATAAGCATGAAAAATCCTATGTTGTGTTCTAGATTTTTGGAAGTGGAGCGTGTTTCTCTCCCACACAAAGAAAGCTGGGTTCTAACTTATTATGAACAGCAAGAAAAGCTAAAGAAAACTAAAAATAAAACCTAAGAGCGAGACGCTCCAAGCATAGCACATAACGCATGAAGTGATAAAAATATAGTGAGACGAGAGACGAACTGATAATTGTTGATGGAGAAGGAATGCACGGGGGCATCCCCAAGCTTAGACGCTTGAGTCTCCTTGAATATTTCTTGGGGATGCATGGGGGCATCCCCAAGCTTGAGCGCTTGACACTCCTGAATCTTCTTTCATCATCTTCCCTCGCACACTTGAACACTCCCTTCATACATAACTCATCATAAGCTGATTAGCGAGGTTAGTACCCATAATAAAATATTTTTTATCTACTGGAAATAAATATATTCTTGAAGTTCTACTGTTTCTCAAGATTTCCAAAAAGTTTTTGCAAAGAAAAATCAAGTTTAAGGTTTGCAAAACGAAGAAAGGGCAAAACAGGACAGAATCTGTTAAAAACAGACCAGCAGGTAGTAAATAATTTTTTAGGGATACTTCTGCAACTCAAATCAAAAAACTGAGAACATACGAAAGTTCCGTAATTGTATAGAGCACGCTGTGTAAAACTTTCAGCTCGAAAATATGAACTGGGATTTTTTTGTGATTTTTCTAGTCACGATGACAGAATATGTTTTCTGGACAACATGTCACAACTTTCACTTCCCTTGTCATATGAGGCTATAAATGGCACAAAGCTTGAAAAGTAAAGATACAATGATGTTGCTACAATAGTAACAATCATCAAGACCACTAAAAACAGAAGAAAAACAAAAAGGAAATCCTAAATTCGCGCCAGGCTGCCTCCCGAAAGCGCTTCTTTAAAGCCATTAGCTAGGCTTAACGCAAATAGATCAAGTTGTATCCATTGAACCATCATCAAGATCATCAAAAAGCTCTTCAATAGTACAACTAATCTTAAGAGGTGTTTCAAATAAAGGCCTAATAAAGATACTTCTAGGAATAAAAGCAAAAGGCGGAAGATCAGTTGGAGTTTCATTTATTCTATTAAAGAGAGGTATCTCTTCCAAAGTCTTCACAGTTTCAACCCCTTTGGCAATAGATAGATTATTTTTGAAACGAGGAGCCTTTGGAACGTAAACGAACCTAGGTTCCTTCTTTGTCGGAGTTTCCACCTTTTTGGTTTTGATTGAGGAGAAAGTAGTTCCTAAAGTGTCAATGATTTCCTCAATCTTATCAATCCTAGAAGGGTCCAAGTCATGGGATTTGATGGTCTCCAAGGTTTTGAAAATTTTATGCATGGAGCTATCGAGTCTATTCAAATTCCCTTGAATCTTACGATCCAACTCACTTATCTTATTAATGCTTGGCATCTCTAGCTCTATCTTTTCAAGTTTTTTCATAATGTGAGCTAGGGTAATGTCCTCTTGAATGCTAGCAACAGGGAGATTTCCAACAAGATTTTCTATAACACTAAGAGCTTCCCAAATTGGGACTTCTAGGAAATTCCCATTGATAACAGTATCTAGAATAAACCTATTCCAAGAAGTAATTCCAACATAAAAGTTTCTAAGCAGGATAGTAGTGGATTGCTTCTTGGTGGCTCTTTTTTGAGAGTCATTAATTCTATACCAGTCATCTTTCAGACTTTCACCACCTCTTTGTTTAAAGGTGAGCACTTCTGCTTTACCTAAGGCAAAAGGGCCAAACATAATGAACCCTACTAGCAAGGCAACTATTTTTTTGATTTTCGATAAAGGACACTAAAGCAAAAACTGAAAGGTAAACTAACAAGACTAAAAAGCAAAGATAAAAGCTAGTGTGCAACTCCCCTATCTTGAAGACTGGATTCCCCGGCAATGGCGCCAGAAATTGCTTTTGATGGTACGAATAAACGCCCCCTCGTTGGTTACCCAAAGTGGAAGGTTGAGATGTAGATAGCGGCAATTTCCCTTAGCGAAGATGCTAAGGTTGAATGTCGAACCAATAGGACTCCAACAGATACAAGAAGGTGGTGAAGTGAACAATGGCGTCGTTCACAACCTAAGGTTGCTTACTTCACCTGGACCTGCACACACAGCAAATAACTTTGCTTCCCAACGAGTATAGAGGAGTTGTCAATTCCTCCGGCCTTGTTGTTTACAAAGGATAAAACGCACGGGATAATAATGATAGTGATAGCAACGGAAAAGTAAATAGAGCGGAAAATAAATAACGGGTGTAAACAGTATTAGAAATATGGACCGAGGTCCTATGATGTTCATTAGTGATGTCTATCTCCCAAAAGACGATAAAATAGCCATGCGAGGTAAACAAATTACAGCTGGGCAATTGACAGGATTATGTGCGCAAACCAATGCTAACTATGCTATGAAGAAAGGAAGGGGCTCAAAAGCATGGGCGGTATGCCAAGACAAGTAGACCGAAATCCATCTGCATCTACCTACTAATCATCCACCTTGAGATATCTATCCAGAACATCTCGCTGGTATTAAGTTGCGAATCCCACCCAAAGTGTAAACTCAAAGCAAAACACAACTGCAAGTACAAGCACTGTTGTTTTCCCCCTTGTGGCAACAACACATCCCTAGACTCATGTTTTTGTCACTCAAGCTAGTCATCGGGGGCATGAACCCACAACCATGCATAACGCTCCCTCTTGGAGTCACTAACTACTACTTGGCCAAAGCAATAAACAACAACAGAGAACATGCAAGAATTACTCTAGAACATAAATATAAAAGAGGAGAATCAAATATATTACTCAAACACAATCTGAACATAATCTCATAATCCATCGGATCCCAGCAAACTGAGCATAACAACAGCAGAATATTACATATGTGCCTCGATCATGTAGGGCAGCTCACGAGGTCTAATCCATGAAGAACAAAAAGGGAGGAGAAAATCACATAGCTACTGATCATAGACCCATGGTCCATGGTGGTGGAGAAGCTCCCGGAGGTGGTTCCTCCCTCCGGCAGGGTGCCGGGAAGAGGTCTTCTAGTTCTCCCGATCTTGGAAGCGCGGCGGCGGCGGAACAGAGGAGAGATCGCGAAAAAGGGTTTCTGGTCACGAGGAATAAAGAGGCGAAGGGGGGCAGCCAGGGGGGCCACCAGGGGTCCAGGCGGCCCCCTGGCGCAGCCCCACCCTAGGGCGCGTCGGGAGGGCGCCTGGGGCCCTGGGGGGTCCCCTCTGCCCCCCCCCCTCGGTGATTCCCGAAGCTTCTTCTACGCTGATTTTTTTATTGGATTTTACCCAAATTTTTGGAGCTCCTTTAATATGGGGGAAACCTGGAATAGAAAAACAATAAGAAAATAGGAACTGGCACTGGGGTGCACTGAGTTAATAGGTTAGTCCAAATATGATCAAAAGTGTATGGAAGTTCATCAATATCATAGCAATATCACACAAAAGAGGCATGGAGCAAGCAGAAATTATAGATACGTTTTGGACGTATCACCATGGAGTTTCATTTTTCATTAATAGGATAGGTATTTAGTCTCATCTCGTTCTATTTTTGCCGGTTGTGTGGCTTTTTTTCACCAATGTGTTACAAGTTGCTTGCATCTTTTATTTAAACTTTATACTCTGTTGATACTTGACTTAATAAAATGGCTATGTGCATTGATTGATGCAGAGGTTGGGGTCTGAATTTTCGATTTAAACGAGGTACCTCCAGTTTTTTAATCCTTACAACCAGGGTTCGAATCCTGTCAGGAACGAATTTCTGGTTTCTTATTAGGGTGGGTTCTTCTATATCAATAAACCATGGGTGCTAATGCCCATGGAGTTTCATTTTTCATTAATAGGATAGGTATTTAGTCTCATCTCGTTCTATTTTTGCCGGTTGTGTGGCTTTTTTTCACCAATGTGTTACAAGTTGCTTGCATCTTTTATTTAAACTTTATACTCTGTTGATACTTGACTTAATAAAATGGCTATGTGCATCAATTGATGGAGAGGCTGGGGTCTGAATTTTCGATTTAAACGAGGTACCTCCAGTTTTTTAATCCTTGCAACCAGGGTTCGAATCCTGTCAGGAACGAATTTCTGGTTTCTTATTAGGGTGGGTTCTTCTATATCAATAAACCATGGGTGCTAGTGCCCATGGAGTTTCATTTTTCATTAATAGGATAGGTATTTAGTCTCATCTCGTTCTATTTTTGCCGGTTGTGTGGCTTTTTTTCACCAATGTGTTACAAGTTGCTTGCATCTTTTATTTAAACTTTATACTCTGTTGATACTTGACTTAATAAAATGGCTATGTGCATCGATTGATGCAGAGGCTGGGGTCTGAATTTTTGATTTAAACGAGGTACCTCCAGTTTTTTAATCCTTGCAACCAAGGTTCGAATCCTGTCAGGAATGAATTTCTGGTTTCTTATTAGGGTGGGTTCTTCTATATCAATAAACCATGGGTGCTAGTGCCCATGGAGTTTCATTTTTCATTAATAGGGTTCTTCTATATCAATAAACCATGGGTGCTAGTGCCCATGGAGTTTCATTTTTCATTAATAGGATAGGTATTTAGTCTCATCTCGTTCTATTTTTGCCGGTTGTGTGGCTTTTTTTCACCAATGTGTTACAAGTTGCTTGCATCTTTTGTTTAAACTTTATACTTTGTTGATACTTGACTTAATAAAATGGCTATGTGCATCGATTGATGCAGAGGCTGGGGTCTGAATTTTCGATTTAAACGAGGTACCTCCAGTTTTTTAATCCTTGCAACCAGGGTTCGAATCCTGTCAGGAACGAATTTCTGGTTTCTTATTTGGGTGGGTTCTTCTATATCAATAAACCATGGGTGCTAGTGCCCATGGAGTTTCATTTTTCATTAATAGGATAGGTATTTAGTCTCATCTCGTTCTATTTTTGCCGGTTGTGTGGCTTTTTTCACCAATGTGTTACAAGTTGCTTGCATCTTTTATTTAAACTTTATACTCTGTTGATACTTGACTTAATAAAATGGCTTTGTGCATCGATTGATGCAGAGGCTGGGGTCTGAATTTTCGATTTAAACGAGGTATCTCTAGTTTTTTAATCCTTGCAACCAGGGTTCAAATCCTGCCAGGAACGAATTTATGGTTTCTTATTAGGGTGGGTTCTTCTATATCAATAAACCATGGGTGCTAGCAAAGTTTTAAATTGCGGGAAAAACGATTTCGCGACGGCTCTTTTGGGACGCTAAATACGCAATTGCGTGAAATTGCGGCTGCAAAATCATTACACGGCAAATCAATGAAACATGTAAAAAATATCCATGAGCACTGATATGTCAACAGACATATTTGATTTTGCAGCATAAAATGGTTTGACACACATTACAAGCACCAAACTAAAGGTCTTAGTCTTACATTCTTAGGCTAAACTTAAGTTCTTGGACTCACAAATGACATAACATTAACATGAAACATGATAGATAAATTAATAAGTTCATAACAGCACGCAAGTTCAGTCCTCAATGACTCATGAAAACCGGAACCTGTGGAAGATGCAGAATCGAGTTCCATGACATCTTTTGAAAGCAATTTCGTGGCGTTTCGCGGCATTTGCGGCGTTTCGCGGCAAAACGCAAATAGGTGTTTCAAATTGCGTGACCTGCTCCCAGCCACAATTGCGTGAGTTTCGCGTGCAATTTAAAACTTTGGGTGCTAGTGCCCATGGAGTTTCATTTTTCATTAATAGGAATAGGTATTTAGTCTCATCTCGTTCTATTTTTGCCGGTTGTGTGGCTTTTTTTCACCAATGTGTTACAAGTTGCTTGCATTTTTTATTTAAACTTTATACTCTGTTGATATTTGACTTAATAAAATGGCTATGTGCATCGATTGATGCAGAGGCTGGGGTCTGAATTTTTTATTTAAACGAGGTACCTCCAGTTTTTTAATCTGCATAAATCTACAAAAGTCTTGCTATAACCCCCCAAAAAAGTGCAATGTTATGGCGAGCTACAGTAGTTACCTGGAAACTAATCAACCTCAAATAAACAAAATAGAGACCGACTAGAGTTGGGAATTTGAACGCACCAACTGCTGGTCGTGGCTGACCCCCACGCTTTGGATATCGATTGTAATGCGAGAATGGCCAGGATGCATCCTAATAGCCCTCCTAATGGTAGAATCTACGCTTCTCTGTTGAGATTCAGTACGATTGCGGATTCGTACATCGATTCTCTCAAGTGCTACCAAGTGCTCGATACCTATAGGTGCAGCGTTGTTGTCCTGCTCCCAATCTAGTGAGAGGCTCTGGAGCTTAGGCAATGCCCCAGCTTGGAAGGTCAATTGTGTCTTGTTTTTCCACCTGACATCAAACCTTCTTAGGATTGCGAATGATGTCCCATCGATTGTAATTGTTTCTTCCAGGGCTGTATGGAACGCTAAATGTAGGGCGATGAGGGCGGGTAACTCTGCAAGAATACCAACATCATCATTGTACATCTTCTCAACAGTGAGATTCAAGACCTGGAGGTTATGGAGTTCCCCAATCCAGTTAGGGACGCGTGATCTTCGTATCATGTTGAGTTTCACGAGGTTGCGGTGAGGCGACGAAAAAATCAGGGCATCAGGTATCCAAGAACCAACTGAACATATGCTCAGAAACTCGAGGTTACAAAGTTTCCCCAAAGAAGAGTTTAGGACATCCATGTGCACATCTTCAGAAAAACCGGTTCTGAGAAATAGAATCCTCAGATTGGTGAGCTCTCCTAGGCCCTTGATATTGTCGAGTGAATTTTGCAGCATGTCAAAATCATACAGATGTCGTAGGGATGTCATTTTACCAATGCCCTCAGGCAGCCTTTCACCTGATTGAACATATAGAGACATCAAGCGCGGCAGGTGAAAAATATCTATTGGGATACAGGATCCATCTATATCAAATGTTTCCAAATTTTGCAGACCTCTAATCTGCGTTGGTAGCTGGCAGTTATCACAACCACGAATCTGTATATGGCGCAGCTGATATAACTTACACAATCCTGTCAGGTCAATTTTTCTTCTGTCATCGGTAGCACTAGAACTGAAGTCAGCAACAAAAACTCTAAGATACTTGAACTCTGCCAGAGAAGGTATATTCCTGGAGCCTCCCCAATTTGCGAACGATCGCACTTGTGTCATACTAACATTCCTGGTCCCTGTTGCACAATCCAAGTTGAAGAGCATCCGACGGGGCTTTTGAATTTGTCCTGCAATAGCCTCTAGGTTGTCTACTACAGTGATAAAGTTTTCTTTTGCGGACTTGTACAAGATAAGATCCAACAACATATCATGTACTTTGCAAGTTATAACTGACCCATCCGTGTCAATCCATACAGGTTGAGTAAGACTCCTGTTGATGAGCTCATTAAAATAACTTATCCCTGTCTGTTCTGGGCTTTGTCCATGTGCTTTACTAACGAAACCTTCAGATATCCATAGTCTTACCAACTGAGGCCTATATATCTCAGAGTCCTCTGGAAACATACCAAGATACAATAAGCATGTCTTGAGGTGGTGAGGAAGATTCTTGTAGCTAAGGTTCAAAATCTGTCTCATTGCTTTCAAAGTGAGATTTGTGCCCGACACTGACCCCAAAGAATTCAGTACATGTTTCCACCTCTCGTACTGGTCTGAACTTTCACTTGCTAATAGGCTGGATATGCTAATGATTGCCAGTGGCAAACCGCCACATTTCTTGAGAATCTGAACTGAAACATCTCTGAGTTGTCCTGGACAAGCTTCTTCAGAGAAAAATATCCTATCAAAAAACAATTTCCTCGAGTCTTCTTCACTCAGAGGTTTCATTTCTAGAATGTTCTCGTGGTGACCGAAACAACATGCCTCAGCCACATTCTTGATTCTTGTAGTTACTATTAACCTACTACCAAGATTATTTTCTAGGAAAGCACATTTAATAATACTCCATTCTAATACATCCCATAGATCATCAATGATAATTAAGTACCTGCAAAACCATTAATACAATGGTAAGTAAAATAAGAAAAAATAACAAATAATTTCAAATGGTTTGAGATAGACGATAATCATTTCCAAATTAAATATTAATTATCGCATCAAAGAATATAATAAGTTAATAATACATAAAATTAGCTAGTCTTCAGGTGTGAAAGAAACTAAGCAAATACGCACAAAGTCAAAGTATTACATTTTTCTTATCTATTTTTCCCTTCCTCGCGCCTCTCCTCAAGCGGCACTCACTGTTCTTTTCCCCCAAATGTAATGAAAAATCTGGGCCAAACTAGCTAAATTTTGTGTGTGTATGTAAATTATTTTTTGTAGTCGTCTGATTGGAAATCAAGTTTTGTTCGTGAATTTGATTGGCTTTTATTTATAAAAGTTTTCATGGTCAATGCCAAGGAACTATTGAAACAAGTAAAAAGCTCCATGCTAGTATTTACTTTTTAATTTCCATTTTTATTAGGATCATCGAGCGGCCTTCTCCTCCATGTTTTAAGTCATAATCAAATGGCCACGGGCTTTGCAACTGACATCACATTAAAGGGTTGACAGTAACGTGCCCTGTGACGAGCTTTAGGATTTATACTCTGAAGCCAAATGACTTAATTATTAATTTAATTGTCTCCCAATATAAATGAAAAAATAGTTAAAGGTAATAATGTGAAAGCATATTTTGAAAAATATATCCATTCCAAATTATAAGATGTTTTGGATAGTTTAATATGGACTATGTATGAATTGAAACGAGTGAATAAAAAAACTAAAACACGTCTATATACATCCGATTCAAAAAAGTTAAAACATCTTATAATTTGAAACGAACGGAGTAGCAGACTACCAAATACTTTTATGTTGCCAACTATCTAAAAAAGTCTTTGATAAAGAGAAGATGAAGCAGTAGAAAACTGATTTTGGAATTATTAGTGATCACTATTCACTGTAGTCTTTAGATCCATGATCTACTGTATATAACTTGGAGCGCTTCCTTGGTCACTTTACTCTTTTTTTACGTATGCGATGAGAAGATCTCTATAATAGTGATCTTTATTAAGAAAATACACCGCATGTATGCACTTAATTTCTATAATAGCTAATTCTGGGTCAAATGAGACAAACATTTATTAGACTTTCTATAGGGCCTTTCTATAATAGAGAAACAGAATTTTAGATAAACTCCGCAATGTATGCAAGTATTTGAAAAAATATTAACATATATAGACATCTTATGTATCTTTAAGAAAAAAATTAAATTATCGAAGACCCATGGCAACAAGAACGATATACAAAGTAAGAATAAGTACCTCTTGTTTTGTAGATGTTCTCTGAGTTGGTCGAGAAGAACATTTAACTCACAGTCATGAACAGATTGTCTACACCCAAGTTGGGTTAATAAACTATGCAGAAGTTTCAGAATATTTGGCTTTTGAGACACCGGCACAAATGCACCACACTGAAACTCCCCCTTCAACTTATGGTATACCTCATTGGCGAGTGTTGTTTTTCCTAAACCTCCGAAACCAACAATTGATACAACTTTCAAATTCATCTCCTCATCTTTTAGCCAACTAACAATCTCACTGGTCGGACCCTGAATACCAACAAGCTTAGCTGCATTTTCATAGAGTGTTACAACTCGTTGGTCAACTGCCACATTTCCTAATATGGGGACATTGAGCTTATATCTGTCACGCCGTTCACTTGTTTCACGCACGAGTTTCTTGATGTCCTCAATCTGGCCAGCGATCTGATGGCGGGCCTTTGAAGTTTTGAGGCGTTGAATAGTGTCATGGACAAACCCAGCCTTTTTGTTCTTCTCCCCGATTTTGCACATGAAGTCATCGATTATATCCTCGATGTCATAAGACATCTCCCTGACCGCGTCCCTCCACCTTGCCGTCTGTATATCTAGCTCATCCACATCTGCAAGGCACTCTAGGGCATCCTTCATGCTGGTCAGATCATCGCTGATGTGCTTCACCTCCTTCCTCAAGTTCTTCAGCTTGGCAAACTCCTCCCCCATTAGGGTGGCCAGCTTACGCAGGAGAGGGTTCATCACCCCGATAGAAGCGCTCACAATTATTCCAGCCATCTCTGGCTGGTCAAGGATCTATCTTGGCTCTCTAGTTATGCATACTGCTGCACCTGAAACATTTAAACAGCCTGCTGAATGAAGGAAAGTTGCTAGCAAATGAGGCAGAGACCTGAACAGTCCAGCCATAACAACAGGTTTTCTTTTTTAATTTCCAGTAATTTACGAGTAAGAGCATGATACCTAGGATGGAAGAGATTCACTTGAATGGCGAGCTTGGAGGGACTGAATCAAAATCGATTACTCCAGCACCACATGCAGCTGTCGGTGCCACAAATATCTACAGCTTAATTGGCTCTCTGAAAAGTTTAAACAGCCTGCCGCCCTGAATAGTTTAGACAGCCTGCTGATTGAAGGCAATTTGTGAATGCGGGCAGCGACTTCAACAGCCATCTACAAGTACAGATTTTCATTTCCATTGACTTCATACTAAAACCGTAATGCGGATGCCGCAAGAATTGGTACCTGAGGTGGAAGAGTGTTTCACTAGATATATGGAGTGACTGAAACAGTTTCGCGTGCGGCCATTACTCCAGCTTGGGGCCGTGGTGCTCCCCTCTCACCCGTCGACTGAAATGATGTACAATCCGAAAATCCAGCGCTAATTAACTTGGATTAATGAGCTCTAGATCCACCCGCTTTTCTAGCGTTGACCTTCTTTTTTGAAAGCAAAACAGAAATCCAGATCCACTCCGCGAGATTGAATGAAAAGCCAGTGAACTCCAGACCCAACCCGAGATCTAAAGCCTGCGAAATCACACGACTTAACTAACTAGTCAGGATAAAATAGAAACATCTGAAGACGAGCAATTTATAAAACTAGAGGACGAAGCTGGACCGGAGACAGGAGATAGACCTGAGCAGGTTGGTTTTCGACGGGGAGATGGAAGAAGAGCAGCCTGCCTGTGGTCTCCGGCGAAGGGGCAGCAGCAGCACCACGGGGCGTCAGACGGTGGAGAAGCAGCAGCAGGATGGAGATGGATGGAGCCGCTTAGGAGTTGACCAGGAACAAGGAAGAAAAGATTATATGGACATGCTCAATCAGTCAGTAGGGTAGCAGGTTGCATTTTCTCTGTTTAGCTCTTGTCATTCTCTCATATTTCCAAGCTAAGCATGTTGACTTTGCTATCTTCAATCGACGGCCGAGGAAACTTCCCTTTCCCATGTTAAGGACCTACGTGCAAATAGTTCTTTCCTTGGTGGCATAAATTAAGAAAAAATCAGGGTTGACAGAAAAATATGTGCACGAAGAATCCTTATCATTTCCATGTCCACTTGTGCAAAACAAAGCATCTCAAGGCCGGTGCTTGTTTTTTTTTCCCTACTTTTTAACAGTTAATTTTGTAACATTATCTTGGCGGCCTCTCTTGATTCTGGTCAGTACTACATGTATTCCGATGTTCTACCCACTAATCTTCCGCATATGTATTTTGGTGTTCTAATCACAAGATTATTATTTTTTTCTGAATAAAAGGGCCGACCCCTGGTTCCATCTTTTATTGATGCAACCAAAACCATACAGTCGATCATACATATCAGTTCCTCCAAGGCATAAACCTACAGGGATGGCAAGGTGAATCCAAGTTCCAACCCAAATTATTACAAGTTTCACGCAACTTCACGACAGATTGTGATTCAATCCACCAAAAACCCCTTTGACAGTAGGAATCGGCGACGATCACCCTCTGTGGCGTCTTGTGGTAGCATCCTCACCAGGCTATCCTCAGGAGCTCTCCACGGCGCCGATCGAGCACTCGGATGCATCTCATCAGCAATCTTGACTGCTGCGGGTCGCACATGATCTTCCATTGATGTAGTACCTTCAAAAGTCCATCCAGAGCGCATCGAACAGATTTCCAACACCTTCTCTGAAAGCAAAAGTCATTTCTCATTAACCAGATGCTCCACAAGGAAGCAGAACTGACCATATTAAAAACTTTCATATTATCTTTGCTCCATTCAGCGCAAACTTGGTCCAGAGAGGTAATCAAAGAGTGACCAAACACATCAGAGACACAACACCAGAGGAGACTGGAAACCACACAATCAAAAAAGAGGTGATGACCAGATTCCAGTTCTGAGCAGAAAATACATGTTAAATGATCAACTGGTCTTCTCTTGGCCGAGTTATCTCTAGTCAGAATCTTGTTATTAAGCACAAGCCAAAGAAAGACATGAATCTTAGGAGGGGTTAGCAGTTTTCACAAGGTGTCTCCTAAAGGGTTAACCACACCCCAAAATTAATTGCAGTATATAGAGATCTAACAGTAAATAAACCAGGTGTGATGAGCATGGACGAGGGAGGAGCACACTTTAGCTTGTAAACCCACTTTAGGTCGATCGGACGGTGTGCAGAGGGCAGGTCGTACAGCTCCAAGTGATCACGCCAATCTGCCATAACGGTTCCTCGCAGTCGGCAGGGTGGAGCTCCTGATCAAGCATCTACATGACTCCACGCATGTAGTAGCTAGTAGGAGCGGTTCAACACAGATGCATTGCCATCGCGCGTCCCCCCAAAACATGTTGGGTGTGCGCTCCTTGAGCATCCTCCACCATCGATCGTTTTAGGGTGTGTTTGGATGGATGAGTCGCTCTGCTCCGCTGCGTTCCGCGCGGCTCGCCCGATTTCAGCGACTCACCCCGTCCACGTTTTTGTATACAAATTCATTCCGCCCCGATGCGCTCGCTCGCCCGGCTGCCGAATCAAACGCTTGTCTCGTTCGCTCGATCGATGCAACACGAGCTGACACTCCCAACCAAACAGACCCTTAGTGCGTTGTTCCATACAGTACATAATTAACCCCGTTTTGTTGGGGGCATGTCATTGTGGGTGCAACACTCATCAAAACTAGATGATACCCCGCGCGTTGCTGCGGGAATCAGTTGCAATATATTTTGAATGATTGATTGTATGAAACATGAATAGTTGAATTAATAGTATATAAGCTAAAGTATAAAAATACATTTTATGTATTGTATTTTATTATTGTGTAGTTAAAAATATTTATTAAATATAAGTAATGTGTATAATGATAAAAATCCATGCATGTTGAGTGAGTTGGCATGTGTCATTATATTGATGTATGCATGAGATCGACTAATAACGAAGAACTTGTTCTCATGCATATTGTTGAGAGTCTTTGATGATGTGATATGTATGCATGTTAAAAATGATGTAATATAATAGGAAAAAAATCCATGCATGTTGAGGGAGGTTGTATATGTCATTAAATAGATGTGTGCATGAGATCAACTAATAATGAAAAACTTGTTCTCATGCATATTGTGATGGGTCTTTGATGAAGTGGCATGCTTGCATGTTGAGATATGTAAGATAGTGGGGATGGCCGCCTCAGCTTCGTCTTTTGTCCAACCAATATGGAGCGCGTTGTTGTTGCTTCTCGGCGCCACACAAGAGTTGGTCGGCCCGTCCAATATGTAGCAGGCCCGTGCGTGACATGTTGATCCTCCGCAGAGCGCCCAAGTTGTGGTGTCCATATATTGTGTTTTGAGCTAGCTGCAGGGTCACCCTTGTATGTACAAACGGTTAGGCCAGTGAGAGTGAAGTCTGAATTAGACCTTGTACTCGTACGCATCGACAGTTTTAAACCTCAAACTCTTAATCCCTTAAATCGACACCCCCAACTCTCTAATCCCAGTCATTACTTACTTTGATGCCGTTTGAGGAAAGGATTAGGTGATGTGGCACTGCGGTAGGCCGGGTTAGAAGATAAACTGATCCACGTGTGCTTGTTGTCGCTGTCTCTGTCTTTCTCTTTTTGTTTGACGGTCTCTCTCTTACTCTGTTACAAGCGCGGCTCGGTGGGGAACAAAATTAGGGGTTCATCACAGGCGGCGATTTCCGACGGCGGCGAGCATGTCGGCGTCCTCCGGTGCTTCATTAGCTTCTCCCAGCGGCAGGATTCGTCGGAGAGGCGCAGCAGCGAGGTCGCCGAAGAGGCGCATCAGCATGGTCGCCGGAGAGGCGCAATAGCGAGGTCGCCGGAGCGATGCAGAAGCGAGGTACTGCGGTCGATGCAGGAAGAAGGCTCGTCGCTGGATTTTCTGGAGTCCGGCAATCACTGGTAGGAGATACTACGCATGCGTGGATGCTCAGGTACGTTGTCAATTCCTCTCCTTTTTCACTTTCTCTTGTTGTTACTCTTCTGTATTTAATATGTAAGTGCAATGAAAGCTGATCATTTGCAGTGAAATTCAGAAAATTGTGCACTGTTGTAAGTAATGAAATTCAAAGCAAACAACAATAAACAGCCTTTTTGCAGTGAAATAACACAGCAATGAAATTCAGAATTTTTTGCATTGCTGTAAGTAACAGAGGAATCAAATTCAGAAATTTTGCACTGCTCTAAAAAACAGAGTTGCACACAAATCATGCAAGAAGATCATTTGCACTGCTGGCAATAACATGATATAATCATAGACAGTACCAAGTAGGCAAGTAGGTTCGCAAGTGACATAACATTAAGTTTCACACAACAAAAGAAAGCTCCAACAACTACCCAGACTTGCAGACAGTACTTGCCATAGGGTTCATAAAGGGAAAGCTAACATAATATCACTTGAAGTAACAACAACTACTGAACATATTCAGTAATTTCCACTTGCAGTGAAGTAGGTCATGTACCCTCCTCCTGTTCTTCCTGTCCCTCTACCTGCTCCTCTCCCTGCTCCTCTCCCAGCAGATGTGCTTGCTTCAGGAATAGAGTTTCTTGTCACTCTAGGTGGCTTGAACCTTGCAGTTGTAGGCTGGGAGCTTGATGTTGTAGCTTGAGAGCTAGTTGGAGTTGTAGACCTTGGTGCAGGCTGAGTGCTAGCTCTTCCAGCTGCTGCCCTGCTTTTTGATGCTTCAGTATCTACTTGCTGCAAGGATTTGATTTAATTTGTTAGCAATTATAACATAGCAAAGAAAACAGAGGAAATAAAACAGAACAATGAAAGCAGAGCATGTTTTAGTACCTCTGTTGCTCTCTGATTTCTTCCTCTCTTACCAAGATATGATTTAGTTTTTTTTGTTGTGCCTCCATTCTTTTTGCAAGATCCCCTATTGTGTCCCTTAGCACCACAAGAGCCACAAGTCATTTGACATCCATGCCTGCTCAATTTCTTCCCCTTAGGTGCTTCACCCTCTTCTCTTCTTCTTTCATTTTCCTTGCTCCTGGCATTGCAATGTATCCAGGTGCCATAGGTCTAGGCTTTTCAGACACAGGCCAACTTTCTTCTCCTAGAACAGGTTCCATGCAATGCTCATATATCTTGTTGAATGTCTCAATATGGTAGCACTTGTGTATGTACTCTTCTATCTTTCGACCACTCTTGTATATAGCTGCAATTGCATGACAACAAGGCAGTCGTGACAGCTGAAAGTAACCACATGAACATATTCTCCTTTCTAGATTCACTGTGTACTTTCTTCCTCTGCCATTCATGTGCTTCACCTCAAATCCTTCCTTTCCATTCCAGAGCACCTCAATGTACTGTGTTCTCTTTATACTAACCTTCAGTTTCTTGAAAACATTTGGGCAAACTGTGCCCTGCCACTTAGCACTTTTGGATCTCTGCTCTTGCACTCTGACATACATTTTCTTTCTGATCATCTCTTGATGTGTAATAATTGGATAGAACCTAGATTCTACCATGGCATTGTTGTATGATTCACATAGATTGTTATCAACTGATTCACAGTTTACTCCAGTTGGAAAAAAGGCCCTAGCCCAATGTTTTGGCTCTGTCCGCATGATATCCTTCGCACCTTCAGGAGTTAGTTGAGCTAGCTTAGCTTTCTTGTAATTAAAATCCTCTCTGTTTGAAGCCTTTGCAATTGCCCAGATTTTTTTTTGCGATTCATGGTCTTTGTGTTTCTTCCTCCAGTTGGCATATATATGCCTAGCACACATCCTGTGTTGTGCCTTTGGTAAATAATCTCTCATGCTGTTAATGAAGCCCTACAAAGAGTAAACACAATTAACTATTTTCTCTAAATCATGCACTACATATTTAATCAAGATGTGAATTGGTCTGAAATAAAATGCATATAGTAAAGGTACCTTCTGCTGGTCTGAAATGAACACCCAGCCTTCTCCTTGGTCATTTATATCCAAGTCTTTGATTAATAGTGCAATGAACCACTTCCAGCTCTCATTGGTCTCCTTCTCGACTACTGCCCATGCTACTGGATACATCTGGTTGTTAGCATCCCTTGCTACTGCAGCCAAAAGTTCACCTTGACATGCTCCCTTAAAAAAACAACCATCAAGTCCAATGACTTTCCTGCAGCCTGCTTTGAAACCTCGCTTCATTGCAGTAAAGCAAACATAAAATTGTTGAAATATGTTCTGCTCCATATCTTCTGGATCTAATGTAATAGCCATTGTACTCCCAGGGTTGCTCCTAAGCAGTTCTGCTTGATAATCAAAAACCTTTGTGTACTCACTTTTCATTCCACACAAGAGGTTATCAAGTACAATTTTCTTTGCTGCCTTGCACTTATAAATGGAGACATCAGCAAACATATCTTTGAGCACTGTGGCTTTCATGCTATCTATTTTCCATAATGGATTGGCTAAGATAATGTGTTCATATCTTTTTGCAATGACCTTAGATTTCACAAGCTTGTTCTCCCTGTTTTGAGCACAGTTATGTTCATCTTCGTATGTAATTATCTGGAACCTAGAACATCTGTTGGTCTTTTCTCCATACAAGAGCCATGGACATCCAGGCCAGTCACATTTTGCTCTCACTCTATTCTCCTCAGATTTTACAAATGAAATGCTCCTCTTAGTAGCAAGCCCATATCTCTTCAGTGATTTTACCAGCTGCTTTTTGCTTCTGAATACCATACCCAAACTAAAATGGGGTATATCAGACTCTGCATTAAATCTAACAAACTTGCTCTTCCTCCTATGCACCTGCCCATCTTCATCTTCATCATAGGAGTAGTCCTCATCAGACGAATCAAATTCCATTTCATCTACTGCTTCCTCAACATTAGCAATCAAATCAATTGGCACTGGATCTGTTGATTCTTTAGCAAACCAAGCCTCTGATGCTTTCATCTTTTTTTTAAATTTCCTTGCATGTTTTCTCAATTCCACTACCTCTGACTCCTCACCACTGTCATCACTATGTGCCACATAGTCACTATCTTCGGAATCTTCTGAATCAGAAATTTTTTCTGCAATTTCAGGAATTGGAGCTATGATATGCCTTGCGTCAACTGCTTGGGATGGATTAATTACTTGAGAACTTTGTGAAATACGCTCACTTCTGAATTTATCCTTCACATGGCTGCTAATAACATCAGTTATGACAGCACCTTCATTAGGAACAAGGATATGTTCCAATATCTCTGAATCTGGGACTGCATTAACACTCTGGACAAATTGGACATCTTCCTCTTCTGCAGTTATAACTGCATCTGGTTCTCCCTCACCGTCTTCAGAAATAAGCTCCCGCAGTTCATCCTCAAAATCTGAAGTGCTATCCACTGTGCCATCCTCAAGGTAATCTTGCTCACCATTATACTCTACAAATATGTCAGCCACTCATCCATCTGTAATGTACTCAACCATCTTGATACAACCATCATCAGTGTAAAGAAAAACTAGTCCATTAGCCAAATCTCTGCCAGGCATCAGAAAATAGAACTTCATAGTATCTTTGACAGTCATGTGATCTCCTAAAAATCCTTTCACCTCCTGCAGAGACAGCTTATCTCTCTCAATCTCTGACATTCCTGTATCTCCACCTACATAATCAAGATTTGGCCCTATGCGGATGAACTCTCCCCCATAATGAAATCTGACATTGAGCACCTCTGCTGGATCCATGATTGCAACAAAAATCCTACAATGCAGGGCATGTATAAGTTACTACTCTACAATCCAAGTACTTTGCCGAATAAAATTCGTTTTTAATTAGTTTCAAAATCGGCCCAAAACACCACCTTTACCGCCTGCTGCAGAACCCTAAACCTAAACCGCAGGACACAGGAAAAAAATACTCCAACGAACAAGGATGAAGAGGGGGCCAAACCTGTTGGTATGGCGCCGGCTTGATCGTCGGAGGCCGCCACGATCATGTGCAGCGGGTCGCCATTGATGTTGCCGCCGCGAGGAGAGAAAAGGGGAAGGGGAGAACAGGGGATGGGGAGAAGCGAGCGAGGGAGCGAGATGGTCTGGCTCAACCATTTTGTTGCATCGAGCGACCCAGTGAGCCCCTCATGCCAGTGCTGACTCGCCGGTTCCGGCTTTCCTCTGCTCCACGTATTCAATTCCCGTTTGGATACGCCAGTAAGGTAAGTAATGACTGGGATTAGAGAGTTGGGGGTGCCGATTTAAGGGATTAAGAGTTTGGGGTTTAAAACTGTCGATGCATACGAGTACAAGGTTTAATTCAGACTTCACTCGGCCAGTGAGGTACCTACCTTGGCGCTCCTTGTGTTGAGTACGGAACACACACACACACACAGGGGACGATAATTATTTCAAAAGGTTCAATGTAGAAGAAATAATTTCCATCCAATTTTTAAAATAATTATCATACGGAACAACATAATAATACACAAAAATATCCAATATAAGCCATTCACTATTATTTTTTCTAACTATGGCAGGGGGGAAATCCCCCCCCCCCTCTCCCTCCCAACATATACATATAGCTTCACAACTGTATATTGTGAGATGTTTCACTTTCCAACACTCGTCGACAGAACTAAAGTAAAGTCAACAATAGAATATAATGATTTTTTTTCTTTTCTGTGCCACTGAATAAGCCACTAGTGAGTTTCCTGCCGCACGTCAGTCTGAAAAGCCTCGCAATAAAGTACGGAGACTACATTGTGGTCCGCCTGGGAGCGGTCCCTACGCTCATCATCTCGTCGTTGCGCGCCGCCAAGGGGGTTCTGCGCACATACGACAGTGTGTTCGCATTGCGGCCTTAACGAACTCCACTATGCATTTTTTTAGGGGTAACCTGCGGCTCCACGGTCCACTAGAAAAGGCCATGCGGCACTCCACGCTCCAATGGCTCCGCCAGTTTTCGTGGATCTCATCTTGCTCGTCGTCGTCCTCCTCGTCGGGGGCCTCGCCGTCCTCCTTTTCTCTGCCATCCTTCTCGCCGGCGACCGCCCCAATGGCCCCGCCAGTTATTGCGGAGCTCATCTTGCTTGTCGTCGTCCTCCTCGTCATGGGCCTCGCCGTCTATACGCGGAGGTGCCCGCGGCTGCCGGCCCCGACGGCCACCAGTTGTTGGTCCTGTTGGGGTTCTTCGTCGCGCTGCAGCAGCCGAACGGCGTGTTGAGGGGCCGTGCCGGGGCCGTCGGACCTGCCGGCCCAGCACAAAAATATCCAATATAAGCCCTTTATTATTATTATTATTTTCTAACTAGGGCAGGGGGCAATTGCCCTCCCCCCCCCCCCCCACCCCCATATATACATGTAGCTTCACGAGTGTATATCGTCTTACTGTGAGATGGTGTCAATCTATATATGTCGTAGCTGATATAACTTACACAAACTTATTAGGTCCACTTTCCAGTAGTCGTCGACGGAACTAAAGTAAAGTCAACAATAAACACTCAAAGATATATGAACTAGACCAATAAAGGTATACTCATGAAGCCTCTCCAATTTGTGAATGATCGAAAAAATAACGTCCCCTAGCAATGTTTTACCATCCAAGTTGAAGACCATCAGAAGTACCCTTTGAAGTTGTCCACTAGAGTGATTAAGCTTAGGTGGAATCAAATGGCACTAGAGCCTGGGACATGGCTATATAAAAGCAGCGCACAGTTGCAACCAGAAGAACAGAGAGCACGCTGCAATGCAATCCAAGCAAAAGCGAACATGGCGGTAGTAGTAGCTCTAGCTCCCCTCCTTATCTCGCTGACTCGCTCCTCGATCGTCCAAGCAAAAGCGAACGTGTTTTATGATAAAGATGATCCACCCATCAGGCTAACGACCCACATGTAAGTCTCACAAATAAACAAATAATAAACCTACACAATATAAGCTTTTCATTATTATTTTTCTCACTAGGGCATGGGGCAATGCCCCCCCCCCCCCCCCTCACACACACACAAAACACCCACATATACTTATAGCTTCGCTAGTGTATATAGTCTTACCGTGAGATGGTCTCAATCTATATATATGTCACAACTGATATATCTTACACAATCTTATCTGGTCCATTAATTTTCCAATAGTCGTTGAAAGAACCAATTTAAAGTCAACAATAAAAACTCAAAGACAATATTTGAATTAAGCCAATAAAGGTATACTCATGGAGCCTCTCCAATTTGCAAATGGTCGCACTTGTGACATAGTAACGTCCCCATATGTAAGCTTATCAATTAGTTGGAGCGGACGTAACTCTGCCATCCCATGTCCTCGGTAGAAGTAGTGGTACTGCTAGGAAAAAAAGATATAGTAATAATATGGAAAAAAAACATGTCCGCTTCCCATGAATAGTTCAACAATACAGAAAGAAATATGCAAAATTAGCAGTTTTACCGATAAATGAAAATCCAAATACCCATTTTTTGTGAGTCTTTTTTTGTGAAGCCAATTGAAGGACAATTTATTACCTTGGTTTACGGATAAGCACAAGGTAAACAATATTTTTCTTGTAGTGAGAGGAGAAGCTGAAATGTAATTTGGAGTTGCATATGCTTATTTTTCCTCTTGAGGAAAAGGGTTGTAACCATGCTAGCTCTTCTTGTGCGACATGTACAATAGTTGGGGTCTATGTGCCTCACTGGTGGCACAAGCAATGTTTTAAATAGCAAATATGCACCTACGATCAAAACAGCCGCGTCCGAACTATATGTCATTTAACTGTGGCTCGGTCAAAAGCTATGGGGAAACTTTAAAAATAAATAAAAGGCGAGCCTGATTTTATAAATAAAGCCGTACGACACGGCAATTTTAAGAAAAACATGAAAACTATGAACACAAGTGAGGTGCTGATTCCGAGCTATAGCTGGTTATTTACAACTATCGGCTCGGCTCTTTAAAGACTATAGTGAAACTCTAGCGAAGCTATACTGGCTATTTGAAACTTACAAAAAAAAAAAAGCTATACTGGCTATTTAAAACTACGGGCACAAGTGAGCTGCTGGTTCAGAATGCTTTGACATGGTACACACTGATGACACACATACGGAATAGCTTAGAAGGCACTGGAATGTGCATCAAGCAATGTCAGCGGGAGAACAGAAAGAAATTTCAGGTTAACAACAAGCAGAACATAGGGCTTTAATGAAAAAAAACAGATTAGGAAAGAAAACCATGCATGGATTTCAGATTAACTCGTTATAACTAGAGTTTTCTGGGGTTGGTAGACTTTCGTTTCTTGCTGCCTTCTTGATTTGTACTAGCTGTGAACTTGAAGACGGAGGCGGTTGCCGGAGCAGGTGGAGTTGGGACGACAGGAGGAGGAAGACAAGGAGGAGGAACGAGTTTGTCAATGAGGATGGTAAGTGGGGCAGTGTCGCCGCCAGACACATACGCTTTCGGCACCGTCAATGACGTGACCTCGTCGACGCATGGCCTGCCACCGGACAGGGAGTTGCTTGCCATCACCGGCAACTCGAACGTCACCTTCGCGCCACTGCCGGCGTGCTCCACGGCGAGCTTGTACGAGAACTGCGGTGGCGCGCCGTCGTCCGGCCTGACGCACACCAGCGACACCGCGGCACCCTTGTCGCGCTCGGCCACGACCACCAGGAACACGTTCGGATGCCGGTCGGCAGTATCCTCCTCGCCGACGAGGACGTGCCAGCCCCGGGTCAGTGCCAGGCTGAGCTTGCCCGGCTGGCCGTAGCGCACGACGATGGTTGGGCGGGAGTGGTCCGTGGAGATGTGGTCGAGGAGCATCTGCCGTGAGCCGGCGAAGTCGCAGCCGCCTGCACCGCCTTGTGGGCCGGCGCGCTCCGGGCAGTAGCAGGGCGCGTGATTGCACGCGCGGCGGTGGTCCGCGGCGTCGTGGTAGACGACGAGGCCCGCCTCGCAGCCGAACTTGACGTAGTCGCAGAGCACCCTGACTGCGCCGGCGTAGGCGTCTGCCAGGCGGCAGTGGGCGGCGACGCTGCCGCAGTCGTCGCCGTGCGCGCCGCGGCAGAACGAACACATTAGGTGCCCTTCGTCGCACTGCGATCAAACAAATTAAAGCATCTGCAGGCAAAATACTGGAAGACTCGCCATGAAGATGAGTAGAGTACCGTGAAGATGGGGGGTTTGAGGGGTCGGTGGCAGGCATGGCAGTCCAAGAGCTCCGGCGCCTTGCACTTTTGGAAGATGAGGAAGGGCGGCACGTCCACCGCGGGCTGCGGCGGGGATTCCACGGGCACCACGGCCAGAGCTCCCTCATGACTCATTTTCCTTGCCTCTGGCATGCAGGATCAAAGATCGCATGCTTGAGATCGATTATATGGAGGCCAGCCCGAGTGGAGAACTCAACGGCCGTACGCAGTACCCCTAGGCGTTTCGATTGCTTCACCATTGTTCCCTGAGATGTGTGTACGGATTAATTGTTCCAAGGAAAGCTGGAGAGACGGAGAAATGAGAAGCCCGCGATCAGAAATGCATGCATGCAAGACACAGGAGTAATTAACTTTCTTGGCCAGGTACTACTGTGAATGTGTGATGACACTGGCACCACGACTTAATTTCTTGGAAAGGCGCCTGCATATAATTAACTTTGATCAAAGTCAAGTTTTGCAAGGTTTGATCAATTTTACAGAAAAAGAACAACTGTATCTACAGTACCAAACAGATAATACGAAAAATATGTTGTTCCTGAAATAAAAAGATGACAATATTTTAATGATAGATTACATGTTATATTAAAATTCGTAACTTGCCAATCATCATAAAACAGCTCTAATTTTATTCGGTAAACATTGATATATATATCATTCGATATGCTTGATCATCAAAATTGCAAATGTTTGACTTGGGATAAAACAAAGGTTGCGTATGTCTGATAACCATTTTTTGAGTTTTATAGTAATATTCCCTTCGATCCATATTACTTGTTTTAAATTTTGGATGTATCTATCACTAAAACATTTTTAGATACATCCATCTTAAGACAAGTAGTAAGATCTATCGGAAAGATTACTAATTTATTTTAGAACCATGGTTTGAAACACTTTGTTGTATTTGGCATCAATAAATACTAACTACTGGAGTTTAATAGTCATAGTATATCTAATACCCCTTCATGAAATCAGCCAAATAATTAGTTAAATTGTTAATTAACCGCTGCCTATAGGGTCACCGAGTAACCGCTAAACCGATGAATTGATTGATTAATTAATTGATTAAATAGTTGATTAACTATCCGATTAGTCAATTAATCTTTTACTCGCGAGTGAACTGAGCAGCTATCAGTTAACAATTTCCTCAATAATGTCAGACACCATGGTTTTTGTCATATTTTAAAAGAGGTTTCAGCCTCTTTTTTGGTAAACAAAGAAACCTCGCTTCACTTTTTGTTCCAGCCGCCGCCATCGACCATTCCTTCATCTACTCCACATACACGAGGAAGAAAAGAAGAAACTCCATCTTCCCATTTTTGGAGAAGTTGGATAGAATTACTGAGTCTTGGGACTATCATAAACCAGTACTCTTAGTTGCAGGGCTATAACCTAATAGTGAGACAATATTGGTTTTTATTGAAAAAATTATTTGACATTTGAATAAAATTATAATTTATCTTTTGTAAGTGAAAGGTTCTATATTTAATGTATCGATCCATCAGCTTCCTAAAATTCCGGTGTTAATTAGTGCCCTCAAATTACGTATACTCCGTATTCTTCTCTGTTCGTCCCCCATGCGGGGGAGCAGCATGCAGTAGGCGTGGGGATCTCGCCGGACCAGCAACGGTTTGGCCGTTTGGGGACCTGCTGGTCGCCGCCGTTCTTGAGAGAAGAAAAGCTCCACCTCCACTTCATCCCTTGCCAAGGCCAAACCCGACCACCGTGATCGATGGCGCTGTCCATCGCCGACATCCAGGATGAGCTTCTCGAGGATGAAAGAACGAAAGCGATCTATCTCCAGAGGAGAGTCGCGTGTCTATATATATAGTAGCAGCACAAGGCCTGCCTTGGCGTATACATCATGGACCTACAACCTGAGTCGGTTATGGTGAAAGGAGGAAGAGATGTACACGAGAGGGAAGAACAGAGTTGGAGATGTACACGTGATTACATGTTATCCAATTCCTATTGGCTAACACCCTCCCTTAATCTCAACTATCCTATATTGAGATTATGCTTGAACTCCTCAAACGCCTTGACTGGCAACGCCTTAGTAAATCCATCTGCAACTTGATCCTTGGAAGGAATAAACCGTATCTCCAATTTCTTGTCTGCTACTCTCTCTCGTACAAAATGAAAGTCAATCTCAATATGCTTAGTCCTTGCATGAAAGACTGGATTGGCAGAGACATAGGTAGCACCCAAATTGTCGCACCACAGACAAGGGATACGTTGCTGCTTAATGCCTAATTCTGCAAGCAAAGATTCCAACCAAATAACCTCAGCTGTAGCATTTGCCATAGATTTATATTCAGCTTCTGTACTTGACCTTGACACAGTTGCTTGTTTCCTGGCACTCCATGATATAAGATTAGAACCAAAGAAAACAGCAAAACCTCCAGTTGATTTCCTATCATCACTGCAACCTGCCCAATCAGCATCAGAGAATGCACTGACCAAAGTAGAGCTAGAACGTCTCAGCTGTAGTCCTAAACTCATAGTATGCTTAACATACCGCACAATTCTCTTAACAGCTGTCCAATGAGTGTCAGTAGGTGCATGTAAATACTGACAGACTTTGTTAACTGCAAAGGAAATATCTGGACGTGTCATGGTTAAGTACTGTAGAGCTCCAACAGCACTTCTATATTTTGTACCTTCTTCTTCATTAAGGAGATCTCCCTCGTGAGCCGAGAGTTTTTCTGAAGAAGATAATGGCGTCGGTGAGGGTTTGCAATCCTTCATACCCATGCGAGCTAGCAGTTCCAGAACATATTTTCCTTGATTCATCACTAATCCATCCTGAGTTTTCTTGACTTCAATACCCAGAAAGAAATGCAAATCACCAAGATCTTTCAAAGCAAACTCTGAGCTCAAATCACATAGAAGGACATTAGTGGCACTTTGTGAAGAACTTGCAACTATAATATCGTCAACATATATCAGCACAAATATGATGACATCTCCCTTGTTATAGATAAACAGAGAAGTGTCAGCCTTCGATGCAATAAAGCCAAGTTGTTTCAGCTGTGAACTCAACCTGGAGTACCACGCCCTGGGTGCCTGCTTCAAACCATAAAGAGCTTTATCCAGTTTGCACACGAAGTGTGGTGCTTTGCTGTCCTCAAATCCTGGCGGTTGCCTCATATAAACCTCCTCTTCCAGAACACCATGCAAAAACGCATTCTGTACATCTAGCTGTCTCAAACTCCAACATCTGGATACTGCAATAGCTAACACAAGTCTTATAGTTGCAGCTTTTACTACAGGACTAAAAGTATCCTCATAGTCAATACCATAGCGTTGCTTAAATCCCTTCGCAACAAGGCGAGCCTTGTATCTATCAATAGAGCCATCTGCTCTTTTCTTAATTCTGTACACCCATTTGCAGTCAATGATATTTTTACCCTGCTGATTTGGAACAAGATGCCATGTCTTGTTTTTCATAAGTGCAGAGTATTCAACATCCATAGCCTGTTTCCACCTCGGATCACCCAATGCATCATCCAATTTTGTGGGCTCTCCTGAAATACACAACATTCCATATCGTATAGTGCCATCCTTTCTGATTTTCGGATTACGGATACCTTTATGCAATCGTGTGGTGACTCGTGACATTGGCTGCTGTACAGGAGAAGTCACATAATTTCCAGCCGCAGAAGATCCTGCAACCTCTGACTGTGCTGACACAGAATATTCTTCATATGGCGCAGAAGATCCAGTGTCCCCCGATGTGGCTGATTTGCTGAATGGAGGTGAGTTCCTGTCCGCAGAAAATCCGGCGCCTGGACGAGCTGTCCCACACGCACGAGCGCCCGAGCCTGCGCTTGTACGAGGATCGCCAGAGGCGGACGAGGGGGGCGTAGGATCCGACGCTGCTCCAGATTCTGTTACAGGCACGTGATCCAAGGGAGATTGGCGCGCAGGAGTTGCAGGCGCCGCCAGATCAACCTCGGCAGCCGCACCAGCTGGGTTGTCTTCATCCACATGAAATAATAGGCCATTTTCTTCAATTTCTTCACCGTTTTGATTAATTTCTTCACCGTTTTCTTCTGCAATTTCTTCTGCACCATGGCCCTGCACATTAACAGACGGAGTGCTAGATACAACAATTTCATCATATTGGTCAGTAGAATTGTTACCCCCTTGATCAAAACTGTGAAGATTTGGTGGAAGAAGCAAAATTTCTTTGCGAAGGAGTGCACCAGCATTTGGATGAAGTGTTGAAAAAGGAAAAACAGACTCGTCGAATACAACATCCCGAGAAATATATACCCTACCAGTGGATACATCTAGGCACTTGACTCCCTTGTGAAGATGACTATACCCCAAGAAGACACATTGTTTTGAACGGAACGCAAGTTTGCGTGTGTTATATGGGCGAAGATTTGGCCAACATGCACAACCAAAAACACGAAGAGTTTTATAATCAGGAATAGTGCCAAAGAGACGTGTGATTGGGGTATCATATTTAATGACTTTGCTAGGGAGAATGTTGATGAGATAAGTGGCAGTCAGAAAAGCCTCATCCCAGAATTTGAGTGGCATAGATGCATTTGCAAGAAGAGTGAGGCCTACATCAACTATATGACGGTGTTTTCTTTCAGCGGATCCATTCTGCTGATGAGCATGAGGACATGAAACATGGTGTGAAATACCAATTTTCTGAAAGAAAGAGTTTAGTTTCTCATATTCACCTCCCCAGTCAGTTTGCATAGCAATGAGTTTGGTGTTCAGTTTTCTTTCAACCAGATTTTAAAAATTTAAGAAAACTTGAAACACATCAGACCGTCTTTTGAGAAGATAGATCCAGGTAAACTTGCTATAATCATCAATAAAGCTTACATAATATGAGTGTCTACCTACTGAAGTGGGAGCAGGACCCCACACATCTGAGAAGACAAGCTGTAAAGGTGATGTAGAAACACTAGTAGAAATAGGATAAGGCAATTGATGACTCTTTGCTTGTTGACATGGATCACAAACTGACGCAATACTAGACTCACGAGAGTAAGGAAGTTTATGTTTACTAAGGACATGACTAACTATGACAGAAGATGGATGACCTAAACGACTATGCCACTGTGTTGAAGACGGCTTGGTGACTGCAAGGGCTTGTTTATTTGACCATGATGAAGATGAGATGATGGGGTAGAGTCCTCCTACGTTCCTCCCTTTAAGAATGGTTCTCCTCGTGTCCATGTCCTTGATAAAAAAACAATAAGGATAGAATTCTATGAAAACACGATTATCACGAGTAAAGCGATGAACTGATATTAGATTTTTTGAGGTTTGAGGAACATGGAGAATTTTGTTGAGATGCAAGTTTTTTTCAGGAGTAGTAACAATTGAATGACCAACATGAGTAATTGTCATACCAGATCCGTTTGCATTGTGGATTTGCTCTCGGCCATTGTACTTCTCCTTCATTGTCAACTTGTCAAGTTCACCGGTGATGTGGTCGGTAGCGCCAGTATCGGCATACCAATTGGTGTCAATGCCATAGGAGGCAGAATTTGCCCCCTTAGTTTCTTGTTCATCGTCTTCGTACCTCCACCAGCATGTTCGGGCGCCTCCTGCATGATGCCTGAAGCAGATTTGGCACTCGGGGTGATCACGATGGGGTTGCTGATTTTGCGGTCCTGAGTTGGGGCGCCCACGGTGGCCAGTGTTGCCTCCTGTGGCTGGGGAGGGTGGACGTTCTCCCCGTCCACGACCTCGGCCTCCTCTAGTGCGCCCTCGGCCACGGTGCTGGCCACGCCCTCTGTAGGCAGCATTGGCGGATGAATTGAAGCCACTGCTAGGACCATCTCCAAGCATCTCTAGACGTTGATCAAACGCAAGGATCTGAGCGAACAGATCGTCCACACTTATCTGGTTTTTGATGGCGCCGACTGCTGCTACGACCGGGTCATAATCCCGATCTAGGCCGGCAAGTATGTAGTCCACCATCTCTGGGTCGGACACGGGTCTTCCGGCTGCAGCAAGTTCATCTCCAAGACTTTTAATTTTCGCCATGAATGTGCTGCTAGGCATGGTGCCCTTCTTTGTGTTGGCAATAGCAATTCTCAGGTTTGTAACCCGAGATTGGGACTGCGAGGCGAACAGGGTGGTCACCGTGGTCCAGAGTTCGTACGTGCTTTCCTTCCCGATCACCTGCGCCAAAATTTCTTTCGACAAAGAGTTGAGAAGGTAGCTGAGAACCTGCTGATCTTTGGAAATCCAGGGTCCGTAGAGCGGATTGGCGACCATGATTGTGGTCTTGTCGGACTGCGCTTGTTCCATCGTCTTCGATGGTGCCGCGTCCGTGCCGTCTAGAAGGCCGGTTACCTGCGCTCCTCGCAGGGCCGGCATGACTTGTGCCTTCCATAGGAGATAATTCCCCTTTGATAGCTTCTCGGCAGGTGGCTGTCCAAGATTGAGAACAACCGGGGCTGAGGAGGAAGACATAGCGGCGGCGATTGTGGGTTTGATATGAGATTCACTAGATGTGGGGAAAAGGATTGGCTCTGTATACCATGAAAGAACGAAAGCGATCTATCTCCAGAGGAGAGTCGCGTGTCTATATATATAGTAGCAGCACAAGGCCTGCCTTGGCGTATACATCATGGACCTACAACCTGAGTCGGTTATGGTGAAAGGAGGAAGAGATGTACACGAGAGGGAAGAACAGAGTTGGAGATGTACACGTGATTACATGCTATCCAATTCCTATTGTCTAACAGAGGAGATCTTTTTCCGACTCCCGGATGCAGCTGACCTCGCCCGTGCCTCATTTCGCCGCGTCATCGCCGACCACGCCCTCCATCCGCCACCTCTCATCGGCATGCTCCACGAACCCTTCGTCCTAGCCCAGCCGCCGCCACCCGCTCCTTCACCGGCTTCGACTTCTCCTGCTCCTCCTTCCTTCCCTCCGCTGCCGGGCGTTCCTGGACTCCAATCGACTTCCTTCAGGGACGCGCCCTCCTCGCCGGCGCCCCGGTCGATGAAGAAGATGGCAAGCGCATCCTCGTCGGCTCCGAGCAGATTTGTGACGCACATTACCAACACTTTTTGGTCAGGGACCTCGCCGTGTGCGACCCCGTGCACCACCGCTACGTCCTGCTGCCCGCCGTTCCAGACGATCTGAAAGGGCTAGTCCGCAGGCCGGACCTGCTCAAAATGGAGACTTTCCTCGCTCCTGGCGATGATGAGCTGCAGGACCCTGTATCATTCAGAGTGATCTGTTTGGCTCAATGCAAAATGAATCTGTTGCTTCTCGTATTCTCCTCCTTGCCCTTGGATGGAGGACACTGGCATGTTCTTACTTACGATCAGTGGGGTGCTCAACCTGCATTTCCTACACTTATCTACTCTGGAAATGAGTTTTGCCATCGTCAAACCGTCAATGGGTGCTTCTATTGGCATTTGCATATCCGGAATGAGTTGCTTGTGCTTGATGTCCGCACCATGGAGTTCTCTACTATCAACCTCCCATCTGAACGTCTAGGGCTTAACACTTTTGCTATTGTCGAGGCGGCAGACACTAGTAGAAAGCAGGGTTTTGGTTCAGGCCTCTCCAATCGATTTGTCCCGGTTGTGCCACGAACCGGAACCCATGGGGTCATACGTCCCGGTTCGTGTGCCCGGGGGCCGGCCGGGCCTCGTGGAGCATTGGTCCCGGTTCGTCTGGGGGCATATGTCCCGGTTCTAGACAAGAACCGGGACCAATGGGCCTCGCTCCTGGCCCACAACCACTAGTCCCGGTTTGTGGCTCAACCGGGACGAAAGGCTGGCCATTAGTACTGGTTCCAACCACAAACCGGGACTAATGATTTGGTTATATATACCCCTCGCCGGCGAGCAGAGCACTCCACTGGTGCTCTGTTTTTTTCGAGGAGGGCAAGGTGTTCTAGCTCACCTCTTATGCACATGAGGTGTTCGATGAAATGCCCGAGCCACACTACTTAAGCTTTCTCCTCTCCAAACTCGACTTCCAAGCTCCATTTTTCTTAAGATTTGTCCAGATTTAGCGGTCCGTCACGTCTCATCTCCGTCTTCACCACCGTCGATCGCCCGTGCCGATCTCGTCGCCGGCACCACCGTGGTGAGCCTCTTGTTCTTATCTTCTTTATAAAAGAAAAAAAATTCTTACTTGTATGAATAGATAGATAATTGTCTAATTTTCTTACTTGTATTATTGCTTGTTATTATATAGTGCGATGGTTTTGGTATCCGCCCCCATCGGCCCTCGTCCTCTCTATGATTCGGATGTGGTATATATTATCTTTTATAACTATTTGTTTCATTTAGTGTTTATGATAATTATGCCGACACCAACTTGACATAGATGTATTTATCTAAGAGGTATGTGAACCGGATATTACATATGACCCTCTTGTCGAGAGGTTAAATTTAGTTAAAGAAGAAAACGAGTATTTAAAAGAAAAATTAAAAAGAGTTGAAGAAGAGAAGATGATATTGGAGTTGCATGTTGCGGATGTCGTAGAAGGTCACAAGATCAAGATGGATGCAATGCGCTTGAAGATTAGAAAGTTTAGAAAATATGCCATTCATAGCGAGGCTTGGTATCATTATGCCGTTGGATCAATTGTTACCTTGGTTGCGATTATGACCGCATTTGTTGTTGCATTGAAATGTTTTACATAGTTTCAATGTATGGTTTAATTAGATGCTCTGGAGAGCTATATGTTGTTCAATGAGAACTATGTATGTACTTTGGTTTTAATGTGATGATAAACTTCTATTAATTTGGTCACTTACATATTCATGATGTTCTGTAATAATGGTTTTTGACACACTTAATGCACGCAGATGAACCGGCAATGGATGTATGGTGACAGACACACCTCCGAGTACATTGAGGGCGTGCATGATTTTCTCGAAGTGGCTTAGGCAAACAAGCGGAATGGTTTTATGTGTTGTCCATGCTCTATATGTGGTAATACGAAGTCTTACTCTGACCGGAAAACCATTCACTCCCACCTGCTTTATAAGGGATTCATGCCACACTATAATGTTTAGACCAAGCACAGAGAAATAGGGGTTACGATGGAAGACGGCGAAGAAGAAGAGTACGATGAAAACTATGTGCCCCCTGAATACGGTGATGCTGCAACGGGGAAAGCTGAAGATCAAGAGGAACCAGACGATGTGCCTGATGATGATCTCCGCCGGGTCATTGTTGATGCAAGGAGACAGTGTGAAAGTGAAAAGGAGAAGCTGAAGTTCGATCGGATGTTATAGGATCACAAAAAAGGGTTGTACCCCAATTGCGAAGATGGCAACACAAATCTCGATACCGTACTGGAATTGCTGCAGTGGAAGGCAAAGTATGGTATACCTGATAAGGGATTTGAGAATGTACTGAAAATATTTAAGAAGAGGCTTCCAAAGGATAACGAATTGCCCAACAGTACGTACGCAGCAAAGAAGGTCGTATGCCCTCTAGGATTGGAGGTGCAGAAGATACATGCATGCCCTAATGACTGCATCCTCTACCGCGGTGCGTACGAGGATTTGAACGCATGCCCGGTATGCGGTGCATTGCGGTATAAGATCAGACGAGATGAGGTTAAAAGCACACGCAAAGCCAACCTCCACTATTTCTCTTCTCGCGAAGTCTTCCCCTTCCGCGGCACCGCCACCATCCAGTTTTTGCCGTAACCCTCTCAACTTTTTAGCACATGGTATGTGGGTCAAATGATGATACCATGCCAAGTTTCAACATTTTTGGAGTTCATTTGTAATGCTAGAAACTGGAAAATTAAATAAAGAAAAAAAGAAAACAAAAAAACTGGAAAAAAGAAAAAAAAATGCCACCTATTGGGCCACCACGGCCTGAATACGACTAGAAACCCAACCATGGGCAAGGATTTAGGCCCGCAATAGGCCCAATAGGCCCACAGGAAAGTAGTAGCAGATTAGGCCCGGAAGCCTGCAGTTGAGAGGAGCTCGAGACGGTACGCGCAGCAGCGCTTATAAACCGCTCGAGCGCTCCCTCGACTAGCGAGGTGGGACTAAACATCCCACCGCTCCGCGGCGCAAGGCGTTTGGTTCCGGTTGGTGGCACAAACCGGAACTAAAGGGGAGAATTGGTACCGGTTCGTGCCACCAACCGGGACCAATGCCCCCTTTAGTCCCGGTTGGTGGCACCAACCGGAACCAAAGGTCTCTGTTTGCCGCCTTTTCGGCTGCTGAAAAAAACCTTTGGTCCCAGTTGGTGTCATCAACAGGTACTAAAGGGGGGCATTGGTCCCGGTTGTTTGCAAGAACCGGTACCAATACTCTTGATATATAAATGGCACTTGTAAATTTTCAGTTCTAAATCTCGCCATTTCCCCCGACGACGCCGGAGACGAAACCGACGCCGTCAGGCTGCCCAACCTCCGCCCGCCGCCCCCGTCGCACCCGCCGGAGACAACACCGACGCCGTCAGGCTGCCCCGACGCCGCCCGCCGCCCGCCGCCGTCAGGCTGCCCCGACGCCGCCCGCCGCCCGCCGCCCCCTCCGTCGCCGTCGCCACCGCCCGCGCCCGTCGTCGTTGCGTTCTGGGTGAGCCACCGCCTCGTTTCCCCCTCCCAGCGCTCCTCCCCGTGCTCTCCTTCGCCTTCCCGCCGTGGACAGAGCTCCGGCCGCTGCCGGGCTCGTCGCCGTGGTCACGGGCTACCTGCGGGAGGCCGCGGGCTACCTGCGGGTGCCTTCCCCGTGCCTCCCCGTGCCCGGGAGCTCGACTCCGGGAGGGTGCCGCCGCGCACAGTGGCACCGGCGTCATGCCGCTGGCCAGCCCCTAATCCCCCTGCTAACCCCCCCCCCAAGCCACTGACATGTGGGCCCTAATGCCTAATTAAACCAGCCGGTTTAATTTAACAGAGGGATTAAGACCCAGTCACTGACCAGAGGGCCCCACTGGTCAGTTGGACCAGTCAACCCCCCCTGCGTCAGCATGACGCAGGCATGACGCAATAAAGCTTTAATGATTTAATTTAAATCAAAAATTCCAGAAACTTATGTACTTTACAAATATTGAAAAATTAAAAAAAAGATTTATGTATTCATTGTTGCAATAATGGTGTATACAAACTTGAGCAATTTGAATAACTTTAGAAGTACCGGAATCTCAAGAGCCAAAACACCATTTGTAAAGCGTCGCCGAGGCCACCCAAATTTACCAAGTCGATGGTCGGAAACTAGGGTAAAGGGTCGAGGGTCACCGAGGGGTCGATGGTCGGGAACTAGGGTAGAGGGTCGAGGGTCACCGAGGGGTCGATGGTCGGGAACTATAGGGTAGTGCCTTGTGTGAAAGTATTGAAGAAATCCATGGCTTCATCATGCCCCCATGTTTGGCTCAGGGCGCCATCTTATATAGATTTATTGTCGTGCCAAAAATTGGTGTCAACACATGCCCCCATGTTTTTCGGCAAAACTTGTATGTTTGGCACACTAATATATCCATGCTATATATATCATGTTTGTATATTAAGTGTCATATTTTAATTAATATTTTGCAGAAACTATGGACGATCGTCAAAGAAACTTAGAACAATAAGAGATGTTGGGGGAAATCATCCGCGAAGGACCGTTGTTGGTGGGCGACATCGTCCGGGTAGGAGGTGATGTCTTCCAAATTCTGAACGACACCGATGGTCTGGAAGAAGAGTGTGAAGCAGGCTCCGGTGATCGGACAATGGAGGTGAAAGGACATGCTTATGATGGCTCCTGTGAGCGAACGGAGGAAGGAGTTGTTGGAAAGTCCGGCGAGGTATATATAATAATTAAGCGTGTGTTGACTAGCTAATTGGTGCATTAATTGTTTTGGACTGTGTACACATATTAACTCTCTTCTTTCTTCTTTTCTAGCCCTCCGTATCCGGATCAAGCCAAACTTCGGTAACGAGACGAGGCCCAAAGAAAAAGTTGCGCCCGGATGAAAGGTTCACGATCACCGGCATCAATAGAGATGGCCAACCGATTGAACCCAGCCGGACCAAAGATGCATTTTCTGCTCAGTGCGGGGTTCTTGTTAGGGACATGATCCCGATCAGCATCCAGCAATGGAATAAGCCGAAGGCCGGAGACCCTGAAGTGTCTTTTGTCACCGATAGACAGAAAGATGATCTTTGGACCGCGCTGAAGGCAAATTTCACCCTACCGGAAGAGGAGCGTCCGGAAAAGCCAGTTACAGAGCAAAAGGTCAAGACTCATGCTCTTGAGAAGATGGCAGAGGTATTCAGGAGGTGGAAGAATGAGTTAAAAACAACGTTTGTCGACAAAGAGAAGACTCCAACATTCACCGGCCGGTTTGAGAAGATAAGAGAACAGTGGCCCGCATTTGTGGCCCACAAGACATCGGAGAAGAGTAAAAAGATGTCAGCGATAAATAAACTAAATGCTGCAAAGAAGAAGCATCACCATTGCACGGAGTCAGGTGGCTACCACAAAGCCCGACTGTTGTGGGAGAAGGCTGAAAAGGACCTTCTTGACAAAGGGATCGTACCAGTGACATTGAACTGGCCAGAGCGTGCAAGGAATTGGTTCTTCGGGGTTGGGGGAACCTTGAACCCTGAAACAGGGAAGTGCTTTTGGACGAACGAACAACTGAGAGTACCGATCACCAAGCTTCAGGAGTTAATCGCCGAAACGGAGGCAGGGGCGTTCGTTCCCGACAGAGAGAACGACGAGCTCACAATGGCCCTCGGGAATCCTGAGCACCTAGGACAAACACGATGCACGGCAGGCTCCCTTCCGTGGAAGCATGGGTTTCCCGACGCAGGCGGTTACAAAAGCAGGGAGAGGAAGAGGAAACAGGAGCAAAGCGAAATACAGAACCTGCATGCAAGAGTACAAGCTCTAGAGGAGAGGCATCGAGCTAACAAAGCTACCCTAAAAGCTACCCCGCCATCTCAGCGTAGAAGCAGCGTGGCTTCCACCTAGGTCATTGCGCAACCTGATTTGACGGCTTCCAGGTACCCCGTGGATGAAATCACGGAGTCTCAAGAATGCCACCTTAAGAAGCAATTGATGCAATTCAAACCCACGGTGGCTATCGGTCATGTTGCACCTCCTCGACCCAACGGAACTTTTCACTGTCTTCTGATTCCACAAGGCTATGTTGTTGTGATGATCGATGAAATAATGGAGAGATATGAGGAGATCGAGCTTGACTACCCTACCGGCGAAGGGGAAAATCTCCTGCAGAATGCTCTGAGGACTTCATGTCTATGGCCGAAGGAATTCATCAAGCTTCCGAACTGGACGGAACCTACGCCTCCTCCTCCTCCGGCAAGTAAGGGCCCGCCTTCTCCTCCGCCTCCTCCTCCGACGAGTAAGGGCCCGCCTCCTCCTCCGCCTCCTTCTCCGCCTGCGTCGGCGCGTCCGAGCAACCCGTCTCCTCCTCCGCCTCGTCAGCAAAAGCAGAAGAGAGCCGCCACCGGCGCTCCGGCTGCTCCGGCGCCTCTTAAGCAACAAAGGAAAATAGCAGCCGTCGCTCCGGCGTCTAGCAGTACAACCAGTGGTGGGAGGCGATTCCAATACGGTCCATCATCTCTCAAGCCTCTTGAGCCGTTACCATACGAGATGAGCGATGAGGAAAGCGCGAAGATATCTAAAGGCGAAGTGGATGCCTTTTTAAAAAAGAAAAATCCACCTCCGAAGGAGAAGATAGATGAGGTGAAATTGAAGCGCACTTTGGATGCCCTGAAGCGACCAGCACCGGCTCCGCTGGATGATAACCATGTACGCGCTCTTAAAAAGAAAGTGCAAGAAACGCGCCGGTCCGGAAGCACTGCAACTGACCAAAGGAAAGAACAACAAATTGCAAGAGGGAAAAAATTCCCCAGCTCGGCGAACAGGCGAAACAATTGTGCCCCCCGCTGCAAGTGTCTAGTGATATCGTCGTCGCAAATCTGCCGGCCGGGATGGTGCCCGGTACCAATCCTGGTGATTACCTGCCAGACGATATACAATTTGATCGAATCGAGGTGGACGAACTCAAATTCCGGCACGGGTATCCTCTCGTTAGACCTGATCAACAGCTACCAACGATGATGCAAAGATTCCATGAGTGGTACATGGACACCTGCAAGAACTCTGGGTTGGATAATGTGTTGCTTATGGTTAAAGACAAGCACGACCTCCTTGGAATTGACACGTTGTGTATTCCATTTGAGGAGTTATTCCAGCTTTACAATGCAATGGCCATCGATAAAGTAATCGTTACTTGCTACTGTCTGTAAGTACTACTTCTTTCATTAACTCTCTATATATAGCTCAGCTCTTTCATTGCATGTACATATAATTCACTATATCATGCAGATTGAAGACCGTCGAATGCAAACAAAAAGAAATCTATAATATTGGGTTCATTAACCTAAATCTCTTTGATGAATGGGCGATGAAAAAGAATCCCAAACAAGCCGAGGCCAACTTGCTACAAACGTTGCTTCAACATCAAAACAAACAAAAAATAATCTTTTCTTACAACTTCGAGTGAGTGTTATACTATGCATATTCGGTTTTCCTTTATTTACTCGAGGTTATAGTAATGTAATTGATGAGTTATGCATGCGTGCACAGCTTCCACTTTATTCTCCTAGAGATTAAGCTTGAGGAGGGACTAGTAACCGTGTTAGACTCAAGACGAAAAGATCCCAAGACGTATGCGATCATCACTGAAATGCTTAACAAGTAAGTGCAATCGATCATTATCTTAGCATTTCGGCAACTTTGTTCATTTCCTGATATTAGGTAATAATTATTTTCTATGTCTGCAGGGTTTGGATAACGTTCACCACAAAATCTCCTGGACTGCCGAAGGAGCTGAAATTTACACGCCCGAAAGTAAGTACTACTAACTAGTTCCACGCATCTTCCATTAATTTGATTCTAGCTAGTTTCATCAATACCATTTATATAATGCTTGATTATCAGTTTGATTGACCTCTATTTCTCGTAAAGTGGTTGTGGCAGCAAGAAGGGACTAATCTTTGTGGATACTACGTGTGCGAGTACATCTACAACGGTACGATCTCTAAGCAGGGCGGCTACTCTAAAAAAGATTTTGATGTGCGTAAGCAATAATATTCACAATTTTATTTTATTACCATCATTTGTGTTGAGTTTCATTCATATATATGTATTGACCCCCTTCTTCGAATTAGCATTGGGAGCTGCTGGATGAACTCCTACCACAAGATCGCATAATAGCAATTCAAGAGGAATTGGCGGGATACTTTCTTGAACACGTCATCAGGAAAGAGGGAGAATACCATATGGAACTTGATTTCAGATGTTAGGGTATTGTAAAAGATCTTATATTGTATATATGTAGCCAGTAGCGTCGGATAGATATACGAAAACTTGATGTTCGAACAATCTCACTTATCTCTGTATATGTTCATGACGATCTTCTGTACTTAATGGTTTAATTCCTTCATTTGCTTACTAGCTAGCATGTCGAGTCCTCTCTATAAGTATAGTACGTAGCGTCGACCAAGCACGGAGATAAGAGAGGACACCTCTCTCTATTAGCTACAATATATGAAACCCCTAAATTAACCCTACAAAACCCCCATCCCCCCCCCTCTCAAAAAAACCCATAGACACAGAACTGCTGACGCGTGGAGGCATTTTGATCCCGGTTGGTGCTACCAACCGAGACAAAAGGCCCTCCTGCCCGGGCAAGCCGCAGAGGCCACGTGGAGGCCCATCTGTACCGGTTCGTAAGCGAATCAGGACTAAAGGTTTTGGGCATTAGTAACGACCCTTTAATCCCGGTTTCAGAACCGGAACAGAAGGCCCTCTGAAACCAGGACAAATGAGTCTTTTTCTACTAGTTAGAAGGGATGCTCGGGATGCTTGTTATAGGCTATGATGAGGAGGACAGTGGTGAATATGACGACCGATATTGGCTCACGTATTCCGTTTTTAGAAATAACAAGCAATGGCACTCGGAGAAGGTCATACGTTTGCCGGTGAAGCGAGCGATTCTGGTTGGTGTTGCCGGGGGATACTTGCTCATGGAAGCATTGTACACCACGCCTAATTCACAGGAGAATCTCATGTTTGGATACTTTTCAGTGGACGTGAAGACGTTGCAAGTCGAGTTATTCGCTGCGCTTAGCAAACCCATCTTACCTGATCAACTATATGCTGGTTACCCACCATCACTATGTGCACCAACTATATGATGATGCACCAACTATGTGATGAAGCGGTGAGTGTGTTATCTAGCCTTTTCTTACTGTACTTTTATTTATCTTGGTCGCAGTGTTATAGAACAAACAAATATGATTCAGGTATTTACAATATGAGTTGGTTCAGTTGTTCTTGTCATTTAGAACTGATTGTCTTATTTTAATAGATAATCTATGTAGAGTAGAAATCGTCAAATTTATATGTCTAGCCCCTTGTTTCTGTGCTGAACAACAGTTTTGAATCACCAGTATAACCCATAGATAGTTCGTCTAGCAGCTCAACATCGCTCGTTCCACACCTCACTCAAGGATGGCTAGGTCTGCACAACGTCAACACCGGAGATTGGTTAAGCCTCAGTTTTAACGAGTGGTGGCTTTCAATGACCAACGTTGCCCCCAAACCGCAAGGCCGTGGCCTCTCTCATCTTGCTTGTCACTTGGGAGATGTGGAACGAGCACAACGCTAGGGTGTTTCACAATAAGAGTGCACCGCCGTTCGTCCTCTTAGACAAAATTAAAAATGACGCCCGTTTGTGGGTCCTTGCGGGTGCCAAATGTTTGGGCAACTTGATGCCGCAGGAGTAGTTGCGTTGTATTTTGGTCGGTCGCAAAACTTGCTTTTTTGCAATCCTCCTCTTAATTATATGGGGCAAAGCTTTTGCCCCCTGTTTCTAATTAAACAGGAAGGAAGAGGTCACATATTATAGTGCAAGTAATCTTAGACAGAAGAATATTATTGTTTATTATTATAATCACTTTCAGCTGTTCTGAATAAGTAACTTTATTTTAGAAAGAAAATATTTCCAAGAGATAAAACAAAGCAAAAACTTTATACCTCGCTACACCACTGAGCTAGCTTTTGCTTTTGCATCCCTGGTTGGAATGTATTTAATCAGCTTCCTTATCTTGATGCTTATCATATCCCCTCTCTATATTGCTCTTCAAGCTCCTCAGCTTTTGCATCTACCATAACTTTTTTTTCTCTTTTTGGATAAGTTTTTTTCTTGAATGGAAACCTCAGCACAGTGCATTCTTAACATATAAACACTAGGTTGCTTAATCATATATTCATATGCACACACGGGAATTTCAGATGTTGGTCCGTGCCGTAAGTACATCAGGACATTTGCAGAGCACATATTTGAAGTCATGTTCTCTGATTGGTAGGTTCTTTCATGTAATTCAGTATTAGCATGAGTGGTAGGTTCTTGTCATGTAATTAACCGTTAGTGGGCAATGTGCAGTACGGCTCCTTGCAATTTTGCAAGTATCCAGTGTCAACTTCATGTGTGTTATATTTACTTGGTAGCCTTTTATTTCGTATTCGTTCATAAGGAAAGTTCAGATTGTTCATATGTCCACAGATGCCTGATGCTCGTTGTGGTCTAGGATGAGGAAGTCAAGCGTCGATCAGATATATTCGCCTGTTCAATGCTTGGTACAGGTGTGTCGAATGATGATGTGTGGACCGGATATATTCGCTTGATGCCATATCAATACCTACGATTTGTTTGTGTTGTGTGTGTGCTATCGTCACATACAAAATTAAGATACGGTTACGACATTTGAAATGTATTCTAATTTCATAATGTTTGGAATTTACTGTCTTTGCCCACCATTGAACATCAGAATAATTTTGCGAACCACATTGGCTAGGCATGCACACACGCGTCCTTTCTCTTGCGGGAGTTAATTGCATGAAATCACGAGAATTCGAAATAGGATTGCAGAAAACACATTTTTTTGTTTTTTTTGCGAAACCCACTAATTTTGTACTAATCTTTTGCAAATACCATAAATCGCGTGCTTAGCTTATTTTAACCACGTTTCTGATAGGTGGGATCCACCTGTAAGGAAGATATTTTGCAAAAAAATCCCTAAATTATTTGTAGAAAAGCAAAGGGGTCCCTATTACAAAAGAGGCGGCGGCTCGTGTTCGTTCGGCTGGGAGGGAAGCGGCGGCAGCCCGTGCGTGCGCAACCGTGCCCCCGCTGAAGCCGCCTCGGCCCTGCGCTCGCCATCGGCCTCGTCCTCCGTCGTCGCGCCTTCGCTACTGCTCGCCGACCTTTGCTGTGAGATGGCCACCGGCCGGCGCCGGCCCGTGCCCTCCTCGACCTCGCCGGCCCGCTGCTCCATCACGCACGCCAGTGTGTCGGCGCCGCTCCTTCTCGACCTCTCCAGCCTGCTACTCTGGCTCGTCGGCTGCCCCTCCCGGCACAATACCATCCTCCGCAGCTCCCCTCGTGCAAGGTCGCCCGCCAATGTCACGCCTGTGCCCGGCAGCACGCCCCCAGCCGCCCCACCCCGCTGATGCTACTGGCCAGCCTCCGCCCGTGCCGCGCCGGCGTGCCGGTCGCCGCCAGATCTGACGGTGTTGGGGAGAGAGATGGGGATGAGGGATGCCCGAGAGAGAGAGGTGAGTATGAAAGGATCTGATTGCTTTTTTCATAAAAATTTAGGGATCTTTCTATAAAATATCATTCTTACAGGTAGGTCCCACCGATCAGAAACTTAATTAAAACATGTTAAACACGTGATCTGTGGTATTTGCAAAAGATTCGTAAAAAAATTAGTGATTTTCACAAAAAAAACGAAGAAGTGTGTTTTCTGCAATCCTATTTCGAATTGTCGTGATTTCGTGCAATTAACTCCTCTTACGGCAATGTCACTTTTGCGTATCATGGTGGGAAGCAGCGGCTGGGCAGCAAGACATGTATGTTTCAGCTCGTTAATCGACTCCGCCACCGCTGCCGTGGCTTCGTCCCTCCCAAACACAGTGCTCACGTCAAGGACCGGTCCGCCATGCACTCACTTTCCGATCACTAGTGAATGCCTTTCCATTTTAATAATATGGCTGTATGCATTAATTGATGCAGAGGTATAAAGAGTTTTTTCTCCTTTTCCAATAAAAGCCGGGAGTAGTGGGTACACGTGGCTTTGCAACCACATGACTTGGCCGAGGTGGAACTTTATGCAAACCCACGGCAATATACCGTACGTCGTGAGAGTGACATGACAAAAGACAGTTTATCCGTCATCCAAACTTGTCCAGTGCAGCTTTCTCTTTTCTGCGTGCCAAAAGAAAAGGGAGAAAAGGAGTTACACAATGCCAATGGAAGCCATTCCAATCTGTTGTCATGTCATGGAAAGGTCCATGGAATCCATTTTCTGCTGTCATTGCCACGATGCTGTGAAAGATCACACACATCCAGTCATGCAAGCCAAAGTGTTGTCTCACTCGCTTTATCCCACCACCAAGGGGACAAAATCCTGTTTTAAGTTTTAATCCTTTTTGATAAGTTTGGTAATGAAATGTTTCTGTGCTACATTTTTTTAACACAATCTAATCTTTGTTAGAAACGCCGAGCATCTTGGCATTACAGCTCCAATATAAAACATAGGAGGCTATAACGTTATCCAAGGATGAAATGCCAAGGAATTTGACATTTCTCAATGCAACAGCAACGCTAGAGACAGGTGTTACAGAAGAAAAAAAAGGTTAGATGGTGCTAAATTTTTTTAGCAAAGGTCATGTCGGGTTAAATTTGTTCCAAAGGGTCAAAACAATGATGTTGTCTACACGATGGTGCCTACAAGTTGCCGATCAGTTGTGTGGGCTTTGGATCTTAGATCAAGGTCGTCGATACATACCATACCGAACGTCAGGGCCAAGGTGCTAGTACCGAACGTTTTTGTTCGGTACAATCCATCCAGCTGCCGAACCATTTTGTTCGGTGGAAATTTACTTGCCGCCCGAACGCCATGCACACTCAGCTCTGTGCATGCATAGCTTGCCATGCGCGCGCAGCTCGGCTGCAGCTCGCAGCCGCCGTCGCCGTCGCTTGCCGCCGCCGTCGTTGTCGCTTGCCGTCGCTTGCGGCTGTCGTCGTCGTCGCTCACCGTCATTGTCGCTCGCTGCAGCTCGCTGTCCTCGTTATCGGCGCCATTGTCGCTCGCCACCTTCATCGTTGTCATCGATATAGCTCGCCTCCGTCGTCGCACGCTGCAGCTCGCGCGACTTGCCACTTTCGTCATTGTCTCCGCAACTCGCCGCCGTCGTTCGCGTCATCATTGTAGTTCGGCACTGTCGTCGTAGCTTCTAGCCGACGTCATCACCGTAGCTCGCCGTTATCGCCGCAACTTGCCGTTGTCGTCGTCGTTGTAACTCGTCGCCGTCGTCGCCTCCATCATGGTAGCTCGCTGGCGCTGCCGCCTCCATTATCGATGACAAATTTGCCATGTTCATGTTCCGCAATATAAAAATTGCCATGTCATACAAATAAGAATTACCATGTCCCATATATAACGAATGTCATGTCACGTAAAATAAAAAATACCATAGCCGATAAATAAGAATTGCCATCCCGCACAAAACAAGAATTGCCGTGTCGTACAAACAAAAATTGACATGTCCTACCAATAAGAATTGGCATGTCCTACTAGTAACCGTCGCAAATTTATCATGTTTTACTTAAAAAATAGTCATGTTCAACAGTTTTGAACAAAAATTGCCTTGTTTCGCAAAAATTATGATAATCCACATGTAAGAATTGCCATGTCCTGTCAGTAAAAAATTGACATATCCTACAAATAAAAAATAGCCATATCGTACAAATAAAAATTGACATGTCCTACCAATAAGAATTGACATCTCCTACTAGTTTGAAATGCCATGCCCTACTAGTATGAATTGCCATGTCTTATGAATAAAAATTGTCATGTCCTACGAATAAGAATTGTCATGTCTCATGAATAAGAATTGCCATGTCCTATGAATAAGAATTGTCATATCCTACGAATAAGAATCCATATGTCTGATGAATAAGAATTATCATGTCCTACGAATAAGAATTGCCATGTCTGATGAATAACAATTGCCATGTCCTACGAATAAGAATTGTCATGTCTGATGAATAAGGATTGCCATGTCTGATGAATAAGAATTGTCATGTCCTGCAAATAGAAATTGCCATGTATCCCAACCTATTGGGTTGAAAACCTATTGCAGCATTGAAACCATGGTGATTGTTCCATGTTCTACTAAAAATTGCCATGTCCAACAAAATAAAAATTGTCATGTACTACAAATAAGAGTTTTCATGCATCAACTCCCCCCTCACAACGTCGGATATCTTCTCGGGGTTCACGAGTCATCGTCACAGCTCTCTAGGATCCTCGATGCATTACTACAAATTGTCATCGTCGAATGGTAGATTCGCCGTCACCGCAACACCACAACACCGACAACTGCTCCACCCCCAACCACATTCTCATCCCTCCCCATCGTAGTTGAGGTGCGCCGGAGAATCTCCCCGACGCATATGTATCCCAAGAACCCGTCATACCGCGCACCGTCACCCCACCCCCCTCTTGACCGCCGGGCATCTGTCCGGGCTACACTGGTCGTTACCCCCCCCCCCCACACACACACACACCCTCCCGACCGGCGAATATCTACTCTACGCAGCTCTCCGGGGTGCTCGCCGATGAGTGAAAAGTATCTGAAAAACAATGGTAGCTTTAAATCTAGCGAAAAAATAGATAAAACAAATCATGGCAAATTTAGTACAAACAGTATGACAATTTCAGTGTGAATAACATGGCAATTTTTGGTAGAAAAAAAATGTCGAAACATGTCAATATGGGGTCTAGTTTCGAAGATCTCGTCGCGACGAATTTAATGGTACAACGGGATTTTGAACGGACTTTTTATTTAAGAGAAAAAAATTAAAATTTAAAAACAATAAAAGATGTCCTTAATATGTACGTACTAGTGGGCAAAGCAAGCCTTTCGCATGTTTGGGCATTCGAGCGGACAAGGGCTGCTCGAATGATGGAATAATGATGACGTCGTCACCGACCGCGCGCAGTGTTTAGTGCAAATACATCAGCGATGGATGTTGCGTTCGAACGGGGAGAGGACGTCCGAACGTCAGGTGCATATCATTATCCTAGATCAAAACCGTTATATATGCAGTCGCTCATATATCAGTCTTCACTCTCTTTTTCTTCTTAACATCCAAACACTTGGATTTAATATTTCGTACCATATCAAAAGATATCATATACACATTTTTTAAACAAGTCACATGAACAAAAAATAAAAGCATTCAACATTTATAAATCACATGTTGTCAGTTCCGGTGTTTGCATCTCCCCTCGACATTTATAGTCTCATCCTCTGTTATGTGAATCGTGCCCTCCTTCGACGTGTTGGTCGTTCCATGCAATCCTATAATGCATGATCTCCACTCGTGTGAGCTCTCAAAATAATCTTGCAGTTCCAACATCATGAACCGGTTAATGTCCAACATGTGAAGAAAATTTAGCTCTGTTGTAGATCTACTTATATATATGAATGTCCAACATGTGAAGAAAATTTGAAAATTTGTTTTCTTCAAATTGCAATAGGTAAAAGCATTTTCTTGATGGACTAGTTATGTCAACGCAGTTTTGAAGTTAATTATAACCAGTCTCAAGCACTGTAGTGTGCCCTAATTTACACGCGGCTTACAAGCCGCTACAGCTAGCTTACCTTGACATTCCATCGCCGCCGAAGTAGGGTACGCACCCTCAGGAACATGGTGGGTGTCGTGGTCTTTCAGGGTCTTTCAGGCTGGTCATAATGGGAGTAACTTCAGCAGAATATAGATGTCATCTAAGCAAAAAAAATGATGTAACAACTAATTAATGAGAAAGGAAGATATAGTAACTTAGTTACTTATCATAACATCACTCTTTCCAAGATAAAATGAATCTATAAAGTGATAAATAAAGTCATCTGTGTAACTATCTTGAAGTTATTTTGCATTGTAAAGATAGTGACATAAACTAGTAACATGAACATGTTATTACTCTAAGTTACTCCCCATTGTGAGCAGCCTCATGTGACATCTTCACCTCGCGCACATATTTGAGGGCCGCTCGACAAGCATGCAGCAGGCCTGAAGGCTGGGCGTAGGAGCTCGGCAAAGTACTGTACCCGTTATTTGAATCGGAGTTAATAGCGAAATCACTATTTTTAGAGCACCCGTACTGAGCCGTGTTGGCAGCAATATATCGTACAGCAGGTATGTGGGCTCCTGTCTGTCTAACACCAGCTGATCCACTAGCTGATGTGGAGTACATACTACAACTTCCAAGTTCCCCCGAAAGAACACACAAGGTGCAGGTTACACGACAAGAGCATATGCAACGGTTGATTTCTGATAAGATTGTTCTAGATCCTCACCAATTTTTAGCCCCCACTTCAGTTTCTGCGCCTGTGTGCTAGCGAAAGGCGCGTGGAATTGCTTCCGAGCCCACATGCACCTGGATAAATAATAAAATGTAAAAAAAAATTGGGACACACAATGATGAATGTCTTAGTTGGGCGCAAAGTATTATGAAGGAAAAACATTCCTGATACCTTACATAAAAATAAAAGTTAATGCTTTAATATTAATGTTTTTAAAACCATACCGATTTTGTTTTGATGCCCAGACTTTCATGAATGTCATTTCAGCATTAAACTTTGCACCCAGGAGAGGAAGGACATTTTCGGTCTGCGGAGAAAGGGATTCTTATCGCAAAAGTGAGCATGACCTCGAACAATGACAAAACGAGCTTGCAACATACCAAGTGTCCTGTCAATATATTTTTAGCATGCTTCTTTGTACTTGGGCAAAAAATTGTGTTTCTTGCTTCTCGGGTCACGGATGGTCTTGAACCGTTGATCTTTTTTGAAATGGCTGGTGATATTTTTTGAACCGTTGATGCATCACACGTTTGATTGATTTTCTTGAGCTGGATCGGGGAATATCCGGTTTCGTTCTCTCCGCCACATTACTGGTACACCATCTCAATTAATACAACGGGGTGAAAAAACTGTTTCAGGTCTTTTTTGTGACAAAAAATATGTTTCAGGTTACTCCTACGTATGCATGAGTACGACCACAGAGTTTTGAGTAATGGTGTACATGAATGATGTGCCACTTGGCATATAGGTCCAAAATACCGGACATAAATTTTGGCTAGATGGCCGTACTGGGCCATAATGGTTTCGGCTGGATGGCCGTCCGTACTGGGCCACGATGGATGCTTTATATGTCAGGTACAATCTGGGACGTGTGAAAAATGCACAAATTACCAACGATTGTGCTAAAAAAACGAAATCTCTAATTTAATAGTACTCGTAGCAACGAATACCGCGAATCCTTCCGCACGCGACATATGGCACATCATTTATCAGGCTCTGAAGCTTTTCTTTTTTTCCTGTTCCTCTTGCGGAGGCACAACAATACCTTTTCATGGATGCACGACTCGTTGCTGTCATCGTAGCTCGACGCTATCGCCACAGCTCACCGTCGTTGCTGCCATCGTCGTCGTCATCATCCTACCTCGCCGCTGTTGCCACAGCTTTGCCGCCACCGTCGTCACCTCTTGCCGCAGCTCGCCCGTCGTCGTTGTTATCGTAGACCACTATTGTCGCCACAGCTCACTGTCGTTGTCGTTGTCGCTGTCGTCGTCGTGGTCGTACCTCGCCGTTGTTGCCACATCTCACCGTCATCGTTGTTGAACCTCGCCGTTGTCGTCATAACTTACTGTCGTCGTTATTGTCGTTGTAGCTCGCCGTTGTAGCCATAGCTCGCCGTCGTCGTAGCTCATCGCCATCGCCACAACTACTTGCCGCCGCCATAGCTCACTGTTGTTGTTGCCGTCGTTGCCTTCCCCATAGCTCACTGTCGTTGTTGTCGTCGCTGGCTCGCTGCTCTACACGTTGATATATCTACATGTTGACATGTTGTGTGTGTAGTGTGTAGTCTGTACAAGCATGAGCTGCCTTGCGGGTATGTATCGGGTTGATGCGGGCTGCCGCGTTGTCCGTGAAACATCTAGTGGCATTATGCGGTCAGCCGCGGTGCCCGCTAAATATGTTGCTCCCGCTGTGCTGGTTGGCGGTCAAGCGCATCCCGTTCCGCCTGCAACCTTATGCACAAGTGCCTCACGATAGCGCCTCTAAAAGAGGCACGACTCGTGCCTCTTTTTTTGAGGCACGACTTATGCCTTCGACGAAGTCATAGTCGTACCTTTCACGCAGGCAAGGTCGTGTCTTTTTTTTTTAATTTGTTTTAAATTTTTTTTCACTAAAACGTGTAGAAAAATGTGCGAAAACCAGAAAAATCGAAAAAGCTACGAAAAACAATTTAAAAAACCAAAAATATGTACCCAAAAATTATAAAAAATCCCGAGGGACCCTGTGAGCCTAGCAAAGTATTCGCTGGGCCAGGTCCTGAATGAGTAATTTAGAACTAGTTGCTCCTAAAAAAACCAACTATTGTGCACAATTTTTCACAGAACATCTACAATTCAAGGTGTATCTACAAGTATTTTAATACGAGTCGGAGGGAGTATAATTTATTGTGTCTTAAGCAGACAATATTTCTCAAACAGTGGTCAGAGTAAGGCAAAAAATATCATATCAGCGGTACTCACACATATGATTTACTGAATTTTTTTCATTTCCCTGACAATGTTGAACTTTGAAAAAAAAAATGAACAAACTAAACTGCCAATATCTTCCAAAATGTGATCTAAATAAAATATGTTTTTTCTACTGATGGGTACATAAAATGATTTAGCTATTATTATTTCTCTCTCCCTCTCTCTCTCTCTCTCTCTCTCTAGTAAGCTAAAACGGCCTCGGATTTTGGCACAAATCGCTGATTTAAATTTCCTAATTTGAACATTAGTCTTTCGATCAGTGAAATCAATAAAACAAGAGTAATTAGATATGCGTTAATATATTCTGAATTTTGAATTTTGTATCGGAGTATAACAACATAGTTGAACCACATTGAAATGCATTCGAACATGCCTGCAACACATTGAAACTCCGTTGAAATCAACCAAAAATACCGCAAGTTGTGTCACAGAAAGTGAAATGTGGGTACACTATAATTTTTAAAACAAATGTCATTAAACGCAGCGGGACAGTGAACCGTGTTTGGAACATCGGTGATAATTCCTGGAAAAGGTTAAAATTATGTAAGAAATAAGCCTCTGCTAAGGTATGATGAACTCGTGTAAAATTCTCCATATATGTTTCAGGAATTGAATGTTAAACTTTACCAAAAAATATTCAATTTTGGTCAGGTTTTGAAAATATCGTATTTAGGAACACAAACATTCAAACGAAAACACAAATTGAGTTTGTGGTTCAAGAAATATCAACTATCAACATAGCGAGCTTTATCGTTATCATTAGTTGGTCGTACTAAACTATTTACATTTATGCATGTTTATGTTTAAATTATGATGGTCATAATATTGTTTACTTTTACAATGTTTACGTTTCATATGCAACATATCTTACTAGTGTCTAAATTATGCAATGAACTGCTTGAGTTCTAAATCATGCAAAAACTGATTTGTCAACTGCTCATTTTATTTCAAATAAGTACATAATACTTATAATTTTGTAAACTCGATTTTAGATAATGTCATTTGGGATGGATGCATATGTTGTGTGCAAACCTTTACGCTGGATGTTTAAGTTGTCAGGATGAATGCATGAAATGGATCACATGTGGCTAGTTGTGGTGAAGGCAACTACTAAGAGGACAATATATTTATCATAGATCTTCCCATTGACTTCCTAACTAGGAAAATATGTTTTATTTCACCATGTTTTGATTGACTTTCATATTCTCCCCCCCCCCACCCCACCCCACCCAAAAAAATCTTTTCATTTTTCTCAAATCATCCCTTGTGGGGCAAGGCGTGGCTTCCTAGAGAATCGCAACCTTGTCATTGCTTAGATGATCACAATGAATTCCACCCTGATGTTGATGGGAAAGTTTGTGTTCTTCAATGTGCTTATCACCAATGAGGCAAACCGAACATACCTAAGTTTCCCTGGTTAGGGAGATCTAGGAGATGCCTGCGAGAGGAGAGTAGGGGAGAGGGCCCCGTTCTACCTCGTCCATTAAAGTGTGGATACCATGGTGTACCATAGTGTTCTACCTCGCCCATTGACTCTTCTGACTATGACCTGACTTTGTCTCTGACTATAATTTGTAGCCATGGTATACTGTCACAGTATGTTTGTATTTCATCAAACATGTTATATGATACTAGTCATGCTAGGTTAGTACTTTGTTTAACATGTTATATCCTACTCGTCATGCTATTAGTACTTTGTTGAACATGTTATATACGTGCTATTATTGTTAAAACTTAAAATACTGCCATGGCAACAAAAATGAGCCAAAGTGTTCATTTTGTTGACATGGCATCATTTTTTACAATACTTTGCTCTCGTGGTAGCCTTTTCATTAGCCATTTGGGTGGGGAAATGTTGTTTTCCACTTCCGTAGCATACTTTTATGCCTGAAAATTAAATTAGTAGAGTGCACCTATAATGAAATGCCACTAGTATTTTCTGTTGCTGGTGGTGTGCTACCATGTGGCACCCCAGTAGTATTTCATCTACCGATGTCGTGGCTTACACGACATGCCAACAGTGTGCCACTGGTAAATGTTACTGGTGGTGTGGGGTTCTCCATGCGACTAGTAACATATCCTGTACTAGTGCACAAATGCTCGGCGTTAGTTGTACGTCGAATGGACACCATGGAGGGAAGGAGATTGCGTTGGCTTGTGTCTCTCGTGTTCGTGGTGGAATCCGAGCTTCATAGGGGCGAATTTGAGGTTATGTGCTCGGTGGCGGTGTTGATGGTATCTGTTTGCCAGCAAGCAAGGAGACGATGAGAGAAGGAATGCAACGTGGGGACTCATCGCCGGGCATGTCGAAGGTGAGCAAGAGAGAGAGAGAGAGATTTGCATGAGGACAAAGAAAAATATCTCGATAAAATTGAGAGGAAGAGAGGAGTTCTTCAATTTTTGAGGCACCAAATATGTTGTGGGAATGGCTAGGTAGGACATAATCCGAGAAACCATTTTTAGATTAAAGTTTTTTTGGAGAAGAGATAGAGTTGCTCAAAACTCAAAAGGTTTCTTGTTTCTTCAAGAGAATTTTGAACAATAAAAAAGTGTATACATTTTGTTCTTGCTTGTTGTTTAATCATATGACTTAATCTATACCTAATAATAAAGGGAGGTGGGTTTCTCCTTCCGTCACGTATTTTTATAAAAAAGTCCCTAGGTTTTTGATGAATCAACCCGCACTCCATGCGTTAAGTTGGAAAAACGGTTCGTTTTATGGTATTTTTATGGAAAAGTCCATAAAGTTTTATGTAATAAACCCGCAGTTCAATTTTAAATGCGAAAAAAGGGTACGATATTGGCCCCAGCTGGGTTCGAACTCGCGACCGCATAGAACGCTGCTAAGCACTTTACCAGCTGAACCACAAGCTGGTTAAAGCCTGAGATCGACGGTTTTAATTATATTCTAAATTTTTGTTCGCTGATGGGCCTTCACTTATGGGCCGCAAAGTCACACGAGTGGAAAAAAAAATCACGGGCTGGCTATGCAATCAGCAACGAATTTGATATATTTGTTGACTAATAATAATAGTGTATATGCCAATCGTATATATATATGGAGCCCTTTATTTTTGAAAAGTTCAAAATTCAAACTTTCCGGTTTAAAAAAAATCTAGAAAAAATTATGCAAGTATACAAGAATGAAATGTAAATGTGTGAATTTTTTTAGGATAAAATACCTTGAAATGTGACCTGTACAAAAAATACAAATACATAGACTTTGAGGATGAATAGTGCCATGTGTTAAAAAGATTAGATTTTTTTGCACATACCTCATTTCAATGTATTTTGCCCGGAAAATTTACACACATGTACACTATGACTCCATGTATATGTATTTTTACTTTCATATTTTTTGATAAATAGAAATATGAATTTTGATAAAATTTGAAAATAAAAAATAAAGGGTTCACTAGAGACCAAGCTCCAAAACGCTTCAACCATAATAATAGTGCACATTCACACATATATATCAAATTCTACATATATATATACTAATGGGTAAAATGCACAACCACCTCATAAAGCAAGAGCACATGCAAGTGTACATGCATGCCGGCAAAACAAAATTTGCGTCCGGTCCCATCGATTTGATTGTGTAGTTGCATTGCATATATAGGACAATTTACACGTGTTTCCTGCATGATTAGCATACATATCTCAAAATTTCAAATGTCAATAGCAGATTGAAAAGTCATGCATGCATTAAATCAAAAGTTAAGTACTTTGAGTTGATCCAAAATTATCGTTATCTTCAAAGAGTAATCTCGCAGCTCATACCACATGTAATATGTAGGTTGTTATTTATCTTTTTTACACATTTTTATTTATCTTTGTGTCCAACCACCCCATAGAAGTGTGTGATTTTATGTAAATCCAATGTTAAAATAGACAGACCTAATACATCCATGACACTACTTGGATGGCTTCGGATAATGCAATGTGTTTTTTGTTCAATGTATATTAACTATGAACACATATGGTGAAAAGGAGACAAGGGCAAAATTCCCTCCATGAAACAAGTGCACGCTAAAAAGCGATGGAATGTACGATAGACAATGTATGAACATGTGTATGGGTAAGGACTCACGGAGGGAAATTCTCTCATCCAATTCGAAAGATTATTTTAAATATTTCATTACATTAGGGCATTCAATGATATGTGTGTGATATGATTTAGTGGATACATCAAAAGTACATTTTGTTGGGCTTGCATGTAGACAGAGGGTTAGGCTAGGTGTTTTTGATATTTTCGTTTTCCCGTTGCAACGCACGGACAATTTTCCTAGTTCTACATAATATATTCTCAGGGTTTATTTGTACCATAGTTCACATAAATTATTCAATAGCTCAAGCATCTTGGATTATTTTTTCTTGTAGATCAACTAATTTTGTTTTGGTGTGGAAAAAAAATACTATATGAGTAAAATTGAAGTGTCATTGTTGACATGTTGCCTACATGCATCAACTTCGCTCAGGTTAGTTAAATACAAAAGTTAAATGTTCACTTGTCTGCATTATCTCCCAAATCAGGCAAGTGTATATACTATTCAAAGCACGACTAATCGGGCTTTTCGGAAACACCTCAACTCGTCATTTCTTAGTTTTTTTTCTTAGTTGGCATCTACACGCAACACAATGTGAAAGATTCTCTTTACATGTGGGCCAAGTTGCGCCTTCTTATCTTAACTGGTTAAAGAAAAAATAGAATAACGAAATACATCAACACCCTTGTAGTCGCGCTTAACCTTTTATTTTCTCATATACAGGCAACAAAACATGAGGTTTATTTTGGACTATATGTCGTATAGTTTTGTACTTCTTATTGTTTTGTTTTTAGTTAGAATTTTATGAACCAAGGAAACAACTTGGTGAAGACATACTTGGCCTCGTTTGGTTTGAAAAAAAATGAAAAAAAATATATACAAATTCTAGAGGATAGGAATTACATAGAAGGGAAAATCTTTAGTCCTTTGGTATTCAATAGAAAATAAACATTAGTCTATACTTCATAAAAAACATACAATGTGAATCCAAAGACAACTTGTTTCCCGTTTCTGATAATATAATTTAAGTTGAATGAATTTTTATTTCGTACAATTTTCTATTTCTATGATATTTTTATTCTACAAACCAAAATATGCCTTAAGGCCTAGTTGGTAGCATAGTCTTTCTAAAACTAAAGTATTCTGAAACCAAAGTATTCCACCGCCTGGCTAACAAATACCAGAGTATTTTCCTTTCTCAATTTTAGAAAAAAGAGGGCCAGGCCTCTTTCTCAAATACTTAAAAAAACATAGTTTTGGAGAATACTTCAGTCTTGAAACCATGGTAATTGTTGAATCCAAACACCTTCAAGTATTTAATACTTCATTATTCTCGGAAACCAAAGTGTTCTCTAACTCCCAATGCTAGTATCTTAGCACGTAATCATAGATATTTTGTTTATGTGGCACAGTACTTAATAAAAAAAAGGGAGGTTGTATCTTAGCTACGGCTGTTCGTAATGGGTAGTATCATGCATATGATACTACTGTATGATATTACCTTCATAATGCATAGTATCATATAGTAGTATCATAGATGGTTTATTTATTGCCATGCAATGTGAATCCAAAGACAACTATACTAGTACTACTAAAGCATTTAATATGATACGGTATCGATACTACATCTTCTCTTTCCTCATTAAATAGCATGTCACCTCATCAAAATTGCCTAGTTGGCATGCATGATACTACCTATGAGAGCATGGTTAATAGTATAGCCAACTGGTGGCTATAAGGTGGTGTCATGTCATCTATAGCCAAGCTTATAGCCCACAAGTACAATAGTTAGGTAGATAAGTGTACTACTTTTATGATATGTGACCCACCTTGCATCCTCACAAGATGTCTAGGAGCGCGTGTTGCAACCGGCTGTTAACTAGTAGCCCGCTTCTCTTCTCTCTCCTCTTCTCTCTCTTCCAACTCATTAAAAATATAATATTTTACTTCTTATAGCCCGCCTAGTCACCTTATTGTACTTGCTCTGATACTCACATTACGGGCAACCTACTAAGATACAACTCTTGCACGTGGCCATATGTAAAGAGCATTGCTAAACTAATCACATGTATGCATCAGGCCAAAATCATTAAATAATATACAACTTCTAAGAAACAATGCATTGTGAGGGTTGTATCTTAAATTTGTATTGCTCATATGATAATATGCTAAAAACAATGCATTTGGAAAGCCCTAAATACTTCAAAGATACTTTGATGCCAAAAAATCCTAAACTTCCGAGTTTGAAGAAGTGTGTGCCTACTTTTTTTTGTATAGGTCTGTACCTACCCGAAACTATTGCACAAGCTCTGAAACACTTCAAACTTTTTCACATACTTCGAGACGAAAATATAGAGGGCCTAGTTTAGCAGCAAAGTTTTTCCAAAACTGAAGTATTCTAAACTAAAGTATTACACCGCCTGGCTAACAAATATTACAGTGTTTCTCCTTCCTCGGTTTTAGAAAAAGAGGGTCAGACCTCTTGTGCTTCCAATGGGAAGAGACGTTCCGTCGAAGACGAGGTGATGACTTTGTTAATTTCAAGATGATGTGCCGGCTCAGTATTGCGAAGATGCTCATAGGGATAGAGTGTGCGTGTGTGCGTTCATAGAGGTGAGTGTATGCTCGTATATGTGAGCGCCTGCGTTGTACTGTGTTCTAAAAATATACTTAAAAACCCACAGTTTTAGGTAATACTTCAGTTTGAAAACCACGGTATTTGTTGAATCCAAACACATTACATTATTTAATACTTCATTATTTGAAACTGAATTATTCTCTAAATACTGTAAAAATTACTTTGATGCCAAACAGATCCTAAACTTAATACTCTCTTAAGTATCTCCTACAAAATAACGTATCCATAATCAAAGAGTTTAGTCGTACGATAATTTATTTATCGATGACATGACTAAGTTCCGACGAAGATGCCCGGGATATTCAAACCTGAGCCCAGCTCATATGCTCATGTACAAAAAACTTTTAAAAGGACATATGAAAAATCTTAAAAAAATAAATTTTATTAGGGTAAAAGATGCTTAGGGGCTAGATGTTTGCATAAAATTTGAATTATTTTGACATCTAGAAAGCTAAAAAAAGGACAAATTCAGTCCGGAATAGTGCATAAATAGAGTCGTTTAAATAAACTGCAAATTTGTCTTTTTTGCCGCGAGCTCTCCAGATATTTAAACTATTAAAAAAATTACACGAATATCGCAGATGTAAAAATTTAAAAAATTAACCCTTTTTTAAAACACCTCAAATACAACACTCCAGAGATGCCCTTATTTCAACGCTCACAAAGCAAGGCCACTCCAAAGAATTTGACACCTGGCGGAGTGTGCTGGCCTGATCCGGTTGTCAGGATATGGTAGTTGGTGATAAATTAAATATTCAGGGCAGGGACGCAGGTGCATGGTGGACCGTACCAAAGCATCCAAACAATCTGAAGCTTGGGAAATGAACACTGAAACAACTGATTGAACGCGGAGCAGGCTAATATAGAACATGAAATGTATGCACGTTTGTCACATATGTTGTTTTTTTTTTCTTTAAACCATCATCCACCGTCTTGATGTCATCGATGAAGATGTGGTTCACAATCGATGTAAACATATCGGTGTCCTCGTAGTTGCCTGGAAGGGCGGCACCCTGTAAGGCCCGATATGCGGTACTGTTTCAGATTCGGACGTTTCCGTCCGAACCCGAGGACGAAGCACATATCGGTCCCACCGCGACATATGACAAAGCCATATGCCCCGGATTTCCAACATGATATCACAACATTACAGATACAGGATACAACATCTCATACAATCGGCATACAACTGCCTCAAATACAATACAACAGCGGAAGATACATGTCTGAGTACAGACTACAAGCAAATGCCTACTGGCAAAGAGAAAAACAACGATCCCATAACCACACGGGTCCAGGCCGTCCGCCGGGATCCGCCTAACTAGTCGTCGTCGAGTCTCCACGTGAAACGTCGATCACCGTACCTGTTGTCGATCAGAACCCTGAAAAAGAGTTTGGGGGTAGTATCATGAGTACAGAGGTACTCAGCATCCAACTGTAGTGGTCATCTGACCCAGCAAGGACCTCATCACTCGTCATTCTAGGACAACTAGTAGTTTACGGTAAGGAAAGGGTAAGTGGTGAGGTTGCTGCCGCACTAGCATTTATGAAGTGGCTAACGATCTAGAGAGTAAGATAAGAAGCCAAGCATTCGATGAGGAATCGCCTCCAACAAGTCTTGCTATCAACTACTTACGCAAACATAACACCTATCCTATCCTTGTCCTCCTCTTCGCATCCCGACGAAGAAGAAGCAGTCAAGGCACACACACACATTGATCAAGTTATAATAAGATTATCTCAGTTGTTGTTGTCTATGAACAGGACGTAGGTCTCAAGTCGTCCATAACCGTGGACACGGCTTCTCGAAAAGATTTAACCCTGCAGGGGTGTACCAACTGCCCATTACGAGGCTCCGCACGCACGTCCATCACTCTCAGTTGCTACCCATGATAGGCAACCACTTTATGATTTAGTTCCAAGAGATCCGAAACGACAGGTCCCTCTAACTAACAACGAACAAATCCGGGTGGCCCCCGGTGAGTCGACATCCAGCTCAGGAGCCGGCCGCTCTCTCGATCTGGTCTCTACCGTCTGTCGCAGGTTTGGATACCCGATTCATCACACATTGGGATAACCGGGTCCTCAGCCGGACAAGGTGGGCCAGCCAAGAAACTATGTCCTCCTGGCCCTGGTTGTTTTAAATAATATCTGCTAGGAGCGACCCAACAGACACACACACGTTTTCAAATGGTAAATCAGCTTGGGCCACCACTAGAAATGTTTGAAGCTAGATAGGTAAGAGAAGGGGACCCCATAAAATCCCACACGCGGTTAGGCACGCTCAGTCTCAAAACCAATACCCGGAACTCGGATCCTAGGTGACTCGAATGGAACAAAGCGTCGGGGCGGGATAGCCTAGACCTTCCATCCTTCGTCGAATATAGTCAACATTATAATAATAATCATATCATCAACAATAATAATAATAATCAGGTGATATCCCAACCCAAAGAGTAACAGGGTAACATCGTAGCATCCTAAGCATGCATACTAAGCAGGGGCTGAGCAACGAGCAATAGTAACATAGCAGTACATGGTTTGCTGGGAGGGGACATGGCTGTATCGGTTTGAAAGAGGCTGTAAACATGTGGTAGGACCAAACGTCGAACCTAACCTGTACTAGCATGCAAACCGCTGGTTGAAATAGAATGGATCATAAGTAATGAAAGTCCTTGCCTGTTGATAAGTCGGGTTCCGAAGGTGTAGTCGATCGCAAGCTCGCATCGTCTCCGAGAGGTACCCGCGGAAGCACACAAGAAGTAAACACTGGAAAGCAATCAACGAGCAAGCATCTATTACTACGAGGCAAACACGAGCAAGCATCAACAAGAGGCAACACAAGACATCGCACCTACCGTCGAGAGCGGTTACTAACGATTTAAGTGGAGTACTCGTCACACACGACGATACCGCACGTTTACGGTGGTTCAAGTTGTTTAGCTACAGGTGACCAACAAAGGTTGTTAACATGGCAACTCAAGCAAGCATGGCATAGCACACAAACATGGCAAGAGGTGTAGCAAGAATAAACTATCTGATCTAGTCAATTTAAGTGGGGTGAAATCCTAGACATGCAAACTATTGCGGACCCCACGATAAATATTGTATTTGGTACTGTTTTCCCTAAACAATATTTTATTATTTTTATTAGCAAGCAAGAACAGCAAAAACACAATCTACATGCAATTCTAGTCAAGTTACATATAAAGAACATTTTAATCCGAGCAACGGATAAAAAGGTTACAGCAGTTACAGTTACAGTGGCAGGCAGTGTAAAAAGCAGTCAAATAGCATGTAAACAGAGTCAAACATGGCAACAAAGCATAAATTATTAATTTACATGCAATTCTAAGCAACTTTCATGTTTAAATCGTCGCAATCGGAGCTACGGTTCAAAAGTTACGGCACCGCAAAAATAAACAACTAATCTGCCTAATTAAATAAAAAAACAACTAACAGAAAAAAAATACTAACTGGGCCGAAAGCTGCTGGCCCAACTAACTAAAAAAAACAGAAAAAAATAAAAAAAAGACAGGCAGCGGGCTGGCTCACCTCTTGGGCCTGGCCCAACTAGAGGCAGAGGGGGGTTGGTGGCCTGGCCGGCCGTGGCTGCTGGGCCGCCTGGGGGCGCGCCGGCCCAGGCCGCAGCGGTTCGTGCGCGTCCACGCGCAGGGGGGGGGCGAGCGAGCTCGGGCTCCCGAGCGGGAGCGGCAGGCGGCGGCGCCGGGCTGGCTCGGCTCGCCGGAGTTGAGGGGCGAGGAGGAGGCGGTGCAGGCGAGCGGGACGCGGGACGGCAGCTCCGGCTGGCGGCCGGATCCGGGCCGGGACGAGGCGCCGACGAGGTCCAGAGGCGGCGCGGCCCGAGCTCCGTTGCCGGATTCCATGGCTGCGGCGGCGGCTTGGGTCCTGCGCGGGAGAGGACGGGGGTGAGAGAGGGAAGAGGAGGAAGAGAGAGAGGGGAAGGGGAGGAGGCCGTGGCGTGGAGGCGCTGCTGCGGGGTGCTCCGGTGGCCGGCGGCTGCTCGGCCTCCATGGCCATGGCGCAGGCGGAGCTCCACGGGAGAGAGAGAGAGAGGTAGGTGGGAGGCTACGGTGCGATCCGGTGCGTCCGATCGCAGATCGAACGGTCCGAAACGGATCTGGAGCTAGGGTTTGCTTAATTTGGGGGTGGTTTTGGGTCAGATCTGGGGCTGGTGGCTGCCTAGGGATACCCTAGGTGGGTGGGAGTGTGGTGGTCTTTATATAGCATGGGTGGCTGGCAGTTTGCAAAAACATCATCGGTTTTTCTCTCGGGCGTCCGGTGTTCACGTTTCTGACTGCCGGGGGTCCGCAGTACCTCCGATTCGGGTAAAACTTCGAACTGCGCGATCGGTGCGTCGAGCCGGAGGCGTTCACCTCGCGCTGGAACCGTTCCGAAAACACTTTCCGGCGCGCTATAAAAATATCCCGTTTAATTATTAAACGGGGTTTTTCGTTCCGTTGGCTGCGGCTGGTCTCGTGCGGTTTCCGCGACGGTGATCGGGTGAAACCCGGTGTCGCAAGGTCGAGTGTCAGGGTGGCAAGGGTCGGTCTCCGTCTGATACGAGATAAGAGGGGGAAAAATAATCGCCGATCGATAAATCGGGGATGCAAACACCGCAAACAAATCAGGCAATCAGACAATTCACGCAAAAAACAAAATTTTTAATTTTTGTGAAATCTGGGCTGTTACACACCCACAAGTTCAAGCTGCCTATGTTATCATTTGTGATCGCCTGCACCGCGTTCACCTTCGCCGTGGTCATGTTGGAGTTGGCGCGAGCACGATGCGTGGCCTCATAAAGCATTCGTTGTCGCTTGATGAAGTTTGGGAATTTCACTCCATGGCTGTCAAAGCCTCCGCACTTGTGATGTCGTCGTAGATTTGGTTCTTCGCCGCCCCTTATTGCTCGAAGAGGTCCATGTTATACCATTGGTCCTCCTGCGCCCGCCGGAAAACCGAAATCGACGACAATAGCTCCTCCATCACAGCGGCATTGAAGTGCGCTCTCACCTGCTCTATAGTGATGCCGGCAAGGACTGGTGTGGGCAAGGGCTCCGACTCAATAGTAGACATTCCTCCATCATCCTATCGGCGGAAAATCGACCTCTCTGCATCACGGACGACGGGTATGTCAGTTATCGGGCACGCCGGTATACTCATCTTATGCTCTATCGATAAGCTCTCCCACAAGGCTTCAGAGCTCGTCGCTATGGCAGATGTGTAGCACGAAGGAGGAATGGGAGGCGCGGTGTAGTATGGATAATGCACTGCCTGACCATATTTAAAAAGCAGCCTACGGTGAGGTGATCAGTTAAAACCGGTTTAAATGCGAAGCCTGTGCGATACTGGTGTATCACGAATAAACGGTCGAATTAAATTTAGCATATAAACATCACATCAAGTCTCTCCGGCATTAAACAGATACGAAGACTGAAGCTCTCGGTCGTAGCGTTGCTTTGGCTCTAGTAAGCCGTTAGATCGTTCTGGGTTGGAACCGATATCGGTTTCAGTGAACGACCGCGTCCGTTCTAGAACATGCTGACTGATATGATTGTGTGATCACTGTTTCACACACAAAGAGTGTATTTTCCAGAAAAACCATTTAGGTGAGCTATAGATATCACTAATAACTTGATTATGATCTGAACCATACGCAAAACCTCTAATTTATGAAAAATATACAAACTGATACGTAGACAAATAAAAATGGTTTTAATTGATAAATCCCTAGTTCAAATCGAGTGTCGCGTGATCAATAAAATACTTAGGTTGTTTTATAGTATTGATTGAATATGATATATTTTTTACTTCACATAAGTTCGGGTAAGAGAGTAACTAGACCAGCCAATACCGAGTTAGGGTCGCATTGAAGTTACCATGACGAGGCAAAATGTTGTGTAAAGGGCACGAGTCCACTCCAAAACTAAGTCAGCTGGCCTGGTCAGGTTGTCAGGATATGCATGCTCGTCAGGCAACCAGAGGAAACTGGTGACAAATTAATATTGAGCGCAGGGACGCAGGTGCATGGACGACCATTCCATATATAGCCTCCAAACAATAACGCTCTAATCTTCTAGCTTTGACCGGACTACATCACAGGCACAAATCACATCACATAAATTTCTCCAGCAGGTTTCCTTGTGTCCACCTCCATCCGACCATTAACGTCCATTTTACTAAGTTGGTCCACGTTCCTTGGATTCTCAAGGTTCCTATGGATTCCATTAATGTTAGTGCATTTTTTTTATTCGATGGAATTTCAAAAAGGCATGAAATAAGAGAAAAAGACATAATTCCAGTGGCATGTCTGTTAAATCCTATACATGATTAATCAACCACGAGAGCTTGATCAATGAAACATAAAAACAAATAAACTGGACACAGAGATCTGAGTAGGTCAAAATTTTCCTTCAAAATAGAATGCAAAGCTATTATTAGGTGTTGTTTTAAGGATTGAGAACCTGTGAGTCAAGCCAAACAGTTTGTTCAGGAAATATTCTTAATCATACAAATCCTCCGAAGCCCTAATTAAATAGTTCCTTTGAATCAAAGGAACCCTTAAGCCTCATTTTTTCATATGATAAGAATATCATAAAAATAGAAAAAGTAGGAAATGAGGTAAGATGTATATTAAATTTTATGAATGAAAATTCGAACATAAATATGATTACATTCTTATAAATCAAAATGTTTTTAATAAAGACTCCCAACAGAAATCTTATCGTGTAGAATCCCTACAAAATATTTGTAAACCAAAAAACAACTTAATTGATTAAGGCATCTAATACCACATTGTAGAAATATGGTTCCTTATAGGTCCGCGGACGCGCTCAATTACGTCCGGATGCGGTAACCAGGCAGTCCTAAACACTTAATGTTCAATAAGGGCATGATGCCCGCGAGGCGATGAGCGGCACGAGCATGATCCTTCACGAGGCGTGCAGACTTTTCCGCCGCTGCCACCCCCTCGTACTCCTCCAGCACCTCTATCTCGGATCTAGAGGAGCGACTCAATGAGGCTTCCGGTTCCATCTTCTTCTTCACTTATTATAGCCAACCTTATAATTAATTATACAATAGTGAGATGTACTAGTAAGTTATAACATTAATATGTATCCTACCTCTCCACTCTCACAAAAAGTGTTAAGACCTCCTCCTCCTCCTCCACCCACCGGCGACCTCTACCTCCTCCTCCGGCCATGGCCTCCACCACCTCTAGCGACCTCCTCATCCTCCACCACCTCCGGCGACCTCCTCCTCCACCACCACCTCCGGAAACATCCTCCGGCGACCCCCTCCTCCTCCACCACCTCCGGAGACATCCTCCGGCGACCCCCTCCTCACCCACCACCTCCGGCGACCTTCCCCTCCTCCACCATCTCCGACGCCCCCCCCCTCCTCCATCCCACATCCTCCAGCAACCCCCACCTTCGGCGGCTGCGGCGAGATCTAGATATGGCCCCACTTTAAAAAAATGAAAACAAATCTGTGGCGCATGTGGGCTAGGTGTGCCACATAAATATTTTCTACTGCGCATGATGGCCGCATAATATTTCTATGGCGCATGCTGGCCACATGCACCATAGAAGTGTACATTTCCATGGCTAGTGGCGAGGTTTCTGTGACGCACCTCCATATGCGCCATAGAAAGTCAAATAGGTGTGCCACAGATAGACAGATTCCTAGTAGTGATACGCACATGACAACTTGTTGTAGTTTTCTTTTTTGATGGCAACTGTGTACGAGAATTTCCATCTTCCTCTCTGGCAGTTGCCATCTTTTTTGTTCGCGGTTGCCATGTCTTGGAGCACATGTTCGCTCCAAATAATTATTGGAAACACATATACGCGTTCCAAATGTAAACTATGACAGGAGCAAGTGAAATGTGAGTTAATATAAAATTTCAGTAATCTTATAATTTACATACTCCCCAGCAAAGCGAGTATTAAGTAATTGGTAAATACATTTCCATAGAGAAGCAAGCAGTATAGAAAAAATAACATATAATGTGCTCCATCATAGCAAAAAGAAATAATGAGAGAGAAAGAGAGAGAGAGAGAGAGAGAGAGAGAGAGAGAGAGAGAGTTAGTTTTTGCAAAAAAAAATGTAAGGAACATATCTGTCAATTATCTATATGTCATTTTAATTATTTATATCTTCCTAAAAATTTAAGTTAATGTAAAATAACTTAGACAGTAACAAATAGCAACAAATGTGATAAGTCTGGAAAAAAAATAGGAAACTGTTTTGGACCAACTATATTTGGAATTCATAATTATATTGTTATCTTGAGAATATACTATGTAATGGAAGTTTAATTTTGTAACAATAAAACATAAATACAGCTTCAATATGAAATACAAAATAAGAAATAATAGATGAAAAAACTGGATTTCAAACAAAAGATGTTCAAATGACAAAAAATTCATGAAATAAATACTTTACTTTTTCTATATAACATGCAACATGTATCATCGAAAAAAGGTGAACACAACGTACCTAAGGTTAACAGACATGCAAGTGTTGATTGTGATAATGGGAAAAGTAAGAAATATGCATTAGATGTATGAACATGAAGGATTTAAAAAGAGTCTGGAAGTTTTAGAATGGAGATGAGTGGAAACATTTCATGATTTTTTTCATTACTGAAAGATTGTGTTCTTGGTTACTAAAAGTGAAGAGGATGTGGTACATTGAGAATGACAAAATAATATGTACAATCTTACATATATTATTGACGAATCCATGACATTGGTCCAAACCCAAAGCATCAACGTATCGATGTCACTATGTAATGTTCGCGAGCAAGATTATCATCGAAACAAAGGGATATTGTGTTATATATGGAAGCAACAATAAAGTTTGGCAATCCTCTCTCCGTGTTGAGAGGGCCTATTTTAAAATCTCTCATACCAAGGCAATGACATAGAAGCATAGTTTAAAAATCCGAACCGGTAATCGAACCGGCGAGGCTGTAGGTTCAGGTTTTAACTGGTCGGACCGCCGGTTCATCGGTTTGATTGTCGGGTTTTTAAGCAATAAAATAATATATTTTTATCAATAATTATCAATGAAATAATGCCAAAGGGGACATCTACACCCAATAAGATTTGTCTTTGGATGAAATCAAGAGAAGTTCTCTCAATTCTATCAAAACCCTAGCAAAAGTGAGTTTTTTCTTTTTCTAACTCTACCCCTAGGTTGTTTGCATGAAAATGAGTCGATTGAGGGGCTTTTCAAAAAACAACATTGAACCAATGGTTTTCTATGAACCGCCCGGTTCACTGGTTTTTTGTGAAAACCGGCCGGTTTGACCGTTTTTTTCCAGGTCGATTGCGCAAACGGTCCAATGTGCTTAAAAATCGATGGGATCACTGATTCTGGTTTTTTCCGGTCCGGTCCGGTTTTTTAAACTATGCATAGAAGTATGGAGTAATTTTGAGAGGGCCTAATTTTTTATACTAGCTGAAATCCATTACTATGTCTCCATCGCTGACGGTTCTCTGTTCCTTTACTACATATGTTGATTGTTTAGTCTTCCTCACGTAAATTCCTCTTATTGCATTAACTAACCCACCATGCATAGAGGAATAAATCAATGCATCCATATCATTAATTATGTTAACATCAAATCTGAAGCAATGGACTACACGGGATGTCGAGGGCTAGCTCATCCAACTACACATCCAATTTTCACTCTACACCACTCATTTGTATACGGGTTCCAACTAAAATTTTAGAATTTTTGCAATGAAGATATCGTAGGTAGTAGTCCCTCCTTTCCGGTTTATAGGATTCAACTCGAAAATCTCACCAACCAAGATACATGGTGAGTGGTGGAATAACTTTTTAAATTTGCAAAAGAATTCAATTAATGTGCTCGTTTTCCTACAAAAATGGTCTTTAGCAATGCATTAATTGCATTTTAGGCATGTGTGACCAATAAATTGGTGAGTTTTATCTAAATGCTCGCATGCATCGATTTAATGCGCCTCAAAATTTAAACATGTGACGAGAAGGAAGAGAAATGAGACTTATAAAATAGAAAAAACAAAGTTTTGAGATAAGTCGTATAAACCAAAAAGGGTAGTATCATGCACTTCAACTATGAGCGTGAATAAGAGGTCATAAAAATATACAAAGAAGGAGAAGGTAGTTGTATCTTGTCACGAAACTATCATAACAAATGAATCACCAGTATAAATCTACAGAATAATAAATAAAGTTATTCTATGATATCAACTTATGATACCATATGTTTTATGTAGTAGTACAAAGATTAGTATCATATGCATGATACTAATTTATAATACTATCCATTTTAAAAAGTCTTAGATAGTATAATTAAAATAATATTTATCAGATTAGACCCTACTCCTACTTTAAGATATTTGAAAGGCAACATCAATGTTTAATTTCTAAGTCTCTCATAAATTAGGTCCCGTTTAATATGCTATGCTAGCAAACTTTTAATTCCCCCTAATGCTGACATTGGGGTAGAGCCCGCTAATATAATCACTCACGTCATTGATCATAGTATCATACTACATTTGTATCAAAATGTAAGATATTTTTGTAGACTATGTCGGTCTACAAAAACATTTTATATTTTGATACGGAAGGAATATTATTTCTAAATGATATTACATGATAGTCCTAGTGGGGGAGTTGATATACTATTAAAATCAAATGACTATATATTTATTTGCTAGTAGGAAAAGGAAATCTAATGTGACATGCTAAGAGACGTGTCACTCATAGTGGAGCATTGAGAGAGTCCCGAGAGTGAAAAAAGGTGAAACTCACTGAAAAGTGATGATTAAACAACCAGATTTAAACACCCACTTGCATAAAACAAAAGGCAATTCGAACAGTAACACATAAATTAAAAACATGATCACGGTGTCCTAGTAGAAATTTCTGGGTCATGGTGTTGAATGGAGTTGTTTAATGTTCAACTAGAAGGCATTAATTTTCAGTGGAGTTGTTTAATGTAGTAAGTAAAACGAGATGGCGTGGCAGTGACATTGTCCTCTCCTCCCTTCCACTAGAGAGAGAGTAGAGTCACAAGTGTGCGTCCGGTTCCACTCCCACTCCCACCTCAGCGCTGGACACTGACTGAATCTTGGGATGGGCATCGGCGGCGGCGGCGGCGGCGGAGGAGAGGGCATCCTGGCCGTGGTGCCCATGGAAGCCTCCGTCATGGCGGAGCCGCGCATCCCTACCGGCGCCGGGATCCTCGGCCTGCCCACGGACCTGCTCGACTGCCATAACTGCCGCTTCCCCCTCAAGCCCCCGATCTTCAAGGTCAGAGATCTTACTCTTCTCCCAAGATTCGATCCATTTTGGTTTTTGTTTTCTTGAATCGGGCTGACGTGAATCTTGATTGAGTTCTTGACGGCAGTGCGACGCCGAGCACCTCCTCTGCACGTCCTGCCGCGGCGTCCACAACGAGCTCTGCGGCCGCGCCGTCGTCCATTCCGGCCTCGCCGACATCTTCGCGGCCGCCGCCACAGTGCCGTGCGGCTTCGAGCGCTACGGCTGCGCCGGCGCCGTCGTCTACCACGAGGCCGCCGACCACCGCCGCGCCTGCCAGCACGCGCCCTGCTGCTGCCCGGACCGCGACGGGGCCGCCGGCATCGGGGGGTGCGGCTTCACCGGCTCCCGCCAGGATCTGCTCGACCACATCTCCGGCCCCGACCACTCGCGCCCCATCATCGTCGTCCGCTACGGCCAGCCCTGGAACCTCAGCCTGCCTCTCTCCCGCCGCTGGCACATCCTCGTCGGCGAGGAGGACAAGGCGGTGGCGGCCGCCGCGGGCGCCGAACGCCACCGCAACCTCTTCCTCATCTCCCTCGGCGAGCGCGGCGCGACCACCTCCGTGTCGCTGGTGTGCGTCAGGGCGGACGGCACCGCGCCGGGCGCGCCGCAGTTCGCCTGCAAGCTCGCCGTGGAGCACTCCGTCGACGGATGCAGGCTGACCTTGGAGTCGCCCCTGGTGAGCAGCAGCTCCCTGACCGGCGGCATGCCGGCGCCGGGCGAGGTCAAGTGTTTGCCTGTGCCCAAGGATTTTCTGTCCGGCGACAGTGTCCCCCTCAGCATCCACATCGAGAAGCTCCCTGCTCCTCCTCCTCTAAGAGTGCCGGCGGCGTCTACGTCTCCGGTGACCGCCGCCACCCCTCCTCCTTGCCCGGCGGCCACCATCCCTCCTCCTCGTTCGGGCTCCTCCGACTCCGGCGCAGTCAAGTCGGTGATGACAACAACAGATCAGAGCAACAAGAAACGCAAATCTACGAATCCAAGGAAGCTCTAGTCTAGTGACATGGAGTAGTGAGTGCGGGTAGCAATAAGCTACTTATTTTGTAGTAATGTGCAATCTGTTTCTTTAATTTGTCCGTCATCCCCTTTGTTCTAGTCTGCCTATTATTTTGTGGTTACTTATTCTGTACATATGTGCTGCTCCAGTTTTAGCACTTTAGTAGTATTCAGAAACAATTTCATGACAACTTAGGTCTAAAAATTGCCTCAACTTTCATACGCTTTTAGATTTATTTTTCGACAAAGGCTGATTTTACTGATTCAAAATGAAACATCAAAAAATACAAATATAATGAGCATACATCTTATCTCTGTATAGTTAGGATGTACATAAACAATAACAACGCACATATGAAAAAACATCGATAAATTGTAAATTTATATAAGATCTAAACTATGCATAGACAAGACAAAACAAATAAAGCGCTTAAATCCGGCTCAGACACGCGTCCCTGGCGTGTTGTCCTGCGGTCGGAACAAAGCCTGGGCTTTTTCTACGACCTCGTCGACCTCCTGTGACCGTTGGTGGAACGGATTTGCGTCGTGAAGCACGAGCTCATTGCAGCCTAAAGCACCGTGGCGGCGGACGACAATGGCGCCAACAAGCGTCTGGACGTCGCGAGGGAGGAGTACAACTACTCCTTCACCGTGATGTACTTCACCTTGGAGTATCATCTCGGGCGACGACTCAGGTGACCCCCCACCCCCTTTGAATTTTCCTCTTTTTTATCGTTCTCATTTTCAGCGTAGTTCGGGCGATGTACCCACGGATTATTAAATTTAATACTTTCTCCGTTCCTTGATATAAGGTGCCTAAGGTTTTGAAAAAAAATTCAAAATGCATGGCATATTGGTATTATACCACCCGTTGAGGCAAATATACCTACGGAAAGAGATAGAACGGAGGGTCTCTTCACTATTATTAGCTGATTCGAACTGTTTTCTCCTGGTTTTTTCTAGGGAAAGATCAGTCCAATTATAGCATTATATGTACGCGTTAATATTCGTGCAAAAAGCTTAGGCACCTTATATCAAGCAACGGAGGGAGTATATTTTAAATGTGGTGTTTTCAATGGCGGATCTGTTCTGCCGCGTTTATTTTTGTACCGCATTTCCTTTTTAAGTCGAACCATATACTACCGTTTATGTAGTACGCAATTTTGCCGGCTCTATTAGAGTTGCTCTAAAGAGTTATTTCAAGCATATTCGAATAATGACTTCAACTAAGTAACAACGTAAAAACATCATCATTGTCATGTATAACCAATTCGGGTCTAACCTAGGCTTTCACCACAGAGCTCGAGATCGGATGTTCAAGTAGCACCACCATCAAAGTCTCTTAAATATTGTCGCCACCTCTTTTCCATAATCCTGACAATTACATGTGATATTTATTTGCCGCCGATGCACAACCATACTTTTTGCTGCGTCAAGCCCGTTGTCCATAAATTACAACTCGTCGCGGAAGGCAACCATCAGAACTGAACAATTTGCAGCGAGACTGCTACCGATGCCGAGATCACCATAAGAACCAACATCGACGGAGGAGAAAGCCACTACCAAGTGCCAACTCATCGAAGAAAGTCCTACCTTGATCCATTAGCCTAGGAACCGACATGGCTAAATATGAAGCACGAAAGACGGATGGCTGTCTTTAATTTGCGCATGTAAGACCAAGTACAATAAGGATGAATCAAGAGATAAAATAATATATATTTGCTTAGTTAAATAAGAGGGAAGAGCAGAAAGAAGGCAAGCGGACTCTTTGTAAAGAGTCAGCTTTATCACGTGCTCTTCAGTGCTTTGTGAGAATGAAACATGGATCATATATGATAAAGTTAAAAAATGACTTATAATCAATAGTTAGTTATACTATTAACCATGCTCTAAGACGCGCATCCGCTCCTAGATCATGAACACAAAAGTCTTCATGCTCTAAGACGAAAAGTCTTCAGATTAACGTTGCGCCTCCCGATCAAAGCATTGCGCCCGTCCCAAGCACAACCGTCATCGCGCCTCAAACCACATGCTGTCACCTTGCAACCACGCCTCCACCAAAAATGTTTAGCGCACTATTTATTTTATTGGTGGGAACACAAATACCGCTTAAATTTGGTTCGCAAATAGGTAGGTCACGGTGAACCAAAGAACATACCAAAATGGATCACGGTCCGTTTGGTCGCGCCCGTTGGACCGCTACTTTTGTCCGTACGGTCCTAAATGGATCCAGAGCAAACAAATGGATCACAATGCTGAAGTTGCCCTTAGGAAAGATAGGATTTCGCTTTGCCATCTTTCAATTTTTTGAACGGGGCAGCTCACTAGGGGAGAGAAACCGTGTACAACCATCAAGATGAGGACTATTGCGGATTTTTTTTTCTTTCATATAGTAACCAAAATAACCTCATTTCTCATGAAGTTTCCTAACTCACATATTGTAGAATCCTCTACTAGGATACATAAGCATATTAAAAAGGAAGTAAGCACCATATACTACATCCAATGGGTAAAATGTGATTTTTTCATTTGTTTTTAACTTTGCTCAAATATACATAATACATTATAACTGGGTAATAAAATGTTACATAACTTAAATGAAAAATATAAATTATATTATATGTTAATTTTTGATTGATAAAAACAAGACACATTCAATAATATTAAATTATAATAACTAAAAAAGTTTAATATAAATAGTCACCTAGGTCCAAAATTTTATGACTAAGAAAATACAATTCAAAGCACACATGACTAATCATTTTCCGGGCTGCGAACGACTGATGAAGAGGAGGACGGTTGATGCAGAGGACGTGGTCGGGGAGGAGTGCCATGTCTGCTTCGAGGATCTGGATAGCGACGTCGTCGTGTGGCCGGGCTGCTCGTTGCTCCACGTCTTCTGTGGCGCGTGCTTGGAGCAGACGCTCAAAGAGATCGAGACGTACCCTCTCTGTAGGCGCAAGCTGTCGGCTTCAGAAAAACAAGTCTAAGGAATGTGCCTATTGGCTCCCTCTTGCATGCAACCTCAAAGTTGTGTAGACATTCGGTAGATTTACTAATACTTCTGTTTGATTTGGATGAGTGCATTATTTAGAGTCATGGGTCGATCATGCCTGCTCAGTTTTGAAAGAATTTCATTTTTCAGTATGTTTATTTTGGGTAGAGATTCTGCTTGTACGAATTTCCTGGGTTTAATAAATGGGGAAATACATGTTGGATTTATGCATTAACTCTTACTTTTGTTGTGACCATGAATGGAGCATTGCGTTTTTAAGCTTTACACACGAATGAAGGAAGTTGTTGACGATGAATAAAATCCCAATTAAGTAATGGAGCATCATGCTCACACATTACATACACAGAATGCAGTTTGCCTGACCCTCAGATCTGAAGGATCCGTGTTGGGTGGCGGCCTTTGTTCGAGAGCAAACTGCTGCAGATTCGCCGACGGGTCGATTCACCTATTGCCGCATCCCCTCCCCATCGCCGACTGCCTTCGCCTCGCTCTCGATCGGGACATGCACAGGTGGAACAACATGGATCCCCAATCCCTTAACAGAGACTGTTGCTTATGACATCGATTTGACCAAAGCACAAGGTCATCATGAGCCATCATGGCAACAACACGTATCTCTAGTGTTTTACTCCTGAAAATTTAGCATTGCGACGACTTCCAGATATTCCATAGGATGGACATAATCACCGAGGATTATGTTTTGTTTGTGAGAGCATCTCCAAAGTTGATTTTCTAGCCAAACAAAAATTTAGATGTTTCCCACAAAATTATGCCGGATACATCTCTTGAATTTGAAGGAGTTATAGAGTTTACTAAGTAAAATCAATGTAATGCATTGCAATGTTAGGCAAAGGAGAGACTTGGTAGAATTATCTCAATTGATTTTGAGTATATGTTTGATATAATAAATTTAGGTAAATACCTGAAAAAAGGGGGTAACAGTTTTACGAATGAAACATGTGACGCTACGTATTTTTGTGAACGACCGTCAGTACATCTCGCATATGTAAAAAAGGAGAAATATTTAACATTCTTGGGAAGTACGCATAGTGGTATAAGGGCTCTCCCAATGCATTGTTTCTTAGCACAATATCATAGGAGCAATAAAAAATTAAGATACAACCCCCACAATGCATTGTTTCTTATAGGTTGTATCTTATTTAATAATTTTGGCTCCATGCATAAATGTGATTGGTCTAACCATGCTTTTTGCATATGACCACGTGCAAGCTAAGATACAACCTCCCACTCTTTCTTCATTAAATACATTACGTGCTAAGATACTAGCATTAGACACCCAATGCTAGTATCTTAGCACGTAATCATAGGAATTTTGCTTATGTGGTATGGTATTTAATGAAGAAAGAGAGGGAGGTTGTATCTTAGCTAAGGCTGCTCCCAATGCTCCATCTTGGATGGGTGCTAAGCATGCCAACAAGGCAAATAATCCTATGTGGCACCCTAATTAAGAGGAAAGAGAGGAGTTTGGTAACCCCAGGAGGACACGGTGCTAGTCACGGGAACCTAGGCAAAACATTAAAAATGGAGGAAACTCGCCTATGCATGCAAGACTTTAGTTGCTAAACCATTAAATGAGGGAAGCTTAGCAACAACAAGCTAAGCACCAATGCATTGGAGACTATGGTTGCTTAGCATATTTAATGCTTCTAGCACCTCACTTAGGGCTCCTCCAATGCATTGTTTCTTAGCACAATATCATAGGTGCAATAAAAACTTAAGATACAATCTCCACAATGCATTGTTTCTTAGAGATTAATGATTTTGGCACCATGTATAAATGAGATTGGTCTAACCATGCTTTTTGCATATGGCCACGTGCAAGGGTTGTATCTTAGCTAAGATACAACCTCCCTCTCTTTCTTCATTAAGTACCATGCCACATAAGCAAAATACCTATAATTTCGTGTTAAGATACTAGCATTGGGAGTGCCCTTAGCACCTTTGCATTGGAGGAAGTCTAAGATACAACCCTTGCATGTGGCCATATGTAAAAAGCATGATTAGACCAATTACATGTATGCATGAAGATAAAATCATTAAATAAGATACAACCTCTAAGATACAATGCATTGTGGTACTTGTATCCTAAGTTTTAATTGCTCCTATGATATTGTGCTAAGAAACAATGCATTGAGAGTGCCCTAAAAACTATTAATTTTAAGTTGAACCACGTGTAATTTGTTCATAACCCACTGCACAGATTTACAGATTTACATAGTGGTATAAGTACACATAGTGGAGTATATGAAAAAACAACCATGATAGGGTAGGGATTCCCAATTTCAAGTTTTCACTATGGGGGGAGATTAAGAAGCATGTCTGCATGCACATAGGTACACCTAATAGTTTTCAGAAAGGAAATAAACATGGTACTAGACATTCAAGAGAAGTTTCAAAGGAACAGAGACCTCTAGTTTAAGTGCAACTCCAACGTGCCGACGCATATCGCATTTTTCTGTTCGTTTTGGTCCGTTTGCGTCAGCGTGGACAGAAATCGCGGCCCAACACGCCTGCGCAAACAGACATGCGTACGTTTTCTTGTCCATTTTGAATCATTTCCGGCCCAAATTTGGGCTGGTTTGCGTCGGCATGGACGCGCGCGGGCGCCAACCCTTGTCCTCTCCTGGCCTACACATCGGCCACACACAACGCTTTGGCCACACACAACGCCTCTCCAAATGTTTTAGTTCCACCTCGCGCGCCAAGGAATGCCCACAAGTGTTTATAAGGAGAGGTCATGGTGGAACCTTCAAGCGCGAAAGGTGTAAAGATCCAATTTAATCGGTTGGATCTTCCCTTCCTCCGCGCTTGTCGTTTGCTTAATTTTCTTAATTTTTGGTTAAAAATACCGTCACAGTCACATCACATGTACTATACTAGCTTCGCTACATTATTTTTAGGATGCCGATATTCACCGAACGTTCGGGCCATGGAATGGCAATTCTGAATGATTTAAGTGGCAATTTTAGTTAGTGGTAGATGACAATTTTCAGCTGATAGATGGCAATTTTTGATAATATATGATAATTTTTTATTCAACATGGCAACTTTCCCCGCATAATTGCCATCTATGCCTAACGAAAATTGCCATAAAATTCGTTCAGAATTGTCACCCTGCAGCCCGAACATTCGGTGGCTATCATTACCGTATTTTTATATCTATCATGGCGAGTTCGTTTTGTTGGCGCGGATGAAATGCGTCTACGTGTTGGCCGACTTGTCCAGAAAAACGCGGACACGCACGAACAACTATCTGTGCGCCAACGCAAACGAATGAAAATCGGACAATTTGCGCTTCCGTTTGCGTGTGGGCGTGTTGGAGTTGCCCTAAGGGCTGCCCTGGGACGAATTATAGTGAAAGGTGATGTCAAACAACTGCAATACCGCACTTTAGCTGTAGATTATTTCATCTATTTCTGATCCATTTTTTTGCTTTTAGATATAACAGATAGGTAGATATTCAAATTTAGGATTTGAAATATCACAAGCAAACCGATAACAGTCATAAAAAACTGCCGCCCCCGTACCTAGAGATATGATATGTCCTCCATACCTGCGGGATGGACTTGATGACAACAATGGGGTCCGCCCTTCAAACCAGACGTGCCCACCTAGGCTAGCTACATCACCGTCAAACATGTATCCTATTCCACACGTGCGTGTACCATCTGATGTACGTACGTACTCCTAGATAGTATTATTCCCCTCTCTTCGAATTCCTCTTTTTTTGTTCAAAAATGGAACCTTCAGTAGTTCATTGACTAAACTAAAGGGGGTCCTATTTATGTGGCGGGAAATCAAACATGGCAACCGTAGACCATGACTTTATGCGGTCAAACGCCCTGCCATGCCATGCATGCACGTACGTACTTCCGTGGTCAATCTCATCAACCTCAGGTGTACTATATAAACAAAGGGAAATCGTGCTAGGTTTATTCATATTCATTCACACAACCACAACACAGTCTATTACTGTCTTAGACCGAGGGAAGAGACCTAATTAATTAAGATTGAGATGGAGATGTCGGAGGAAGCAGTGGCGGCGGTGGTGCCGATCGCGGTGTACTGGGGCTACTCGGGCGTGCACATGGCGCTGGGGCATGCAGGGGTGATGGACAGGTACAGGCTCAACACCAAGGAGGAGGAGGATAGCCTCAACACCGTGTCCAAGCGTGCCGTCTTCCTCAACATCCTCATGCAGCACTTCATGCAGCTCGCCTCAATCGCCCTCCTCGACACCGTATGTACCTCCCTTTCATACATCAAATCATCATCCTCATATACTTATACACGTACACGTACAGGTTGTTAGAGGAGAAACTCAGACACCAACCAAGGACAAGGAGGATTCATACCTGACGGTGGCAGCTCGGATGGCGGTAGCCGCGGTGGTGTTCGACGCGTACCGATACTTCTGGCACCGCTTCGCGCACCGCAACCGCTTCATCTACCGCCACCTCCACTACTGGCACCACTGCATCCTCGTGCCCTACGCCTTCGGCGCCTTCTACGGCCACCCCATCGAGGCCCTCATCGAGGACACCGGCAGCGGCTTGCTCGCCATCCTCGTCTCCGGCATGTCGCCGCGCGCCACCGCCGTCTTCTTCTCCATCTGCAACATCCAAGGTATCAACCTCCACTGCGGCCTCAACCTCATGCCGCGCCGCCTCCAGTCCGGTTGGAACAGCGCCGCCTACCACGCCGTGCACCACATGCCCCGCGGCATCAGGTACAACTTCTCCGACAGCTTCTTCGTCATGTGGGACAAGGTCTTGGGGACGGACATGCCCTATGCCGTCCACGAGAGACCAGCCGGCCAAGGCCTCGTCGTCAAGCCCATGCCGCCTCCCAAGAAGGACAACTAGCTAGCTAGAGCTTGCTAGTCACAACGGCCGGCGTGCTCCATCAGCCATGTTGTTTTGGATGCTACAAGATAGCTTTTACAAGATAACAAAATATTGATTATATTATAAAACGAAGGAAGTATGATTTAATCTTGTGAGTGTGTGTGTACTTAGAGTATGTATCTTCGTGTGCCTTAGCTTAGTCAATGAATAAACAAGTTGCATATGTATGTGTATGTGTTAGTCAGCTGGTAGATCGTATGTGTTCCATAGCACCCAGGTGTTCAATGATTTATCAGTCACTATATGTATTCTATTCCATTCAATAAAGTGAGGAAGTTTGCTTACTTTGTTAGAATAAGAAAAATCATCCTAGGCGGCTACTGTTTAGGAAATCAAACGTATGTTGCGTCATGGATAAGGAGCATGCCATGTCTCAGTAATTTGTCAAACTCGGTTGCTCATAATTTTGCGCATGGACTGGGAGCATGCCATATCACTGTATAGACTGTTGGTTCAAGAAATGCATGTGCCAAAATGATTGTAATTCTTATGATTCAGAAGTTAATTTCTTTTTTCCACAAAGAAAAGAAGAAGAAAATACTAACTAAAAATCTTTGTTACAAGAAGAAAAAAGTATTCGTGAAAGCACGTTCAAAACTGCTGCTCCATTTCCAAATTTGCGGTGCGCTCATTTTCTTTCTGGCGCAACCACACGACTGCTATTTTTCTTTCAAGAATTGAATTGGTTCGGTTGAAGTGGAAATGATATCATATCAAATTCCAATTTAACCTAAAAAAACAAAATCTGGTACGATTCAATTTCTATTGTTTGGTTGACAATTCAAATTGCTTGGTGAATCAATCAACTTCCCAATTTGTTGCTTCTTAATTTGGATGTCTACAATATTGGTAGATTCTCCGAATTTGGACATGCACGAAACAACAGTGTTATATATTCCTCCTTGTTGTACTTCCAAATTGATTTTGTTTTTGTAGTTCACATTGGTAATTACACATCATCATTAATTTTGTATAATATATATCGGGTGCATTTCGCCTAAGCCGTAGTTAGCTGTAGTCTAAGCCGTAGTAATGGAAAAAATGAAAACAGTGAAAGCTGAGAGGAAAATAAAGACAAATAAAGAAAATCATAAAAGGAAACAAAGAAAGATAAAAACAAAACCCAACAAAAATAAAAAAAGAAACAGGAAAAAAAAGGAAAAAGAAAGAAAAGAAGACAACTAGAAAAAATGAATTTAAAAAAAAACAAAGAAGACCGTAAAGAAACAAAGAAATTGGACCCAACCAGCCAACAGTTGGCAGGGACAAACCCGTGTTGAACGCAATAGAGGCCTGGGATTCCACTCAAATGAATTTCGATAGGATTTCATTATCAGGGGCGGAACCAGGAATTGGATATATAGGAGGACTACTTGTGTTTTTGCCTTAGTAGTCCTAAGCGCCGGCAAACTGGAGCAACATCTCACTATTAGCGAGCGAGATTGGCAGTGGGGCGATGCATCGAGTGGCGGCCAGTCCGCCAGAAACCCTAGGTATTAGCGAATTGGGAGATGGAGATCAACGAACAAACTTGTAGGCCTCTGCCTGCATGGTCAGAAATGGATGGATGGATGGATCGATGGACTTGTACTATTGGGCTTTGGTTTGCATTGTACGACGGATTAACACTAACAATAATCTTGGCTTAAATTACTAATTAAATTATCATTATCTCCGGCCAATTATCGCATATATACCATATACTAATACTAGTATGGCCCATGGGACATTGAGGGGGCCGATCGTTGCGTGGGGTCTAGCCCCAGCTCCTCACCCCCCACCCACCCCCCATGTCTCCGCCCCTACTTCATTATAATTTTATGAAAAGTGCTAAAACTCAATTAATTTAAATAAAATGTGCACCCACTTTTATATTTTACCTCTACTCAAAATATTTTCTAGTTCCACTCCGAACAGCAGGGATCGAGCCAACGAGAAAGCCAACGAGTAAAAGAAACACACCAAATCAGAGCATTCCAGTAATGACGGAGGAGTAAAAACACTCAAGTGAGAGATACTTCCATCTCGCTGCTATAAGAGCGAAGCGAGATAATTTTATCGATAAGGATATCTTTATTCCTCGGAATTTATGTTTAAAGGGATATAAATAGGATCATGTGGATTGATCAACCATACAATGAAGACACAAATTTAATAACTTTATACTCCTTCCTAGTTTTTTTCTAGGGGTGCCTCCCTAGCGAAATCACTAATTTCGGAGTACTCCTTCCAACGAATCCATCAAACACCTCCACACTTGATGATGCTCTGTACACGCACCACTTGGCGCGCTCTAGTGTTCCCTTTTCCCTTTGTTAGAAGCACGCGGTGTGCCTCTCGCGTAAGTAAATTCGTGCCTCCACGGGGATATGACCGTGTCGTTTTTAAGGCACGGTTCGTGCCTCTTTTTAGAGGTATGCGGTGTGTGTCTCGTGAATGCATGATTGTGCCTCTTAAAAAAACATTTTTTAACAAAATAAAAGAAAACCGCGCGAACACCGGAAAAGGCAAAAAACCAATTTTAAACACCGAAAATGGTTAAAAAAACGAAAACCTAAAGGAAGTGTGAGGACGCGACACGTGGCACACTTTTAAAATGTCTATTGCGTGGTCTACGAAGGAATATTCTCTAACTAGTTGCTTTAGCTTCCCTAGTGATGGTCCTTTTATTAACGGCCTTGCTAGGTCTCAGTCGACTGAGACTTTGCTAAGTCTTAGTTGATGTTATATCCGTGAGATTTTACATTAAGCTCGGTGCAAAATTGTCTTTTTAGTTTTTATTTTCTCTCTTTTGCATGTTATGTGACATTTTTTTAAGGCAGCATGTTATGTGACATGATTGAGACTTGGTTAAATCTCAGTCGACTAAGACCACACTCTTCTTTTAAAGAAAAACTACAAAGCTGAAGAAAGTTGCTCATAGGCTTCATATATCAACCGGCCCGTTTGAAAGTAGGCCGAGCACAACAACAATTAGCCCAGCAGGCTCGCAACTCGGACTGGCCCACCACAGTCCTTCTTCTTTCTTGCTTCCCAAGACGACGAACGGACAAAGCCCGGGGACTCGCCTCCTCCTCCACACAGCCAGCAAAGCCAAACCCGAGTCCGCCAGACAGAGAGCGATTCGCCGCCGCCGTCACCGCTGCCTCCAGGGAGCAAGCCCCTCGCGCCCCCCGTAATACCCACACGCGGGAGACCGAGACGAATTGCGCCCGCCTAGTGTTTCCGCCGTCGCCTGTGAGGGAAGGGGAAGGAACAGAACCACATCTATCGACATGGTACGTGCGCTGGATTTTCGATCCTTTTCTCGATTTGATCCCTGCTCGTGCTAAATATGTTCTCATGGATGTTTCCGCCGCAGGCCGGACGGCTCCTCGGCCAACTCCTCGTCATGGGCGGCGCCGTCGTCGGCAGGGCCATGGTCCAGGCCTACCGCCAGGCCATCGTCAGTCAGTGCTCCCTCCCTCCCCCTTCCCCTCTCTAAAAAAATATACTTGTTGCGTGCTTCACAATCTATTCCTTTGCTGCTTATTGTTGCCTTCCTTGTTGGGGATGATTCCTTCCTTCCTTCCTTCCTTCCTAGATGAATAGTTATATATCTACCTCACAGGGAAGATGCTTCTTTTCAACATGCCAAAACTGATTGGTGCTGATAGGATTTTTCTTTTCTAGGCTTGATGAGCATAGTCTGCACTCTCGAATGCTACACTGCTAAAATTTAACTGAATGATGCAAAAAAGTATGTTCTTGTCATGTATATTCATTATTCACTACTCAAGGGTGTACACGGGGATTTCATTTTGCTGCGTCAACATTCATTTCATTAAATTAATCAAAACCTGATTCCCCTTTGCTCCATTACATCCTGTTTCCTTTCTTGTGGAATTTCTCCACACTTGTCGTCAACTCAACTTCGTGCATTCCAGACAAATCCAAAGCCCTTGTTTGCCCACCTATGACATTCACTAGTTTAGGATGTCATTGACAATTCTGGTGCACACTCATGTGGGCTGAATTATTGACCATATCCTGTCTGCACAGGATTCACTTCTGATGTGATTATAAAGCTAACTTACGTCTGCCTGACTATTTGTTTGAGCATCATGCAGTTTTCCGGATGCAACTAATAATCCCTGTTTGTTTTGTCTTATAGATGCACAAAGAACTGGAGTTGCCCAGGAAGCTGTTAATGGTATTCAAAGGGCAGCTAACAAGGCCATGGCCGAGCAAGAAGCCCGCCAAATATTAGGTATCGCGGAAAAGACGAGCTGGGAAGAGATCGTGCAGGTGTGTCATAATATAAGCCAACTCTCTTGATATCTTCAAAGCACCTCTCATGATATTCACATGAACTAGGGTTTTTTCTCCATTTGTTTGTTTCGTCAAATTAAGATTTTCAAAGCACATCTACGACAATTTGCTTCATATTGTTGAATTGCACGAGTATTGAACAATGCCAGCATCATATGTACACTTCTCGTTTCATTGCTCTGTATCAACATCTCATAGTTATGATTGTGAGAAGCACATGTATATCCCATTTGCTTTAGACACACAAGCTGATGCCCTCTCCCATATTCCCTCCTTCTAAATATTTTTTGCAGCCAACATCATGTACACTTGTCATTTTATTGCTCTGTATCAACATCTTATAGTTATGATTGTGAGAAGCTCATGTGTATCCCCTCTGCTTTAGACACACAAACTGATGCCCAGATTTCCCCCTTCTAAATATTTTGCAGAAGTACGATACGATGTTTGAGAAGAACGCCAAGAGTGGAAGCTTTTATCTCCAGTCAAAAGTCCACCGGGCCAAAGAATGTCTGGAATCCATATACCATAAAAAGCCTGACATAATGAACTGAGATGGCCTGCTTTCCACTCAAAGCGTTACATCTAATTGACCGATTTTGTCATTGATGCGGGCCACATATCATCACTATTCTGTATGAGTTATGCTGGGTGCATGAGGTTAAAATTGGTTGTAACAGGAAGTAGTTCATTTTGACTCAATAATATATTCAACAAAAGGAGCACCGTTTGATTTGTTTTTTCAGAGGCATTGCCTCGTTCCTTGCAAATTCAGATGTTGAGACCTTTGTGTTGTTGTGATTCATCAGTAATCTGTGACTGTTGTAGCAGCTTGTTATTCGAGCCTGATTTCCCATGTAATTTTGAATCGCAGTTACCAAAGATGTAATCTCTATGCTGTAGATATCAATGGGCACTTTAAATCATCACTCATGAGCAAGCACAGGGACAAGGGACTTGCAAATAGTTTCTCAAAGGGAAAAAAAGAAGAAGCTTCTGGAACAACAAAAATCGGCATAGCGTGTTTTTGAAAATTATATTTAAAGTTAAAAAAAACAGAAAAAGATACACATGAATATAGAGATGTATGGTACATTCTTGTATAATTTCATGATGAAATGCGCTTTTGTGTGAGCTACACAAAAAAAATATGGACTTTTATTATGAATAGTGCATGTACTAAAAATACACGATTCTTTCTGTGTAGATTTCTTCAAAACATAATTCATCATGGAAATTTACAGAAATGTACTATAGGTCTGTAGGTTTGTGTTTTTTTTTAGATTTTTTCGAAATACAAGCTCCATGTGCTCGAGCTCCAACAGGCATTTCAGGGGGATTTTAACTATTTGGTACTTTTGTGATGAAGGGATTACTAACTATAGTGCCAATCAACTGCAATCTCATGCCTATCCAGATAGCACTGAAAACATCTCATTAAAAGTATCATCTCAGGAAGAGTACCATGTACAACCCATCATAAGGGCATCGATTTCTCACGGCCGTTCATGAGATGCGGGTCCACCAATGACGAAATCACTAAATCTACATACAGTTTGTCCTACAACAAAGATATCCAATAGGGAAACTCCGTGCGATGCAACCAGCATATGGCAAAGCACTGTTAAGACTGTCGATGTTGGTGCTCGGTTATTCTCTGCCCTACCACTCGCCATGAGTGGTACAAGGTCGTCGCAGCTGTCACACACAGTAAAGGTGTACCAATGAGGCAACCCCCTGGCATGAGGTTGATCAATGTCTGAAAAGAACAGATCACAAAATCAGCAGCGCTTACGGCATAGTTTGAATCATGAATTTACTGTCTAAAACGCAACAGTTAATGATACCAGCATTCACATATCTCTTGATAACACAAGTATATTAGGCTGAGACTAGATGAAAAATAAAATGCCCAACACTGTAACAGTGTAAAATGAAAAAAGCTTAACTATTCAGTTATCTTTTGTGAACATAAATCTGTTCAAGCATTTTCAGGTCCATTGTAAAGGGACAGCGAGGCACTTCATCATCCAAACAAAAATAATTATAACACCTAGTTCTTACCATCACAGCAGCAATCAGGTGAACCACTGGGACAAAAATTTGGTCCCTCTTCTTTCTCTCTCCATATCCATTAAAAGCAATTATCATCGAGAAAGTATGGATGATCAAGAATCCAAGTGAAATAATTGCTGCCAATAGCACATAGAGTTTAGCCAAGGAGAACATCAGGTAAATAAAATTTGGCATACTTGGCGACTAGTATTGGGGAGTGAAGAAAATATGGACTTACACGACACAAGGAAAAATGGCATCCTTGAGCACCTTTCGACATAAAAGGTTGCTTGGCCAAATGCTGGAGTAAGGAGGCTGAGGCAGAAAAAGACTGCATGAGCCAGTCCATGACCTAAACCACCAGCTGCACCAACATGTCAAAACAGAAATGAGCAATCAATAGCAGTTATAACTTGTGACATCCTCGAGGTAATGAAGAACAGAAGCTCCCAACGAGTAATAATTGAGTGCACATCCTTGGATTTAGATACGCTTGAGTTACCAATGTGGTGTGTAGTTCCGGATCAAATTATGGACAGCCTTATAAAAGCGGTGCTTTGCTCTATCATGTCTACAGTAATTATTAGCCTATGTGAGTACCTATTGTTAGAGTTGGAATGAAAAACGATCACCAGAAATCCCCCAACTATAATATGCACACGATTCATTTGAAGAAATAAAAATATGGTGATAACTGCAGGTGTCTATTTCCAATCCAAATCATGGGATAAACACCAGCCAGCAGTAGATAAAGATTTTATGCAAAATGACAGACGAAGAAACATTTGGCCTTCCTTGGCCAAAGAACACATGTATGTAGCGCCGCAACAACTCACCCAAAGAGATTAGCATCTTGTCTGTCAAACAGAGACGTGGTTTAGATATTCTGTCAGCAAAGGCATCTAGCATCACTTCCATTTTCCTGGGGAAAACAGTTATCAGCATATATCACCAAGAAAGAAATCAACTACATTTTCTATATCTACGGCATTCGACCCATAAGAAGATAAGTTGAGAGAGTTGAGCATTTTATATGGTTCACCTACATGTAAAGCTTCCAGAAGACAAGACGGATGCCCTCTTGAAATGCAACAGATGTTAGGATCAAAACCACATACGGCCACCACACTCCTGATGTTAGAGGAAGAAACCCCCTCCATATTCCCGAGAGGACTATCAGACTTATAAGCCAAAACAACGTGCTGCACAAATAATTTTTTGGGAAAAGTTAACATTCAAATCATGACGATGCATTTCCATAGAATGCAAAAGATATGTCCAATCAAGAAAGGCCAATGATATGCTCTGATTATGTTAAAGATAGTGTCAAACCAAGCGGTTCAAAATTAAAGAAGAAGAATATGAGATAGTATATCCAACCCGAGGCAAGAACCCAGAGAAGCATAGCCTTAGGTTTCTCACTGAACAAGCATGTTAACCAGTTAGCAACACCAGCATGTACAGAGTCTTTGTGCATTCTACATCTAGAAACGAAGGGCGTATCAAAATATCGTGAATCAATTGCAGGTGGTCAGGTAAATAGTATTTTAAAGGTGGCACTACGCCAGTACCTTTGCACGATCTGCATAGCTTGAGAACAGAAATACACATATGGAGGCTTGGAACAGAGTTCAGACAACCAGTTACAGCACAAAATAATTGTCCTGTCCAGAGTAGTGGTACGATCCAATATAACAGCTACGCTACGCTCATAGTCACATAGCCATACAGCATGGAAAAGATTGCTGAGGTAATCTAACGCTTCGTATCCACTGAAGTACACATGGATTCAGTCCTCAGAAGTCCGCACCATGAAAGTAAACTGTGTGCAACTAGTGGCAGCATAGGATGGATCTGACAAAGTGGCAGGCTAACCCTGGCAGGAGGAGCGACCGAATCCAGGACGACCACAGGAGAACCCAGAGAACCGCGTGGCCATCCAACCCGAGAACCCAGAGAACCGCGTGCCCCGGGATTGGAATGAGCGAGAGGGGAGAGGGGAGCGACCTGGAGAGGAGGGTGAGGACGAGGAAAGGCTTGGTGGCGATGACGCCGGCGAAGAGGGAGAAGGCGGGGCCCAGCGCGATGAGCGCGTACCCCACCCCCGCCGCCACCGTCATCTGACTGGCTGGTCTCCCCTCGCCGCGGAAGCCGCCTCCGTGAAGGTCGCCGGCGAAGCGAATAGAGAAAAGGCTAGCCGGTGGGGCCCGCAGCACCCGGTCTCGGGCGATGTAGTACTGCCCACAAACTCTATTGTTTTCTTACTACTAGTTTTCTTAGCACAATTTTTTTTCTTACTTGTTTTTTCTCAGGCAATTTTTTCTTACTCCCTCCGATCCATATTAATGGGCACACACTTAGTACAACTTTGGTAAGAGGTAGTACTAGTTTTTCTTAGCAACTTTTTTTTCTTACTAGTACAAACAAACCTGATCAAACGGGTCGTTTTTTTGGGCCGATCCATTAGCCCGCGGGCCAGGCACGTCGAGGGCCGGCATGGCAGGTGTCGTCTAGTGGTCGTGCCTAGCACGTGTCGTCTAATGGCCGTGCCTAGCATGATATGATCGATTTTAAAAAGTCGCTGAGATGACCCATTTAATATGGGGGTCGTGTTTGGACCGGGAAGGGAGGCACACGAATGCTGACACGGTTTGTATACTTAGTGTGCCTGATCGAACCCGGAAGGACTACTTTATCTAACTAGATCTGACTACAAATGACCTGTATGTTTCATTTAGTCTGAAATTCGACAAAAAAATCCCTGCTATGAAGCAAAAAGTCCACACAAAGACTTGCAACATACGCGCAAAACATAAAACTAAAACCAAACAAGCTTTGGTGCATCCCGGCTATGTGGGTTGAAAATCTTTACCTTCGGCAACTTGAAAGAAATCTACAAGGATATTTGGTACATCCACCTTTGTGATTCTGCAATGTTTAGAGATTTTGTTAAAAAAATCAGGACACATGTCGACTTGAATCTACAATTTCACAAAAATTCAAGCCAAAATTCAAAGCACCGCTTCGAATAAAAAATTTATGCAATCATTGTCACTTGTGATAATGGGCTAAAATCAAAGGTTCACTTGGATTATGCGCTATTCGGTATAAATTTGTTCATTTTTTATTTTGTTACAAATATTATTTTGAATTTCGGTGATCTAATATATACCGGGGGTACCTATGCCATGTATTTCTTTCATTTATTTTAAAAACTTTCGTAAGCATCAATGGAGGTTGGGTGCGCTGGGTGCACCGTAATATGTCACAAAGTCCGTTGAAATCCACTAAGAAAGGAGTGCATTGCGTGAGGTGGAATCAGAAAAGAACCAGATTAAAAGCTTGTTTTTTGAACTTTTAGGAATAGAATTGCATTATAATGAAGTCGTCTCATGTATGTGTATGTAGTATTATTTGCTGCTCATACCATACGGACTTAGAAAAGTCTTCTTAAACCTTGAATCATTAGAAAAGTTTGACACATTTTGCTACAAAGACATTTTTTGTTGCCTGATCTTTGACGAGAAAAAAACTTAGCGTGAATCTCAAGGAAAGCATTATTAGATTAGTTGTATGAAGAATATCTTGCAGAGATAAACATCATGTTCGGTTTTCGCAAAAAAACATCATGTTCGGGTAGGGTGACATGCCCTCATGAATCCTAAATCCTTGGAAAAGTACATGAATTTCGATCAAAGACTAACTGATATCAAAGAAAAACAAAGCAATTTTAACAAGAAATTTGAGTGGATGCCATTTGTTTTAGAATGAGTGGATACCATATGTTTGGGTAGCAACTTCAGAACCGACATTATGTTATGTTTACTTACTTTGCTTTAGAGTTAGACAAAAAGACAAAATCCAAAATAAAAAAGATTTGAGCGGATATAAATTTTCTCTAAAATAGAATGCATAAGGATCCTTATGAATTGAAAGTTATGACGGACAAAAATGAATCTGGAAGGATATTGTTTTGAGAAGATATTGTGAAAACAAGATGCAAACGGTGAGTTTTTTAGTAAATGCTCTCTCTTCTGATCTACATTGATATTGTGAAAACAAGCTGCAAACAATGATTTTTTTTCTGCAAAGGCTCTCTCTTATGATCTAGCGCCTTGTAACAGATTAGTAATCATGTCATGTATGATGAGAGACTTTAGCACCAGATGCTCATTTCCGTGATATTTCACTAGTTGAGCGAATTGTTCCAGTACCTTAAACTGTCGCAGTGCTAGCATACCAAGATGACATATGACCAGTAGTTTACACTTGATTCAAACACGCATACCTGAATATTACTGGATACTTGTTGGTAAATTTTGAAAAGTTCTAAATTGTCCCTTTTGGTAGTAACATGTTGAGTGGCCTAGCTATATTATACTTCAAATTCAGGCTTTGTGATGCAAAGCAGTTGACATAATACAATTAACCAACTTCAGGCAGGTGCAACTATTTATTTGTTACAGTACAGGACACTGACAGCAAAAATGATTTGACACTAATATGTCCCTAGCCCAGCACTGTAACCCGACATGGGTGTCATGTATATATATATGCATCTTAGCAGAACCAGATTAATCCACCCAAAGTAGACATCGCTCTTCGTATACCCTGAATATACACCTGGAGCCACCAGTTAACATGTTGGATCTCAAATAAGCAGATTCAGCAAGTTCAGTTCCTTGTTCCAGTAACTGCTGGCGGTATCTCAGAAGAATACTGTGAGTTTGTTGATTTAACTAGATGGACACAGCATCTATCTGAGTCTGAGGTGGTATTTGGTTCTCTTGGAACATAAAAAAGGAAGCTTGTCAACAACTTACTTATTCAACAACATCTGTTTGAGATGATATTTGGTTCCAAGCCAAGTCATTCCATGCAGCAGTACACATACTATTTCTTTTTTACCTTGCCATTGCTGGAGTTCGCCAAGTCAAGCAAACCCAGGCTTTGAACATTCTTTTAGACATGCACATTGCAATAACAGAGATGTTCAGAGGTTCAGTGGTTTGTGCCTACCTAAAACTTCATAACTTGGAATACAAACACTTGAAATGTGTTGTGAATAAAAAAAGATTTGTAGGATATCACTCATGCAACCACACATCATTCCTTTCAATAGGGCGTCAAGCAAGTACATTTGATCCACACAGCACTTTCGACATGCCAATACCAAGCAGCAATGAACGAGCGAATACATCTAATCCGCGTATCACTATCTCTTCCTAGATCATGACACCTTCTGAGGAGATCCAACTCTTTTTCGACATGGCATCAACATCTGTGGAAAGATGAAACAACATCAACTTTCTGCATGAAAGAGGCACCAACAGAAGTACACATAACAAGCTTGAAATATATCAATTGCTGAAAAGAACATACTAGTCAAGGGAACAAGACTTCAAATAGCAATAAGCTCAGTAGAGCATCCCATGTACACAAGATTTGTTTTGTTTTCTGTGTTAGTAATATTTTTCTTTATCGTAATAAAGTTACTTGTCCAGATATTTGAAAGTAAAAATAGCAATAAGATCATTATGTGTATGATTACTTACACTATACAGGACATCTTCCTTCCTGCTTAGCAATTCAAGAGCAGAAAAGCGACATAACCCAAAATCAACCCTTTCACTAAATTGACTAAGGAAATCTATGGTCATATGTGGACCTACTACATAAACTATCTTTGTTTTATACTACCGATTTATGGAGTAACCTGCAGCGGATTGCAATCACACACATACACACACAAAAAAACTGCCAGAACTAACTCATTGCCTTGAAATCAAACTGAGGATGTTGAATACGACAATCAATTGGAAATGATGTGAACAACTCAGACCAACTCATATACTAGTAAACAAAATGAGGTTTTTTTGCTGTATAACATTGAGACGTAAGTTAAGTAACAGTAAGCAAATACTACTCCCTCGGATCCATAATAAGTGTCGCTCACCTAGTACTGAGCGACACTTATTATGGATCGGAGGGAGTAGTAGATAACAGGCTCACCGCTTCATATAGTTGGCGCACACAATGATGGTGGGAAACTAGCATACAGTCGACCAGGGGATATGGGTTTGCCAAGCGGAGCAAACAACTCAACTCGCAACGTCTTGACGTCCACCGAGAAGTAGCCAGACTTTGGCTTCTCTTGTGAAGATGTGGTGTACAACGCATCTATGAGCAGGTATCCCCCAGCTACACCAACCAAATACGCACATTTTACGGGCAACGGGATGATCTTCTCCAATTGCCATTGGCTATTTCTCAAAATGGAATAAACGAGCCAGTATGGGTCATCCTCGCTGTCCTCATCATAATCTTTAGCCAGCATCCCGGGCATTCCTTGTGCTGCCTCGACGACGACAAAACTGTTACTCCTTGGTCGTTCCGGTGGGAGGTCAATAGAAGAGAACTCCATTGTGCGCATGTCAAGCACAAGCAGCTCATTTCGGAAAGCAAATGCCAGTAGAAGCGTCCATGGACGAATTGACGATTGGAGAACCCGGGCTCGGAATTGACAAATGAAGCAAGCGTAGCCCGAGCACTCCATTGCTCATAAGTAAAAACATGCCATTGCCCATCCAAAGAGGAGAAAGCCAGCAGGAGCAGATTCATTCTGCATTGCGCCAAGCACACCACTCTGAATGATAAAGGGTCTTTCTCATCCTCGCCGGGAGCAAGGAAAGTCTGCAGATTGATGAGCTCCGGTCTACGGATCAGGTCCTTCAGATCGCCGGGGACGGCGGGCAGCAGGACGTACCGGCGGTGGACGGGGTCGGCCACAGCGAGATCCCGTGCAAGAAAATCGCGGTAAAGGGAGTCGCACACCTTGGAGCCTACGAGGATGCGTCCGCCGATTTCTTTCTCGACCGGGCAGCCGGCGAGGAGGGCCCGTCCGTCAAAGAAGTCAATTTGTCTCCAGGACCGGCCGGGGGTGGAGGGGAGGAAGGACCAGGAGAAGTCGAAGTCGGTGAAGGCGGCGGCGACGACGGCAGAGGGGTGCGGCGGCTGGGCTGGAACTAAGGGTTTGTGGAACATGCCGATGAGAGGGGGCGGGTGAAGGACGCGGTACCGGCGCAGGAAGGCGTGGTCGGCGATGACGCGGTGGAAGGAGGCGCAGGCGGTGGAGGCCCGGGCTAGGTCGGCGGCTGTGGGGATGCGGAGGAAGATTTCCTCGAGCATAACTTGCGGTATATCGGCGATGTACGGCGCCGGCGGTGGGATCTGGTGGGAGCTTGGCGGCGGCGGCGGCGGCGCCATCGCGGTGGTCCGTCGGGTGGTCCGTGTGTGTGTTTGGCCTCCGCAAGGAATGAATGATACGGTCAATTGCTTTTCTTAAGTTGCTGCGTTTGGGCCTAATTTCACGGTTAATAGATTGATTGATTCTACTATTTTCCTTCACCAAAATCCTTCAGCATCTTTATTAATCTTCATTCTGGATCAAATTCGAAGGAATATTATTAGTTACAAACATAATTAACGTGAATATTACTATCCCTTTTATAATAGTGACACAAAGGGAAAATTTATTTTCGATGAACAAAATTCGAAACATATTACTACTTATATAGAATGTTACCCAACATAATTAACGTGAATATTACTTATACAGAATGTTACCCAACATAAGTAACCGTGATCCTTCCGCCCAATGCTAGATGATATTTTTCATAAATAATGGATGTTATTTTTGTTTTTAAGAGATGATTAGAACAATAAAAGGAAAATATCGATTTGGTTCATATTATTTCAGGTAATCTATTTTTTTTATGGCATCAATTGAGTTTACCAAAAATCTACACAAAAGCAAGCAGGGATGAAAAAAAGGGCGATGCTCTACGCCAGTCGATCAACCACTCAACTAATCACTTCAACACCAATTATTAAAAACAATGCTAACTGTTCGATCTCGTATCCTATCCTCTCGCACACTCTGCGTCTTCTTCCTTGCGAAAGCCACCTTCTAACCACATCTCCAGATAGCATGACTAGACGCTAATTGCGCGCCCCTCAATTTCGACACCGTCTCCAAGGTGTAGCACCACCACCAGCCACTCGAGAGTGCTGATTATCCCAGCAGCAACTCGTTCTGACGTGCTACACGCGGGCACTGCCGTTGCATCTTCCGGTCACCCATGGTTGGAACACCGGGGGGAGGGGGCACACCATCGCAACTCCTCCATCGCCTCTGGTGCTTTTTAATATTTGTTTGAACAAATTGTATTTTCTATTTGCAAGAAAGGAAATGATATTTTTTAACAATAATCCACATGTAACATTAATTGAAAATATAATTTTTTTGGCATAAATAAATAAAGTTGGGCATGATTCAAACTCAGCATTTGCTAGTTGAAAGCAAGACCAGCTAACAAGTAGAGCAAGCACAAGTTATGGTATATCAAAACAATATACTCTAATTTATTTATGAGGAGCGAACACATCGGCCATACGATATAAGGGCATATCGCCGGTGTCAATGGCGGTCAAGGGTGAGCTAGGCCTCAGGCAGCCAGGGCCTTGGCCTAGAGCGTGGCTTGTCATTCCTTCGTTGGCTGTAGCATAGCTACAGTGTTTGATATTGTGCAACACTGTACATAGGCTATTTGCTTGGATCATGTATTTAGCCTGGCGCCCCTACTGATGGTGGTACGCCATTTACCATGTAGGCATGACCTATGTCCGCGGGCTAGCGTTGACCAGAAACGTACCGCCATAAATCCCGGCGGTACACAATGCAACCCTACCACCACCGATTATGGCAGTAGCCAAAAGGGTAATATTCGTAAAAAAAACAAAAGTTGAATAACGTTAATCTATGGTTAAAATATCAAACTAATGGTTTTGACCCGGGGCAAGCACCTCGTGTACAGTACCAGGAGGGGACTCCACGTTCGTACGAGACACCAAGAAATGAAATGATTTGTCACTAGAGAGGACGTGATGTGCTCACAAAAGAAAAAGAAATGAGGAGGAAGAAGACAAGTCAACATGTCACTAACGACTGTTCGTTAGTCGTGCGCCATCATCCTTTTGTTCATGTGTATGATTTGTCACATCAAAAACGGTTTTAAAATTTACCTAGTGATTTTTTTTGAGGAAATACAAGTTTTATTTATATCATAAAGATTATAGTACAAATCACGTAAACATCGACCTAACAAAACTGAAAAGACAGCAGAACGCTAACCTTTACACAGAGGATCAACAACCAAGAAGAAAAATCAAGGCCAAAGAATCCCTTGAACTTGACACCAATGTCCGTCACCTTCCTTTGGCATCATCATAGTAGCCACAAAAAAAAAAAACGGATCAGCTCCTTAGCCGAGCTCGATGCGGCTCCATCATTGATATGCTGCTTTGCGAACCTCCAAGGTGGCTCATCAAAGGTGAAACCATTATCGTTGAACGAATCAGTTGAAACACTTTTATTCATCGCTGTCGTCGACTTCTCCGAAGCCAAGACGTTGAACAGCTGAAACCCTAAAGTACTTAGGCCCTAACCCTCAAATTACACGAAGCCGCACACACACTTGATCTGACGACCATGCTCACCATGGACGACCTCTCGGCCGTTGAGGGAGGAGAGTCGCTGGAAAACGGCGACGGAAGGTTGCACTCCTGGCCGTGCCTAGGTTTAGGTGTGTCGGCCGCGAGAGGAAACGCCTCACTACCGCGCGGCGCTATTTGCTCAGTGTATTTTGCCATTGTCAATTTCTACGTAGAATTTTTTTCTTTCTTTTGGGATTGTGTTGATGTATTTTTTGCAAATGACCAAAAAGCCAGGGAGAAAAAGCCTCTAGATTCGGCCTAACATGTGGAGTAGTAGTAGTAGTTAGTTGGGTCGTTGGTGTCTCTGCAGTTGACTTCCTTTCCCCACGTCCATCTCCTCTCCTTCTACCGATGATGGTGGCCTCTCCTCTCCTGTCCTTGTACCGATGATGGTGGTTTGACTTTGATCTCACCCTCTCTTTGCTCCTCCGCCACCGCCGCAGGGCAGGGAGATCTTCCTCCTCTGGCTCTGGCTCTGGGTAAGCACCCCGAATCCTTCTTCTTCATCTGCCCCGTGAATTAATCGTCCTCCTTCTCTGAGAGCAACTGATCGATCGTGTACCTGCTAGCTGCCTGAGAGTCGCGCCGCTCTAGGACTAGGACTAGGAATAGGACTAGGATACAGCTGCTAGCAAGATGCATGCTCTTTCTTGTAACGGGTTTTCCTGGCTGCCTCCTTTTTTAGCTCCTCCCTCCATTGTTGTTTGTTTGCATGCACGCAAGAGCAAGTTAAGTTAGGTTTACAACTTTACACTCTCGGCGGTTTCCTGGCCTCATGGAATTTGCTGCTCATCTTATATCATCTTCTCTTCTACTTTCAGATTATAATTTTGTTACTTTCTCCGATCCATATTACTTGTCCTAAAATTGATGTATCTATCACTAAAATGCATCTAGATACATCCATTTTAAGTCAAGTAATATGGATGAATAAAATGTAGAATAAAATGTTCATCCAGAGCGCAAATTTCTTTAAATACAATACAAATGCCGATTTTGGCTCACATACATACACGGTCGCATACATTCAATCGATCAGCTGTTAATTTTACTAGTTGGTCACACAAATTAATTATGGCTTATTTTTGGCATTCGCATGGTGTTAGTTCTGCTGTTAAATATTTCATTATCAACTGACATAGTAATTAATTAGAGATGCTATCATGTAAATCAAATCCTTGCATTGGTTGCCAGGCAGCTAGCTTAGAATGCCCGCGAAGAAGCGCCCTCACCCATCATCCTTGGGTCCTGATCTGGATGACGACATCGAGGAATCTGCTCCCGAAGCACTTGGCTCCTCTGACACACAGAGGACGGCCAACAGAGAATCCGCGGAGCTGGCCAAGGATTGGCCTGATGGTGGTGAGCTTAACTTTGAGCGACTCGTTCTGCTCACGATGTGTATATATGATTTCCTTGTACTGTCTTTGAGTGGCTTGCATGTTTGATGGGCTTAGCAGATTTCTCTGTGGGGAAGGACGAGGATGAGGAGGAGGAGGAAGACGACGCCAACGGCAACACTGGCTGGGATGATGAAGAGGGCAATGACAGACAGTGGTCGCAGAGAGATGATAGTGAGATGGACAAGTAAGTGAACTGTGAACGCCTCTCTTCCCTCCTTCACACCATGTATTGCTTGAGCCTCGTGGAGTAACTGATCGATGCCAACATCCCACCCGCCTGACCCAGCTTCGAGTCCAATCCCGAGCAAGATCGATCGTGTGTGTAGAAGCATATAGAGGAGAGGAATTGGCGTAATGCGATGGTTATTGTATTGAGTCTTTCGGACGGTTTATATAGAGTACAAGACTTGGAGCGCAAGAAGCCTATCCTAGAGATAAGGTAGAAGATGATTACAAATCGTACTTTACCAAATACAGAGATATGTCAATATACTCTAACATTCCCCCGCAGTCATAGCGGTAGCGGCGCAAGCAACAGGAGCATCGCGAACAGTCAGACTGGAGAGGAAGCCGTCGAGGTGCTCAAGCGAGGTCATAACCCTTTGTGCCGATGTCGATGTAGCCGAGAGCGTAGGATGGCGTAGTCGTGGTCGAGGTAGCCGTGCGATGAATGTCGTGGTCAATGTCGAGTCGGGATGGGCGTTGTCGAGGTAATCGCCGTGGACCGGGAAGAAGAGCGGCGGTGACGGTGCTCGAAATAGACGAGGAAGAATCCGACAGCATGACAAAGAGCGGTGCGGACGGTGGCGTTCCCGCGCCATGAAAGGCGGCGCGACACATATAATGGTTTCTCGCCCTTCGTTGGTTACCCAAGTGAAAGGTGAGATGTAGGATAGCAGCAAATTTCCACTATGTAGATGATAGAGTTTGTCTCCCGTAAAAATGTATGAAAGTGTATCTAAAGCATAGTAATATCACACAAAACATGCATGGAGCAAACAGTAATTATAGATACGTTTGGGACGTATCAACATCCCCAAGCTTAATTCCTGCTCGTCCTCGAGTAGATAATAATAACAAGCATAATTTCTGTGGTGACATACTAGCAACCATATAATTTTAAAAAAAATAAAGTAATCAAATTATGTAATTCAATTCAAATCAGAAAAAAAAATGTTGGCATTCCCCGTTGTTCGTTCTCTTCTAACAGAAGTTAAGTCAGTCACCTGAGAATTGTATCATAGTATTGTTAAATGAGAATTGGATGAGGATGGTATGCCATTTTTTTTTCAATTCTGTCCCCCCTCTACTTAGCCCGCATGCACCGCTTGACTAATCTATCTATTCTATTATATGTTCAAAGCAAAATACGGATAAAAAATATAGCCACCATATTAATCCAAATCAGCTGAATTATTTTGTACAGTTAGATTTAAAATCAACGGAAAGGATAACAAAATTACCTACACACATATACTTATGAGAGAATTTTTTATCTGATACTAGCTTAATATTTTATTCCTTATTTGACACCAATTCTTTTTGTTCCCTATATGACATATAATCAATAAAAAAAATAGCGCGCTATTTCACGGTTTTTAGCGCTCTATAACTTAATTTAAGGGGCTACGCTATATTTAGCCAAAAGTTACCGCTACAGCGCTATTGACGTTTTTAACACGCTAAATCACGCTAAACTTGATAACCCGCTATTTTTGATAGCACGCTATTTAAAACCTTGTGTCCATCTGATGGTTTTTCTAGTTCATCCGAAGATGATGCCAATGATTCTAATTAAAAGCTTAAAACAATGATTCTGATGGTTTTTCTAGTTCATCCGAAGAGTTTATTACTTTGTTGTACGTGAATTTAAGCCTCATATTTCTATTTGTGCCATGAATTTGGCCTCGACATTTGGACACGTTTTTTATGTTGAAACTTGAAAAGCCTGAAATCCTTAATATTTGGGTTAGTTCTCGCCATTTTTTCATCACGCTATTTTAAATGTAACTTCGCTATATCCCACTATATCTTCTGTAGCTTCTGGAGAAGGGTCACACTATTTTTGATAACACGCTATTTAAAACCTTGCATATAATATTATTATTTTTTCCAATATGACACTAGTGCAAACGATGTTAAAAAGAGGCATGAAAAGACCATTTTGCCCTTGAAGCACAATTTCACCTAGCTTAAATTAAGGCCAGTGATAGGCGCCGGTCGACCGGTGCTAGCTAGGCGCCGGTCAGACCGCAGCCGTCCGATCTCCGCGATTTAACGATCCAGATTTGCGCGTACCCCTTCGTTTTGAGTGCAACATTTACGATACCTTTGCAATATTTGCGGTACATCTTTAACATTTTTGGTATATGGATGCAACATTTTTTATTTTTGGTATTGTTTGCAGAAAAAAAATTATGGGAACAAATTTTAATCGCTGACGGTAGCATTTTTTACTATGAATTGCAACTTTATTGGTACATGGATACAACAAAATATTATTGTGTGCATTTTTTTTCAGTGTTGCAACAAAAAATTTAATAAAAAATTACGTACCATATTTACCTTCAATTCGTTGCAGCAAATTTAATCTACGGTTGTAGCTTTTTTTATAATGGTTGCAACAAAATTCAGGACCCATCATCACCGATCACACTTTATTTTTTTTGTTGTAGCAAAAATCATTAGTAACTTTATCATATCTGCTACCAAATGAATGCGCTTAGCACTAAAATACTATTAAATACATCCGTTTAGCAAAAAATAATATAAATCAATATAATAATATTAGTATAATAGTAGTACAGATAGTAGCATTTTATATACTACGATTGCAACATTTATCTATGTCAAATGCAGCAAAAATGGAAAAATGGGCACAAGTAAACCTAACCGACCGGCATGTAGGCATGCCGGTCATTAGCCTTAAATTAATTCCGCCCGAAACGAAAAAGTGAACCAAAGATGCAAACCGCAGTCCTCACAGAATCTGGTCGAAAGCTCAATCTACTGAGCTAGGCTGCCAACGTGTTTAGTATTCGGATACACACTATTTATATATTTTGTACCTGAATCAAATTTTCTTTTTCTACAACCAAGATCGTTCTCTCAAGCTTAAAAAAAAAGATCGTTCTCTCAATTGTTTATGTAATGTTTTTTTTTTCTCATCGACTTTTTTGGGCCATGTATTAACGATTTTTATTCTTCTATTTTTAAGAAAAAAATGTACGCAAACGCTCATATACACGAGCATACACTCACTTTTATAAACGCATACACGCAAACCATATCGTCTTTGCAATACTGAGTCGACACATCATTTTAAAATTAACGAAGTCACCATCTGAAACGTTTTTGACGGAAACGTCTCCTCTCACTGAAATCACATCGCCGGAAGCCCTAAAATAAATTCAGGAAAATGCGAGCACCAATATCAAATATGAGATTTTAACTCTGTGGGTCGAGAATTCAAGTGTTTCTCCAACCAACTCAATCACAGATTGATTCGCGACTTATGTTTTTCTAGGCAAGGTAGAGTTGTTGTAGCCTAACACGTATGGATGTGGCTAATGCTTTTCACGAGCATTCATCTGTTAGATGTGTTTTCGTAAAAAAAAAGAATTATTTCCTAATACATTCATGACAAGATTTGTTTTCTCTAAATGTAACTATCACATGCCATGAAAAATAAGACGTGTTATTATCATTTTTGGCGTGTCTTCTTTTTTTTTGAAGCGCGTACCATAAATTTTCATATAAAGACAAGATATTTGATGATTAATGTAATACTCCCTTCGATCCATAATAAGTGTCGCTCATCTAGTACAAAATTTGTATTAGCTTAGTACAAAATGAGCGACACTTATTGTGGATCGGAAGTGGTAAAACAAAACACATTCTCAATTTGATTGTATAACGAATATACCAAAATATTATACCCCACGGGACTTTCTTTAATATTTTAAAAATACACAAATGGTTAGACGATGCATATTCTACTATTCGAGCAAAAAAGACACATTATCAATGATTTTATTAAGTAGAAAATATATTTTCTACAAAATTTTTATGTCGTCTAGGTTCTAAGATATAATATTTATATAGTTTTCATATCATACAAAACAAATAATGAATGAGAAAATCGCAAAAAAAAATAGAAACATTCAATTGTCGAGCTGGTGGACCATCTCTTATGTATAGATCACAACCATTAGATTTACATAATCATATTTAATACATTGTATCAACTAGATCTAAATAATCATACATAATCGTATCCATTGGATCTTTTTAATAATATTTGTGATTATTTTTATTAGCCGTCTAATATGAATATCTGTTAAAAAGCATATATTAAATGCATTCAAGACATTAAAGATGAAGCCCTCAAAAATCAAATCTTCCATTACCAATTGGCATAACTAGATATGCCCTCTTAGAATCCTTGACTAACATGAAAATCATATCCTTCTTCATAGCGAGGACCAGGAAGCCCAAATGCCCACAAATAAGCGGCCGCACCCGTCATCCACCCGTTCTCATCTGGATGATCACATCGAGGAACCTGCTACCGAAGCGCTTGGATCTGACACAAGAGGCAGCGAGGACATAGGCCGCTCCACGAGGACTGCCAATAGAGCATCCACAGAGCTGGCCGAGGATTGGCGTGATGGTGGTGAGCATTTAGAGCGACAAATGCATGCCTCCGACTTGTTCTTCTCGCGATTCATATGATACACACGCATCACTTTTGTTGTACTGTGTTTGAGTGTCTTGTGTGTTTGATGGGCATAGTAGATTTCGATGTGGGGGAGGAGGACGAGGAAGACGACGATGACGACAACACTGGCTGGGGTGATGAAGAGGGCGAGGATGAGGAGGAGGAAGACGACGAAGGCGACAACACTGGCTGGGATGATGAAGAGGGCGACGACAGCCAGCCGTCGCAGAGAGATGACAGTGACATGGACGAGTAAGTGAACCGTCAACGCCTCCATCTCTTCCCTCCTTGGCTCCTTCACACATTATCCCATCTCCCTACTCTTTCATCGCCTGCTAAGTGCTAACTGGTCTCTTCAATGTATATAACCGAGTAAACCATGCATTTATATTGTAATGATTGCTCAAGACTTACTTAATTCGCATGCTAGGCTTAGTGTGGCACTTCGTTATGTATAAACAAGGTTTTTACTCGGTAGATTTCTCTTCTTGCTTATTCTTTTTTTTTAATTCACAAAACACGCTCTTGTTACTACTGCCTGCTGGAAGTGTTGGCATTTTTGTATACTGTTTTACAGCCTAAATATGTAAAAATGTCTGACAATTGGTGATGTTTTGTTTGGTAGCTCATCGGGAATGCACATATTTGTCAAGAATCCCAGCGGCAGGACAATCTACCTCAAGGTCCACCCATCAGACACCCTGTACACCATCAAGGAAAAGATCCAGGAGCAGTACCACCTCGTCTTTGACGGGATGCGGCTAGAGGATAACTTTACATTGGCTGATTATGGCATCGAGCATGAATCCACGCTTGACCTCCAAGAAAAGATACAAATATATGTGAAAGAGACACTAAAAGGGAGGATCATCACTCTCGAGATCGATAGCCTAGATACCATTGGCAGTCTAAAGGCCATGATCCAAAACATGGAGGGCTTTCCCAAGGGCCAGCAATCTCTCATCTTTGCCAACAAGCAGCTGACGGACGACAACCACACCTTGGCCGACCACAACATTTGGAAGGAGTCCACCGTTCTCCTAGTCCTCCTCCCATGTAGTCCAAGAGGAGTCATGATGCCCATCTTAGTGAAGACGCTTTTAGGAGAGACCCTCACTCTTGAGGTTGGGAACTTGGATACCATCAATAGTGTCAAGGTGAAGATCTATGAGAAGAAGGGATGTCGTCCAAAACAACAACAACTTATCTTTGCTGGCAAGCATCTGGAAGGGGGACGCACCCTGGTGCACTACAATATTCAGAGGGAGTATACCCTTCATTTGGTGCATTGCCTTTGAGGTTTCTAAGTTGCATTGTGTACCATGCAATAACCAGTTTAATTTTGCTACAGTCTTCCTTATGGTGTGTTGCCAATTAAACTATCATGATGGTACCACTATTAAAAGTCCCTGGCTCTCTCTTGGCATCGGATGATTGATAAATACAACACACATGCATTTTCATTAACTATAAACTCCCTTGTTTCCTTCCATATAGTCAGCATGGTTACTTTCCATGCTTTTATCGGTGCCATCACAGGCATAAGCCTAACACCATGGCATGATTTGCATGTTATTTATGCATCCCTCGAGCCACATAAAGGGGATGATATGCATCGTGCCGAGTTTGAAATGGAATCAGATCTTTTGAATATCTCTTGTATGCAGAAAATATAATAGGGTGAAGACTAATTCCAGTTCTAGTTGAAGTTTAATTTAATGGGTCTTCATTTCCACAAGTCCAATTCAGTTGACAATTGAAACAAACCCCATGTACAACTTGTTAGAAGTATAAACGTGTTAGTTAGAGATAAGGAGAGATAGATATAGAATTGGTTTAAACCAACAATAACTTGCCTTGTACTCCAAGCCTCTCCCCACGTTTTATTCCTATATATACCCCACATGAGGGTCACAACAGTACACAACAATAGATCAGAAATATCCAACCTATCTTCTATTTTTCACATGGTGCAATGCACGATGGTTGTTGGTGGTGGCCTTGGTCAGGGATGCCGGGGCGGCGGCCCTGGTAGTGGGAGGCGCGGAGCTCGCGGCTTGGGTGCGGGCCGGCTGCCATGACCGTGTGGGCGGCGTAGTGGTCGATGCTCGACGACACTTCGTGGTCTCGGAGACGGAGCATGTGGGACGAGGTGTGACGCCTGTCTACCTGGCTAGGCTTACGGCAACGACGTTCGTGGACTTCGTTCCCTTCATGAATACGTAGTCACCACTACTCTCCCCCTTCGGAGTGCTCCGAGTGAAAATTGGATCCTTCTGGATCGGACGGCGGCGGTACCTGGTACCGTTTCCCTTCCTAAAGACGTCGTCTTGGAGTTCACGGATCGTCGGGCGTAGTTTCAGTTGCAGTTGTTCTATGTACGAAGGTCCAGGGATCCAAGGGAGATGGAGGTGGGGGAGAGTAGACGATCCACGCAAAAAAGGAAAACGAGTGGATGAGATTTTTCTCGTGTGGGATAAGAGAGGAAGAGGCAAAAGCGGTGTGTGGCCCCAACAGGGACGCGTGGCACGTATTGGAGGCGGTTTAGGCTGGGATCTAATCAGTCGGGCAAAATAAAGTCTTTTCCCAAATTAATGCTAAAAAATTAACTTTAGATTATTTTTATCTACACTAGATAACAATACTAATCAACATCCTAACAATCCTAAATTTTCATTCTTCATTTTACATTAGCACAACACTGTAACATGGAGACTTTTCTTCTCAAAGTTAAAGAATCCACTTCTGGTATTCGTGGGGTGGCCTCAGCAAGGAGGAATGACGTGAAGCTTTTCTTAAGTAGCACGTTTGGGTCTAATTTCACGTTTTATTCTATTTTCCTTCACCAAATTCCTTCAACATCTTTAATTTTTATTCTGGATCAAATTCAAAGTAACATTACTAATTCAAACAAAAAACATATTTTTGAAAAAACTATGAATTTAAATTCGGATGTTCTCATACCAGGATGCACAAAAAGATCATAAAAAATACTATAAAATCAAAGAACCATCCTTAAAAGGAATTTCCTCGCTGATTCTGCTCCGCTTGGTGCAACTGGAAGAATGGCAATGGATGTGTATTCGTTGGCTTCTCTCTTTCCGTGAGTTTCATCCGGGGCGAGGCACGATTTTGGGGTAGGGTAGAAGCAAATAGGTTATTGCACGAAGTGTAGGTCTCTACTCGTGGGCCAAGCATCCCATTCTCGTTCTGCTTGAGCACTCTCTTCCACGCCTTATGTGTACGTGGTTCAAGGTGAGTCGCAACTTGTACCGCTCTCTTTCTACCTATCTATGAAATGATATGCAATCTGACTTATTCGTGAAAACAATGAAAATCCTGACCAAAGTATAAGAAGTACAATGACCCCCATTAAAAAAAGGATAAATATATTATTACTCCTTAAACTTTTTCGAAAGTATAGAATTGATCCTTTAACTTTAAAAAGTATAGAATTAGTCCCTCAACTTTGAAAATCGATCACTTTTAGTTCCTCGTACCGCTTCGACTGATTTTCTACAGACGTGAAATGCTATAAATAAAAAAAGATAAGAGGGGGAAGGTTGTGCGCTGTCTATGACCCTCAACACACTCCCCTTCGCCACTTATGACGCCGTCTCATTGATGGACAAGCAAAGCAGCAACACTGCATGTTTGTTCGTGTTGGCTGCGTCATATGCATGTCGTACTTTGTCAATGGTAAGCGGCGAGTGTCGTAGGTAGCGCACAACCTTCCCTCACTCCTCTTTATTTATTTTTAACAATCCGCGCCAGTAGAAAATCTTCTGAAGCGATACGAGGGACAAAAAGTAACCGATTTTAAAAGTTAAGGGACCAATTCTATACTTTCGAGAAAGTTTAAGGACCAAAAATATATTTATCCCTTAAAAAAATCAAACAATTTATTATAAATTTAACAAAATTTTATTCTCGCATGTTTCCAGCATTTTTTGAAAAAGATGTTTCCATTTTTTGAAATCTCAGAAAAGTAGATAAATTTGTGAAATTTACAGATGGTGAGTCGCAACTTGTACCCCTCTCGTTTTACTACGAGTATGTTGTAATTTCCATGCCTTTATTTCAAACTATTATGTATTTACTGACGATTATCCATCTGCAATGTATTTGTATTTTTTATTGTTTCATACTCCCTCCGTCCCATAATATAGTTTTCAAAACGTTACTATATTATGGGACGAAGGGAGTACTATTATATTACCATCTTTATATAGTTTTATAGCATTTTTTATACAATTTTCTTGGACTCACTCGTGCATCCGGGGCGGTGAAGACTCGGTGGTGGCCGGGAGCGATGAATCCGAGGCGGCGGCGACTCGGTGACAGCCGAGAGCGGTTGATCCGCGACGGAGACGACTCGGTGACAACCGAGAGCCGTCGATGTCTCCCCTTTATAGGCCAAGGTGATTGTCACAATGACGGTGAGCGACGACGACGACGGAGGTAAGCGACGACGAGCGACGGCAAGTGACAGCGACGACGGCGGCGGCAAGCGACGGCGACGGCGGCTGCAAGCTGCAGCCGAGCTGCGCGCGCATGGCAAGTTGTGCATGCACGGAGCTGTGCGTGCATGGCATTTGGGCGGCAAGTACAATTCTGCCGAACGATTTTGTTTGGGCAGCTGGATGGATTGTACCGAACAAAAACGTTCGGTACTACCACCTTGGTCTTGACGTTCGGTATCTATCGGCGTTTAATTATAGGAAGTTGGTTAGGCATGATTGTTTTGTAGTGTCTATATAGGACTTCATTTTCCTTGTGTTGACAACTTGACATGCTGTAGGTGAAACTACGTCCTAGAGTCTCCTGAGACACTGACACTTTTTTGGGTGCAAGATTAAAAATAAAAAGTTACGTGTGAAAAATGGATGAGAGGAGAGGTTGAACTATCACGCATATTCTCCGTTAGTAATATAGTGATGATGATAATATATCATTACTTTTTCCAACTTACATAGTGACATACTAGAATGATACTTGTACTGATAACTGATGGTTTGCATCTCAACAACCGCAAAGACATAGCACCAAATGAAGGGTAGACAGGTTGCCAACCTTGGAGTCCGCCAGGGTGCGGCCGCTCTCCAGCTGCCTACCGTCACAGATGAGACGCTGCTGTTTCGGGTAAGGGGCGTAGTTCCTCTTGTACAGCTTCACCTTGACACTGTCGACGGTATCCAGGCTCCCAACGTTGAGAGTGATGTCTAGCGTCTTCACGAAGATTTGCATCATGTCACCTCTGGGAATACATGGCATGATGATGAGGAGAAGAGTGGACTGCTCCCCAATGCCGTGGTCGGCCAAGGTGCGCTTCCCTTCTTCCAGCCGCTTGCCGGCAAAGATGAGGCACTGTTGCTCCCCGGGAAAGCCCTCGAGGTCCTGGATCTTGGCCTTCACGCCGTCGATGGTGTCTAGGCTGTCAACATCGAGCGTGATGGTCCTGCCCATCAGAGTCTCGGTCACTTTGATCTGCATCTTCTCTTCAAGGTCAAGTGTGGAGTCGTGCCCGATGTTGTAATATCTGCTAATATACGGTTATCCTCTAGCTGCACCCCATTGAAGACAAGGCAGTACCGTTCCTGGCGTCTTCTTCACGGAAGACACGGTTTCTGATGGGCTGACCCTGAGGCGGATCGTCTTGCCGGCGGGGTTCTTGACAAAGATGTACATTGCTTGCTAGCTCTAGATGAGCCAAAACCCAACATCGGCAGTCGTTAATTAGTCACTTATCTTTTTTCGCTATAGAGCAATTCACAAGAAAAAATCAACAATTTCAGCAGGTAGGCCGTTAAGCAGCAAGAGAAATCTACTACTCCCTTCAATTTATAATAAGTGTCATTCATTATATACTAAGTTAGTGCAAAATTTTATACTAGATGAGTGATACTTATTATAGATCAGAGAAAATAGTTGACAAATAAATATAAGAATAGTTCGTCCCGAAGAAAAGTTAATGACGAACAATTTATAACAATGTCCTAAGATCTAGCTGAATGAGCAATAAATTCCAGGAGGCAATCATCCAATTACTTAACGTAATCCTAGCTAGCAAAAGCTGACATGACAGTGCGCTCTAGCTAGAGCTCATCGACACCTCGTATAGAATATAAATAGTACCTTGAAGTTGATCGACACGTCGATGCTTGTTGCTTCTGCTGGAGAGAGACTAGATCGAGAGGGAGCTGGAAGATCGATCGGGAGTAGTTCAAGAGGTTAATTAGGGTTGAGGATATAATATTTATATGTTGGCGTTGTTTTTATATGACTAGGATCCGGTCTAATCGATCCGGAGTACAATACAATCGTGCACATACCAGCATTAATTTGTTTGAGGTTTCTATCACAGAATTGGAATATCATATTCTTGCACTCATTTTGGACGATTTTATCATTGATCCCATCACCCCGGTTTTCCTTCGGTTTTTTTGTGTTTCTTTTTTCCGATCCATGCTGCTTTTTTTTCCGGCTTTTTTCATTCGGCCCGTCTTTTTTGTTTCTTTTGTATTCTTTTCCTTGTTTTCTTGTGAGCATTTTTAGATGTTCATGAACACATTTGTAAAAAATCATGACTATTTTTAATAAACTTATATTTATTAAAAGAATCATGAAACCAAATCTCCTTTTTTGTAATTTTGTAATTAATATTTAGATTTGTATGATTTTTGTGAATTTGATAAACAACTTACAATGTTAAACAAAAATCAAACAAGAAGCTGCTTGCTTCTTAATGGATTTTGCCAAGGTGAATCAGGCTTTCTTAAATACTAGATGGTACCCGCGCCTTGCTGCGGGAATTAGTTGCTCTATATTTCAACAAAATTTAATTATGTAAACTTTAAATATTTAGATTAATAACAAATGAACCAAAAAAATTAAAAGCATACAATTTATTATATTTGATTATGTTTAGTTATTGTTTTTAATATAAGTATAATAACAGAGCGAAAAATATTTTTCCATGCATGGTCGTATGTTGAGGTGGTCCTTATCCTATCCGTAATTGTGTGGTGATGTGGCATGCTTGTATGTTGAGATAAATAAGTTAATGGGGATCACGAGAATTGGTCGTCTAATATTTCAACAAAATTTAATTACGTGAATTTTAAATATTTAGATTAATAAAAAATGAATCAAAAATTTAAAAACACATACAACTTACTATATTTAATTGTGTATATTTTTAAATTATTTTTTGAATATAAATATAGTAAGGGAATGAAAAATATTTTTTTGATGCATGCATGGTTGCATGTGGTGGTGGGTCTTGTCTCATGAATTTTTGCATGTTGAGGTGGATCATCCCAATCATAATTGTGTGGTGATGTGGCATGCTTGCATGTTAAGATAGAAAAGATAGTGAGGATGATCTATTATAGTATTATAGATAGGGAAGGACCGACAACTAGGCATGGCCCACCACATGTTATATTGTCTATACATCGCGATGGGCGATGATATGATCTCCCAAGAAAATCAATAAATAATATTCTTAGGGCATCACCAACTCAAGCACGGTATTTATCTGTGGACAGTGATACGGAGAAAGCCATCCAAAATTACCGTAAATGTCTGCCAGCAATACAAAAAAATTTAAATAAATGCGAATAAAAATCATTCAAATTGAATATAATTTATATAAAAATGGATGATATTTCATGGCTAAGTATGCGTCATGCTTTGAATTTCGGAGGATTAGTGGCTGATACTCGTATGCAAATGCTTTTGGGGCTTTGGATAACTCTGAAGTACAGAGTTGGTGGCCTGGCAAGTGATTCATGAAGACATGGTTCCTATGAGGGAACAAATTTAGAAAAGAATTGGCCTAGGGAATGGTCTTTTACCTTGTTTTCAGCTTAACAAAAGTGTTGATAACTTTATTTTCTTGTCTTGCTGCGTCTTTCGATGTGATGGATGTTTTCAGGTTACGGTGGTATCGAATGTGGCATGGTCTCAACAAATTGCATCGTTCGAACACAAATGTATGTTCCAGTTACAATGTTTTTATTAAACAAACCCCAAAGGATATCGAATTCATTAAGAAGGAATAGAGTTGCTCGGTTACTTAGCGAAAACCAAGCAAAAACCGTCGCATCATGCCTCCCAAAATATAAGATCATAACTTACAAAATGATCTTATGTTAAGGAACAGAGGGAGTATTAAATAAACAATTATAAGATGTTGGCGGCGTGCAAGTCTTTAGCAGAGCGGCATGCAGCTGTTTCATGCTTTGAATAATTTGAAACTTTATTGTTGACATTAATGAAAGCGATAAGCAAGTACACATATATAAGTAGTAGCTAGCTTAGTGAGGCTGGCAAGCATGGCGGAGGGCACTTTTTGAAGACGACCACAAGAGGCTCGCGGCCATCTTCCTCTACGGTCAGCCACTTGACTCCATTGTGGTCGTACACTACCAGATCACGGCATGGCTTCTTGTAGCACGAAGCTAGCTTGTATCCGGCGCCGTGCCTCTCCGCGTGAAAAATGAACCTCGGTTCCTTGATAGTTGGCCACGGCCAGTCCTTCATCCCGATAAAGTGGCCGACGGTCACGTGCTTCTGCTTTGTGAACGGATCAAAGTCGATGTGCCACTGCAGACGCTGCATACAAAAGTTGATGACAGCGCCGAAGTCGATCACAAGGTCGGTGGAGAGGAGGGGTGACGCCTCCTCCTCGTCGGATCCCTCCTTTGCCGCCGCCGCGAGCCGGAGCTTCACACTAACGCCTGGCTTCTGAATCGGAAATCTCTTGCAGGGTGTCAGAATCGCGCGCAAGGGACACTCGTGCCTCGAGAAAGCGCTAGCCTTGGCGCATTGATCGCTCAGATTGCCGTTCACCGGGTGCATGTAGTAGTAGTTGTTGCCTGTTAGCTTGTCGCCATCTACGTCGTAGATCGGCTCCGCAGCTTGGCAGGGGGTGGAGAGCTGCAAGGCCATGGCCAAGCCAGAGAGTGAGAGGATGACCATGAAACACAAGTGTTCCATGGCTATGGAAAATATTGATTCGCGGTTAAAACTGGTTGTGGCTTGGCGCTGTTGCTTTGCTCAGAGAATGATTATATTGTTGGATATATTAGCAATTTTCCAAGCAATTTAATCCCTAGATAAATCATGAACATGACGCATGCAAGATTAATCTTATACTGATACTTAACCATGCAACTCAGATCTACGCAGATAACACATATATGTACGCAGACAATAAGCATGGCATAGATGAAAACAACGATGAACGGGATGAGTAGATCATACCCTCCGTTCGGCCAGATCGCAGCAGCGGATGCGCTGCTAGCAGCAGCAAGTTCGTCGGCGGTCTTCTTGGCGGCGGCGGCTTCCTCCTGAGCGAGCTTCTCGGCGGCGGCCTTCTCAGCTTCGGTAGACATGGCGACGTAGAGGGAGTAGTCGAAGTAGACGAGCCGGAGCGGAAGCGAGCAGTCGCGTCGTAGACGCTCCCCAAAACCCTTATTGCTCCTCTCCCGGTGCAGGATCGCAAAGAGCACGGTTCCGGAGGCCTGCTCTCCCGCACAGCCGTGCACGCGGCGGACGGGATGGGATCGCCGGAGGCAGCAGCAGTGCGTGGAACGACGTGGGCGGTGCGCGAGGAAGAACAGATGCAATCTATTCTGTTGTGCGACGGCTAGGGTTGCCGCGGCTCCTTTTATACACAGCCGAGGTAGGGCGACGTGGGACTGGATACCCGCGACCGAGTCGGCCCACGATTGACGTCTCAGATCGTGCAGCGGTTAACTCGTGATTAATTGCAATTAACGCCAATTAATTAGCCGTTCCTGACTGGCAAAAATTAAGCGCACACATGACATAGGTTTTAGCTCGGCTCGGCTCAATTCCGCAAACCGCGGCGCGCGCGCGCGCGCGTGCGTCGTGACGAGGCGAGGCGGGCGGCGGAGGAGGAGCGCGTGTGAGCTCTCACTCTTCTACTTGCTCAATAGCATGTAGGAGAGCTCACCTTATAAAGAGGTGCAACTCACCCTCCACTTCCGGGGTGGGACTAAACTTAGCACCACACCCATGTCATTTTTCCCACATGGGCCCTTAGAGATTTTCTGAAATTGTTAGATGGGCCTAAAGCCCATGCCTCATTTCAACAATCCCCCACCAGATCTCAAGGTCCCATGGTGTTGTCCTCAGTTCCAAACACTGTTTGATATATCAGTATTTTTAGTGGAGACCAGTTAAGGTTGAACACCCACCTAGAGCAAGGAATTACATTCCTTCACAACTGAACAATGGACTATGCCTTGAATTGACAGTTTGGCGCAAAGAAGTTTCACTCCTTGTCTTACCGATACTAGGCTGCCGAAGGCTGACCCCGCGGGTGGAGCATATTAGTCACACTCCTTGCCTATTCATGAGCTTCCTAGAGATTACCCTATCTCATAAACTGTGACCAGCAGTCGGGCTCATATAGGTGTGTTCTTCCAGAGATCGCTCTGTAGGATAGCATCTCGCTTATGAAAGCCTCAGAACACATTAAGACAAAAGTCAACCTACCATACAGTTACCGAGAGTATTGCATCTGCAACGGAGTGGGTAATAAAATTACTCTCCTCAGTTAACCTCTAGCTTGTTTTCCCAGGTCCTATTTCACGGGATCTCCGATCATGTAGGTTGGGTTACCACCATGGCAACTCATGTGGGTCTCATACCCATCTCCCTCGATGAATTGTCTATCACAATACGTGATAGACCTTTGGTGAAGGGATCTGCCAGGTTCTTAGCCGATTGGATGTAATCCAATGCTATTACTCCGGAGTTTCTCAAATGTCTGACAGACTTCAATCCCCTTCTTATATGCTTTGTGGATTGCATGTTGTCCTTTGAACTCTTTGCCTTAACAATCACCGTTTGATTATCACAGTTCATAAGGATAGCCGGAGTCGGCTTTTCAACCACTGGCAAGTCCATCAAAAGCTCTCGAAGCCATTCTGCTTCAGTGCAGGATTTATCAAGTGTTGTGAGTTCTGCTTCCATTGTCGACTTCATTAAGATAGTCTGCTTGCAAGACTTCCATGAAACAGCGCCACCTCCAAGTGTGAACACATATCCACTTGTGGCCTTCATCTCATCAGCATCAGAAATCCAATTTTCATCACTATACCCTTGAAGTACCGACGGGTATCCGGTATAGTGAAGTCCATGGCTCATTGTACCCTTTAGATAGCGCATAACTCTTTCAATAACATGCCAATGAACATCTCCCGGATTTGAGACAAACCGGCTCAATTTGCTCACAGCAAATGCGATGTCAGGCCTCGTAGCGCAAGCTAGGTACATGAGTGATCCAATCACTTGAGAATATCTCAACTGATCTACAGCCGTGCCTTCGAACTTTCGAATCCGCACACTAGGATCATATGGCGTGCCTTTGCAATCTGAATATCCAAAGCGACTCAGAATCTTCTCAACGTAGTGGGATTGCAAAAGCGTAATTCCACCCTCATTATCTCTCAATAGCTTGATGTTCAAGATAACATCAGCCACACCAAGATCTTTCATCTCAAAGTTTTGAGATAGAAATGTCTTAACCTCCTCAATGACTTTGAGGTTGGTTCCAAATATCAGTATGTCATCAACATATAAGCACAGTATAACTCCTTCGCCCCCACCATGGCGATGGTATACACATTTGTCAGCTTCACTTACAAGGAAGCCAGCAGATGTCAAAGTTTTATCAAACTTCTCATGCCACTGCTTAGGTGCTTGCTTCAGGCCATATAAAGATTTCAATAGCTTGCACACCTTTCCTTCCTGACCATCTACTACAAAGCCATCTGGCTGTTGCATGTAGATTTCCTCGTCTAGCTCTCCATTTAGGAAAACCGTCTTAACGTCCATTTGATGGACAAGAAGACCATGCGAGGCAGCCAACGAGAGTAATACTCGAATGGTTGTCAGTCTGGCCACCGGTGCATAAGTATCGAAGAAATCTTCTCCTTCCTTCTGGGTATAGCCCTTAGCCACGAGCCTAGCCTTGTATTTTTCAATACTGCCATCAGGCCTAAGCTTCTTTTTGAACACCCATTTACATCCCACAGGTTTGCAACCATAGGGACGATCAATGATTTCCCATGTTCCATTAGCCAAGATGGAATCCATCTCGCTACGAACCGCATCTTTCCAGTAGTCAGCATCTGGTGATGCATAAGCTTCTGAAATAGAAGTGGGAGTATCATCCAGGAGGTACACAATGAAATCATCACCAAAGGACTTTGCAGTCCTCTGTCTCTTGCTCCTAATAGGAGCTTCATCGTCCTCCTCCACAGGGTTATCATCATGAGTTCGTTCATAATATTCCATCGGAATGGCGGGTTCAAGAATCTCATCAGATTCCTGTCTAGAAGTGCTTTGCATATCTCTCATGAGAAATATATTCTCAAAGAATGTAGCATCTTTAGACTCCATAATCGTACTGACCTTCACGTCAGGTACCTCAGATTTAACCACTAGAAATCTATATCCAACGTTGTTCTTAGCATAGCCCAGAAAAACGCAGTCCACGGTCTTTGGTCCAAGCTTACGCTTTTTGGGGATCGGCACATTGACTTTCGCCAAACATCCCCAAGTACGCAAGTATGAGAGTGTCGTTATTTTCTTCTCCCATAATTCATAGGGAGTGATCTCGTTATCCTTCACGGGAACCTTATTCAGGACATGACAAGATGTCAATATAGCCTCCCCCCACCATGCCTTGGATAAACCCGATGTATCTAACATGGCCTTAACCAAATCTGTTAGAGTACGGTTTTTCCGTTCGGCAACCCCGTTTGATTGGGGTGAATAGGGAGGCGTCCTCTCATGAATAATTCCATGTTCCGCACAGAAAGAATTAAAATCATTAGAAAATTACTCTCCACCACGATCAGACCGAACCCGTTTAATCTTTTTCTCAAGTTGGTTCTCAACTTCTGCTTTATAGATTTTAAAGTAGTGCAGAGCCTCATCTTTAGTGTTTAACAGATACACATAGCAAAATCTAGTGGAGTCATCTATCAATGTCATGAAGTATTTCTTTCCACCTTTAGTCAACACACCATTCATCTCGCATAGATCAGAATGTATGAGTTCTAGTGGAGCCAAGTGTCTCTCCTCCGCAGCCTTGTGGGGCTTGCGAGGTTGCTTAGCTTGCACACATGCATCACACTTAGAACCTTTGGCTAAAGTGAAACTCGGGATTAAATTCATCTTAGCTAGCCGCGTCATACAACCGAAATTTACGTGACAAAGACGTGAATGCCAAATCTCAGATTCATCAACGATAGAATGTATATGATTCACGACGTTATTACATAAATCTTCTAGGGAAAGGCGGAACAGACCTCCGCATTCATAACCTTTACCAATGAATAATCCATATCTAGACAAGATTTTTTTATTCGACTCGAATACTAATTTAAACCCTTCTTTACATAGAAGGGAGCCACTAACGAGATTCTTTCTGATATCAGGGACATGCTGCACGTTCTTCAGCCGCACGGTCTTTCCCGAAGTAAGCTTCAGATCGACCGTACCAACACCAAGAACAGAAGCATGTGCGCCGTTCCCCATCAGTACGGACCTGGTTCCTGTGGTCTGGTAAGAATAAAACAAGGATATGTCAGCACACACATGAACATTTGCACCCGTGTCAACCCACCATTCAGTAGATTGATAAACTGAGAAAACAGTAAATAAATTACCGTACCCAGGTGCACCATTGTCCGTGTTGCCCATGACCACATTGACAGAAGTGGAATTCTGCGCTGGCTTCTTATACTTGTTCGGGCACTTTTTAGCCCAGTGCTCCAGTGCGCCACAAGTGAAACAACCATCATCCTTCTTGTTCTTCTTCTTCCCCTTCTTCTTGAAGGTAGTATTCTGTTGGACCTTGTTCTTTCCCCTGAAATTATTCTGAAAGTTCTTCTGCTGCACCATGTTGGCAGTAAAAGTTCCCTCAGCCCCCTTTTGGTGTGAGTCTTTTGCCCTTGAGTTCTGCTCCACACTCAGATGGCCAATAACATCCTCAACTGAGAATCCTCGCCTCTGGTGCTTCAGAGTGGTGGCAAAGCTCCTCCAAGATGGAGGGAGTTTAGCAATTATGCATCCCGCGACAAACTTGTCCGGTAGATCACACTTGAGGAGCTCAAGCTCTTTCACGATGCACTGTATCTCATGGGCCTGTTCCAACACAGGACGGTTCTCGACCATCTTGTAATCATGGAACTGCTCCATAGCATACAACTCGCTCCCGGCATCAGTTGCTCCGAACTTTGCCTCGAGTGCACTCCATAAGTTCTTGGAATCACGCATATGTAAATACGCATCGACTAATTTGTCTCCGATCACGCTAAGAACTGCTCCAACAAAGACGATGGAGGCATCCCTGAATGCCTTCTCCTGTTGAGGAGTAATCGTTCCAGTGGGAGTCTCTCCAACGACCCAGAAGACATTCATAGACGTGAGCCACAAAATAGTCTTTGTTTGCCAACGCATAAAATTTTGGCCCGTAAACGGGTTCGGTTTCAGTGTCGCAGCAAAACCAGGAGATGAAAATTGCCTATAAAAATAAGGTTTTTGGATTGTTGGATATATTAGCAATTTTCCAAGCAATTTAATCCCTAGATAAATCATGAACATGACGCATGCAAGATTAATCTTATACTGATACTTAACCATGCAACTCAGATCTACGCAGATAACACATATATGTACGCAGACAATAAGCATGGCATAGATGAAAACAACGATGAACGGGATGAGTAGATCATACCCTTCGTTCGGCCAGATCGCAGCAGCGGATGCGCTGCTAGCAGTAGCAAGTTCGTCGGCGGTCTTCTTGGCGGCGACGGCTTCCTCCTGAGCGAGCTTCTCGGCGGCGGCCTTCTCAGCTTCGGTAGACATGGCGACGTAGAGGAAGTAGTCGAAGTAGACGAGCCGGAGCGGAAGCGAGCAGTCGCGTCGTAGACGCTCCCCAAAAACCTTATTGCTCCTCTCCCGGTGCAGGATCGCAAGGAGCACGGTTCCAGAGGCCTGCTCTCCCGCACAGCCGTGCAAGCGGCGGACGGGATGGGATCGCCGGAGGCAGCAACAGTGCGTGGAACGACGTGGGCGGTGCGCGAGGAAGAACATATGCGATCTATTCTGTTGTGCGACGGCTAGGGTTGCCGCGGCTCCTTTTATACACAGCCGAGGTAGGGCGACGTGGGACTGGATACCCGCGACCGAGTCGGCCCACGATTGACGTCTCAGATCGTGCAGCGGTTAACTCATGACTAATTGCAATTAACGCCAATTAATTAGCCGTTCCTGACTGGCAAAAATTAAGCGCACACATGACATAGGTTTTAGCTCGGCTCGGCTCAATTCCGCAAACCGCGGCGCGCGCGCGTCGTGACGAGGCGAGGCGAGGCGTGGCGAGCGTGAGCTCTCACTCTTCTACTTGCTCAATAGCATGTAGGAGAGCTCACCTTATAAAGAGGTGCAACTCACCCTCCACTTCCGGGGTGGGACTAAACTTAGCACCACACCCATGTCATTTTTCCCACATGGGCCCTTAGAGATTTTCTGAAATTGTTAGATGGGCCTAAATCCCATGCCTCATTTCAACAATCCCCCACCAGATCTCAAGGTCCCATGGTGTTGTCCTCAGTTCCAAACACTGTTTGATATATCAGTATTTTTAGTGGAGACCAGTTAAGGTTGAACATCCACCTAGAGCAAGGAATTACATTCTTTCACAACTGAACAATGGACTATGCCTTGAATTGACAGTTTGGCGTAAAGAAGTTTCACTCCTTGTCTTACCGATACTAGGCTGCCGAAGGCTGACCCCGCGGTCGGAGCATATTAGTCACACTCCTTGCCTATTTATGAGCTTCCTAGAGATTACCCTATCTCATAAACTGTGACCAGCAGTCGGGCTCATATAGGTGTGTTCGTCTAGAGATCGCTCTATAGGATAGCATCTCGCTTATGAAAGCCTCAGAACACATTAAGACAAAAGTCAACCTACCATACAGTTACCGAGAGTATTGCATCTGCAACGGAGTGGGTAATAAAATTACTCTCCTCAGTTAACCACTAGCTTGTTTTCCCAGGTCCTATTTCACAGGATCTCCGATCATGTAGGTTGGGTTACCACCACGGCAACTCATGTGGGTCTCATACCCATCTCCCTCGATGCATTGTCTATCAAAATACGTGATAGACCTTTGGTGAAGGGATCTGCCAGATTCTTAGCCGATTGGATGTGATCCAATGCTATTACTCTGGAGTTTCTCAAATGTCTGACAGACTTCAATCTCCTTCTTATATGCTTTGTGGATTGCATGTTGTCCTTTGGACTCTTTGCCTTAACAATCACCGTTTGATTATCACAGTTCATAAGGATAGCCGGAATCGGCTTTTCAACCACTGGCAAGTCCATCAAAAGTTCTCGAAGCCATTCTGCTTCAGTGCAGGATTTATCAAGTGCTGTGAGTTCTGCTTCCATTGTCGACTTCGTTAAGATAGTCTGCTTGCAAGACTTCCATGAAACAGCGCCACTTCCAAGTGTGAACACATATCCACTTGTGGCCTTCATCTCATCAGCATTAGAAATCCAATTTTCATCACTATACCCTTCAAGTACCGACGGGTATCCGGTATAGTGAAGTCCATGGCTCATTGTACCCTTTAGATAGCGCATAACTCTTTCAATAGCATGCCAATGAACAACTCCCGGATTTGAGACAAACCGGCTCAATTTTCTCACAGCAAATGCGATGTCAGGCCTCGTAGCGCAAGCTAGGTACATGAGTGATCCAATCACTTGAGAATATCTCAACTGATCTACAGCTGTGCCTTCGAACTTTCGAATCCGCACACTAGGATCATATGGCGTGCCTTTGCAATCTGAATATCCAAAGCGACTCAGAATCTTCTCAACGTAGTGGGATTGCAAAAGCGTAATTCCACCCTCATTATCTCTCAATAGCTTGATGTTCAAGATAACATCAGCCACACCAAGATCTTTCATCTCAAAGTTTTGAGATAGAAATGTCTTAACCTCCTCAATGACTTTGAGGTTGGTTCCAAATATCAGTATGTCATCAAAATATAAGCACAGTATAACTCCTTCTCCCCCACCATGGCGATGGTATACACATTTGTCAGCTTCACTTACAAGGAAGCCAGCAGATGTCAAAGTTTTATCAAACTTCTCATGCCACTGCTTAGGTGCTTGCTTCAGGCCATATAAAGATTTCAATAGCTTGCACACCTTTCCTTCCTGACCATCTACTACAAAGCCATCTGGCTGTTGCATGTAGATTTCCTCGTCTAGCTCTCCATTTAGGAAAACCGTCTTAACGTCCATTTGATGGACAAGAAGACCATGCGAGGAAGCCAACGAGAGTAATACTCGAATGGTTGTCAGTCTGGCCACCGGTGCATAAGTATCGAAGAAATCTTCTCCTTCCTTCTGGGTATAGCCCTTAGCCACGAGCCTAGCCTTGTATTTTTCAATACTGCCATCAGGCCTAAGCTTCTTTTTAAACACCCATTTACATCCCACAGGTTTGCAACCATAGGGACGATCAATGATTTCCCATGTTCCATTAGCCAAGATGGAATCCATCTCGCTACGAACCGCATCTTTCCAGTAGTCAGCATCTGGTGATGCATAAGCTTCTGAAATAGAAGTGGGAGTATCATCCAGGAGGTACACAATGAAATCATCACCAAAGGACTTTGCAGTCCTCTGTCTCTTGCTCCTAATAGGAGCTTCATCGTCCTCCTCCACAGGGTTATCATCATGAGTTCGTTCATAATATTCCATTGGAATGGCGGGTTCAAGAATCTCATCAGATTCCTGTCTAGAAGTGCTTTGCATATCTCTCATGGGAAATATATCCTCAAAGAATGTAGCATCTTTAGACTCCATAATCGTACTGACCTTCACGTCAGGTACCTCAGATTTCACCACTAGAAATCTATATCCAACGCTGTTCTTAGCATAGCCTAGAAAAACGCAGTCCACGCTCTTTGGTCCAAGCTTACGCTTTTTGGGGATCGGCACATTGACTTTCGCCAAACATCCCCAAGTATGCAAGTATGAGAGTGTCGTTCTTTTCTTCTCCCATAATTCATAGGGAGTGATCTCGTTATCCTTCACGGGAACCTTATTCAGGACATGACAAGATGTCAATATAGCCTCCCCCCACCATGCCTTGGATAAACCCGATGTATGTAACATGACGTTAACCAAATCTGTTAGAGTACGATTTTTCCGTTCGGCAACCCCGTTTGATTAGGGTGAATAGGGAGGCGTCCTCTCATGAATAATTCCATGTTCCGCACAGAAAGAATTAAAATCATTAGAAAAGTACTCTCCACCACGATCAGACCGAACCCGTTTAATCTTTTTCTCAAGTTGGTTCTCAACTTCTGCTTTATAGATTTTAAAGTAGTGCAGAGCCTCATCTTTAGTGTTTAACAGATACACATAGCAAAATCTAGTGGAGTCATCTATCAATGTCATGAAGTATTTCTTTCCACCTTTAGTCAACACACCATTCATCTCGCATAGATCAGAATGTATAGTAGGTTGATATTGTAGGTGCAGCTCATTCAATATCTATCTATAGTATATACGCATCATTAGTTTTCTTGGACCAATTTATTCTGTACATATATAGTTAGGTGAAGATATACACTCCTCAATTTATTATAAAATATTCTTTCTTTATTCTGTAGATAGATATAGATAATTGTAGATAGATAACTTTTATCAATGAGACCCCACAAATTTTTTATGAAGAATGAAGTATGTATATAAAAAAATTAAATAATGAAAAGCCACCTGCTAGACTTATTCCACGACCCTTTCATTCTGAAGATAAGCCTGATTAGTGTCATTGATTTTTTTCTTGGATCAATTTATTATGTAGATAGGTAGGGATTTTTTTTTAAATAATACGTTTTTAATAACAAAATCAGTAATAGCACTCGTTTTGAAAATATTAAAAAACTAGTGCGCTGTCGGCATTACTAGGGCCGAAGCCAAACCAATCGGCAGTAGCAAGGCCGAAAGCACTTGTTTCGGCTTAAGTAAGGCCGAAACAGTTTGTTTCGGCTTCGGCCAGGCCGAAACTTGGCCGTCGGTAGCGACACAACCGACCTGCATGGATTCCACTGTGCAGTACGCCGGGCCCCACCGTTTCGGCCCTGATAAGGCCGAAACTGCCTGGATAAGTTTCTTTTTTCCTTTTTTACGAGTTGATAACTTATTTCACTACATTGCAATTAAAAAAAACTACATTGGAATTAAAGATACATTTAAGTAGTAAAATAAAGATACATTGCAATACTACAAGTAAAATACATTTAACTAGTGAAATAAAGATACATTGCACTACCCAATTAATGTCATACTTCGGAACATGGCCGTGCACCCTTGCAAGACACCCTTCTACAACACAAGTCATAGTCACATATTGTTTATTTGATACGTCAGTTTGGAAAATCCTTTGCGTGGTCAATGCCCACTTCGTTACAGCTTCCCGTAGTGCCTGCTTCGTGCTATACTAAGCTCCAATTTCAACATTATTCATGTGATACTCCCACGATGATTCATGTCCATCATTAACAGTCATGACGGTCGACATGTCCAAATTCCAGGAATCTGGAATAGGCACATCCTCGTCATTCTCATCATCATCATCCTCTTTATCATCCTCCTCATCATCATGTTCAGCAGCATCTTCATCTGAATCTAGATCTACACGTCTTCCCTCTCCATCTGTTCTTGCATTCTTCCCCCTGCTCATCCCCATCAGCCTCGCCAATATCTACAGCTTTTGATGACTGATTACTTTGTCCTGTGGTATGTGTTTCATAGCCGCACTGATCAAAAGGTTGCGACCCATATACATTCATCTGCCCCGTTGCCTCACTACTCTGACAATGCTCAGGAGAACCGCAATCTTGTCCCAATTTATTCTGCTTTGGCACAAAGGACACTAGGACGATGGGTTGAGTCCCTCGGCGTTTGCATGATGCTAGCCAAGACAAACACTGTTTTGTCCGATCTAGCGGTAACAACTCCCAATAAATATTTGTACGGTCTTTGGTCCATAATGACTGAATCATAACTGTCCACAAATTAGGATCGAACCCAAAATTCACCGTCAAATAGTTCTGAACCACACTAATTCCGACTTTCTCTGGATCTGTCAACGGTATCACCACGTGCTGAAATTCACTGAGATCAACACCCAACTCATTTGCACGGACAGTACCAAAACCATAGTAAAGACCAACATTTATAAATTCAGACATGACTCCTCACCTAAAAAATATATTCCATCATCAAATACTACATATATATATATACTGCCCTACAATTTATACCCCCCCTAAATAAAATACCGTCTATCTACAAATAATACATACTAAATGAACCACCTAAAATTTATATAAACCACCAAAAATGAACCACCTAAATTTTATGTAAGCTACCTAAAATTTATACCTCTTAAAATAAAATGTCTCGCATCTAATAAAATTATTACATACTTAAATATATCGCCTAAACTATATGTAAACATACTAAATGAGCCAACTAAATTTATCTAAATATACCAGAAATTTTTTATCTATCATCTACAATAATATATGCCGCATCTATAAAAATGTATCTAAATATATTACCATGTACGCGTACGTAAAATTACAGAAAAACTAGGGATTGCCCTTGATGCGTGCGAACACTTTCTTCCCGCTGCCGGACTTCAAAGGAGCACCACCACCATCGCATCACCGCTTCTCCTACCCCCACAACACCACCACACACCACCACTGTCCACCATTGTTGCAAAAAAAAGCTCCACCTCCTCACCCAAAAACATCACCCAAAACGCCACCAAAAGCTATCACATGACCAGATCCTTGATGCTCACAGCCTCCTCTATTGATTCCACTAAAAAAATCTGATTTTTATTGGCTATTATTAGAGATCACGGTCAGGGAAAAATGAAGGAGAGAGAGAGCTCGGTGAGAGTGAGAGCTAGAGGAAGAAGAAAGGAGGAGGGAGGGACCGGCCGTTTTCGGCCTTATCCAGGCGCTTTCGTCCGTACCCGGGCCGAAACGGTGGGGCCCGGGCGGCAGGCACAGCCCAAGCCATGCAGATCGGCGTGACTGGTGCCGACTACGTGCTTCGGCCTTACCAGGGCCGAAACGACCAGTTTCATCACTAGTCGAGCCGAAGCATCTGCCTTCGTCCCTACTACGGCCGATAGCGACCTATTTTTCATTTTTTTCCAAATCGCATCCTATTACTGATTTTATTATTAAAAACGTATTATTTTTAAAAAAATCAATAGGCAGGCATATATACAATCATTCATTTATTAATGAGATCTTTTGTCTTCATTACTTAGATAGATCGGTGGATATACAAGCTTCCATTGTGATAGCTTTTATTAAGAAGAAAAGGAGGATAACCTTCGGCTTCTGCATCGAGCGATGCACACGACCATAGATAAAAAAAAGGTTTTTCATGGAAAATCTACATAATGAAAAGACACAGGCTAGTCTTACTCCCCTAAACGTTTCTCCACTATCTGATGGGTGTGTGTATGGATGAGATGGAAGCAACATAGGTAGAGCATCAGAGAAAAGTAGCCAGACGATGATTCACCGCCATGTTCGTTGCATGTAGGTGCTAAATGAGTTTTTGTTTACAGTTTCATGAGTGTGATTGTGTGTTCAAATGATTGTGGTGGCAAACTAGAGATGTGTAACATGTTGGGATGGCCACATGCATCATGCATGCAACAATACACGATAGATAGTCTGTGTTGACGAGGTAACTGGAGGATCGTAGCTTGTCGGTTGCGGCCTGCGCGCTGCAGCTGCCGTGATTGAAGCACTCACTAGTGGACAGACCCCCCATATTGTCCCGGTTCAAATGGGCCTTTGGTCCCGGTTGGCCCACGAACCGGGACCGAAGAGGGGTCATTGGTCCCGGTTGATAGGAAGAACCGGGATCGGGCCTTCATATTTATTTATTTATTTATTATTTATTATTTATTATGGTTAATCTCAAATCAAATTGACCTTCGTGGTCAAACTTCCCCAAGGGTCACCCATCCTCACACTACTCCAGCCTCAGCACGCTTAACTTCTCAGTTTCATTCAACACCTATCCCAACTCGCTTAATAGACACTTGTTGATATATGTATTATATCAATCATATTAAACCTTGTTGATGTCTATGTTGTGATGAAATTAAAAAAACAATTGAAACTTCCCGATCGGTTACCTATTATATTTTAAATGTTTTTAAATTATTTTTTTGAAAAAATATATTTCTTTTTTAATTTTGAAAACACATTTTTTCATTTTCCGAGTGACAAAAATGGGGTTTTTTGTGAAGATTCTACTAAATATTTGATGTAAACTTGAACCACTTTATTTTTGTAAAATACTAGACCATATTTTATTTACAATTGACCAAAGTTTCCATGTAATATGGTTTTTATATACCTCTTCTGAAAAAGACAAATTTCCGCAGATTCAGATAGAACGGGGTCAAATTTGAACTACATGTGCTTGATAGTTTGCTCTTTATTTTTTGAAAAAATCATTTCTAGATACACAAGTAGTCATTTCATCAGGGATCCACCAAGACTTTTGTAAGATTCCACCCCTATCTATTACCGGTCATGCCCTCCGTTTTGACTACTTTTTAAAATCGACAAAAATAATTCAAAAAAAATAAAAAAATTGTAAAACCTTCGCGTTGCATCCTAATTTATGTCTTAGTAACCATACAAAACAAAAAACTTGGAATAAGGCAAATATCTTATAAAAGTCTTTTTAAAATGAGCTATCGAGTATGAAGATTCATGACTTTCAAGCCAAATGACTGATGTTACAGCTAGTTTGAAAGGATAGTTTTCCCAAATGATCTCATATTTTGCACATGTGTGTATATTATACTAGTCAACAAGTTTGCCAAAGGAAGTTTTTATTTTCTTTGCACGAAAAATCCATTTTCCATTTTCCGAGTGACAAAAGTAGGGGTTTTTTGTGAAGATTCTACCAAATATTTGATGTAAACTTGAACCACTTTATTTTTGTAAAATACTAGACCATATTTTATTTACAATTGACAAAAGTTTCTATGTAATATCATTTTTATATACCTCTTCTGAAAAAGACAAATTTCCGCAGATTCAGCTGGAACGGGGTCAAATTTGAACTACATGTGCTTAATAGTTTGCTCTTTATTTTTTGATGTCTATGTTGTGATGAAATTTAAAAAAAATTGAAACTTCCCGATCGGTTACCTATTATATTTTAAAATCAGTGTTTTGTTTTGAAATCTTTGTATTATTAAAACTAAAATTATACAAAAACAAAAAGTATAGCAAATTTATTATAAGAGGTAGACAGAGGAATCCTCCCAAGGAGGGTGATATATATCTCCTTAAGCATGCGGGAAATTATACAAAAACAAAAAATATAGCAAATTTATTATAAGAGGCAGACAGAGGAATCCTCCCAAGGAGGGTGATATCTATCTCCTTGAGCACGCGGGAGGGTGACATCTACCTCTATCGGCTTCAACAGACACAAGTCCTTCTGGACCAGAAGAACCTATGCCTGTTCAAACTGATAGAAGCGGAAGGTCAGCCTCCTGCCTGCTTAAAGAGATACACAGCACCCCCCTCGGGTTGAATTCCTCAGTATACACCTTTAATAAGCTTGATATGCTATAGTAAGTGCTGGACAGACCGTGCTTATAAACAACTCTAACCCACCTTCGGTTAGCGAGGTGGGACTAATTATAGACTATTGGTCCCGGTTGGTGGCTCCAACCGGGACTAAAGGTCCTTTTTTTCCATTTGGTATTACTGCAAAGTACTAATTATAGACTATTGGTCCCGGTTGATAGCGTGTTGGTCGCCAGAGCATTGGTCCCGGTTATTGGCACAAATCGGGACCGTTGCCCCAGTTGAACCGGGACCGTTGCCCAATACAGACGAACCGGGACCGTTGCGAGGCATCGGTCCCGGTTCTGAAATGAACCGGGAGCGATGCCTTTTTTGGGCTGGACGAAAGGGGGGTCTCTCCACTAGTGACTCTGGCACTTGTGGCACCAAAATTACCGGGCGAGTAGAAACGCATATGGCCATCACGGAGTTAGTTTTAGCCAAAATTGAGGATGAGATGTGCTCCATCTGAAGGGAATATGCCCGAGAGGCAATAATAAAGTGGTTATTATCTTATTCCATGTTTATGATAAATGTTTATTTTCATGCTATAATTGTGTTAACCGGAAACGTTAATACATGTGTGTTTAATAAACAGAGAAAAGGTTCCTAGTAATGCCTCTCTTTATACTAGCTTGTTGATTAACGGATGATCAAGGTTTCCTGGTCATGAACATTGGATGTTGTTAATAACAAGGTCATATCATTGGAGAATGATGTGATGAACATACACCCACAGTAGTTATAGCAATACGATCATGTCATCAAAGTTTCTATTGCTGTATCAAACTTTCACGAAGTAACCCTAATCCTTAGACCATGAGATCACGTCAATCACTGACACCGGAAGAGTACTTTGATTCCATCAAACGTCACACCGTAACAGGGTGATTATAAAGGTGTCGTTGGATACTTGGAAAGTGTTAGTTGAGGCTCGTGGATCAAGAGTGGGATTTGTCCATCCAGATGACGGAGAGATATACTCTGGGCCCTCTCGGTGATATCACATTGACATCGCTTGCAAGCACGTGACTGGCTCACGAGGATGTTATATCACGGAACGAGTAAAGAGTACTTGTCGGTAACGAGATCGAACTAGGTATGGATGATACCAAATGATCGGATCTCGGACAAGTAAAATATCGCGAGACAAAAGGAATTGGTTACGGAGTTTTGGTTCACACGATCACTAGTTCATCGTTGAGTAAGTGGGAGTCATCATGGATCTCCAGATCCCTCTGATGATTATTGATCGGAGAAGAGTCTCTGTCATGTCCATTTTATTCACGAACCGTAGGGTGACACACTTAAGGATTCGTTGACGCGTTTGAGTGGATACGGAACGCCGGAGAATATACAGGACAACACATGGACTGTTTTGATAAAACTGCTGGAATAGTTTCGGTATATCAAAATAGTGCAAGGGGATAATTGTTAATGTGTTCATTGAATGAAGTGTTCATCAATGAAGTACTCATTGAATGAAGTGTTCATTAATTTGAGTGACATTAAACAAGATAATTAAAAGTGTTTTAATGTGATAAAACTCTTGGAATTTTGAGTGGAGAATTATGGAAGTTATGGGAATAATGTGTGACCCTTTGTTTTTGTGAGTGGAGAGTCCACCCACATGATGAGGGGAGAGGTGGGGGCACCTCTTGGGGCGTGCTACCCCTTGGGGGCTGCCTCCCCCTCCTATATATAGATGGGTGGAGACCCCTCTACTCACTAATTCCTCCATCTCTCATATGCCCTTTGGTTGGCATCTTCCTCCCCTTGCTAGCTGATCCAGTTTCACGAGTACGGTGCTTAGGCGAAGCCCTGCTCAAGATCTTCTCTACCACCACCACCACTATGTTGTAGTGCTGCTGGAGTTCCCGAGGATCCACTACTTCCGCTGCCCAACTGGAGCAAGGGGCGGAGGTCGTCGCTGATCCGTACGTGTGACCGATTACGGAGGCGCTGCCCGTTTGTGGCGCCCATCTTCATCACGACCTTGAGGTCGGCAAGTGATCGACTACATCACCCACGAGAATCGTTCTCGTTAAAGCTTTTTGGTCTTCGAGGGTGAGTCCTTCTCAAACCGTTACAAGTTATCTCCTAGATGTGATCTTGGCAGTTGCAATCGTAGGAAAAATTTTGTTTTCTATGCAACGAACCCTTCACCATCACATTGCAAATGATTTTCCTTTTCATACTTGTTTCTCATTTATCTTTTCATATGGAGTTAACACAAATGTTGTCTTCAAACCTGGCACAAGAATGATGTTACGTTGTTGAAGGGCGGGGGAGTGTTCTAATAAGCGTAGAGAGGTATTGGTATCTAAGAGAAGCAAAGATGATGTGAGGATAACGGGAACCACGGCATCTAGAGTGTCGATGCGATCTAACGACTTCAATTACAGGACGACCACGTTGTGGCAATGTTGAAGCACTAGCAGACGAAGGCGCGTCGACATGCCGCGCTCGTTAAAGAGCCTATGTAAATGCTTGTTGTTGTCTGGATGAAGATAGTAAGCAATTGGCTAATGTAGCTCGGCAATAGTGAAACAAATGATAAAAAAAAGAAAAGTATGTCACCTTCAAGCAAAGAGAATGGACAATACGTCATTATTGTATCGCTGCTCTTTAGCAATTAATCTATTTGTACATTGATACATTATTTGTTCATTGGTATTCTTTAGGCATTGTTTTTTGTGAAATGTATTCTTTAGGCATTTGATATATGGAACAACCCACTGGTTCCAACCCATAAAAACAAACACACGTGAGTGGCACGAAAAGAATGTGCTCATTGGTGTATATGCTTATTTGGAAAAAAATAAACTATGATGGTAGGAAAAATACAATACATCTCACTTGAGGGAACTCACTTTGTAAGCAAACATGTAATCCACAAAGCACATATATCTCGCTCCACCTGCACGTGTGTGATCATCAAGAATACAAATAAAATCAAATACCCATTGCATAATAATGATGGAAGATTTATCATATAGCACATGCTTGCTCAAATTCAGATGAAATTTCTGATGTGCAAATACCTAAAAAACCGGTACAACCTTTGATGGACACTTGGCCAAGGCTAGCTTCACTTTCTGCACGCGGCTTGCTTATCTCACCAAATTCGAACATAACATCCAATTCATTCAATGTGATGTTAGTTCACGTACTTTATTAAAATTTGTCAGTGTTTGCCTGTTAACAATTCAAAAAATAGTATTATTAATTTTCATGGTAAACATGGGGTAAAGAGTTATAGGGCCTTGTTAACAGTAACTTTGTTTCCAACAAATTTGAAGCAAAAAATCATGCTGAATTTATCAAATGTATTGGTTGCACAGTTATGTGTGTGATCTTATGAGAAGATAGTACTATAAATAATGGATCGTAACAATGAGTGATAACAGATTTTTATTTGGTAAAGTATGATGGACATATATCTTTGAAAGTATGCAATGTTGTTGTGAGAATATGCATGAGGTATGATGCGGAATAATGATGTACACGATGCTAATTCCGGCTCCAACTTCTATGCTTAGTCTTTTTGAGCGTCTAATTTGTTCTTTCGCCCACACCTCCACAAATGTGATCTCATAACGAAATTTTACACATGTAAAAAAATTCTGAATGTTTACCACAAAACAAATTCAGATTTTTGTGATATTTTTTTATTTTTTTATTTTACTGTTCATCCGAGCTCATGTGAGCTCGGACCAATATATAATAGCACTTTCGCTTGGGACAGGTTTGGTGGAACCTTATATATAGTCATGTTTTTTTAATCCAGATAGTACTGGTTGGTTTATGTAAGAGCAACTTCAACGATTGCTCTAAACAACATCTGTAAATTTTATTACAGGATGTTTATCAAAACTAACTTTTTTTAGATAAAAATGTGTCGTAAAACTGCATAGGGCCCACAAGTCGGTGACTCATGCCATGGTAGCCGGTGGTGCGACGGTGTGTTGGTGGACAGGCGTTTCCCGATACCTGATTGTTGGTGTGGCGGTGTGACGACAGTGGAGGCGGACCAACGTGGCGAGTGGCGCGACAGCGACGTGGTGGCAGCGCTGGGAAGTTTCTGGCAGATTTTTTCCTTCGAAAATTTGACGATGGAACATCATTCTGTAAAGTTAAGAGGATGTTGGACTCATTTTTACAGGATCTCATAATTTTTTGGATGTTTATGTTATTTGTTGGAAACTTTATGTTTGCTCCAACTTTTTCTAAATGGCATTTTTTACAGATGAGAAAACTAATATATATAGTATATTAGAGACGCACGAAGAAGAGAAAGAAGAAAAGAAAAGAAAAGATAAAGCAATGGGCGATGGGACCTATATTAAATATTTTGTATAGCTAAAACAATCAAAATAACTGCTAGTCGTCATGTCATTTCCTAAAAAGCAGTAAAAAAAAGAACATAGATGTTGAACCCAGCATTCAGCAGTAAATTGAAGAGAAAATAAAAATAATTGAAGTAAACCAGAAAAAGCAAAACCTAACATTCAAGAGAAAATAAAAAAGAGTGAAGTAACCAGAAAAGGCAAAGCCTAACCAGGACACGTGGCAATCAAAGAAAGCAATCACCCTCAACACTTGAAATGCATAGCATTGACGCTAGCTTAGCCAACTTATATATATAGTATATGACCGTAGTGGAGAACAAATCATGTAAGGTAGAGTTCTAGTAATCAAGGGTGTATAGACTACCGAAACTACAAATCATGAATTAGCGTCACAGTACATGGTAATAGGTATTACCATAGTACGGGCACACGCTTGATATTCACCATGACTCAAATTCTCTCCACGGCTAACTTTTCCATTGCAGACAACAAAACATATTCTCTAATAAATCTTCCACTTTTGGTAATTTATAAACAACTTATTAACTTTTATGCAAAGTTACTATTACTTAAAAGTAACCTATCAATTTATATCATCATCCATCTTATCTGTATTTTCTGAAATAAAATACTAATAATTCTTGTAGGTATTCAAATAGTTAATTCACGCAGAAGTTATGCATGACACCTTGCTTATGACCGAAGTGCTCATGGTCCTGTGTGTACTGCAGGCCATCATGACACTCGATCCGTTCGAGCCTAGACATCACAAATGTTCACTCAAAATTTCATGATACACGCACACTCGGGCTGGCGAGCCATCCTTTTTCCGAGAGGAGATTGAAAAAGGTTATCACTTAGTTTTTTCATTAACTTGTTCAAACATCATTTTCGCTCTCCGAAAAAGTCCACCAAGATCTCTCATCCTGCAGTAAGTCCAAGCTTTGAGCCCAGGGAAAAGTCTAGCAAGATCTCTCATCCTTTAGTTGGTTCAAGCTTTGAGACAACGATTAGCCAGAATTTATCCAATCAAAGCGCAGACGTGCAAGACCTCAACGGAATCGGGGATTACTGAAAGGAGAATACCTAAGCGGTAGGCTCAAGTATACAAATGTCCTAGCAAAGGGCCCAAGCCCATGAGAGGAGGCAACATTACTATAATTTATTCCACACTTGTGCTTCACAGTAGCACACGTATTTGAGTTTGTAAAGAATCTAATAAGGAGGTTCACAAAGAGACAAGTATCTCGAGGAGGAGTGTATGAGGGTTTGGTTATCCTTGCGCATCCTCGACTCATGGTACGTGAGTGTACTCTAATATCCAATCCCTCCAAAGATTAGTGATCCATCTAGTAGCTAGAGTTCTCAACTAGTTTTGTAGCTTTTGAAAATAAACACGGATTGCCCAAAATACGACACCTAACACTAATAGGCTAGAGCTCTTGACACCAAAATTTCAAACATTACTCACAACAATACCTCAAAACTATTAAAAGTTACTACTACAATTGAATAGCAACCTCAATTACCTACTTTCAAGACAAGACACAACTTAGTGCAGCAACCAACTCTCTTAACAAGATAAACATGAAAACTAAAGAGAGTTCCAGCAACAAACTAAACAAAACCTAAAGCTTTTGAAAAAGATAAACATGAAAACTAAGAGTTAAACATGGCAATAACTACGAAAAGATAAAAAACACACAACAGAAGAAAGATAGGCATGAAAATTCTATGATGTGTTCTAGTTTGAAGTGGGGCGTGTTTCTCTCCCACAGAAAGTAAGTTGTGTTCTAACTTGTTATGAACAGCAAGCCAAGTTAAAGAAAACTAAAAAGGAAACCTAAGAGCGAGACGCTCCAAGCATAGCACATAACGCATGAAGTGATAAAAATATAGTGAGACGAAGGACGAACTGATTATTGTTGATGGAGAAGGGGATGCACGGGGGCATCCCCAAGCTTAGACGCTTGAGCCTCCTTGAATATTTATTTGGGATGCATGGGGGCATCCCCAAGCTTGAGCGTTTGACACTCCCGGATCTTATTTCATCATCTTCCCTCGCACACTTGAAAACTCCTTTCATACATAACTCATCATAAGCTGATTAGAGAGGTTAGTATCCTTAATAAAATAATATTTCTCCATTGGAAATAAAGATATTCTTGAAGAGCTACTGTTTCTCAAGATTTTCAAAAAGTTTTTGCAAATAAAAAGCAACCTTAATGTTTGCAAAAGTAAGTAAAGGCAAAACGTGGCAGAATCTGTGAAAAACAGAACAACAGGTAGTAAATAATATTTTCGGGGTACTTCTGCAACTCAAATCAAAAAACTCAGAACAGACGCTCGAAAAACAATTGTATGGAGCACGCTGTCAAAAAAATTCAGATCAAAAATATGAACCGGTGATTTTAGGCTAATTTGTTTTCTGGACAGCATGTCACAACTTTTGAAGTTCCTTGCAATCGGAGGCTAAACTTGGCACAAATCTTGAAAATAAAGATACAATGATGTTGCTACAATAGTAACAATCATCAAGACTACTAACAAAGAAGTAAAAACAACTTGGGTTGCCTTCCAACAAGCGATTTTTTTACGCCTTTAAGCTAGGCATAAGGATTATAAAAGGTGCTCTCGTAAGAATAAGAATTTAAAGAAAAAGAGAGCATGAAGAAGCAAATATGAAACACATTTAAGCCTAACCCACTTCCTATGCATGGGAAACTTGTAAGAAAATAAATCGTGAAAGCACAAAGTAACAAGCATAGGAAGGTAAAAGAAGAACAACTTAAAAAAATTCAACATGATGAAAGGTGTTTCAGTAATATGGAAGTTTTTACAACCAAACTTCCCCCTCTCAAAATAATTTTCAATAGTATCATTAAAAACATAAAGAATATAACTATCACATAAAACATGTTGTTCATGACCTACAAGCACACGTGTATAGTTTTCAACATGGTCTTTAGGATCATAAGATAAATGCAACCCATCACATTGAGTCTTGATAAGGGAAAAATTCTGCGGAATATGAGTTGGATATTTCAAAAGGATAATAAGGCAATCAAGTGTGGGTGCAATAGAAACAATTTTATTCTTAACATGAGGAACTATAGCAAGTTCATCTCCATAAGCATCATTCATAATGACATCATGGCCATAAGTATAGAAGGCATCAACTTCATCAAAAATGGATATTTCAAAAGAATCCATAGGATCATAACACTCATATAAGTTAAGATTCAAAGAGTTACTCTCATTAGAAGGTAGACATGGATGGCTCCATTCTTTCTCCTTTTGTTCGTTACTCTCTTCCTCTTTTTCATCCAAGGACCTTTCAGGTTCAACAATTTCTTCTTCCATAGAGTCATGCAAAACATTAGTCTCTTCTTTTGGGGGAGAGATTCTCTCAATATGATCAATAATATAATAATTTGCATCGGAATTTTCCAAACAATAGTTAAGTATAGCAAGACTCTCAGATTTGTAAGGGGCATCATCAATATTTTTAAGAAGAGAAGTAATTTCATAGGCACCCTTATAAGCAACAAATTCTTCTATTTCCTCTGCATCATCAAAATCATAATTTCTCTTATCATAACAAGCTAATAAGGTTTCATCATCTTTTTACTCACATTGGAAAGCAAGGTGTTTGTGCCTCATAAAGCAACAAGATTCATCCCTGCAGAAAGATATATTATATATTGAGCACAAGTTTCTAGCATACTCATACAACTGGTGTATTTGTTTCCATAAGTGTATCCCTTTTGAGACAAGAGGTGTTACTTGTAATAATATTGTTGATCCTTAGTGAATCCTCCATGCCAATAGGATCTGATTTCAAAGAAGTTAGGCATTGGTGGCAAGCAAGTAACTACACATACTATTTTTTGGGTTTTTGGTAAAATACACAAAGGTGAAAACTGAAAGGCAAACTAACAAGACTAAAAAGCAAAGGTAAAAGATAGTGTGCAACTCCCTTATCTTGACGATTGGAGTCCACGGCAATGGCGCCAGAAATTTCAATTGAAAGGTGAGATGTAGGATAGCAGCAAATTCCCCTATGTAGATGATAGGGTTTATCTCTGATACGTGACAAACGTATCTATAATTTCTGCTTGCTCCATGCATGTTTTGTGTGATATTGCTATGATCTAGATACAGTTTCATACACTTTTGATGATATTTGGACTAACTTATTAACTCAGTGCACCATAGTGCCAGTTCCTGTTTTATGTTGTTTTTCTATTTCAAGTTTTCCCCATATTAAAAGTGCTCCAAAAATTCGGATTTTTTTAATAAAAAATCAGCGCAGAAGAACCTTCCGGAATCACCTGGGTGGGGCCAGAGGGCCACCACCAGGGGTGTCCAGACGCCTTGGTAGCGCGGCCGAGGGCTTGGATGTTTAGTAGTAGATGCATTTGGATTTCGGTCTACTTATTTCGGCGTACCGCCCTTCCTTTTGAGCGTCTTCCTTTCTTTGTAGCATAGTTAGCATTGCGGTGCGTTTTTAATCCCGTCAATTGACCAGCTGTGATTTGTTTACCTCGCATAACAATTTTATCGTGTTTTGGGAGAGAGACATCACTAGTGAACATCACGGGACCCCGATCCATATTATCATCACTGTTTACACGCTTAATTTATTTCCTGCTTTTACTTTCTACTTTTTACCATTATCATTATCCGTTGCGTTTGATCCTTTGTAAACAACAAGGCCGGAGAGATTGACAACCTCTCTGAATTTCGTTGGGAGCAAAGTTATTTTTCTAGTAAAAAAGATGAACATGACTCCTCGCGTATGTGCACGAGTGACAGAAACGTTTAAGGCGGTGGATATGTTGTTGCCACGAAGGGTAAAACAATGGTGCTTGTGCTTACTTATCACTCATAGATGTTTCTTACACCATGTACCAAGTTCATAGCATTTGTTTGTTGCGTTTGCAACTTAATACCAACTAGATACACTGGATAGCGTTCAGAAGGTGGACTCTTAGTTATATATGCTACTGAATAGCGGTCTATATATGTTGGACGTAAGGCCTGCATGATTAGGACCTTGAGTTGTTATGTCATATTTAGCATTGCGGTGTATTTATAATTCTGTCAATTCCCTAGCTGTAATTTATTTATTCAATATGATTATCGTCTTAAAGAGACACCACTAGTGAAACATGGCCCCCGGTCCATCTTTTACCATTGTTTACAACTGTTTTCATTTACTTTTAATTATTATTTTCTTGCTGCAATTTTATACTTTTGATTGTTTCCATCACACCATACGTTTAATCCCTTCGTAAACGCAAAGACGGGAAGCTTGGCAACCCTATTGCCTAGATGGAGACAAAAGTGTTTATGTTATTGTGTGTAGGTTAACGTTGTTTTCTGGCGCCATTTCATCAAACACCTACTTGAAGTGTGACACTGTAATATCTCATCAGGAACCACGCCTATTTGGGATCTTACATTTGTATTATTTCAGAGACTTTCTTGCTAACCTCCATGTACTTCAATAATGTGACAGTGTTGCTACAAAATTGGGCGAGGTCTCTAACATGGCATTATTGTTGAGACAATACTAATTAACTTAAAGTCAACTGGACACATTGGGGGATCCTAAACTTCTATATCTACTCCCTCCATACCGGTGCATTAGTCATCTTAGGTTGTGCAGTGCGACCAAGGTGGAAGGGAAAACAAGAAAACTTAATGCTTATTTGCTAATTAATACTATCGCATGCAATGAATTGACCACTGCATGCCGTGCTAGGTTGTTTAAAGTCATTGGAAACATACACCCCCATGTTTCTTATTGGTTGATTCCTTAATTTATGTCAAAAAACAAAGAACGAGATGGAAGTTAATGCTCCGCGCCTAGGTGTTTTGGGAATATTTGGTTTTCGTAATGTGCCTAATGCACCGGTATGGAGGGAGTAAATAGTTAGGCCCCACTAGCATATTTCTCTCAACATGCAAGCATGCCACCTCAACATTTAATATGCATGAGAAAAAGACTCACGTCAATATGCCACTATGCATAATAAAAATTCACATGCAACATGCATGCAGGAGAATTTTCATTTTATTATGATACTAATATGCCACCTCATCATTTAACATGCATGAGAAAAAGACTCACCTTAATATGCCACTATGCATAATAAAACCCCACATGCAACATGCATGCATGAGAATTTTCATTTTATTATGATACTGATATTAAATTTGTATATTATTTAAAAATATTATTTCAAATATTTATGTTTCATTTAATCAAACATTTCACTAAAATATTTTCAAAGAAATCTCGCAACAACGTGCGGGGCATATTCTAGTTTTAGAAACATTGGTGTTCACTAGAGCCAGCGGACGGGGTTACACCCTCTAAATAGTTAAAGTAATTCATTTTTATTTGCAAACGTAAGAAAATAAAGTAATTCATTTCTATTTTTGTAATATGTTTTTTTCTTGCACTTTGTATGTGTCACTGCTTGCTCTGGAATTCATGTTGTCACATGTTGGATACATTATTTGTATAATCTTTTTTCTATACTGTAGCGAATTTTATAAGAAATGGAAATATTTGTTTGCTAGACTTTGGATTTAATTCATTGGGTTACTTTATGACTAGTGAACGACATTGAACAAGTCAATGTATGTCGATGGCCAACTAAACATCATGTCAGAAAGATATAGAACATACATGCAGTCCTTTCTTATTCAGAACATTAAAAGTAATATACATTATTGCACCGATCCCATGATAAGGCATCAATATCATAGGATCCTTCCTTATTTGATGAGACTGCTTTAGACTAAGTGCTCATTATTATAACAGTCCTTTCCTTACGGACCAACCTTACAACGAGTTTTCTGATGAAGTTGGATTGCGACCAGAAACTGGACAAACATGACCTGTAAAGGAGAGTGAGTTCTTCAGAACTAATTAATTTCATGAACGTAAGCAAGGAACTATATATTACATGATAAAATATATAAACCTATGTTAACACACCTGCGCATATGGTCCCTGGGTGTAGCGCGTTGCCGCATACATGTGTAACATGACATAACTTGGGTACGCTGATCCAAAGCAAATCGACGTGCGAGATTTTTGGACAGATGGAACGAATATCAGATATTTTCTTTACTGTTTTGCAGCACATGCTGTCTTGTTTTGGAAATTTGTCACCCAATTCTTTTACTATGTTCCTCTTGCAATACTCTAGTACCTCATCTTTGTCCTTTTCGGCTTGATCGAGTCTTCGTACATCATACGAACAAGAAGAGAAGGCCACTAAAACTAGGAGGCATATCACCCTCATTATTTGAGAACTAGCCATTTTTTTGAGTGGATGATGTTAACGATGCTCAGACGATGTGTAGATCAATGTATGTTATGCAAGACTTATACACCAGATGGGTTCTATATATATGGGTTGTGGTGGTGAGCGCACATAAATAATAAATTTGCCCAACCAAACAACCTATATTTATATTTATTTTATTCGATACCATCTTAAATATCATGGCTGGCCTTAAGATATGCAATAATAATATTAAATGCTCGCTACCTAAATTTGATTTTGATAAAATTGATTTTCAAATTTTATTAAAGCATTATAAAGACCAAACGTATCTTTCTAGGACATATCCTCATTTAATGTAAACATAGGTGCATTAGTACATATTTTCATTTATTGCTGGAGGCTTACATGTGAAATTAATGTAGGGTGTCCAGTACCGAGACATCCAGATTTTGTATCAAATGAATGCTCATGATCTTTCCAAATTATGTAAAACATTAATTGTTTATGGATTTCTTGTATTTCCAAATATACTTTCATCAATTATTCATGGTCTTGGGCACACCATAGTTTATTTTTATGTTTATACTACATTGTTGATTATCTGGAATATTTTGGAAATTAACATAGTGGAACTATGTTACTCGTATAGTAACATCTAGCATAAAAAGTTAGAAACAAATGTGTAAAATATCGTTTCCATGAAATAAGGTTATCTAGATGATTACCCTATTGTTGCACCGCCATCCAAACTGGTTTGTAGGTATCTTAAGCTATCGTCTTCCAAAGGTTGCACCTGGAGTCCATAAACACTCCATATCCGCACTAATCATCTCATCACTCCACAGAAATGATTAAGTTCTTCAATTGCAAAGCATTTAGGAAGGGAACGATGCTAACACGGTCGCCATCACCGCATCCAACCAATTAGGCCAGAATATAGCTTTTCACCCTTAAGAAACAATCCAAGCATAGTGCTCGATAGTTGGTTCATTCTTCCTCGCGTCTGGGCACGAGTGCAAAACTTCTAAGGCAGTAGATGTGTTCTTGCCTAAGGGTAAAACACATCGGTGTTTGTGGCTACTTATTTCTCATAGATATGTTGTCTTACATTATTTACTAAGCTCATAACATTTGGCTCTTGCGTTTGCAACTTAATACTAGCGAGATGAACTAGATAGTGGTGTCAAGGTTTACTCTGAGTTATAGATGCTGTTGAATAGAGGTTTATCTATATTTGTTGTAATGTCTGCATGATTAGGACCTTGAGCTTTCTTATGTCAAAATTAGCATTTCGGTGCGTGATGGTTGTAGATAACACCTCCTCGTTGGTTACCCCAAGTGGAAGGTTATGATGTAGATAGCAGCAAATTTCCTTCGGGAAAGATATCAAGGTTATCAATCCAGTAGGATTTCAGAGACAACAAGTAGGTGACAACGACGCCAGATTCGGTTGGTGGCTAGTTGACGTGGACCTGCACATAAGAACACAAATAACTTTGCCCCAACGAGTTCAGACAGTTTGTCAAGCTCTCTCGCCTTGTTGTTTACAAAGGCTCAAATGCCAAGGGGAAATAGTAATTGTGCGACTGAAAGAAAATAAAGCAGTAAATAAAGAAGGGTGTAAACTATGATGGAAATATGGACCGGGATGTCATGTCTTTCACTAGTGACGTCTCTCTCGCAAAAGACGATAAATAACTATGCTGGGTGAACAAATTACAGTTGAGCAATTGGCAGAATTATAAACGCACCGCAATGCTAATTATGCTACAAGAAAGTTAAAGACTCAATCATATGGGCAGTACGCCAAACAAGTAGATCGTTTATTTATCAGCATCTACTCATTAATCATCCACCTGAAGATATATATATCCAGAACATCTCTCTAGTATTAAGTTGCGAAACCCAATCAAATTATAAGCTCAAAGCAACGGACGACAACCTTAACACTCTATGCATAATGTAAGCAATTCTTATAATACGCGCTGCTAGAAAAAACGATTATAACTAATATAGACATTAGTAGAACACTATAGATGTGGTGCGACATTGCTATATAGTAGTGGGACACCTATACATAGTGTGCCATTAGTACCTTAAATAGCAGTGGCGCACCTGGTGAAAAGTGCGGCATTACTATATTCGAGCAAGATTTGACCCATTCCTGGACATACCGCACTATGCATAATTTCGCCATTGGTTATTTGAGATAGCAATGGCGTACCTAGTGTAGAGTGTGCCATTATTATGTTTGACCAAAATTGACCCATTCCTGTGTTGGGAATGTGCCCTAGAGGCAAATAAAATATGTTTTATCGAGCATATTCCATTAGTTCATAATACGTTTGATACTATGCTAGAACTGTATTAAGCGGAAACATTAATACAGGTGTGGTATACAAACAACCAGGTCCCTAGTTAACCCCTAGTATACTAGTCCATTGGGCGATTGATGATCAAGGTTTCCTGATCATGAGACAATGGCGTCTGTTGACAATGGAGTCGTATCATTGGATGATGATATGATGGACATACACCCACCAGAAGTGTTGCGATGTGATCAAGTCACATAGTTCGACATTGCGATAACTATAACGTAGTGACCAGATCCTTTGACCCTAATGATCATACGTAATTGTCATCTATGAGGAGACTTTGATTTGTATCCCACCGCCTGACTGAAATATGCTGGCTATAACGGTGCACTTTGGGTATTCCGAAATAGATGGTTGATGAGTATGCAAATAGATCAAAGCGGGATTTGTCCATCCGTGTGACGGATAGGTACTCTGGGCCCACTCGGTGATATTGCATCATAAAGTTTGCAAACGTGTGACTAGGTCACGGAGTTGTAATATCACGGGAACGAGTAAACTTGTTTGTTGAGAACGAGGACGAACTAGGTATAGTGGATACCGATGATCAAACCTCGGACAAGCAAAGTACCATAGGACAAAGGGAACAGGCACACGGTTAACGGATCCAACAGCGATTGAAGTTCATTCGATGGAAGCGCAGGGGCTATCAAGGATTGTAACCAGGTCCAATTGATTAGTCATTGATCAATGAGAATTGTCTCGATCATGTCTGCTGTTTCCCGGACCGTAGGGTGTTACACTTAAGGGTACTCGACGCAGTAAGGATTGATTCGGGATCACTGGAGAAATTGGAGAGAACACCGGAATTGTTCCGGTGATAGCCGGAATTGTTCCGATGAAGGCCGGAAGTTGTTCTGGGTATTTTGAAAGGTTCAAAATATATTTAATAATGTTTAATTAATGTTTTATTATTTAATTATCTGAATTAAATATTAAAATATAATTAAATATAATTAAAAATGAATTAAAAGGCATATGGGCCTCATAGGGCCCATTAGGGAAGAGGGAGTCCTCCCCCATGGGCCATGGCGCCATGAGGGGGCCCACCCCCCTTATTGGTGCGCCCCCCCCCTCCCCTTTGGGATTAGTCCCACATGGGAAGTTGAGGGGAGGTTGCCCCCCCTCCTTGGCCTATATAAGGAGGGGTAGGGGTGCCCTTTTAATCATGAATTTTTGAGAAAAGTTTCTCATCTCTCTCCCTTCTTTCTTCTTCCTTTGAGCGGACTCCCCTTGTTTGGAGGCTGCTCTGGGTTGGGGATTTCTCCACTATACGCACGCCGTCGTGCTGCTGGAATCGGGATCCGAATCCATCTTCTTTCCGCTGCTCTACTGGTTCGGAGCCCGGAGGGACGTCGGGTATACTGTATGTGTATAATCCCGCGAGGCACTACACTTGTGGTGCTACTTCATCGTCGTGGTCGTATCGCGAGGTCTTCATCAGCAACGTTCCGACGGGGACGTAATCCCGTCATCGGTCCGCAAGGATCGGGTGGCTACAGGAGTCATCGTGGATCTGCGCGGCATCGGGGATTGCCGGTACGACTACACCAACCACGTTCATGCGGGAACGTTTCCCGCTTAACGGACTACATACTGGTATGTGATCTATTTCTGTCCGTTACTTGCATCAGCATAGCATAGGTCTTGGGATTGGGTATCGTAGGTCAAGGAAAAATTTGTGTTTTCTGCCCCGAACCCCAACAGTGGTATCATGAGCAAGGCTACGCGTAGATGTATTGTACGGATAGAACACATCTAGTATGTGGGCATAAATTCTCAATTGTTACCCTCTCACGTGTACTCATTTAGCGTTGCGGCAATGTTTGATGAAGCGGCCCCCGACATACCTTACGCGTTTACGCGAGACTGGTTCCACGCTTGACATATGGCTTGTACCATATAAAGTGGCTGGGGGGTGTCTGTCTCTCTGCATTAGCGATGCGAAGATGTTTGCAACGGAGGGCCCCGATAGGGTGTAATAGAGACAATTACGGGATTGGTGTTGTGGCTTGTTTTCGCAGGATAGAAAGCGGTTCTTTTCTCGAAACCCTAGCAGCCACGTAAAACTTGCAAAAGATAAAGTAGAAAGGCGTTTTCAACTTTAATTTGCATGTCGGGGGGAATCATAGCATGTATGATTTATACTGCTGCATCCTGTTTTGCTAATATGTTAGATATACGACGGTAGCATAATAGGATGATCCCTCACTAATCCAACAAAGTGTCCTTCCTTAGTGAAGCACCATCTGGAAAGTTCTTCATTATGGAGGCATCACGTGTCACACGGGTGTCAAACATTTTTACGTTCACAAGAGATGGGTGGAGCAAGCCTAGCATGTCCAGAAACATGGCCTTGCATACGCAGCATATACTCACTAAGGTTATTGTGGCGAGCCTGGCATGTGCAGACATGGCCTCGGGACACAAGAGACCGAAAGGTCGAGCATGAGTCACATGGATGATGTGATTGGCATGATGGCCTACCTTGAACAACATACTGATGGTCGTGTCACACGGGGGAGGTATGTTCTTCAAGGATCGTGTAATCACTTAGAACAAACTATGAGGGATGTTTGTCTGAGTGGGAGTTCCAGAATTGTTTTTTGAAACATGAACTCCATATTATGAACTTAATCTTCATGTCTTTGCAAATATCATTGTAGATAACGTCATACCAATGTTTAGAACTATGGCTCTTTTAGTATGATAGAACTTAAGGTAAATGGGTCTTACTTCATTGATGTGTACCAACACCATTAGAGACATACTCGTTAGTAATGACTAGCTAAACATAATACGAAGAACTGCTAGGAGATACACCTGATAACTCCGTATTCAAGGAAGATGATGATGAGTATCATACTCACCGTCACTTATGAATGACTGTCCAATACACCATACTTCATTCTATGAGTCTGAATTGTGAATGCATGTTAACCAACACGTATGACGTGCTAGGTGAACTTGAAAGCACTTGGTCACAAATCAGAGAAATGGAATATGAGTATATGGACGGGGTTTCTTTCAACTATGGTGGAAGGAACAACCTGCTGAGAAAGTCACTTGGAAAATGTATAAGATACATGGAACACCTTGTGTATAATTTGGACTACTGAATGACTGGTTACTTTGCGATAACTAGGGAGTTACATCCGCTTCCTCCTAGTTACAAAGACCATGTCTGGACTATGTCATGAAGGAGAATCGTTCACCTGTCATGAGGTCATGGTTAAAGTTAAGAACTTTAAGAGTAGAACCAATGCAGGAATGGTCATTGACGGAGAAGGTATATTTGATATACGAGTTATAAATGTCTTTCCCACGAAACACTAATTGCGGTTGATTAAGTATTCGATGCTTGAACTTACTGCTTGAGAGTGGCTTGGAAGGGATGAGGTGACAATGTGTGCTGACGGCAATCAAGATAGTTGATGATCGACAACACTCTCCCTCTACATCTATCAATTGATTAATATATGAATAAATTTTATGATCGTTTGAATGAGGACTTTATTAGTGTGTCTTGCATCTCGCAAAGACAATTATTCATATTAGTGAGAAACAAGTCGGTTGTTCCCCTTTTATGAATGATATCTATTATGGTCACATTACGATTATGAATGAGTTATTCTTATATTGATGATAGTTGTTTGATCATTTATAAGAAATATTGTAATGCCAAGAAATATCCAGGCTTAATAATGACACTACAGTTTAAGTCATGAATGGTATGATGATGTCTTAAGATACTTGATCTCTTGACATATACAAACCATGCCTTTGAGGTGAGGTGACTAAAACCTCGCATTCTGGTAAAACGGAATGTGTACTGATTGTTGAGTATCATACATTGTGATGTATCGTATGTCAGCATGTGGTGAATTTCATTATTTTGTGAACTTCATATGTGGACTTAGATGAATATTTGTATTCACTAATGAAACATGAGTCTGAAATAGTTTGATAAGATCAAAAGGGATTTCAGAGTAAAAATGGATATTAAATTAACAAGAAAGACAAGTCTCTACGATTTGATCAAAGTGACAAATGTTTTGAGTTAGTCTTGGGCATAAAGACTTGTGTGAAAGTTGTTCCACAAATTGCAATGTCTTGAGACACTTCAATATGATTGACGTGCATGAACATTGTGATCATATTCTATGAAAAAGTGTATGGTCTAAGTTATCTCTTACCAAGTTACGTTATTATTGTTTAGAGTTATTAATTTAATATGCAAACACTCACTTCAGCATGGGGAACCATCTGAGTTCATGGAAACCAACACCATATATGTCATGGTGTGTTGTGGTTTCTAGGAAGCTTGATTTATGTAAGATAAATTATCTTTGTAGTGTATCCTTAGACAACTATGGATGCATCTTCCACAACTAGAACCAAAAGGAGCAAAACTTGTATTGCTATGTTTGGTGTTTGTCAAGAATTGTTCTTGATAAATGTGGTAATGGAAGAAAAGTGAAAGTTCAACCAAGGTAATTGACCTTGCCTCCAAATGTCAGAGTAGTGCAACGGAATATGTTCTGGAAGCAAGGCTCTACAATAAGAGGAGAAACTAATGATGAAGATCATGTGTTTTGAAGGGAGCTTTTACTGAGAAAGGTAGGATTCAAGAATGTATATTTGCCCTTGATGCAAAATGATATTCATGATTCACTTGTCATGTTAATGGAACAAGACATTCCTACGAACTACAAAGAAGCGATGGTGGACCTAAGTACGAGATATGACTATGAGTCATAAAATCCTATGTTGAGTTACATTTAAGATTGCTTGAATCTTATCAAGTAAGGAGGTTACTTGATATTCACAATAACTTCAAGAGTTATGAGGAATAAATGTGAACATCAAAGGGACGTCAAGATTGGTTTGTCACCAAGATTGTTTCTGACAAATTCAATGGGTTGACTACAATGTGTAGCAATGCTTGAGTCAAAGGGATATTCACTACGATTGATCCAGGATTGTTATCAATACCGTGACTTCCTCAAATCCTGTATTTGAAGAAGTGTTGTAATTGGTACAACAAGAAGGTTTTGGAAAAACATATGGATACTAGTGTCTCGTAAACTGAATTCTCAATTTGATGAATGATCAAAGGATTTTGGACTTAGCCAAAATATCGAGGAAACATGCATTTGTATGAAACTGAGTGGGAGTTGAATAGTTTCCTGAAACTTGATATATGTAGACGACATATTTTGAGTGGGAGCTATGTGAGTATTATCCTAGCCTTATATGTAAATGACATATTTGAATAGGAGCCATGTGGTTAGTATCCTGAACTTAATATGTGTCTGACATATCTAAGTGGGAGCCATGTGGATGTTATCCTTGTCTTATATGTGGCTGACATATTTGAGTGGGAGCAATATGAGTGTTATCCTATAACTTAATATGTGCATGACATATTTGAGTGGGAGCATGATAACATTCTCATATATGGATAACATATTGTCCATCCGTGTGACGGATAGGTACTCTGGGCCCACTCGATGATATTGCATCATAAAGTTTGCAAACGTGTGACTAGGTCACGGAGTTGTAATATCACGGGAACGAGTAAACTTGTTTGTTGAGAACGAGGACGAACTAGGTATAGTGGATACCGATGATCAAACCTCTGACAAGCAAAGTACCATAGGACAAAGGGAACAGGCACACGGTTAACGGATCCAACAGCGATTGAAGTTCATTCGATGGAAGCGCAGAGGCTATCAAGGATTGTAACCAGGTCCAATTGATTAGTCATTGATCAATGAGAATTGTCTCGATCATGTCTGCTGTTTCCCGGACCGTAGGGTGTTACACTTAAGGGTACTCGACGCAGTAAGGATTGATTCGGGATCACCGGAGAAATTGGAGAGAACACCGGAATTGTTCCGGTGATAGCCGGAATTGTTCCGATGAAGGCCGGAAGTTGTTCTGCGTATTTTGAAAGGTTCAAAATATATTTAATAATGTTTAATTAATGTTTTATTATTTAATTATCTGAATTAAATATTAAAATATAATTAAATATAATTAAAAATGAATTAAAAGGCATATGGGCCTCATAGGGCCCATTAGGGGAGAGGGAGTCCTCCCCCATGGGCCATGGCGCCATGAGGGGGCCCACCCCCCTTATTGGTGCGCCCCCCCTCCCCTTTGGGATTAGTCCCACATGGGAAGTTGAGGGGAGGTTGCCCCCCCTCCTTGGCCTATATAAGGAGGGGTAGGGGTGCCCTTTTAATCATGAATTTTTGAGAAAAGTTTCTCATCTCTCTCCCTTCTTTCTCCTTCCTTTGAGCGGACTCCCCTTGTTTGGAGGCTGCTCTGGGTTGGGGATTTCTCCACTATATGCACGCCGTCGTGCTGCTGGAATCGGGATCCGAATCCATCTTCTTTTCGCTGCTCTACTGGTTCGGAGCCCGGAGGGACGTCGGGTATACTGTATGTGTATAATCCCGCGAGGCACTACACTTGTGGTGCTACTTCATCGTCGTGGTCGTATCGCGAGGTCTTCATCAGCAACGTTCCGACGGGGACGTAATCCCGTCATCGGTCCGCAAGGATCGGGTGGCTACAGGAGTCATCGTGGATCTGCGCGGCATCGGGGATTGCCGGTACGACTACACCAACCACGTTCATGCGGGAACGTTTCCCGCTTAACGGACTACATACTGGTATGTGATCTATTTCTGTCCGTTACTTGCATCAGCATAGCATAGGTCTTGGGATTGGGTATCGTAGGTCAAGGAAAAATTTGTGTTTTCTGCCCCGAACCCCAACATCCTGGACATACCAATGGCGCACCTATACAAAAGTGCGCCATTGACATGTGAGGTGCCCAATCCCACCCAACGCACAAAGACACCCCCCCCCCTGAAATGCCTTTTACAGTTTGAAATAAAATAAAATAAAATGATAGAAATTTCAAATAATTAAATCCTTTGAGATGCCCATGTGTTAAGTGTTCTACAATTTAGGAAAATTAACAAAAAATGAATTTCGACTTTTTTTTGCAAAATGCCGCTGTGTTTCGGTAAAATACAATAAGTTTTTTATATAAAAAATTATCTACTGAAAAATTTACATGCAAATTTGAATGGCTACACCTGTCGATTTTTTAGAATCCCCAAAAACCAAACATATTTTTTTATGGTGATTTTAAGAATCCTCATCGACTACGTTCACGCGGGAACGTTTCCTCATGGTGCTTCACATACTTTGCACCCTCCATTTTTGTTTATCTTGGGTGGTTCTCTATGTTAGGATCTAAATCTTTTTTCAAGAGCTTTAAAATGATCCCAAGATCATCAAAATCGGAGTTCGTATGTAAAAGTTATGCATGTTTTAGTTTCGGGTTCCTGCTGATTTTCCTACGTTCGGACCGTCCGAGTACGAAGTTGGACCGTTCGGACTAAGTCATCCGAGACCATTTGGTTTCATGCCCTTGTCAGTGTTGTATATATGCTCTAGAGGCAAATAATATATGATTATTCCAATATATCTAAGCAAGTTCATAACCAGTTTCATACCGTGCTAGAACTGCATCAGTGAAACAATGATGCAGGTGTGGTATAGAAACACCCAGAGTTCCTAGTTAGCCTCTACATCGATAACTAGTTCATGGTCAACATGAGTTATCATTAAAGACTTCATATGATTAATTGAAAGTTGTATTCAATTGAGATCATAAAACTGAGATTCGGGAATCACAGTAAGAAGTGAGAATACAAGGATACATATCACTACGCTACGATCCGGAGTGAAAAGTATTGATATTGACATAATAGGAGACTTGTGGAAGTTGTACCACAAACTACGATGGAAGTTGAAAGTGCTGGACTACTTAAACCATTCGTGGTCATACTAAACCGTAGTATGGTCTAAACGTTCTTTCCCCTAGCACTATAGTTATTGTTGAATAAGTTGTTAATTCATTAAGTTAAAACACCCACTTTATGAATAGGAAACCATCCTGGTTTTAACGAGACATGATAGCTCCATAACTGATGGTGTTATAAGGTTTCTTAAAAGAAAGAATTTCTTTGTAATTAAACTACGAGCAATTGAAATTACATATTCTCCCCGAATAGCAAAATTTGTGTTGCTTGATTGGTAATGCGAGAAGAAGTCTCTCGACACGGATCCAATGGGAGATAATGGAAACTTTGACCAGGGTATTGGACCTTGCCTTCAAAATATCAGAGTATTGCAACGGAAGCATGTTCCGCTGTAATGACGCTATATAAGGAAGGATATGCCAAAGATGGTTGATCTTGGTATATGAGTTGAAGCCATTGTTGAATTTAGAAGGTTGTCATGAATACGTTCTGTACAGAACAATAATCATGAGTCTTCTTAATAAAACAATAGGGAATAATATTGCTTGAAGACACAAAGGAATGATGGTAGCCTAGAACACGAGGAGAAATGAAATAATATTGAGTTACATTAAGGATGGCTCACGTCCTGTGAAATAAATCGGTTATTTCATATTCTCGACAAACTGGAGAGTTATTGAGAATAATAAAATGGACATAAGGCATTATTTGGTTATGACCAAAGTTCAATGGTGATTGACTACGGAAACGTAGGAATGCTTTAATCAATAAAATATTTCATTTACACTACGATTGACCATAGCCTGAAATTGCATCTCAGTCAAATTTGGATTTGAAAGGGAATTGTAATGGGCAAGACGAAGGTTACTTCGTTAAAAGGATGGACTATAGTACCTCAAGACAGGAACCCTCAACCTTGATTTGATCAAGTGATTTTGTGATGACCAAAATATTGAGTGGGCCTGCAGTTTCATGAAACTGAGTGGGAGCTTTGAAGACTTCCCAGAAACTTGGAATGCAGAGGGCATTTTCTGAGTGGGAGCTTTGGAAGCTTTGTCATTATGTGGGACATAGTGAACAATAGAATGAGTTGATGAAAGCTGAACCACAAATATATGAGTATATGATGGATATATTTGAGTGGGAGCATGATCATTGTCTCAAACATATATGCATTGATATGTATGAAGAATGATCTCATATGTATATATATGGATATGCATTGATTGTGTATATAGAGAATCGTCTCATATACATATGTGCATTATGATATATATAGAGCATAAGGCAGATAAAATACAAGATTGCAAGAATCTTCTTTTATATGAAATACCAACACATTACACGTTGAAATCTATATGAGTAGATTAAGATACGGATAATGAAACGAAGTGAAGGTTGGAATAATCTTCTAGACAAGAAACAGGTTCTTGTGGATAGAAATTATATAATGGATGAAATCCAAATATCACAAGCAATGTCTTGATGGAAGAATAGAGATGCACCATGTACTGGACATGTGATCTTATATGTTCTTGACATATGATTCTACCATATAAACATGCGTTGTGAATCCAACAACAGAATGACTCAAAAGGTTCTTGGTAGAAGAACAGATTCCGATGTGCTTTAGGAGTAAAACACAGAATCTGAATAAAGTCCATGCATTCAGTATATGAGAGGCATACTGAGGACTATTCTCTAAAATATAGAAAGGATAATAGACTTGAATGTAATGCAAGATTACAATTGCAAGCCATATTATGGGTCTATATGGAATTAGAGACATCACCAAAGACATGAAAGGAATGTGAGCAAAATTCACGGTACTACAAACATAATTCTACTTAAGAAAGTAGACGTATGGATAAAAGTTTAGCGTTAGAAGTATTGGACTTCTGGCTGAGTGTATTTCCCAGTATATATGACTATGGATGAATCTTCTAAAGACTGAACCAAGAGATCATTGGAGGATACTGTGAAATAATAGTCTCACTCTCCCGCGAAACTTATATCCAACCATTATATGATAATGAGTGGTATGTCAAAAGAGCTTTTGACCTTTACCAGTTGCAAAGGAAACATACGAATCTGAATTGGTGCAGTTCGTTGACGAACCCTCTTCCATGAGCGTGCATGATCAATGAAACACTTATGTGATAAGATGTTTATGATCGGAAAAATGCGGCTAGATTATTAGCACTCTAGTGCAAGTGGGAGACTGTTGGATATATGCTCTAGAGGCAAATAATATATGATTATTCCAATATATCTAAGCAAGTTCATAACCAGTTTCATACCGTGCTAGAACTGCATCAGTGAAACAATGATGCAGGTGTGGTATAGAAACACCCAGAGTTCCTAGTTAGCCTCTACATCGATAACTAGTTCATGGTCAACATGATGATCGTGGTTTCGCGATCATGGACAATTAAGTCTCTTGACTATGAGTTCACCTTACGGGTTAAGTGACGTGATGAACATTACCCAAAGAAAGCATTACAGCATGATCAAATCTTATGAAGGTTCAGTGTTGTAATTACAGAACGTGGTAGACCGTTCCTTTGACCGTGAGTACGTGCATAATCACTATCTTCCCGGATGCTTTGACTTACATCCCACCACCTGACTGAAATATGCGGGTCATAACGGTTGTATCTTAGGTATTCCGTGGAGATACGTTGAGGAGTATTGTTTACAAGAGCGGGATTTGTCAATCCATATAATGGATAGATACTCGGGGCCCACTCGGTGAGATTCCATCCATGAAGCTGCGCAGCGTGTGACTAGGTCACGGGGATGAATATCACGGGAACGAGTGAATGAGGATTTAGTTCGGAACGAGGTTGAACCAGACATAGGATGTCATTGATCGAATCTCGGAACAATCCAGTATCGCTGACAAAGGGAATGCTATACGGCGTAAGGTCCAATCGGTGTTGATATCCGGAATGCACAGGGGTCATTATGGGCATCCAGGTCCCGCTGATGATCATTGACTGTTGCCTCTGCTCGGTCATGACTGGAGTGTTCTCGGACCGTAGGGTAACACACTTAAGGGCTCGATGAAATCGGAGACCTTTTCGGAACCATCGGAGCAACCAGAGAATAAGGGAGACAATATCGGAGGAGTACCGTATTGAACCGAAACAAGTTCGGAGTGAGCCGGAAGAGTTTCCGGAGCACCGGGAGATGGAATAATATGTTTTAGTTATTAATTAATTGAATTAATAATTAAAATCATTTTATTTCTAATTAATATGTGCTATGGGCCTTAGTGGAGAAAAAGGCCCATTAAGGAATTAAAGGGAAAAGAAAAAGAAAAGAAAAAGGGGGGGAGGCGCCATGGGCCCTAGGGCCCATGAGGGGTGCGCCCCCTCTCCCCCCTTGGCCGGCCAACCACCCCCTAGCAAAGGGTTTAGTCCCACATTGCTAGGGGAGGTGGGTTGACTCCCTTCCCCAGCCTATATAAAGACAGGCAGGGTGCACATAATTAAGACACAAAAATTCGTGAGAAAATAAATATAACTCCGAATTGAGATCGGTTTTCTCCGGTCTCCTCCCCTCTCTGGTCTCTTCCACGGTGGGCTCCCTAGTGTGAGCCTGTAGTGGAATTGAGACCTCTCTGCTAGAATCGGAGGCCGTCGTGCTGCCGAAGCTCCATCCGGAGGTCTGCTTCCGCCCCCTCCGCTGGATCGGAGAACGGAGGTCGTCATCGCGTCTCGTACGTGTGCGAGTACTACGAGGTGCTGCACGTGTGGCACTACACCCATCCGGGTGCTCAACACAGCCAGGGGGCTGTGAAACTTGATCGGCTACATCAACGCACGGACTACACCCCGAGGTATGTTATTTCCGCACTACTATCTGTTACGGTAATACGGCTAGCTAGATCTTGGGTTAAGGGAACGCTAGTTAGAAAAATTTGTGTTTTCTGCTGCGAACCCCAACAGTCAGACCGTATGGGTTGCATGTTGGACTGTCTGGGATGAACCCCAGACCATTTGACCAGGTCGTCTTGTATGGCCTTTAAGATTTGGAGGCAAAAATATTTGAAAAAGAAAAACTTTTAGTAGTGGTGCACTATTTGCTAGGTGCGCCACTAGTAATGATGGTTCAGTCTTCATAATAAAAAATAGTTTTCAAAAAATATATATTTCTATTTCAAAAATATTTTTTTGAAACAAATGTTCAAAATATGATAGGTGACCGAACGGGAAGTTTGAAAATATGTTCAATATTTCACCACACCCATGGACATCAATAAGGTTTAATAGATTTGATATGATACCTATATCAAGAAGTGCTTATTTCTTTCTCGGTAGCGCAGTTGAATAGAACTTAGAAGTTAATCGTGCTGGGGTTGGAGTAGTGTGAAGATGGGTGAACAATCGGGAAGTTTGACCCCTAGGAACTGAGTTAATAGGTAAGTCCAAAATTTTAGGTATTTTTTGGATTTTTTCGAGCACTTTTAATTTTCACCTTTTTTCTGCAACACACAGACAAAAACAGATAGAAACTGACACTGGCCACTGAGTTAATAGGTTAGTCCAAAATATGTTGTAAATAATATGAAAGTGCATCAAAACAAATAACAATATCACCAAAAGAAGAATGAAACAAGTATAAATTATAGATACATTTGAGACGTATCAACATCCTCAAGATTAATTTCTGTTCGTCCTCAAGTAGGTAATTGATAACCAAGATAATTTTTGTGGTGGAAAGCTACCAACATAAGTAGAACCTTAAAATACAGCAAGCAAGAGATGAAATTCAAGTCAAGATAATAACAAGCAAGAGTCTATATCTAGTATTGAAATTAGTAAAGTAATAACATAAAGGTGCAAGAGCTCTCACTGTCCGTGACTCGAATGTCTCCAATCGGTGTTCCTCTACAGAAAATGGGAGATGGGTTTAGAGCATAAAAATAATGATTACTTGTTGAGAACTCAATCTATTAAATTTCACAATTGGTTTCTATTGGAATATTATTATGACTCATCCCCAGACCGTCGGAAATGTACAAGTCAATTCGATCATCTCCCTCTCGATTTCGAGTACTCATGCGCGAGCAAGATTAGTTGGCACTTGAGATGGCAAACAGAATAAAATGATGGGAAACGGAAGTCAAAAAGTGTGAAACACTTACATCAATGAGGACAATCATAGGCGAGAGAAAGCCAAATGATATATATGATATGAGGAGTACGGATTGCTATGCAAAGGATGCACAATGAGTTATGAGTATACGAAAGCTCTCCAATGAAATTAGTGGAGGTGCATCCAAATAGCTTGCTCACGAAGACCTAGAGATCTTTTGAGAAGGCTCATCATTAGAATATACAAGCCAAATTCTATAATGTAAAGGACCCCACTTAGTTATGCATGAATCATAAGAAAACTCTTTATAAAGTACAAGTGGTACTTTGAAGCACAAGTGTGGATCTTTTAAAAGGAATTATATTAAAATAAAAAATATAACAATCTTATAACCTAATAATAGATATGAATTACAGAAAATAATTTTTTTACCTTGACAGTGAAGGATGCCGGGAGTTTGGAGATGGCGCCGACGAGGAGACGCCAGAGTGGGAGGGGACGGCAGGAGAGGGAGGGGACGGCGGGGCGGCGGAGGAGGCGATGGATGACAGTGAGAGAAGGGATCACTACTAGAAAAACAGCTATAGTTAATATGGACACTAATGGCGCATGGGAAAAGTGGTGCGCCACTAATAAATAGTAATGGCGCACCAGTGCATCGTGTGCCATTAAGGACAACGTTAGTAATGGCGCACCTGATCACAGGTGCGCCATAACTATCTTTCTCCTGGTCCCACACCACTCCCCAGACTAAGTAATGGCACAACTGGCGCAGGTGCACCATTACTATCCATGGAAACTAATGACGCACCTTACTCCATTGCTAAACTAATCTCACCCGACCCACTTTAATCCCCACCCCAGCCCGGCTCCACTCGCAAATCCTACCGCCCCGTGCCCCCTCGCAAACCCTACCTCTCTCTCCCCATCTCGCTGCCTTAATCTCACGACCGCCCCGCCCTCGCACATCCCCTCTCCTCCGCCGTCGCTCCCCTCACCGGACGCCGCCTCTCCTCAGTCTTCCTCCATCGCCTGCGACCCCGCTCCGGTAAGCCTCCCCTCCCTCCCTCTCTCCCTCCCTCTCTCTCCCTATATCTCTCTCACCCCGTGCCCCCTCACAGATCGACCGCCACCGCCGTAGCGCACCCGACCTCCGCGACGCCTTTGCCCCTTCCCGATCTCCTCCAACGCGCCGCCGCCCTCACAGATCCCCTCTTCTTTGTCGTCGCGCCCCTCACCGGACGCCGCCTCTCCTCCGTCTTCCTCCATCGCCTGCGACCCCGCTCCGGTAATCCTCCCCCTCCCTCTCTCCCTCCCTCTGTCTCCTTATATCTCTCTCACCCCGTGCCCCTTCGCAGATCGAACGCCGCCGCCGTAGCGCACCTGATACGTCCAAAAAACATCACTATTTTATATTGTAATTTCATCCTATTCATTGATATATTCCACTTTAAAGTATTGTTCTTATGTTGTTTTGGCTTGTTTTGCACAGTTTACAACTTTCCGGTGCCGAAGCAGCAGAACCAGAATTCAGCGGTGAAAATTAAGTGGACACCAAGTTGCTGAATCAGACAAGTCCAAATGCGATGAAAATTTATAGGGATCGTTTTTATGGGAATTGACTGGGGATCACCGAAGATGGAGGCGAGGGGACCCACCAGGAAGCCAGAAGGGTGCCTGGCGCGGCCCCCCTCCTAGCCACGCCAGGCACCCTCCTGGATGCCTGGTGGCCCCCCTCGGTGCCCCTCTCGCCTATAAGACCCCCCTGGGGTGAAAACCCTAAGAAGAGAAGAGTTTCCGTGTTTCGCCGCCACCACGGGGCGGAAACCTATAGAGGAGAAAAGCCATCTTTGGCGGGCAGATTCCGCCGGGGAGATCACCTCCCGGAAGGGGAGATCGTCGCCATCATCATCGTCACGGGCATCATCGAGATCATCCTCAACATCATCCCCAACATTAGCACCATCTCCATCACCATCCCATCTCATCTCACAATTGCAACTTGTGTTGTAATCCGTACTATCTATCCCCTCTACTCTGTTGGTTTTGATTACTACTTTGTGGTGAATGCTATTGAGTTTTGTTGGAGAAATATCATTGTGTCTAGATTGTTTGCCACCCATCTATCACCTTTGATCATGATCTCTTTTATGTCTTGTGAGTAGTTACTTTAGTTCTTGAGAACATGGGAGAAGTCTAGTTGTTAGTAGTCATATGATGTTGAAGTATTATGTGGTGTTTGATACTTAAGTTGTGTTGTTATTTCTCTAGTGGTGTTATGTGAGTCGAACACTTAACACTTCACCTTTCATGGGCCTAGAGGAATACATTGTGCACAAAGGATGCTTATGGTGGGTTGCCGGAGTGACAGAAACCTGCACCCCAGTTCGCACACTTTTGCACAAGGGAGGTATGGATCCTTGATCGTAATGCTGTGGTTAGGCTTATGCCTTAATTACTACCTTGTATTTGCGGATGGTTACAAGGTGTGTAATCATAATAGTACACTTATCTTAGTCTAGAAGGTGTACTAGCATTGATCCACCCACCGACACTTATCAACACAATACTTATTACTTGGCGGAGTATGTGAAAGTAACTTGGCTATCTCTCCTGTGTGTTCTCGAGAACGCTTTAGCTTTTCTAAGTTTAGTTCCTAGGCTTATCCTTGTGAAAGGATTGGGCCACTTGCTACTCCTCAGTTACCCTGTTTACTTTGCTTGTCTTTTACTTTTCTTTTGCTTAAACCAAAAACCCCTAAATATTTACCTTTTGAGTGTGTGCAGCCTTTCCTTATCCAGTGTCACTTATCAGCACCTTCTGCTCCTCGTGGGATCGACATCCTTATTTATCAAAAAGCTACAACTGATCCCCTAGACTTTTGGATTATCAAGAATCGTTTATTGGCGCGGTTGACAGGGGAGGCAACCCAACTAAACCTATCAACTTCTCCGCCATCAGCACCCGACCTCCGCGATGCCGCTGCCCCCTCCCGATCTCCTCCAACGCGCCGCCGCCCGCCAGATCTCACTCGGCCCTCGCGGCCTCTGCGCTCTGCCCGGTGAGTCCCCTTCCCTCCCTCCTAACCACACATGGCGTCTAAACCCTAATGTTAATGTATGCTTCCCTAGATTGTGAGCCTCGATGTTTGAGGTTCGGAATTTATGGCTAAACGAACAAGATACAAAATATGAGGATATATTTTAATTTCTTGAACTATAGCATCATAGCTAGTTGAACTCCCGCTTCATATTGCTTCAATTTCCACTTTGCAGTCGGATGCCACTGGTATTTTTCGAGTTTAATTATAAATTTGTAGCCAGTGGTAGTGCCTCCCTTATAGATAAAGCTTCAAGTGTTGCTGGATCAACAATATTTTGAATTTTTGATACATCGTAGATGATTCTCCTAAGAATTTACTTCCTCTATCTCTAAATACGGCACCAATACCCCCAATCTCCCCATGCCTTGACTATCGCATCTGCAATGATTTTTGCACGATCATCACAAGGGGGGGGGGAGGGGGTCCACTATCTCATCTTTGGAGCCCTAAATAATGTCCCTCGAGAGTTTAGCTTGCATGTCAACTATAGTTCAGATAAAAAGGATTTTATGAAACCATGTGTTGAGATCGGACTCTGAAAGACATCCTCGTGGATGGCTTTCTCCGTGCACTCCATATATCACCCATAAGGCGACAACCATGCTAGCAAACTCATCACGCGAAAGTGTATCCTCCATAGAAAATAACCAATTTCTTGCTCTTGGATCCTGATTTGCAAACATATGTTCTACCATGAGGTCATCCGCTAATGCCCATACCCACCTTGTCATACTGCAGTCAAGAAAACTATGCCTCCGACTATCCTCCACATCACAAAAATTACATGCTCCGAGTGTGCCATCTTTCTGTGTTGAAGAAGATCCCCTGTTGGCAAAGATTGTTGGCCAATCTCCAAGTAAATACTTTCAGTTTTCCATGGGATATTCATACCCTGGATGGAGGGCCAGCCCTTGATGTCGGCTTCGTTAGAAGATCCCTCTTTTTCATCGATCCAACCATCTCTAGTTATTTTTAACTTTGTAATGAATCTGTATGAGACTCTTGCCAAAAAATACTCCCGTGGGATCATTGTTCCATACCCAAAAATTAGGCACTCTACTCGAACAAACTGGGATCTTCAGAATAGCTACTGTTCCATCAAAAAGATGCATGGGATGAGTTGCATATAGTTCATTCATCATTCAATGTATCTGCAGCTCATTCAGATTCATGTGTAATTTCTATGCCTTTGTTACTGTAAATCCATTGTGTTAAATTTTGCATGATTAATTTTCCATTCATAGGTACTCCATTTCTTGTGTTAAATTGTGCGCTCAGTTAGTTTCTTCCCTGTCAAAAGCAACACACTGTCATCATACGTAACCTATAGATTTATTTGTAAAAAGGTTTCCAACACAACCACGCGGGTGAATGTTTTTCGTAATGCTAAAATAGTTGATATAGCCATGGTACTCCATTTCTGTTGCTTGAGTCAGTCTTTGATAGAAATGGTGGTGTCATGTTCCCATGACCATCCACTGCTTGGTGCCCAATTTTTTAGCATTGCATGGTTGATTGTCCTAATCATAAGAAACACCAGCCACAACTTCTGTAATTTTTGTATGCATGCCGAGACAAAGACCACGACCAACCATTCAATTGTTGTTTCAATCTGCTAGTTGTTCCCTCTTGTCCAACCAATATGGCTGCCGAGCTTGGGCACCTCGCCCAAGCCGCTGTAGCAATACTTTGTCTATTGATCTTCCATGTACCACCATTAGTAAAATTTAGAAGCCATATATTTGGAAAGTAGCAGTATGCAGAGTATATATCCATCATATATATTTGAATGTTCATAAAGACTGTTTTTTGCGATTAAAATTAAAGTTGCTGAAACTTTGCTTTGACTGTACCCCTGCACTGACTTGAAGCTTATGCATATTTTTTCTGCCGAAGGCTACACCGTGGGAACTCATCTTCAAGTGACCATCCACCTGACGTGCTTGCCGCAACCACTTAGGTGAGTTTCTTATGTACATGTCATGTTCTTCTAAGAATGTAATAAGATTTCAAGTCTTTAACATGCAATGTTTATAAGCGTTTCATAGATTAGCTATCAACCAATAGATTGGAACAGCCTGTCTTAATTCAATGTTCAAGCCAGATTATCTTTCCTTAATTATCATCACTCTGGGTTAGTACTAGTGGATAGCTAATGTTTGTGAAATGTTTAAAGTTCAATTTTCAAGGACTTGCTATGACTTGTGGATGTAATGAAACAACAAAGCATCATCATTTTCCGAATTATCAAATAGGCATATTTGTGAATTTGGTGATTTTGGTTGCAGCTAGCAGTGTTTCCCACATAAGCTTAGTTGTAACTGTAGCATCAAAATAAAATGGTTGGAGAAGCTTTCCTCTAGGTTTCTTTGTTGTCTAGGAATCATGGATGTTTCAGTTTCTTGTATATAAATATCTGTCTTTTTCTAATTTAAAATTGTCATGTTTCCCAAGAAAATAGCGCCCTATTGTTGCTTGAGGTATATTTTGATGTGTGCATTGCTTATTAATTTTTTAGCACGACCGGCATGGTTCGCTGCCGTCAAACCTGCCGCATTAGCACTGGCATCCGTATACCACGTGGTGCTGCCACCCCTTTGCCGCCAGCGCCCGCGCCCGCGGCCGCGCCGGCCTTGTCGGGCTCCTTCACGGGCTCACGCCTCTCTGCATCGACGACGACCTCCTATGCATCCCGCTTTTTGACGGCAAGCTCTGACATTCAGCCCACTGCTTCAGAGCTGTCTAGAAATAGGCGGGAGATAGAAGAGGAGGACGCATCAGAGGAGGCGGAGTTCAATATCATTTGGGAGCGCAAGTATCCGGTGGACATATCAGACCTGGCGCGCCAAGCGGTTGTATGGGAAGCAGCCCAGGCCGAAAAAGAGAACAAGATCATCGTCATTTCATCTTCTGACGACGAGGAGTGAAGCGTCTTTAGTGTAATTTATAACATGTTGGTTAAGAATTTGTGTACTCTCTCATGCTATACTTGTTGATTTGCTCTCTTGTTAATAAATGGTGTTGGTGAAGAATTCTGATGTGGCTGTTCATATGATGATGATGTCATGTTATAACTGTCATGTTGATGATGCAGTTTAATTATATGTTTGATGTAGTTTATAACCTCTCTGCAAATAAAGAGAAGCAAAAGAATTTACAAATATTCATAGTAATAGCGCATCTCTGCCCTTAGTAATGGCGCACTCCTGGTGCGCCATTAATGTCAGGGATAGTAATGGCGCACCAAATGTGCGCCATTACTATCACTTACTAATGACGTGCTAGTAATGGCGCATCATATGTGCGCCATTAATGCCCAAATATAGTGCACCATTAAAGACCTTTTTCCATTAGTGGATGACGGAGGGGGAGGCGGGGGCGGGGATGGTTGAGGGTGGGGCTATATGGTTAAGAAAACATAGCAGTAGCGTGGAAGCTAGGTAGGAGCTACTGCTATTTGGCACTCTAGTGAGTATTTTAGCAACATCGCGTCCATAGTAAACCACGCTGCTACTAGATGTTTAGCAGTAGCGTGTTTCCGCGAGACACGCTGCTGCTATCCGCGCGTTGGTTGGCATAGTGGGAACCACCTTAGCAGTAGCGAGTTTATGATCAGATGGTTCATGCTTTACATATGATATTTTCTGATATATTCTTTGAGTATTCTTGCATGCCGCTCATAACGGTTGGACAAGATATTATCCTGTACAAAATCCGAGAGGAAGAAACGCTCAGAACGAACCATGCAATTTATGGGTGGCATTAGAGAGTAATTTTTGTCAATTTCAGGGCAATTCTAAGATAGACAAGTATAAATTATTATTTGTAGTTAATAAATGTAGGAGACTATTCAAGGGAGACAAATGACTAGGTTGAAAAAACAAGCAGCGATTATGGCATCCTCTGGGATATAGTTTTGACGGTGTAACTTATCCATCCAAATAAAAAACATGGTGAAAAAAGAAATTCCCAGAATTCGATTGACAAGTTGTTATGTTCAACTGTCCCTGATTTAGATTAAAAAAATGTTGAACTAATATACCAACACGCCTTGTAATGACCCAATGTGTTATACATCTCCAAATTTACAAGATCATATAAAATATATCCTAGTCTTGATGAAATTTAACTAGATGGTCCGGTAAAAGGAAAGTTGAACTAAACGGAGACCAAGCTTGGAACATATGGAATTACATCAAGGCAGGACATGCATGGTTCCATGTGGGTGCTTAAAAAGTGTGACCTCCTCCTCGAGGTTGTAGTATTGGAGATCATTCATACGGAATCTATTATGGACCTTTACACACTTCGTTTTTTTAGGGGACCTTTACACACTTCTTAGTACGAAAAATACATCGAAACAAACGGTTCCGGGAGGCTTGGCATATGAGTACCCCATCAGCTATCATGGCCACGGGACATAGGGATGTGAGAGCCCAGTCCCAGTGGATGGTGTAACGCTTGCCCCATTGTGCCTGTAGACCATCAATGTTGGTACACATCCACATATCAAGCGATTGATCATCGTTGTGCAGTGAACATGTGACACACAATTCTCCATTCAACTCGGATAGCGTGGACATCTCACCGTGGAACCATGGGCGGCAAGGAGGAGGTGGAATGACGCCAAACCTCTCATTCCTTAAGTTTAGTCGGAGGAAACCATGGTCATGTCGGCTGATAGTCCAAATGAGTGAGCCGTTGAAGAAGGTGGCCGTCTGGTGTACCATAACATTGTGCGGCGACGCTTCCTCTTTGGGACGCCAGTGCTGCTGGTCCGCCCCGATGGTAAACAACTCCACACGATTAGCCCATGCGATGTAACTACTGTTGCTTGGGTGGATTGGCTCGCATGGGCAGAGTACTGCTATAACACCTCTTAACCACTCCGGCATGCGCGCTACGCCATTTGAGGTTGTCTATGGCCGCCCGCCCCCACCCATCCTGGCCGTTGACCCCGACACGGCTCGGACAGAGGCGGCAGGCGACCTTCTTTGCAGCCGGGATGAGATGCTTGCGGAGGTTCGGCAGAGGCTTCTGCAAGCCCAGCAGCTCGCCAAGCGATAGTACGACGACCATCACTGCGATGCCGAGTTTACGGGGGCGACTGGGTTTGGCTGCGCCTCCTCCCCCGTTCCACACAGTCCCTGGACCCGCGCGCCAAGAGCAAGATGGGCCCGCGCTACGCCGGACCCTTCACAGTGGTGGAACATATCGGGAAGGTGGCCTATCAACTGCAACTTTCGGCGACCGCCCGCATTCATGATGTGTTCCACATGGGGCTGCTGAAGCAGTTCCGTCATGACCCACCCATGGTCACGCCGGTGTTGCCTCCGACTTCCGACGGATGCCTTCTTCCCGGACCGGCAAAGGTGTTGCAGGTCCAGCAGCGTCGCGGTATGTGGCATCTTCTGATCCAGTGGCACGGCCTTCCGGAGGAGGAGGCTACGTGGGAGAAGCTCGACAAGTTCGGCCAACATTTTCCCGACTTCCAGCTCGAGGACGAGCTGTTTGCGCGGGGGGAAGAGATGTTATGACCAGCATGACATATAGCCGGAAGAAGGCCCATGGCGCAGGGGCTTAGCCCAATTTATCTTAGGGTTTCCTTTTCGTAAAAGCTTATATAAACTCTTGTAAAGACTCGTTTCAAACAAGGAATAAGTCATTACTGTTGCCAGCCGCCCCTTCCCCTTGCGCCACCACCTCCACCCTCGTGCAGGACGGCACCCAGCCGCCGGCCGCCGCGCCCTCGCCTCCGACCAACTCCCTCCTTCCCCTACAACCTAAGGCCTAGACCCGGTAGACCCCTAGTTCCTACCAATCACACCTATTAAATGGTCCTTTCCAATTTAACACATTTGGACGATCACGTTGTGTGTGACTTTCGAAAGCACCTGGCAGCAACAGACCCTCTGGCGTGCAACTGTGCAAGAAACCAGCAGCTGATGTCATGGTGGTGAGCTCTGCAGGCACGATGTGAGCGTCTCGACAGCCAGCATGCTACAACATGCGCATCTGCCCAGCTGCTAGTCGCATTGGGAGGACCAACAAGCACAGGACAACCACTTCCGGCGTTTGCCCCATCATTGTCGATGCATCGAATCGATGATAGGAATGGCACGCCATTCTCCCTTCATAGCGCTGGATCGAGTCTGTCGCGCTGCTCGTATACAAAAATATTTGTCTTATTTGTTTCACTCCCATATCTCACAGCTTTTTATTTGTACTTGGTTAATAATCAACCAACGTATGGTATTGAGACAAGTACTCCCTCCGTTTAGAAATATAAGACATTTTGGTAGTCTGTTCTAGCCAGGGGCGGAGCCAGGATTTGACCATAGGGGGGGCGAAGATAAAAATAAATTCACATCTTAAATATGTTAACAAAACATCAGACATGGAGCAATATAAGCTTTACAATTAAACAAAACTATATTTCTACTAGTTCGAATGAAGATCTACGTCCCTCATCTAGTCGATCTAAAATATTTCAAGTTTTAAATATTTTGTTTGGGTGTTTGCATATCAATTGAACTGGAATTAGGTAAATCATGTCCAGTAGGTTGTGATATTTACCTCCTCGGTTGAATTTGCATTTTTCAACTATAATGTTAGAGTTTGTAGCAATTGGCATAAAAAACTACTTATGAGAAATGGCTTACTCCTCGTGACCTATGCAATTCTAATATTAATACAAAACAGATATATAATTTGTAATTGATCTAACAAGTCATAAAATATATCAGCTGTATCAGTTGATTAATGGATCCATGTAATTAAACTAACTCACAAATGACAACCACAATAGTCAAATTTATAGACAATAATACCTTTATCTCTGTCATTGATTCAGAGGATCAAGTAGAAAGTTGGGTCTGGCGATGTCGGCGGATTGATTGCTAAGTAGTAGGTCGGTGACTTTACTAATCACCAAGCGTCCAAGTCCAAGCGATGATGGCGCGCGGCCGGCCGTCAGCGACAATGAAACCTTAGCGTAGCCCCTGCTGGAACACATTGAGGGGGGCCGAACCATAAGGGGGTCTGGCCCCCGCTCGCCCCCCTACTGCCTCCGCCACTGGTTTGAGCTTACCATAACATTTTATATATTTTTGGAACAGAGGTAGTAGTATTTATGGGAATATCCAGCTACTATCAAGGACTATATGACCCCCTCTAAATTTAAGCTATAGCTGACTAACTTGTTACTACAACGATTTGTTGTTAGAGAAAAGAAGATGTACACCTTGAAATAGACTATAAATATACGACCAACCTCATGCCTAATAAGGTCATCCGATGGTTATGTATGTACTCATCAATATATCACCACACAACACGGGATTCACTCATGTTGTAAGTTAATTCCTCCTTTGCGTTCCACATGAAAAATGCATGCATGCACAACATGTGTGACTCTTCGTGGATACAAGTCTTTGAGTTTGGGCTCCTCAGTAATAATTTAGGAAGAAAATCGATGTAGCAACAAAGAAAAAAAAACTTAGGAAAAAGAAACATAAACTCAATATGTTATATATATCTCCGAATTTCCAAGTCTTGATGAGATGTAAATAGATGCATGGTCTGGTAAAAAGAAACTTGAATTAGATGGAGACCAAGCTTGGAACATATGGAATTACCTGAAAGCAGGACATGGTTCCTTGTGGGTGCTCAACAAGTGTGGCCTCCTCCTCGACCTCGAGGTTGTAGTATTGGAGGTCATTCATACGGAATCTATTCTTGACCTTTACACGGTTTTTGGTACGTAAAATACATCGGAACAAGCGGTTCCGGGAGGCTTGGTGGCAGATGAGTACCCCATCAGCTAGCATGGCCACCGGAGAGAGGGATGTGAGAGCCCAGTCCCAGTGGATTGTGTAACGCTTGTCCCACCGCAGCTGTAGACCATCAACGTTGGTACACATCCACATATCAAGCCATCGATCATCGTAGTGCAGCGAGCATGTGACGCACAATTCTCCATTCAACTCGGATAGGGTGGACATCTCACCGTCGAACCAAGGGCGGCACGGAGGAGGTGGAACGACGCTAAAGCTCTCACTCTGTAAGTTTAGTCGGACGAAACCTCGCCCGCAGAGAGGAGGATCATATCGGCTGATGGTCCAGATGAGTGAGCCCTTGAAGAAGGTGGCCGTCCGGTGTACCATAACATTGTGCGGCGACGGTTCCGGTTTGGGACGCCACTGCTGCTGCTGGTCCTCTCCGATGGTGAACAACTCCACACGATTAGCGCATGCGATGTAACTACCGTTGCAGTCGTCATTGAAAAATCGTGCCGCCTTGTAGGCACCAGTGCTTGGGTCGCGCCCGAGGCCAAACGCCTGGTGGCTGACATGGTTCGTGCACTGTGCCTGTGCGTTGGCACCTGTCCCTGTCCCTGTCCCTGGAGGCAGTGTGAGGATGCGGCGTGTCATCGGGTTGAGCACGCGCACCGCAGACTCGCTGCACATGAGCACCAGCCCGTCGCAGTGCGCAAATCCGTGCGGCACCTCTTCAGGCACAGCATCCAAGGGCTGCTCAAGGGTCGCCGCCGCCTGGGTCTCCTCCAGACGGTAAAGGCCAGTGGTGACCACCATGCCCTCTGGGTCGTCGGTTTTGATCTGTGGAGCGATGAGGACACATGGTTCATCTTGCCGTCGGAGGCGGAGGTCGCGGCGGAAGGAAGGGTCGTCGGAGATGGTCTCGCGCCAAAGCTTGCAGACGCACTTGAACCGGAGAAGCGACCTGACGGGCAGCCGGAGCAGGATCTGAGTGACCATCTCGTGGGGCACATGCCGCGGCGGCGGCCTCCTCTTCTTGGCTGCGGCCGCCGACTGGTGGTTTCCCATCGCTAGCCGCTAGGTCAAAGTAGATTAGATCGATCGACTTGACCTATATATATACTATGTATTCAGGTCCTGCCATCTGGCCCTATATTCAGGAAGGATATTGGAGTTTCCTTCCAAGTGTATTAAGCCTTGTACGTACGTGAAACGGCCTGATATGAAACGTTCCGATTATTCGTTCTCAAGAAAAATGGAAACTACCTAAAGATTATTCTCAAGAGAAAGGAAAAATACTTTACTGATCATAACATAAAGAAAAATACTTTGTTTAGAAGATCTTCATTTCAATACACGAAGCGGGCACTCTTGTGCACAGAGAACACAAACTACTCAAACACATTGTTGGTATTCTAGATAAGTTACTTGTTGCTTGAGAACTCCCCCATCGATCAGACATATATAACGTGTATGGGAAAGACAAACACATTTTGTTTTGAGCTTCCACAGGTAAGCAACAGAAGTCTTCGATCTTTGACCTATTGAAATGATATGACATCACTGTGTTGAAGGGTGATCTCTTCATTCGGATGAAATCCAAGTAAAGAATATCTGATATATTTATTATTTGACTTCCCTTCTACAGTAGTGGTGTTACGGTTGTCAAAATTCAATCCAAAGTGGTATTTTGTTAACAAACCCACAACGTTTCAGGATAGACCAGTATTTTGTTAACAAACGCGTGCCTCCAGAAACCGCATGTTCCAGAAACGTTGTGGGTTTATTATCTGATTATAATACTCATGTTCCCGTCGACGAGCTCGCTTAGTTGCTATTCTCTTAAATCACCTACATAGCTGCGTCGAATCTTTTGGAATCCATACGCGTGCCTCCAGAAACCGCATGCAGCGTCGATTCCCCTGCATGTGGCGATTCTGCGTTCCTGAGAATTCATTGTGGCGTGTCTCTTTATGCTGAGTGTTGTAGCAAGCCGCATAAAATATCGTGTGCTCGGTGAATACGAACACGCTGAATATAATTTTATACATGTAAATATCCATGAAACATAAAATGAATGAATAAGTGGCTTGCTCATTACGTATTTGTAACAAAAAAACATGCACACTCAATATTCATGGACTTTGAGGATGAATAGTATCATACGTTAGAAAACCTTAGATTTGTTTTCTTTTTCGCACGACCCTCATTTCAACGTATCTTATCCTAATAATTTACACACGTGTACATTATACCTTCATGTATATGTGTACTTTTTTCATAATTATTTAAGAAATAGAAATGTGAATTTTGACGAAATCCCAAAATTTAAAATAAAAGTTCACTGAAAACCGAGCTCCAAAACACCTCACTCCTTATTATACTCGTACAATTTTCTCTCTTGAAATTGTCACCACTCAATATGCTATCAACTGCGGAACTTTGGACAAATGTTAGCTCGTACTTCATGATACTTATATCATATCATCCTACCAATCCTTTTCCCAGCACATAATTGGTGAAATGTTAAACAACTCAGCTTCCTTGTCGTTTGATCTTTTAGCTTCATCTTTGTCAGTGTGTTGTAGTAAATGGTGAAATGTTAAACAACTCAGCCTCCTTGTCGTTTGGTCCTTTGGCTTCATCTTTGTCACTGTGCTGTAGTCCCACACTGTGCCTAGCCTTTGCAGAGGAGATGGCCTACACAGCGCAGAGATTTCAGACATGCAGCACAAAGTAATTACCATTACATGCTGACAGCGTTCCATATCCCAATACGAATGGGTGACTTAGATAAGGGGATAGGGACGCCTATGCTCTAACAAACATTTTCGATTTGAGAGTTTTTACGGTACCCTATACTGTTTATAGGGAAGGAAGCAGTATATTAAAATTGCACCTTTTCAGTTTCCATCCAGCCGTCCTCGCCAGGGAGACGCGACCAAGCTGGGGTGAGACGACGCGAGCTACCGGAGAGGGGAAACATGTGCACAACTCTAGCGCGCGTCACCAGCAAGACATTTGTTGGATACAAAGAAGAGGTGAGAGCAGTCGTGGGTGAACGTCGTTCAGTCCCGGAGTCGCGACAGGGTCACAGCAGAGCAGCAGCGTCGGAGCGGCGAGTCCTCGTCCAGCGCCAAGTCCACAATAATTCAGTAGTACAACAAGTTAGCAGGAGGGGGGGGGCATGGCCGCCAACAGCCAAACGCGCCGCCGCGAGTGAATGGCCGAGGCCACGGACTGCAGCTGGTAAGGCCGGAAACTTCTTCTTGCGCGGCGGCAACCTGATCTAGGTCGGCGATCCCATTCCGAGCAATTGGTCGGGCTGCCATTGTCGTCCCACCATGTCATCGTTCGCGCATGTTTACTCACTGCGGAGCTTGGGCTGTGCGTCGTTCCCATGACGCATGTCGTGCTCGAACCCTGTGTTCCAACATGTATACTGGAGGACGGGGGCGTTGCCGGCGCAAACGATACTGCTAGCGATTCCATTGCCAAATCAAAGCAGTACAGTTATGTAATCATCGTTAGATATCACGAGTGGACGGTCAATATTTACCCCAAGGTACCATAAAAGAGTCTTCGATTTTGTTCCCCGATGAGAAGACAAGCACGACAAAGATTGCCGGTGGCCATTTTCTCTCTTGTATGTGAGAGTCCACCAAATGATCCATATAGGAACATATAGGAAAGGGAATAAATGGAACATACTTGATTAACAAGACCTTGTAGTGCGATGACACGGTCGGATCAAACACCAGGTATTGTTCATGGTTGTCCATATAATCCTCTACATCATCAACATCCTTCATGCCCGGGGTGCACATGGGCGGGGGAGTAGGAAGGTTAAGCACCCATGCCTCTTTTCGTTCATCGTCGGCGGCGAGCAGAAGAAGGCCGTTGCAGTGTTGCATGATTGCCAAGTATTCAGTGGCAACATGGGTATCCAAGTAGTCGAAAGGCACCTGATGCGGCAGGCGAGAAGTGCCTTGGGAGCCTCTCGCCGCTGAGCGGGATGAATATGCGAGTGTGGCGGGAGGTCAACGAGCAGACGGTAGGCGTCGATGTTGTTCCTCCATGCTTTGCAAACGCAACGGGTCATGGCGAGGCTGCATGGCGATGTCGCCTGGAGACGGCGGAAGACTTGGGCGAGCAGGTCATCGGGTAGCCGTTGCGTCAGGTCCTCCACGAACGTCTTCCTCCCCAGCATTGTTTGTTGTCTCAGTTTGCTAGATAACTTGGTGATGCCTCGATCGAGCATATGGTTCCATATGTATATTAGAAAGGTGCGCACTTATTTTTAGGGGTAGAGTAAAAACCTAACAGATGCTATGTGATGGAGTCGGATATAGATCAGATAGTGGGAGTTAGTTAGATGGATGGTTGTATCCTCAACCCATCAGATCGAGTTTAAATCTCAGATTTGATATTGCTACTCGCATTTTCTTAAATATATTTCAGGCTTTTCGGTGATGTGCTTTCAGTGGGAGGAGATGTGAATGTCTGCGTCGTACTCTGTTCTCTTAAAAAACAATCATGGTTTAAAATAGCGGGGCAAGTGACATAGCGGCGGACATTTTTGCCGATATTTGATAATAAAAAATCCTGACATATCACATATATATCCCACTATTTGCCGATATTCAACGAAGAAAATAAATATCGGCAAGTTTTATTGACAGCTATATCGTCGAGATATCGGCCATTTAGCGGGGTATTTTATCCTTTGATAACAATTCTCATATCCTCCTCAACTTAGTCTCTTTTTTATGCATGGCGAGCTCGTCGATGGACGCGTCATTTTTACATTAATGTACACACACCGGTCTAGCCACACATATTGGCTAGATCCAGTGGCGCACCCAGGCCCCAGGCAGCCAGGGCCTTGGCCTGGGACGTGGCCGGCTCCCCCTTCGTTGTATATAGAAGAAGCTACAGTAATTGTTACTGTTTGACACTATAGCAAACCTGTTCGCCTGGGGCATTTCTTGTGACGAGGTCCGCTACTGGCTAGATCCGACGATTACTCCACACACGTGCGCGCACACGTTAGCTATTTACCAAGTCTACAAAACGTTGGACACACATGGGCTGCAAGCCTTAACTTATTGCCCCGCTTCTTTCTTCACGTTGATCTGTTCAGGACTTAGCTGCTCCGGCTCCGCGGGCGTATGGGTACATGCAGCTAGAAAACTAACAAATGCAAATAGACTACAACACATGCACGGTGCCATACGACACACACAACTTCGCATGGCTCAACCTGCCGTGCACTCACACTCTAGTCTAATATGCATCTATGACTCAAAGCAAATTGAAGTAGACATGATAAAAACTTTAAACAACAAGGTTAACTCTAACAATATAGAGAGAGTCAAAACGTCTGCATGGGAGTTTATAAGAAGAAAAGAATATAATATGTGAACGCGGACGAAGAATCTTTTAGTTTTTCAATATTAGCAGCGTATAAGTTTCCTAACCACTGCAACAGTAGTATGGCATGGCCAACATCCTGCTCCTGGGAGAGGAGCCCGCAGCAATAATAGACGCTAATGATACTACATCTGTTTGGAGTGTTTGTTTTTTGTAAACATTGCTAGTACTTTAGTGCTTTAGGGATCCCGTGGGATCAACTAGTAGTGTTTGGTAATAGTCGAACGCTGCTAGTGATATAGTACCAACATCGTTTCTGTTTCGGTGCACGCTGCAGGATTCGTCGGCAGAGTTTCAAAATAGGTAAACGTATGAAAATTCTATAAATGGTTTTTCTACTAGTGTTCAAGGCCACTTTCTTATCTCCATGGCGAGAATGAGTAATTTTAATTGCATGTGTAGACAAACAACAATCTTGAGTATCCAATAGCTCACACATATAAACCAATAACCAATTGTTTTGAGAGAAGTGTTAGCATGTCGCCGGAGTAGCTAATAATCCAATACTAGATCCTTCCATCGAGTAATGGGTTCAAGAGGACCGTTAGCATGTTGCCGGATTACAAATATAGTTGCAACATCAAGACGGCACGAACATCCGATCAAACCACCGACGCACTGGTGGAGTGCTCAGCGACCAGCATGTACGCCGCAGCTATCACCGATGGAGCAGCTTACGGTGATGTTGTTGTCTCAGTCGTCCATTGGACACCGAGTAATTTCGGCGACACGCGAAGACCGATCGACATTGCCAGCTAGGGAACTTGGGATGGTGAACCAGCCGTCCTAGGACCTACCATCTCACTGATCAAGGCCATGGACAGGCGGGAAGAAAACCGGCATCGCCACACCATTGGCATTCGATGGATTCGATCATAAGAGTGGCACGCCAATCATCCTACATTGCTCGACCGACTCTTGCACACTACTTATGTTGGAGAACACCTTGCTAGTTTGTTTTACTCCAACATTTCATTGCGGTTAATCAGAATATATATACAACTTCAGAATTACATGCTCCCATCTAATTAAATTTAAGCTACAGCTGCTTGAAGTAATGTATCTCATTAGTAGAGAAAGGAAGATGTGTACACTTGTCATATATGGACTACATATATATACGCACAAGCCAAATACCTAGCTAGATCATCCAGTAGCTATGTATAGTCATTCCTATATCACTGCACACCTAGCTACATACAATGCGTTCATGTTTTCTCGTTCTCTTCACATGCAGAATGCATGCATGCACAACATGTGTGACTCATTGTGGGAACGAGCTTCTCAGTTTGGGCTGCTCGTTATCTTTTGGGATATATCATTCCGTCAGAAAACGCAGCTAGTTCATGATGCAATGCATGCACAAGTAGTGCACAACAGCAAGTAAGAATAGTGCATTTATGTTAGAATAAAGGGTTAATTGGATCTATGCCATTGTAACTTTCACCAATTGGAAAAATACCATAATAAAAACGGAACTTGGAATTATTTTTTATTAGAAGCGGAGAAAATCCCCAGCCTCATTACCGAAACATATACATTGAGTTATACTCCCGTATGTACACAACCCACACATAGACAAAACTTAAAATGTCAGTTCAGAGGTCCATATGAGCCCAGGAATGGCCCATATTAGAACAGTAGACTCATATTAGTGTTTTTTATTTTCTGTAATTATTTCAGATTTTTCTGTGAAGTTCAATTTTTTGGTGAGAATTTGTTTTTTTTTATTCCTAGGCGCCCTGATAAGCCCAAAATGCTTCCGAAAAGTTGAAAACAGAGGTATTACGGTCAATACTGTAGTACACACTGAAATACTCGTATTATTTTAACCGTTATTCTCTTTAAGTGCAAAAAAATAGCATACATAAAGGTATAGAAAAAGTGAAGTGGCATATCTCCAAGTCCAGTTTTTGCAATAACATTTTTTCAAGTGGTAAAAATTGGAGTGGCCTAGATCCAATAACCCTAGAATAAATGGACTAGCTCCATGTACATTTCTGAAATTTTCAATGGATCTCAAAGATCCATCTATAAATGAAAAGAAGAGGTGTAGATTGTCGCCGCTCCCCAAGGCAGCCGTCGACTACACCCCCGGCACCGATCTGGTCACTGCTCCGGCCCCCACCCCACGGTGGCCTTCTTCTCGTCCTGAGGCCCAAGCTGGCACATCCCTGCCATCCTGAAGCCCGATGTGGTGGCGCCCGGGGTCAATATCCTGGGCGGGATACCGTACCAGGTCGGGGACTGTCCTGTGTACTTCGGCTTCATGTCAGGTAGGATCGATGTTCCCTTCATGGTCGTATGGCATCTATCTCACTAATCATATAGAGAAATACTAGGCTTATTTGTTTCACTCCAACAACTCATATAAATTGTACGCATGCCGTTAATAATCGGTCGTAGAATAATAGCTTGAAGAAAAATATTTCATAATTTACTGGAACAACTACAAGTCTATGACAAGAGTCATGCATCTGAAGCCGTAGAAACACTGACTCGATCACTTCAATTTGCAACTGAAGGATGGAAACACACTTTTCCGTGGGCTATATATATTCATGAGTCACACCAGTCATGCATTTGAAGTCGAATGCATACACAACATGTGTGACTCTTCGTCCAAATGGATGGGTTTTACACGCTTTTGGGCCTCAATGGGCGTCCAAAGGCATTCATGAGCACTTGAATTGGTATACTCGGGATCAACATGTTTTTGCTTGCCTAACTCAAGCTAGCTAATCACAACACCTCGAGTATCTAATTTATAAAATTTACAAGGTGTATGTGATATGCATGGTGTTCTATACAGTAGCAAATCACTATACATGCATGTGCTACTGATGGACTAGTTCTTTCTATATGATATGACAATAGTTTTTTGGTATGCTTAGTCCAAACCTATTACCTTGAGTGAATATTTTTGAAATCTTCATCAATGAAAATTATTGGCTTTGGTGTATAAGATGAAATTCGCTGGGGCATAGTAGTCATAGTCTTCAGTAAGGAGTTAGGAAATTAGCAATTTAGTTCTCCAACCGTGAGGAGTTGAATTTGAAAATTCTGGCCGTTGTGCCCCATGAATTGCTCCCGATCGGCTATAAATAACCACCCCTTCCACCATCAGTTGGTTGACTGTTTCGAGTGAATTTTCAACAAGTGTCGATCAACCCATCGTACTAAGGAATTCAAATGAATCCTAAGTGAGGAAAACCCCAAAGCATAAGTGATTGAGCATCATTGAAGAATCTGTTGGAGTGAAAAGTTCAATAATTAAAAAAACTAAAATCATCAAAAGTTCAATAACTTTACACTTGTTTTTGCAAAATTTTATTAGCAAAATTAGCACTAGTCTTTTTATTATTCCACAATAGGAACACACGATGTTAAGATGGTCCAGTTGCATGCATGTCCGTCATTGACAGGGAAATTGTTGCCTAACTGACCTAGTTGCATGTGCATCTCATTTTCGCAAGCTTTTATTTGCAAATTTAGCAGAAGTCTTTTTATTATTCCACAATATAGGGAAAAAATATTAAGATGATCCACTTGCTTGTCTACCCTCAACTGACCTAGTTGCATATCCAACTTAGACACTCAACTCACCCGATCTATTTGAATGTACTCCCTCAACACACATTTCATCCGACATTAATCGACTTGCATGTCCATTCTCGACAAATAACTCGCTTGATCAACTTGCATGTCCATCCTCGATACGCAACTTGCCCCTGACACCAACCCCGTTGCATCTCCACCTTTGATACTCAACCCGCCCGATCCACTTGCTTGTTTACCCTCGAAGCGCAACTTGCATGAATCCAACCCAGTTAAATGTTACTCTTGACAAGAAACTCGCCTGATCCAATTGCATGTGCATGTCTGCTAATTAATAAAAAATGATAGCAGCAAGCTTGACTGCACCGATAGAGTCGGGTCCCGACATGTGAAGGACGGACAACAAACAATCATCGTAGGACTCGCCCACACATGGCCTCCCCTACAGAGGATCACCACACCATTGTTGATCGATGGATTTGATGATAGTAATGGCATGCAAGGCGCCCTCTATTGACGGATCGATTCTTTCACATTGTTATATAGGATAAAATCTTATTTGCTTGTTTCACTTCAACATCTCATTATTATTAACTAGAGTATCTACTACGCCGGACAACACGCTTGCATCTAATTTAAGCTATAGGTGGCCGACTCATTATTTATATTTGTCACTGGAGAAAACAAGATGTAGATATAATTTGTGATTGCAATGTTGTATGCCTACTTGATTGTATCGCTTTGGTTGTCGCTCAGTTACAGATTGGTTCTCGCTCAGTTTGTGTCACATTTTGATTCTGGTATCCCAAGTGAAAATAACCTGAGTGTAAATCTCTGGGCATGTGTGCTAGTACTACAGCTAGGTAGGTACACAGATGCATTTAGCATGGTGTACGTACCCAGTATCCACAGTCTCGTAACTTTGCTTACTGGAATATATGGTGGGCATTCAGGCCAAAACACATCAACCCGTTGTTTGAGTACATATGGTGGGCATGCATTCAAACTGCATGCAGGGTAGGGGTGCAGTAATATATATGCTCATGACTACATGTATGGCTATTGCATGATCTATGCATGAGTGCTATTTCTATATATATAGTCCATCCCAAAACGTCTTTCCTTCCTGCAGTTACAACTTATACAAGTGTAGTAATCCAGTTATAGCTATGCATATCTTTAGATTGAAGTATGTAGTAGTGGAATAGCTAGTGTACATACATTCCAGTAGCTGTTAACTATTACTTGTCTCAAAAACCCTTATGGGATGTTGGAGTGAAACAAACAAGATAGTTGTTTCCATGCACGAGTACTGTGAAACAGTCGACCCAGCTATGCAGGGTGAATCTGTTGATTGGTGATAGTGTGGTTCGCCTCAGCCGTAGGGTACATTTGTAGTTACTGCACGCCAAAAAGAAATTGCGGTGGCCACTCAAGAAGAGACTCTCCAAGCTCTAGTAGGAGGCCCTCGCCGCACCCACCATTGAGCAGCTTGCTTCTAGACAAGTTGGCATTCCGTTTATCTCAATATATGTATCTTGACACAAATCAAATAAAAACACCTAGTGGATACACACACAGAGAAAATGAGAGAAGAAAGGACAGACGGAGAAAGATGGGAACTAGCACGGTCCAGTCATGTGGTCGTTAGAACTACCACTAGGGCCATGGTCCTCGTCTAGGGGGGGAAACTGAATCCCTCTATCGCCCAGTGTTGATGGTATGATGGTGTGATACGACCAGTTGAAGAAGCTCGTCTTCTCTCAGCTCTCACCATTTTCATGTTGGTATGCCAAACAACGTTTATCGTGCTCGAGGCGATGTTTTCCCAATCTCGCTGGAATTTGGCAGCGAAATTTCATCGGCGACGTAGGGTGTTACTTGTCTAAAAAACCCTTATGGGATGTTGGAGTGAAACAAACAAGATAGATGTTTCCAGCATCATGATACAGGAGGGGAGGTGTATCATTTTAGATGATCCAACGGTTCAAATCTTACTTAAGCCCAAGGGAATAATGGTTCAAAAAAAGGTCGTTCAAATAAAAAATCGGTTCACAGGATAATATCGATTATTATTTGTATTGAATTTTATTAATTTAATAGCAATTAAATAAATGTCAAAATAATTTTTATACCAAAAGTATCCATTGGGTGTTCTCATGATATAGATAACATCAATGTATCATATTCAGATCTGAACCGTCTAATCTGGTCCAACGGACAGTCCATATTCACTTGATGCACCATAAAGAGATTTCCTTTTTTTTCAGTATTTGCCATAACACTTTATCACAAATTATTCGATTCAATTGTCTGAAAAATCTGAATTTTGATAGCATCGTCGTTCCGCATTAACGGTTCAAGCATGAAAAAAATGCAATTCGGGTTTAAATGATTAGAGCCAGGACTGAATCACATTGCATTTCAAAAACAAATTAATAGTTAGTTGTTCCTTGATAGATACAGGTTGTCACTCCTCCTGCCTCATGACAACATGAGGCGTTCGCTATGCTTTTATTGATCACGTTCATCACACTACTTGTAATGGGTTGATTCGACGACGGGAATGGCACGCCGCCCTTCCTTCATAGCCGGATCCACTCTTCCTCTCTATCCGTGCAGATAAACGCTTGGCTTGTTTGTTTCACTCCAACTTCTCACATAAATTGTAACACACATAGCTAATGAATTGCTAGAATATTTACCAGTCCAGGACTACACATGCTTCCATCTATATATATAGCCATAGCTACTTGTTATCAGTATTTGTTACCGGAGGAATCGCAATCTTTGATGGACTATATATACACGAGCAAAATGATGCCTAGCTAGACCATCCGATAGCCATGTATGAAGTCATGAGTTTATTGATGCACGCCCACCAAACATGCAATCTGCTTGTACCGCACATCGTTTATCTTTCTCTTCGCACAAAAAAGGATGCACAAATTACTTTCTAGAGATTTAGTTTTGGAACCACGTTCCGTTGGGTTGGTCTGAACATACCCCTAGTACGATGTATACTCTGCTTCTTCTCACTACTGCAGAATAGCCTACCAGTGACGGACCCAAAAGACCTACTAGTGACGGGCAAGGCGCCTGTCACTGGTAACTCGTCACTGGTAATAAGTTACCAGTGACGGGCAGACGCCTGTCACTAGTATCTATTCACCAGTGACGGACATTTATTCGTGCCCGTCACTAGTAAGTTTTCACGATAGTGCTTCTGCCTCATTAGCACCGGCGGATAATTTATTAGTTTTAAAGTTTGCCCGTCACTAGTTACTTTTTGGAAATAAAAAATATATTTTACAAAAGATAATAATGCATTTACACACCGATAACACAATATGATCACTGCCACTCATAGGTAACAAAACATGATCACATACACTCATAGTATTACAAAGTGGAATTAACATCGATAACACAATATCCAAAACAATTTGCTATCATTTGAGGGCAACCAGCACCTCAAATTCCAACTATTTGAAAGCGTTAACTTCTAACATGTGCTCTCCAAATGCCACCTAGAAAAATTGTATCCCAAAATAACGCTAACATGAGCAACAACCGATTTAGACCGCGAACCAGCAAGCGTTTAGGAGCAGCCAGAGAACACTTAATTTCACATCAAAGCGCGCGCACGACACCACCCAGTTTGAGCTTTTTAACATTTATCTGCATGGGGAAAACAATAAAACACTTCATTAGTAATAGAACATTTGGCTATCAAACTGAAATAATAAACTATAATGCCCTAGACCTAAAGACCACTTATATGATGTTTTATTTATCAAGAGATTTATTGAACAGTGAAAGTGATAAATCTGCCAAGAATAAATGCTACATTGTAAAGTGGTACTGCAAAATTAATGGATAAGGGTATCTAATTTGTGGTACTGGGGTAATGTGATTTTCTGAATATTTTAATGAAGTGCAATCGAAATACATATCCTAAAGTGCAATCTTTTATTTGATAAAGGCTTGATGTACAAGTGAACGTATGGTCCTCATAACACTTCCTGATCCTAGCTAGTTCACTGGTTGGAACCTGAAGAAATGCTACTGAGGTCACTGCTCCAGTAAACAATAGAGAAACAATCTAAGATGAGGTATAGAACTTGGGTGACGACAGCCTAGTACACGAATATGTGACTGTTGCGAATCTGACAGGCCGAAACGCTTACATTCGAGCTTACAAAAAACCGTCTATTTAAAGTTTTAAACAGATCTGCATATATAAATAAGAATAATAAAAATAGATTACTCCATTTGATCTTACAAAAACCCATCTATTTACATGTACATATATCTACTTTGGAACTTTTCAAGTAGACAGAACAAATATAGATTTACCTGTAGATAGGGCATAAGGCATAAAAACTGTCAATCATATCTCAGGAACTATGTTATGTATCTCCTGCAGATGTTCACATATAAGCAACCCGGCAAGGTGTCAAAAAGTTAGTAATGGATATCCTCATTGCCTATTTTTTAAAACAACAAGGCCAACATATACATGGCAAATATATTGCCGCGTCAATAGGATGCTTCTTGGGAGCGAAGAACTAAGTGAAGAATAACAAGACACAGAAGTAATTTTCCAATGTTATACTGATAGCCTAAGAGGTTCTAGTAACCCATCAAATGAATAATTTTCCAATGTTATAAAATTGCTGGAAGAACTCAAGATTAATGTAGTGGACTTGGAGAAAAATTATATGGTACAAATTATCTATGGCAGAGAATTCAAATATACGTAGCTACTTTCCTGTTGAACAGGAGTATCAGTGGCCGGCGACAAAATTAAATGATGTCTTGGAAGTGAACAAAATTGTTGCTAGTCAACTGGCTGCAGTTTCTTCCTCAACAATGTCACTAGTGGTGGCAGCCACCCGATATAATTCAAATAGTCATCGGTACAGCTTGGTAGAATTAATATTGTTGCATTCGGGAGAACAGGTGAGCAGTGCCAGTGAGCAGGCCAGCACCACAGAAGTCGGCCCAACATAATTGCATAAGCGGCCAATCTCAATGAGGTCTTTTAAGGTGCAAATTTCTGCACAGGGCAAACTAGTTCTCTCTAAATGTGAATGCAAGCATCTGTATTAGTTTCAGAGAACCGAATCTCTAACTTTACTTCCATGCTAGAAATTATATGACTGAAGCTGTCAGTTAAGAAAAATTCAGTCTTTCATACTACACACATGTCGAACAAAATCACAACCTTTTGATGAACTAAATTTCACCATGCTAGTTGAGAGATGTTTGATCCGTGATTTCTTTCAGATAGCAAAGCCTGTATGTATGTGTGATGTGAGATAGCAGAGCATGTACGTTCGCAAGAACGCATAACATGTACGTATGTGAGAAATTCCTCTGAGCAGTTGAGTTGCTTCGTATGAGTAGCAGCAAGCAAGCAAGGCCAGCAGCGGAAAAGTACCTGGGCGATCTGCGGAGGCGGGGTGCTGAGGAGTTGGGAGATCTTACAGGAAAACTCCCTTACCAGGTCGCGCGTGCTGGCGCCGCTGCCGCTGCAATTGTCGCTCCTTGATAGCCGGCGCGGGAGCGATGAGGAAGGCCACGGTGTTGGATACCGGAGTCAATGCCCGCTGGTGTCGTGCCCGACTGGATGATGCGCCGCCGCTCACACCTCACGCCTTCCTCTGGCCGGAGCAATCGATTCCTGCTGTCGAGGGAGGAGATGGCGGGGACGACCAAGGATCGAAATCCCTGCGCGACCTCGACGGATCCAGCCGCTGGCTTGATGAATCCTGCAGGGGAGTGGGGCGCCGTCCTTTTCTGGATTGGATCGCCGGAGCATGGGTTAGCGCCGAAAGGGAGGGGAGTTGGGTGTGCGGAGACAGCGGCTCGGGTTGTAGGAAGAAAGGAGAGAGAGAGAGAGAGGGGTATGCATGCCTGCCATTGGATCCACGGGATCGATGGTGCATATACGCGATCCGTGGGAGGATGGTATGAACCAATCAGGAAGCAGTTTTGACACCACGCCGGATACATGGGAGAATGACATATTAGTGACAGGCATTTTTTTTGACCAATCACTGCTATTACCAGTGACGGGCGATACTATTTAACTGTCATTAGTATGTTCTATAGCCATCAGCCGAAATTTATCAATGACGGGCATAATGTTATCTGTCACTGATAATTGTTACCAGTGACGTGCATATTTTTGTCCGTCACTAATGTGTTGGTGGCTATAACCTATTCTGCAGTAGTGTCTGTTTACCAACCACAAGCTCTGAACATACCAGAACATCAAACCTTCACTGGTTTCTTTATTTCCTTCCAGAATCATCCAATTCAGTTGAAAGAGCACAATAGCCCGACAAATCTTGATTAATTGGATATGAAAGGATATGGATTAATCTCAACCATCGATGTGTTTAGGGGATGTACCGAAGCAGAAGTGTTTTTGAAGAAACAACAGAACCAGTAGAGTAACATGGAGTCCAAGGCGATATCTACCGTGATAGAGATGACATCGGCAACCGTAGAGGCCGGGAGTGCGAAGGAGATGTCTGAACCAGTCGTGGTTACTCCTGATGAACCATCGATGAGGTCGTTGTAAGTGTGTCGGCCTTTCAAAGTGAGCCCGTACTTGCAGTGTCGTGCCTGAGTTGGAGGGTACCGTGGTTCACAACATGTGTCGACGGAGTTGTTTGTATTATTCGTACTGGGAGCCACGATTTCCATTGGCATGCTCGGCATTGTGTTGGCCTATAACTCGGTTACACTCGAGGCGGAGGTCGCAAATGTCGAAGCGGACATTGTGCTTGACATCATCGATTTGAGACGTGAGCTCGTCTAAATTGGGAGATAATTACACGCACAGTCCTTGTACTCTCTGGTGTGTAACACGAAGGTCCTCTAACTCGTATAATGCTCCAATATGGTCCTCAAATACACCAATACGCTCCAAAATGGTCCTGGCTACGTTCATACTACCAGCCTGATGCCACATGAAAAAAAAATATTGGCCAAAAAGGGATTCGAACTTGAGACCAAAAGCAATCTGACAGAATAATTAAGCCACGGGATCTTCCTATGTTTACCTTACAAAATTTAATCCATACCTTGTATTACACAATTGGGCCAACCCAACAAGCTTAACGCACCTCATTTCTTGTAGCTTGAAGCGATTTTCCTGATGTGTATTTTGATTTTTCACCAACTTTGTATTTTCATTTATATTTTTCATACATTTTCATTTATGTGGATTTATAAAAAAAATGAAACGCAATAAAATTTCATGTATTTTCTGTCTGGAATACGAGAACGCACAATTGTTGTAGTATTCTCATTGTATTTTCTAAAATATATAACTTTTAAAAAATTGGTAGGGTGTATTTTGAATAATGTTCAGCATGTGTGTTGTCAGAAAATGTCTATATATTTTTCCAATTATAATCCGAACAACAAGTTCAAAGTAGGTTGTCAATTGTTTTAAATAATTATGTATTTTCAAAATAAATTGAGGGCACACAATAATTGTGTAAGCTTGTGGTCACAAAATGATGATACATAATTGTTTCTTACATTTCGTTTTGTAATGTATATAAAACTTTTAAAAAGTTAATGTTTACCTCTTCAAGGTACACAATACTGAATATAGAATAATTGTATATTATATAATTATTATATATAAATAATTGTATATGAATATTTAATATAGAAGTTGCTCAAAAATTAGTGATGTACAATAAGGATTTCAAAACACAATAATTTTTTAACAATAATTATTATATTTTTAATATGAAAAAGATAAACATAAACCTGGAAAATAAAAGATAAAACCCATAAAAATGTATAAATAAAATCGTTAGAAGATTGAAGTAACAGAAAAGGAGGTACGCTAGGCCCTTTTGAGCAGTAAGGGAGTTAATATATTTTAAGCTTTAGCTGTAACCTTATCACATAGTACTCGTTGCCTCGGTGGCTAACTTCTGTAGTTTACTTTGCAGACGGTCTAAAGCTCGAAGCCCGGGCTTCTTTTTTTTTTGTCCAAACACAATTTCTCTTTCATACGCTGACAGATAGGGCCCAGAAACCTACAGTATGTTGATGTGGCACTTGCCAGGTCATTAGACGTAGCCAGGACCGTATTGTAGCGTATTTTCATATTTAAGAACGGTAGTGGAGCATTTCGCGAGTTTAAGGACTGTTGTGTTACACGCCAACAAGTACAGGGATGGTGGATGTAATTATCTCTCTAAATTGGTGTTGGGATCATCGAACGTTGTCTGCAGGACCTCCTCTAGCCTTGCCTTGGACTCAGCGAAGCCCCGGTCCAGATCACGGGCAAGGTGGGCCCTGAGCACCTCTTAAGTCGCCCGGCCCTCTAGCGAGAGGGTTCCTACTAGGAGCTCCATGCGCCTTTTGTGATCCGGGGTTGTGGTCTGCTGGGAATACACAAGAAAATCTGATTCAAGAAATTTTGGATGGATATATATTTAGTGGAGAATTGAATGGTCCTGACAAAAAATGTGAGGATCGCAGATTCACAATACTATATTGAGTTAATCACCAATGTTGGTTACAACCCATGAAGTACAAATGGATAAAAAGAAAAGAAAAAAGGAATTTCAAACAGTGGAAATGAAGAAGATGAACAGAGATGCTAACCCAAGCTCCCGACCGAATACGCCGTTTCGTTCCATGCCAACTTGTGCTTAGTTGTTTCCCATTATTGTATATGTAGATGTTATCTCATTTGTGGGCTAGGAAATGGTTGAGGGCCCACCGAGGCCCAGGTTGATTGATGGATTCGATATAATGAAGGGCATACCAGTCTCTCTTTGTAGCTGAATCGAGTCTTTCAGGTTGCTTGTATAGGTAAACACCGTCGTTCCTCTTCCTCCCCGTCCCTCGAGCCCCTCCTCGCCGCTACTTCCATACCCGTGTCGCCGTCTTCCCTGCGCCCCCTTGAGTCTCGAGTACCGTCGGCTTCCCCACGGCCCCTCGAATCCCCGAGCCGCTCCTCCCAACCACCTTCTCGAGGAGCCGGAGCTGCGGGACACAACTAACGACTAGGCGCCGGACATGGAGACCGGCGATGAGTATAATATCGTAATTTATATATTTTTTTAGTTTTAGTTGAAGGGATGAAATATCATACAATTTTATCCGAATTATATCAAATTTGAACGAATCATGTTTGAGAAGTAGTAGGAATAGTTCTCATAATTAACACATAAGAAAAAAACTGATGATTTGTTATTATTTTTTATTTTTGAATAATGCCAAATGAAATAAAAAAACTAAAGGTAATAAAGAAATGAATTAGTTAATTCAATAAAAGAGAAAAGGGACTCATATTGTTCATGGGTTGAGAGCGGGAGTTGAGCTCTAGAAGGTCGAATCCCCCTTGTTCTTTAGTAGTAGCTCGATGGTAGAGCCGTCGGTTGTTGATAACTGAATGGTCGTATGTTCGAATCATACTTCAACGTAAGAATAAAGAATTTAATTAAAGGATACAAATACTGTATTGCAGAATTTTATGATAAACAAATATCAAGCTATAGATTTAATTGAATTTGGTCCTTTTTTATTTTTGGGGAAAATGAAAATCGCGCATATACTACTAGTAGATAGCAACGACGATTGTGCATGCGCCGCATTCAAACTTGCAATCACACTATTCAATTCTCAGTTGCATGAACAGATAGACCATATGAACACCCGAGGAGATGGAACAAACCAAGATACAGCTATTGGCGCGGCACCCGAGGAGATCGATGGTCTCCTCTGCATTGACGGCTAGAGTTAATTGCTTGTTGGTTTTGGTTCCCAAGGAGACATGCATACGTACCGTCGTCGGCCTACACGTACGTGGTTTCCCACCAGAGAAGACCATCGATCGATCGAAGCATATATATTCCCACCATCATCAACGTACGCACCACGGCCATCTACCTCTAGCTCATCATCCCCCATTCACACCATTTGAGTTTTATTGCTCGGTGAGTATTTATATTTCTTTTCCAATTGTTTCCATCACCTCATGCATGATTCTCATGTCGTATATATATATGTTTGTTTCTGACCGCCGATCCATCTACACCGTTTCAGGCTAACTTGTTGATCCAACATGGCTTTCGCTGGCGTATCTCTCGTCGGCGGTGACGGCAAGCTGTGCGCCTCCACCGTGTCGCCCATCGACTCCCGCGCAGACAGCGGGTACCATTTGCTCCTGGTCGAAGGCTTTTCACGTAGTACCAGAGACATCTTGCCGCCCGGCGAGTACGTCCGATGCCGTACTTTCTTCGTCGGAGGCCGCCGCTGGCATGTCCGGTACTATCCTAATGGCTATGACTCAGAGCTCGCTGGGTTTATAGCACTTGCTCTCATCCGGGAGATGAAAACGACCAAGATTGGGAGGCAGGTGAGGATGATGTGACTGACAATGATGATGAGGATGAAGACGATGATTATGTGGATGACGAGGATGAAGATGATCATTGTGAGGATGAATACCATGAAGACCAGCACAACAATAATGATGAGGCTTACAGTGAAGATATGGCTGAGGATGATGACCACGACTATCATGAGCTATTTCGGTCAGTGAAGGCTCGGGTTTCCTTCTGTTTCATCGACCAGTTTCAGTGGCTCCACTCAGGACGCATGCGTGAAACCAAAATAAATGACTTCGGTCTCTCACTAGGACTGATATTTACAGGGTTCATGAGAAGGGAGATGGTGGAAAGGTCGGCACACCTCAAGGACGACAGCTTCACCATCCGCTGCGACGTCGTTGTACTTGACGTCAAGTCGGACATCAAATCCAAGCAAGGCAGTGGCACCATGGTTCCTCCGTTCATCCAAGTACCTCCTTCTGACATGCCAACCCATTTCGAGGATCTCCTCCTGTCCAAAGAGGGTGCTGACGTGACGTTTGTGGTTGGCCATGAAACACTTGCTGCACACAGGTGCATACTTGCAGCACGATCTACGGTCTTCAAGTCACAGCTGTTGGGCGACAACCTTGGCGATGCTATCGTGAAGATCGATGATATTGAAGCATACGTGTTTAAGGGGATGCTTACTTTCATCTACACTGACACTATTCCTTTACGCTGCTACAGTGAGGAAGCCCCAGATGCTGACTACGTAACGTCGCTGCTGCAGTTGCTTGAAGCTGCAGAGAGGTACGATCTCCCTAGGCTGAAGTTGATTTGCCAAGAGCAGTTGGTCAGCCGCATACACCTGGAGACAGTAGTGGACATCATTGTTGGAGCTGAGACGGGACGCTGCCCATGGTTGAAGGAACAGTGCTTGGAGTTCATCAAGTCTCATACAAGTCTGAGTGAAGTTTTCACGGCCAAAGGCTTTGAGCTGATGACCAAGACCTGCAGCCCCTCCGTTCTCAAAGACCTGCTCCTTAAGTTTGCTTCCTAGCTTGATCTCTCGAGAAAACATATGGACACATCGGTTTACCTTTCTAATAAATGTTTGTATGGCCAGTCGTACTACCAGACCCTAGATTAAACTGTCACATTTCTGTGGGTGGTATTGATTAGTAGATGCAGTAATCTACCGTAGTTAACATTTATATTTTATATTATTATTATATTATCTTTTTGTTCCGGGATTATATACTTTAACTGTTCTGCATCGGTGGTATATAGAATGGCTGCAGTGTGATTTCGTCAGCATCTATGGATGGGCTGCATTTGTTGTGTATAATAAACTCATTTGAACCCTCAATAGCCTTAGAATAATCCAAGTCGAGTAGTCGATCAATCGAGGACCAAGCAATAATACTGTAGACCAATCGAGGACCAAAGCACGACATCATCATCCTAGCTATGTCCCGAGACTTGACTATAGGTTCTCCTTCCTATGACACCGCTACAATACTGTAGACCGGCTATTTGGATGCCGGCAAACGCTACCGGACCCCTCCTGCTTACATGTGTTATTATATTGCTATAGGTTGCAAAACGCGCGCCTACTAAACAGACGTGGTCGAAAATTCACTTGTTTGCATTATACTATATCATAAAAGATAATTTTGTAACTGTGAACGGTAGTGAAGTAACCTTAGCCACCGGACCGTTGTTTAAGCGGAAGCATGTTGCTGGTGGTAGCTAGCCTCCCAGGTCTCAATCAAGCCAAATTAAGAAATCGCCCGGCAACACACGACATGTTACCTGCTCTCTTTGGGAGTCTTTCTTCTTATTTTTGAAATGGATGATAGGTTACCTACTAGTACTAAACACATACATTAGCTAGTGGATATGTTTAAATATTTCATGAAATAATACATATTTAAAGTTATACTTAAACATGGATATATTCCAGTTGTATTAGTTTTTCAAATTTTACAAACTAATTTTGCATTTCATCTCGAGACGGCCCTGGTTATAATACTCGTTGTGAGAGATCTAACAATCCCAAATAGATGAAGTATTATAAGGAGGCATATGATAGAGAAAATCCTCTACCATTTTGCCTTTAAGGTATGCATGTGTGCATTATTCAGACACATTGTATATTATTATTATTATTATTATTGTATGTTAAAACCTTGATGTACATTATACAACAACACTTGTACACACCTTGACTGGGAATGTGCAAATAAACGGATGATCATACAATAAACATACACGCAAGATCAAACAACAACAACCGCAAGCACATGGATGCTCGACCCCATCTGAAGTTTGACATCAAAACTTGATGATGAAGTCGTAGATATGGTCGTTCACCTCCTGGGCCCTCTCTTGCTGTATAAAGTGGCCGGCGCCGGAGATGACGACCACCTCCTCCAGCAGTGGAACATCCTCCTTAAACCCTCCGCCGTGGATGTACTCCTGGATCCCCGGAAAGTTGTATGTGATGTCACCATCCCCCACGATGTACTTGGTCGGCACCTGCAGCTTGGCGTCCGCCCACGGCGCCGCAAGCTCACAATTCTTGTCAAAATTGCGATAATAGTTTATGGCGCCAGTGAAGCCAGTCTTTTCAAAGGAGGTGACAAAGTAGTCAATATCAGCCTCAGTGAGCCAAGGTGGAAGCGGCGATGTCGGGTACTTGCCGTCGTCCATCTCCTCATCACAGAACACACCGTGGCTAAAGCAATGGCACAACATCTGCCTCATTAGGTGCTTGGCATGCGCCGGCGCGAACTGCTTCTCCGCGACCCCTGGCTCCTGTAGAGGTGAACCATACACATAGATATACGTTTTTGTAATGATTTTGTAGCAATAGTTAGTGGTTTGCATATGATAATGCAGAGTCCAGCGGATTGTTCCAAACAAAAATGTGTGTTGGTGGCTTGCCTGGAAGCGACACTTGTAGTAATTGGGGCCGTATTCACGGTTGAAGTACTCTATGGGCATCACAAAGTCGGGGCCATTGCGGATCATGATGTTCCTCATGAAGGCGACACTGGTGTTGGCGAGTGCTATCACACGGTCCGGACGGAACAGACACAGGTACCAGGCGATGAGCGCGCCCCAGTCGTGCCCCACCACAAACACCTTCATTTCATGCGCGTGTAAGGTACGAAGTCAGAATCATATCAGTCAAAAACATTCATATATGTAGCAGCCGGCTTATGAATTATATTGCACATCAAATCTCCACCGATATTGACCAAAAATCTACAAAATTGGGGCTTTTGCCAAACGAGGAAACTAAAGGCTTATGAATTCACTTGGAACAGCAAAAAAAAAAGCAATTAGTAACACTCTTTGTTAGCATAAAACAAAGAATTCGTTCACGTTCCCAATCAGGCATTTGCATTATTACTGTTTTCATCTTCAGATTGCATTTTCACACAGAGTTTATTAATTTGCCAAAATTATTTCACAGACTTGTAGCTATTAAACAAATTTTGTTCTTACTCCCTCCAACACTGAACAAGCTCATATATTCTGTGAGGTGCTCTAATTTATTTCCGATCTTAATCGGTGTAAGCATATGAATCGCAGGACAGTAAGGACGTGTGGCCTCGTGTGTCTTCTCTTGTAATAATTAGAAACAAGAAAAGCTTAATTGTAAGTACCTTGGAAAGCCCTAAGGTGTCGAGGAGGGAAACAAGGTCACCAACGATGTGAAAGGCGGTGTAAGAGGCCACATCGGGTGGTGCAGTGGTGCCGCCATAGCCACGGAGGTCAGGCGCGATGCAGCGGTAACCACGAGGAGCCAAGAACTCCATCTGATGGCGCCATGAGTACCACAGCTCCGGGAAGCCGTGCAGGAACAACACCACCCCCTTGGTGTCCACCTCGGGGCCGGATTCCGCCACATGCATCGATATGCCGTTCACCTCCACCGTCCGGTGTCTGATCACCACGCCCTGATCCATGCTCACCCAAAACCCTCTCTCTTCGTTTAAGTGTCTTACTGTGTGTTTGTGCGTTGTTGTAACTTGAGCCTGTTGGAGCTCCTATTTAAAGACAGAACTTGCCAGCCCGTTGTACTGTTTTCATATAATTTGGTTTTTAGTTTTATGCGACGGTGGTTTGACCACGTGAATGTGATGCACCGTCAATCAATAATAGTCTCCTACTTGACATACTTGCTCGCAGCTGGGATTAATTGAGGAATCCATCAACCACTACACATTGTTGGTTCGTGAGTCACAACAAAGAACAAACATACATGTTTGCATAATTGCTTAGATAAGTTGCAAATTGAGTAGGTATTATTCCATATAATTAGAATTCCTGTTGGGCCATTTGGACGACGAGGAATGATCGATCTTATCTTCAACATTGTCCAGCCCAATATCTACAAATTTATGTATAGCTATTTTTCTTCCTCAGATTGTTGTATTATTTATTTAAAAATCAATAGAAGCACACAATATAGTTCTGTTGTTTCCCTCAAAAAACATTAAAATTCTATTTATGCAGGGTTTCCATAATTAAAATTCAATAGATAGGTAACACACCACTGCATTAGTATTACTCCCTCCGTTCCGGTGCATAGGGCCTATCTTCAAAAACTATTTGTTCCACTTTAGCATAAGATTAAGGCCTATAAACATTAAATGCAGCTTAATTAGCACACAACGCATGGTTGCTCCTTTGTGTTCACACACGTATACAATCAATTTTCTGCATGCAACTAGTACTCCATCACATAATTCGGATGTGAAAACTAGTACTCCCTTCGATCCATAATAAGTATCTCAGATTTTGTACTAAGCTAGTACAAACTTTGAACTAGATGAGCGACACTTATTATGGATCAGAGGGAGTACTAATGAAAGCTGATTGGAGGGAAGGTTACCAATAGATTTACACCTTGGTCCTGCTGCGATTTATAAGAGGCCTAACACACCGGAACGGAGGGAGTACCAAGCGATAGTATTTTAAACCAATGGGGAGTCATGGTTTTTATTTAGTCAAATTAGATACCTCAATATACTCGTACGTACTCAGAGAAACAGAAGGGAGAGTTTCAAGAATAAGAAAATCGTTGAGCATGATGTGGACAGCCAAGATCCAGTAGAGCCAAATTGCCTGCTCTCCTCGGATGCTTTTTTGCAATAATGGGTTACCTACTGCGCTGCTACCATAAACATTAGATTAAACATTAGGGAACCTAATGCTGATGTTTGATCTCCACCTACCAGTACCAGCTGAGCATATGTGAAGGCAAACCACAGTTGTGGCGCCGCTTCACAGGTGATGGCAGAACTAAATTAACTAACGAGCTATGAGTAACTAACCCAGGCGGTATGCAAGACACCATTTGTTCTGTCTGCACATGACCAGCTTATTCATTTGAGAGGGAGAGACACACCTCATGTCCCTCCCTACACATGCATGATTGCAATTGCCGAGCAACTTCGCAAGTACCCCAAAACATGTACTGCACATGGATAACTTATCTTCTTTACCACATACCCCAAAACCGAAAGCTAACCACTTATCTCTAAACCAGGTTTAGATCTTTTACCCTACGGAAGCAAACCAGTAACACATTACGAGACTTCCTAGCACTAACAAACCCTTGTTCCACTAAGAAAGCCAAATCACTAGCACAATCTCTCCCACAATCTCCCGGGAGAATTTTCTAAAATTGCCCCTCTTCCATCGATATATCCGACAACCCCCTTTACGATGAGTCTTCTGAGATGCTATGGGACTCGACCTCCAGAACCAACTAATCCCATCAGCTCAACACCATCGCTGCCTCAACTCAACCAGATCCAGCCAATAGGCTCTGAATCTCCTTTTCCTCCACCAAAATTACGGCTTTACAAAAATCCTCCAATAGAACTTGCGCGCAAGGCTCTTGACGCTGGTGCTATCCACGTAGTGCTGGTTGCTTTGGCCGTTGGATCTTTTTTTTCCTTCACCAGTTGAACAGTCCACGTAGTGCTGGTTGCTTTTGCCGTTGGATCTTTTTTCCCTTGCCAGTTAAACTAGTGGCAGTGCCGGCATAAAAAGGATGTGGGTTCAAGTGCACTAATATCTTTGAAATGTCCTAATTATTTTCGTAAATATGACTACAACTAAGCTTGTAATCTAAAAAGCTATGGGTCACACATAGAATCGCCACTGAGTTAAACGGTATCTGAATTCTTTACGAGTGTTGTCCTAAATAAATGTATCTAGATGTATTTCAGTGTTAAATATTTTTATTTAGGAATGTATCTACATATATTTCAGTAATAAATTGGAAGCTGGTTGCCCGTCAAATCTCTAAAGGGACGTGAGGCCCGTCTCTCCTCCCTCACGCACGCACCCCCGTTTTTCCTAGGGTTCCGCCGCCGCCGCCTCTCTCCTCCTCTCCGTCGCCACCCACGCCCCCGCTCCCGTGCGGCGCCGTCGCGCCGCACCGGGGCGTCCCGGCCTGAACCCTTCTCCCCCTCCGCCTCCCCTCTATACCCCGCCGCCGTCGGCTAGCGTCGCCGGGCAAAGCCTGCGCGGCGTCGGCGGCGGCGGGCCTCTTCCTCCAGCAGCGCCTGCCGACGCGGCGGCGAGCGGCGGACCGCACCGGTTTGGCAGCGCAACGGCCACCTTCATCTTGGTGGCACGCGGCGGCCAGGATGGCGTGGAGGCACGCGACGGACAGCCACGGCGGCGCGCGGCAGCCAGCAACGGCGGCGCACGGCGGTGTGCTCTCGCGAGGATCTCGTTGCGGATCTGCATGTGGAATATTGCCTTCAGTCAGATCTGATTTGGCCAGAGAGGCATGCTCGCTGCATCGTGGCGGAGATCGATGGCGGTTCCGTGCACATGAAGCTGGATGGAGGTTTCAAGAAGATCCGGGTGAAAACCCTGCCCTAGGCCAGGTGCCAAGGCCGGCGATGGCGCCGTTCTTCTACGTCGTTCTCTTCTTGAAGACATCACCGTTGGAGAATCTACACACCGCTATCCGCTACCTCCGGGGGAAACCCTAGATCAGTTGATCAACTGATGACGGCGCTCTTTTGTCGTTCTCCCCTTGGGGCCGTCAGTTTTGGAGGTGTGCATTGAATCAAGAGACCAGTGGACGGTTTTAGCGGTGGAGCGGCGTTTCATTACATGCATCGATGAAGTGGAGCCTCGGCGGCATGGTGCAGCAGGGTTTCAGCGATAATGCGTGATGGTGGACGCGCGAAGGGTGGTGGTGTCGTCTGGCGTCATGGTGGCGTCGACGGCGGGCCTGGCAAGGTTGGTGCATCAGTTTTTCTCTGAAGATGGACCCGTGGAGGACGATGATGACGGCCTTTGCAGCGGGTGCATGCGGTGCTCGTTACGAGTGTGCCAGACCGGTTTGTGACCCAGATCCGGCATTGGCTTGGTTGGGGCATCCGGCTTTAGATGTTAGACTTTGGTGTGAGGTCGGGGTATGCGGCCCCGACTATCTCCATTTCTTCATCAATAGGATAGGGACAGCGACAATTGTTGTTATGATGGTTGCTTCAGAGTTATTGATGTATTACTTTGTAAGGTTTTGTTGAATAATTAATAAAATGGCCGTATGCATCACCCTGATGCAGAGGCCGGGGTCATCCTCCTTTTCAAAAAAAAAATCAGTAATAAATACATTCATTTGAGAATGTATCTAGATGTATTTCTGTGCTAACCATCTAGCCTATCCACGTTTGGTATTTTTTTTACCGTCCGATCTTAGTGCTATGATCATTGAACAGTGGATCCTTTATTAGATCTCATATGTACATTAAACGAATAAACTATGAATATTCGCTTAAACGGATTTATCTAAATATATTTCAATGCTAAATACATCTATCTGAAAGTGTGATCCATGACTATGGTGCTATTTTTTGTTACAACAACAAAAACTATTATCTTCTTCAACGTAATTCATCCATTAGTCTGATGGGACTCGCCAAGGCGCGTATTTGGAACTAGTACTATGTCAACACAAGCATGCATCGGTTGCACAACAGAACACCTTTTTCGCTTCAAAATTGATTCAGCTAACTTTGACATCACGGTTGCAACACTAGAAATTGGCATCGGATTGTTTCAACAGGAATCCATCCATCACATGTTCCTCACTTCAATTTCACCCCTCAACACACACCCTAGACAGCAAAACATATATTTGAAAAATTATTAATCATGTATTTGATAAAATATTTGAACATGTATATACAAATGTTTCTGATGTATACAATACTTTTACAATATAAGTACAAAAATGTAGACATGCATTGAGAAAAAAAGTGAAGATCAATTTTGTTTTTAAACATATACCAAGAAGTTCCTAATGTATACAAAAAAATATAATGTGTGTAAAACATACTCAAATAAAAGTGCAGAAAAAAAAGGGAAAATAAACAAATACACAAATAAATACATGAGAAAAAACCTACAAAATAAAATAAAAACAAGGAGAAATAGAAAATAATTTAAAAAGGAAAACTGAAGGAAAATCGTTGAAGTGACAATGAAAATAAAATAAAAATTAAGAAAACTGAGGAAAACCGAAGAAAAATAAGGAAAATGAAAAAATAAAATAAAAATTAAGATATAGAAGAATGAACCTTGAATAAGGGAAATAAAATAAAATAAACCCTGTTGAAAACAATTACAGACATCACAAATGAAAAAATAATTGCCCAAATCATCATGTAGTCATAGTAGAGTGTTGGGCCGAGCATAGGCAAGCCTTCCTTAATCTTGCCTTAATCATTTGTGAGTCGTAGTTGTATTGTTGACATGTGAGTGCTTACATTCCAATATGTCTACGTGAGTGGTTTTCCATGTAGTACTTCTCCGTTTCTTTTTTTACTTAATGTATTATATTTGTTTCAAGTCAAACTCTTCAAATTTTGATCAAGCATATACAAAAATATAAATATTCACAATACAAATTGAATATCATTAGATCCTTCATGAAATATATTTTAATATTATACTTATTTGGTGTTTTAGATGTTTATACTTTTTAAATCAAATTTTATACAGGCACAAGGGATGAAAGATTTTGTACCTGTGGATGAATAGAGAGAAAAATAAAGGTAGAGACGTGCCTTTGGCTAAATATTTTGGCGTGTGTGTATTTTGGTGAATATCCAACAAGCAAAATATAGCCATACTTGGTGATACAAGCATAATATAGCCCTAGCGAGATATAGACTTTAAAAAGACATAGTACTGTAGCTCTTATTTTGAGTCATATGAAATAGATACTTTTGGGTTGCGAGGAATTCCGCTCGAGCAAAATATGAAAAAAAAATCCTTGTTTGACAATGATTTTCGGAACCTTCCAAATGATTTATACTATATTTGGGGGGGGGGGTGGAGTTACTTGTTTTTTTTTTCAAGACCTTAGCCGGTGACAAACTTTCGGCTGGCATCGTCACTCACACCTTCGACCACACCAACCGGACCGAACACATCCCGGCCTTGAACCGTACCGCCGAGCGCAACACAAGAGTCGGACCTGCGGAGCACCATGCTGACAGGGGACAAAGGAGCCGCCCAAAACTTGAAACCACCATGATTCCCAGCCGCAGCCACGGAGCATAATTGCGCATTGAAGAGGATGCCAGTGGCCATACCGGTGACCACCGCACCACCAGCCCGGACCTCTACCTGGAGTGCATAAGCACCAGAAATGCTGGTTCAGATCAAACAATGCATGCTCTCCGTCTCTCTTCTCTTTCAGTATAGTGGATCTACAGAAGCAGAGTTGAACAATATAAGAGTAAAATATGAGACGCAGGAAGGTATTACTTCATTAACGGACCACCATTACCCAGAAAAATCGAAAAAAAGTTATGATGGCCAACAGCACATGATGATGCACTGAAGACATGACGCTTCAAGCGGGTCGGCGCCACCATCAGATAGACATGTAACAAAGGTTATCAGTGGCATACAGATGAGGATGCCATGTCGAAGGGCATTGGCCGATCTTTATTAGAAGAAATAGAGTTTAAGTTACAAGAGGGTGAGTCCTGGGTTCTAGGCGATCTAGAACCAAAGACCAGCAGCAAAAGGGGCGGGAAAAAACTGCCCCAAAAGACAGGCATAACTAAATGGAAATGTCATGTCATGTTCCCTAGCTAGCTCATTCAGTATTTTGTAGCAGCAAAGCTCATCTAACATGCAGTTTTCTAAAGAGCAGTTATGGACTTCACACCTGAAAACAAGTTCTGAACTTCTCTGCAATTTTGATGTCCCTGGTCAACCGAAAAAAAGAAGCAAAGGTGAGCAAGCACAGGCCGACGCTGGGAAGTTTTTACAAATTTGACCCTTATTTGAATTTTAAACACAAAATAAACCCAAAATTTAAAAATTTCACAAACTAACCCTTTTTCATGGCGTCCGCCTATATGGCGCCATGCTAGACACCATGGCGCCCTGTTAAAAGGCGTCATACAACTTGCCACGTCGGACCTGCTAGTGGGCCTGTCAGGACCATGGCGCCATTAGTAAAGGTGTCATGCTTTGTACCATGGCGCCTTTACTAAAGGCGCCATGGTGTCTAGCATGGCGCCTTTAGTAAAGGTGACATGGTACTTAACTCCATTTTGATACTTGGTACTTTAAACGGCCGCCGATTCTTCATACGAACTTCGATTTTGATGTTTTTGGACTCGTTGAACTCGTATTGACGAGGGCCTCATGTTAATATGATTGGATCTTTATTTAGAGCATTAAAAATACCATTTTGACACTTTCCAAATGGCTAAGTCTGGCATGAGGTATTATTGACAAGAAAAATTGGTTGGATATGATATGAGGTATTTTGGCATCAAAATATGCTATGAAAATTGCACATAAAATTCACTCATCACGCATCTCACTCAGGGTTTGCTCCTAATCCGCTCAGGCGCTAAGAACTCTATAAGATTCAGATCCAATGGAGCCTTAAAAACCAAACATAAGAAGAAAAGAATTGTATCTCACTCATCATGCTATGAAAATTACGTATAAAATTCACTCGTCATGCATCTCACTCATTAACATCATGATTTCATTTTGTTGTAAATATTTTTCTCAAGTAAGAATCATATGCTACATGTATGCTTTAATTCATATGTTTGCTCTGATGCACTATACCAAGATCCATGTGACATGGAAGAGTTTTCTATATCTATTTAATTATATATTTATTTTCTAAAAGAAAAATCTTAAAATTTTCATAATTACATGGGAGCTTTCATATCTCTCATGTTCTTCAATCATAGGAAAGTTTTCATATGTCTCATGTTCTTCAATTATAGAGAAGCTTTCATATCTCTCATGTTCTTCAATTATAGGGAAGCTTTCATATCTCTTATGTTAAGAAAATGAGATATATTGAAGCTTCCCTTATAATTCTGTATAGGTTGAGATTTTGTTTTTGGAATGCATGATGAATGAAGTTTATACATAATTTTTATAAGATATAATAATGTCAAAATCCCTCATATCATATCCAACCATTTTTCCTTGTCCATAATGCATAGTTTTTCATATTTTTACATTTTATAATTTTATTGCATAACTTTATTTTCATTTTTATGTTTATGTATTTTCAGTTTTGTTGGCATGTGCATGGTCTTGGCATGTTTAAAGCAATTAAATTGAAGTCACACCGGAGGACCTACGATGTCAGACTTAGCCATTTTGGAAGTGTCAAAATGGTATTTTCCTTAAATGCTCTAAATAAAGATCCAATGATATCAACATGAGGCCCTCGTCAATACGAGTTCAACGAGTCCAAAAACATCAAAATCGGAGTTCGTATGAAGAATCGACGGCTGTTTATAGTACGAAGTATCAAAATGGAGTTAAGTACCATAACACATTTACTAAAGGCGTCATGCTAGACACCATGGCGCCTTTAGTAAAGGCGCCATGGTACAAGGCATGACACCTTTACTAATGGCGCCATGGTCCTGGCAGGCCCACTAGTAAATCCGACGTGGCAAGTTGTATGGCGCCTTTTAACAGGGCGTCATGGTGTCTAGCATGGCGCCATATAGGCGGACGCCATAAAAAAGGGTTAGTTTGTGATTTTTTTAAATTTTAGGTTTATTTTGTGTTTAAAATTTAAATAAGGGTCAAATTTGTAAAAACTTCCGCACCACGCTGAAGACCACGTGGCGCCATCAGGAAGCGGCTGAACCACGGGGAGAACGTGCTCGGCGATAGCAGCAGCAAAAGTACAGGGAGATACATAGTCCCAAAAGGGGATCGATGACGTAGATTCTGATCGCCGAGCATTCCAGCTTCTGCTTTGTTCACATCTTATTTTCTGATTCAGTTTCATCGCTTGCTGTACAGTACACTGCACAGATCACATCATGTACAATCTTCCTTATTGACCTGCAAGCGAGCTATCAATTTCAACAACATATATTACCCACCCAGATCATTTGAAATAGTGATGAAAACAGGCATGCCGCAACCGTTCTTGAGAAAGAGAAGACAACCGAAAGATCCAATAAACAGGTGAAAAAGACTGAACCTAGCTAGCTAGACAAACACACACACACACACCTGTTAGGACATGTTCAGTACATGCTTTCTTAACCTCTTTTCACTTGGTAAGTTCAGTGCAGCTCCAGTAAACAGGACAAGATAATATGTATGTGACCATCCACAGTATAATATAGCAAGTAAAAATCCCCAAGATGATATTCTTATGTCGAATAAATCAGCAAGAAAGAAATTTACGGGACCTGCAGAAAACAGGGCATGATGCATTGCAGAGTACACTGGTTAAAAAACAGAGCATGATGCATTACATGAAAGAAATATACTGATTGCCAACCCAATACATACATCTACTGAAATAAACATTAATAATAGTCTGGTTAATTAACATATACGCGTATCAGAGGTCTGTCATGCCATCAACTCTTACACAACAAAGTGGAATGAATAGTTAGCTGACAGTCCATGATCTACTGAAGAGGGCTAACAGTTGATGACACAGTTCACGACATATCTCCATACTCATAGCTGAGCAATGAATGGATATGAATTATTCGAATGCATCTGAATCTGAGCAGGTCCAAATCTAGACTTGAAAATGAGGCCAAGCAAAACAGGGGAAGGCCGCGACACGACGGAGGCATCTTCAAGACTTGCGGTTATGAATTCTCCCTTGTGTCAACGAAGAAAGAAGACAATGATTGATTATGGTGATACCCTTGGATAGCATGGATTGATGGCGGATGGTGACCTGCGGGGATATTGCTTGAGAGTTACTACATGTTACAGTCAAGAACAGGTCAAGTCAAATAATTTAACAACAAGAGGAGCGAATCATGAAACAAAGAGGTCACCTTGCCCGAGCGAGAGGCTTATTTATTGTTGGAATTCGTTCCCAGTTACAACAGTAATTGCTCCTAATGTATCTTGATCTGAATCAAAACCTCCAATGTTCTGTACAAGTAGGAGCATATATGTAAATTTTCTGCTACTTTGCAGATGAAATAAACTGTCGAATGTTTTGAGTAACAAGGCACTGTTCCACGATGCATGAAACACACTTATTTGACAATGTATATGAAACGCTAGGTGTTTCCTCATGTAAGGATTATCTAATGAAGGAGTACATGTCAAGACAAAAAAAAATCCCATCACATGTTGCTTTTTGTTATATTTATGCTCCAATTCATCGAAAGTGAAATCAATCTTAGAATTAGTTTGACATTTGTATGATGTTAACCTATGCGCACATTTTAACATAGAAGAGGCAACAATGAATTGGGAAAGTTTGTTGCAGCCTTGCGCCTTCGCTGGCCCTGGCTTGAGTGGAAGAACCCCGGAAAAATATGGGTGGGTCTTGGCAACCCTTGCACAGGTGAGGACATGGATCTTTTCTACGCTACTACAACCATTCATGTTGGTAATGGGCTCAAGACTCCCTTTTGGCATGCGCCATGGCTCGAGGGAAGAAAACCAAAAGACATTGCGCCTCTTATCTTCGAGCGATCAAGTTCAAAAAACTGTTCCGTCGGAAATGCTATGCTTAAGGATTGTTGGGTGAGTAAGGTGCGCCTCGATGGAGGTTTCACCACGGCTCACTTCTCGCAATTTCTTGACCTGTGGAGCCTCACCGCAAATGTTCAGTTAATTCAAGATGTTAGTGATGAAATCCGATGGAAGCTCACGAAAAATGGGGAGTATTCGACCAAATCCGCTTACAAGATGCAATTCATGGGAACCATCACCTCATACATGAAGTCGGTCTGGAGACCTTGGGCGCCGCCTAAGATGAAGTTCTTTGCCTGGCTTGCAAACCAAAACAGAGTCTGGACGGCCGATCGCCTCGCCAAGAGAGGGTGGCCGAATTGTGGTCTTTGTCCTCTCTGCAAGCAAACGCAGGAGTCTATTGTTCACCTGCTTGTGCATTGTCACTTCACGAGGAGGATTTGAGATCTTATTATGGGGTGGCTAGGCCTCCACAACATCAACACCGGTGATTGGCTGCTCCTCAGTTTCCCGGAGTGGTGGATCCGGACGACCAACACTGCTCCGCACCACAAGGCCATCGCTTCTCTCACTCTACTTGTCACTTGGGAGGTGTGGAATGAGCGAAATGCAAGGGTGTTCCAGAATAAGAGCGTTCCGTCGTCTGTCTTGTTAGACAAGGTTAAAAATGAGGTTTGCTTGTGGGTCCTCGCGGGTGCCAAATGTCTGGGAAACTTCTTACCGCAAGAGTAGTTGGGTTGTAACACTCGGTCACAAACTTGCTTTCTTGCAATCCTCTCCTTAGTTAATATACGGGGCAAAGCTTTTGCCCCTCGTTTCTAAAAAAATTGTATACGGGAAAAAATGGACAATTTGCATAAGGCCTTGTTCGTTTCAACCACCTCACAAAGGGTTTGAAGAGGATTGGGGTGGAATTTGACTTGTAGGGGATTTAATCCCTGTCAATCCCCTCGATATCCCATTCAACTGAACAAGGCCTAAAGAACGTTGTAGAAACTGAAACACTTCTTTTTTCTGGAAGAGAATCCGAGGGAAGAGAGGAAATCCAAGCGAGGACACACATTAAGAAAACATGTGGGAGCGCAACAACTAGAAACTTATATGGATCCACCAGATGCAAGATTTGAGGATTTTTTTTGGAAAATGAGAATGTATTAATATCGAAAAGATATCAATCACACCCGGCCTCTGCAACTACGCACTGCCCAAAATACATTACGGATGCACTCAGCCAACCAAAACAAAAAGATAATAAATAAAAAGAAAAGTCCCGTTACGGAGTTACAATCTTTGCAGCAGCAACACAACCACCACCAAGCAAACACCTGATGTCCAATTCTTCAAAAACACCGTCTTCAAGAAGGAATCAGTACCAGGAACAACCAATTAAGGCCAGACCTTGGGTTTTCACCCTGAAGATAGTCCCCGCTCTCAAAAAACTGTCTTCAGCAAGATCATTGCCAGACACAACCAATTAAGGCTAGACCTTGGATTTTCATCCAGAAAGGTAGGACTTTGAACTTCACCTGTGTTGTCGCCCCCGCTAACATACTGCTGCCACGATTCCTGAAACTTCGAGCCAGTTTCTCATCGATACAAAGACTCCAATCACCATTGCAAGTCCTCCAATCTTAGCCTTCATGACATTCTCACCTCTGACTTTACCATGGATTTGTCCATGATGGCAACAGGGCAGAGCTTCACGCCACTTTTTGCGTTGCGACCGAATCCCACCCGATCCGCAATCTCCAGGCATATCCCAAGGGTGATCACCGACGGAGGCTTCCGGAACCCGTCACTCCGGCCAGATCAAAGAGGACATACGCCAGGAAGATCTTCATCTTGACGCGATTTGAAACCTTAGGACCGACACCTTCGTTCGCGGTAGCAGCCCCCACGCCGCCCGATCCAATCGGCCGCCGTTAGGCCGACTGCCGGCACCACCCCAGTGTCAACTAGCGCCGCCCTAGCCGCCAACGGATCTGGGCGAAGATTTAGATCCACAGTCGCCGTACACGATGGCGACAACCAAATCCGTCCTCCCCGAGGGCGGCCGGCGCAGCCACTCCATCGTACGCCGATGCGTCACTCGGAGCCTCCGCACCCGCGTGCCCAACACTCAGAGTGCCAGATCTGGGCAGCCGCCGCGTAGACGGATACCTGCCTCCGCCGCCCATCGGGGCACCCGGCAAATCGGCGCCACACCTCCACCTCCTTGCGGCTCGCCACCACCGCCGCCGAAGCCACTCACCATCGCCGGCGGCGGCCGCCATAGCTTCCGCACCCTCGTACTGGAAGGTCTCCCGCGCCACCTTGTATCCAGCCGAGAGGAGGAGAAGCCTCGCCGCTGCCAGAACCGCGCAGGCTTCGCCCGGCGGCGGCGAGGAGGGGGTCGAGGGTGAGGAGGGCTGGAGTACGGCGGCGCTAGGGTTGCACCCGTGACGCCCGCGGGAGCCCGCGGGGCCAAGCGTTTTTCCTTGCCCCGTGTGAAAACTCGTGTCCTACCCAGATTTGAGGAAATGTAGGGTAAAAAAGCAGATCGCTGATCTGTGCAGGCAACCAGAGAGCAGCGCACGCAACAGCGGCAAGGCCCAGATCAAGCCGTGAGCCGTAAAAATTGGAGGGGGCACGGCTCAGCAAGTGGCATGGGGAGCCCGCTGGACCAGTAATGCGGCGGCCAGATCTAGCACAGAACAGAACAAGGACTTTGCGATTGACGATGACGAGTAATCGCAGTAGCCTTTTACTCAAATCAAAACATAACTAAATATATATCCTCTAAAGAAAAAGGAGCACGTACCTTCTCTTTTAGGGCTCTCCCAATGCATTGTTTCTTAGCACAATATTATAGGAGCAATTAAAACTTAAGATACAACCACCACAATGCATTGTTTCTTAGTGATTGTATCTTATTTAATGATTTTGGTCTCATGCATACATGTGATTGGTTTAGCAATGCTTTTTGCATATGGCCACGTGCAAGGGTTGTATCTTAGCTAAGATACAACCTCCCTCTCTTTCTTCATTAACTACTATGCCACATAAGCAAAATGCCTATGATTACGTGCTAAGATACAAGCATTGGGAGTGCCCTTATGTGAGCGAGCTTCATCTCGTTTTCCTCTGATTCACACCATCTCTTTAACTGAGGGCAGTCCCAAATATACAGCTCCTGAAGGTTGGCGAGTTGTTGCATGCCCTCCGGCAAAGACCTCATGCCCTCACATTCACGGATCTCAAGACTCTTGAGACAGGTTAATTCTATCAACCGATGGGGCAATGATGACATGCTCATACATCCGGTCAGTCTTAGGCTTTGTAGCTTTGTGAGTTTTCTGATGTTCTCATCCAATTCCTTTAGCCCTCCGTATCCAGTTATCTCCAGCCTCTCAAGGGATGTGAGCTCACTCAACCATTTCGGGAATTCATCTTGTTCCTTGCCTATTAGGTGTAGAACTTGGATGGAAGTGAGAGTTCGGGTGATCTCTGGTGTGCCGGTCAGATCACCACACCCGTAGATCATTAATTTAGTGAGACCAGGGAGGTGGTCAAGCAGTCTCCACTGATGCAGAGGCAGCTCGCAGTTCTCAACAGTCAGTCGAGTAGTTACCTGAGAAGAAGATTCGATGTGTGAGTGTGACACAGTACACTCTCCCCATGATGACAACACATTACCACTGTTAACTATACGCAACTCTCTAGCTCTTGGAAGAAGTGATTTCAACCTCAAGTTGGGGCACTTTATTATATTTAACTCATCAAGAACAGGGAGCACTGATGCACTGGAGTCTGATGCACTCCACTCTTCCACGCATTTCATATCGTAGAGTCCCAGGTGTGTCAGGTTTGGCAGTTGGTTGAGCCAGGCTGGAAGGCTGACGCCATTATAACGTGCTAACACCAACTCCTTTAAACTGCTCGGTGGCTCTAGCTTTTCCAACAACACTTCATCATCAACAAACCTCTGTGCATCTTTAGTCCACTGCAGAGTCAATTCCTCAAGTCTGTCTTTTTCCATCAACTTTATACTCGCAGCTTCTTCCGCCGACTTTACATTTTCAAGTTGGGTTATCTCCAGCTCAACAGGATTCACGTCTTGAAGGAGGACAATGTTGCTGCTACATTCACCAACACCAGCATGCACACAAAAAAGTGGTAATGATATGGAGTTACCACCACTGAGCGGCGGTACTTCCGAAAGTTTCCAGCATCCCTTTAAATATAGCATCTTCAAACTATCAATCGTACATATACTTTGTGGTACACTTTCAATACCACAACTCGAGAGATCCAGTGTGTGCAGCTTTCTAAGGTTACCAAGACTTTCTGGTAGAGACTTAATAGAATAATTGTAAGACAAGTCCAAATGCTCCAGATTGGAAAGGGTACTGATATGTTCCATCAAACACTCAATTCGACAATTAGAATATCTATATCCTCCCAGGCACCCCCATAGATTCAAATACTGAAGATTGGTAAGGCCATCAAAAGTTTCCGGTACATAATTCACTCTCGAACACTTCGATAAATCAAGATGCACCAAACTTTTGTGATTTCCAGATGACCATGGCAATTCTTTGAGCTTACTACAACCTGATAGGCATAGAAACTTGAGTCTATCGAAGCTGCCCAAAACATCAGGGAGCTGTTTGAGACAAGAGCTACGTGAAGACAAGTTCAAATACTCCAGTTTGGTGAGGGCACCCAATACCTCTGCTTGGCTGCAAGATTCAATATAAGAGCTGAATGATAAGTTCAAGTATTGTAGCTCAGATAGGAGACCCAAAGATTCTGGTAGATCTCCAATACATCCACATTTTGACAAGTTCAAATATTGCAGTTCCGCGAGGCTACCCAAGAACTCTGATACATTGCAAACAGAAGAGCAATTTGACAAATCAAGATGCACCAATTTTGTTAGCTTTCCAATGGATATTGGAAGCTCTCTAATTCTTGAACAACCAGATAAATCAAGATATGTCAGATTTTCAGTTTCTCCAATCGCCTGTGGCAGTGTCAAGATGGTAGAAGAATCACGAAGACTGAGGTGATTTAATTTTGTCAGACTAGTGGTACCGTTGGGAATAGTTTTGCCTTGTACTCTTGGAGCATTAAGATACCTCAACCGTTTCAATCGACCAATAGAATCTGGCATCTTATGTATGGAGCACTGACTTAAGTCTAAGACACGTACGGACTTTGCATATGCAAATGCATCATCATCAAGTCCAATTTTGGCAGACTCTGTAAAATGGAGAGCTCTGATTCTGGTTGACTCCGATAACTTTCTCCAATCATCGACCAATGCATAGTGGCAGTTGCTGCCCTCAAGGTTGTTTTCTTTGCTAGAGACAAGAATTTCATCATCCATTACTGACCTGGCTAAATCATGCACAAGATCGTGCATGGTGAAGAATATAACTTCATCAGGATGCATTATAGTAGTCTGCAATAAAAGAAATTAGCAATGTCAGATTTCCACAAGAACGTATAGTATATACTCCATTGGTTTGATTTAACTAATACAAAAAATATGGAAGTATGCCTCTAAATCATTTTCTGCAAGTCGTGTGAATTTGATTATGGAAAAGTCCACATTACAACCTCCAACTTGCCACTCGGCACGGGGTTTACGATTCGACCTCAACTTTAAAACAAAGAAATAAAGTTTCAAATAAATTGACCAGTCAAAACTGACATGGCATTGCCTAATCAGCAGCCAATATGGCCAAACATGGTCAACGTATTCAAAACCAGTCAAAACCAACAGCAGGGTGATTTGTGAACCGAGTTACAAGTTTAGGGTGTAGCATAATCTATTTTAAAATTACTAGGACAATGCCCGTGCGTTGCAACGGCAGAAAATATTACTTTTATGATAAAATACCAATGATGTACGTAAAATTGACTTTATATATCTATAGTACATAAATAGTTCATCCCCACATATATATTTATCTTGACATGCAAGCTATCCACATCATCAAGTAGGTTCACTATGTAAAAACTTTTTCACTAACTTTTAATGCACATGCTCCCATTAACTTTGCCTGTGCATTCAACCTATCACAAATAAATAAATAAAAATTAATGCACTCAACCTCACAATTTATAAGCAATTTTTTCATAGAAAATCAAATTATGAGTTACATCGCGTTTTATTTTACTATGTGACATTTCAAAAAAAACACATATCCATAGTTGCTATCATTTTTTTAAATTTAGCCCATGGTCTTCACGGTCTCTACTTAACGTTGTTTCCGTCTCATATCATCTTGCTGATATATTGTCAAGTAACTAAATTGATAAAGCAAAAATAAACACATTTTTGGATTTATCATCAAACTATGTTTCATAAATTTTTCACATATTTTAAAATATCAAATTCTTTCTTAACAGTTCCCGCCACAACGGCGGGGTATCATCTAGTTTTAAAAAGGCACAAACGCATTTATAATAATACAAAAAATTAAAATGTGCGAACACTTTAAATGAGTTTTTCTTGTAAGTACACTTTTTCGTGAGTTAGCTACATGTAGGATTTTGAAATGAATGAAACAAAAAAATATCTGGTACAAATTGGAGTATTTTGGGACGGAAATATTTTTTCGGGTACAAAATAATTATTTTCTGGTGAAATATATTTTTTCGGAGTAAAAATTGGAGTTTTCTAGGCAAGATATTTTCTCGGGTAAAAATAAATTATTTTGGGGTAAGTATTAATTTAGGGGATTTTTTAAAATAATACAAAAAATTAAAACGTGTGAACACTTTTCATGAGTTTTTTCGTAAGTACACTTTTTTGTGAGTTAGCTACATGTAGGATTTTGAAATGAATAAACAAAAAATATCTGGTATAAATTGGAGTATTTTGGGATGGAAATCTTTTTTTGGGTACAAAATAGTTATTTTCTGGTCAAATATATTTTTTCGGAGTAAAAATTGGAGTTTTCTAGGCAAGATATTTTTCCGGGTAAAAATAAATTATTTTGGTGTAAAATATTAATTTAGGGGAATTTTTTTATTTTTCTGGGTTGATTTTTTTGCGTAAAACAAATTATTTGTCTGAAACTGAGCCTGAGAGACAAGTTTAGGGAGCAAATCGATACGTTTTACAGATTGATGTACTAAAGTGAGCATTGGGAATAAGTTGTCGTATGAATGATGCAATTAACTAGATTTTTTATGCTAAAAATAAGCAATAGGCACAGCGAGGCCCATTCAGGGATTACTGTATGCGGCCCATGGCAGAACGTACCGACCAAAAAGAAAAGAAAAACGCTGAAGCGTTATTTTATTACTGGCGAAAAAGGCCCAACAGCCCACCCAGCGAATTATGTTTTCTTGCATGTAACAATGGATTGTGGGTTAATTCCGTACAAAGGGAAGGGGTTATATGCAAAATAGCCAAAACGGAAGGAGAAAACTACCTTCTTTTATTATTAGGTATAGATATAGATATTCTAAAGAAAGTGGTAAGTTGAGGGTTGTAATGTGGACTTTTCTCTAACAAATTTCTTTCCTTTCAGAGTTTAGAATCCACTCTCTAGATTACATGTGGCCTCCAAACCCATGTTTTTGGCTCTTAAATCAAAATCCTGGGTATGTTATTCCTTGTCAGATTTGTGGCCAGATTGTCTCTGACATGACCATAATCATAAACCGGCTTGTGTTCTTCACATCATCTTCCTAATCCTTTTATTATCTACAACGAAGACCAACTGCCCAATGCCCCCCCGCCCTATCCCACTCCATCCCCTACCAACTCTTGCCTTCAATGTCGCCTCAGCTTTCTTAACTTGTTGATCCTATTCATGGCGACATGAGTGAGAGGAGACACTAGAACTCTTGTAGAGACAAGGGGAGAAAGCAAAAGGGAAATGTGAAAGGGGAGGAGATATGAGGCTAGGGGGAGGGGGAGAACAACAGAAGAGGAATACGATCAGATACTACTACTATCGACGCCTTGGACTGGGCTGGCATCGCGGGTGAGAGCGAGGTAGACGATGAGGCAAGAGCATGACATGTTCATACGACAGCCTGCTTGCAAGCCCATGTCTGCATCAGTGAGGATGAACCCGGCTTCTAATCTTGGCCATCTATCAAAACTAAAAGTTTCAGCTTTAAATTATTTAGGAAAATAGTACAGTGGTGAGCATTACATAGAGTCAATAATTTAGGTTTATTCTACACTTCTTTCAAAAAATTAACACGGTGAAAAATACACCCAGACACCTAACAACCTGACAGGTACACTAGATTGATTAATTTAAAAGTTCTTAGATAATTTTGGTCTATTGTAATGTAACCATATGAGACATTCTCTTCAGAAAAATAACACAGCATTCATAGTAGCAATACAAAATCCGTTATATAATTTGCTCATACTTAGTAATGGTTAAAGATTCAGGGTGTATGATGTGCATGGGTGGATGCGTGCAAGTAAGTCGACCATTAATACATGGATGAAAGATACTTTTTTTTTCTACATAACTTTATAAACTAAATTAACCCCTCAACCCAAGATATATTATCTTGCCATTATTGGTAATAAAAAATAGTTGCCATTTCAATATCACAGAAGGTGCATGTGTACTACAGAAATATGCATTGTGTGAGCTTCCTTACAAGTTACAAAAGTAAGATGGAAATAACTATACAGTTCAATTGTACAATTCATTTGGAAACTAACCTGCGATGACTTTGAATGTTCAAGGAATGACAGCCCCAAGAGCTCTGCTATGTATTTCTCGCCAAGCTGACGACTGGAGTATGTTCCGGTTGGCTTAATAAAATCAAGAGAATCCCACTGGCGAATCAGATCATCTTTAACTATCTTGTGACCTTTTGGAAAGATTGCACAATAGGCAAAGCACAACTTCAAATACAAAGGCATGGAACTATAACTTAATCTCAGGGATGCCATCACCTTTCTTGAAGGTGTATCTTCTGTGTCTGAGGCAGACAGAGCCCAGATCTCACTGTCTCTCACCGACTCCCATTCACGAGACGTTGGCATGGATTTCAACAGATACCCAAGTGATTGAGCTGCTAAACCCACACCTCCACACTTCATTGCAATGTCCATTCCGATATCTTGAAGCTGACATTTGTCATTTTTATCTTCAAAGCCGCTCTTTTGCTTTATTATAGCCCAGCACATGTCATTTGTCAGTGGTGCTAATCTGTGTGGCCGGATTGACATCTTCTTTGCTATGCCTTCATCCCGTGTGGTTACTATAATAACCACCTTGTTGCCCTTCTCAGCCGTTAACATAGCCTTCAGATCATCCAAAAGAAAATTACTACCCTCCCACAAATCATCCAAGACAACCAGAATCTTCTTCTTTTCAATAATAGCTTCCGAAGAGAAATGTGTATCATCTCCCTATCGGTGTGTTTAATCTCACTCCCTGATAGTTGTGATATTATAGAATTGCCAATATTGTTCAAATCAAATGTCTGGGACACATAGACCCACACCCTTGAGTAGTCTTGGAATCGGGAACCGTTGTTGTAGATCATTTTGGCCATGGTTGTCTTGCCAAGGCCTCCAACACCATATATAGGAAGAAAGGTGGTCTCTTCCGTGATGCCCATAGATAAAGGAGCCAGTATTTTGTCTTCCTCGTTGGTCCTCCCAACGATCTCTGCCTTGAGGATGGATGATGTTGTTTTCCGTGTATTGATAACATTTTGGTCATTGGCGGCACCGGTCCCTGCAATGAAGTTGAAGTCCTTTTGTTGAGCTGTGATCTCCGCCAGATGCTCTCTCATCTTCTTCAGCTTATTGGCCATTTTAAACTTGGGACCAGCTGTGAGACAAGGGATCACAACTCCCAATTTCTTCTTGCGGGAGACCTGCCGCAAGTGTTTCCATGAGAAGACCACACACATGATACTAGAAATCTTTCTATGAGTGTTCTAAAAAGTAATGTCCATGCTAGAGCGTAGCAGAGTGTTGTAAAAATGACACATGTATGGATCTTTAGTGTTGCTTAAACTAATTTATTTATGAGCACTAGCACGTACACAAAATGCTATTAGCTCCGATCTATATTAATGGACTGAACTTTGTATAGATTCGTATGTATCTAGTTAAATATTTGAACTAGATGCATGTGTATCTAAACAAACTTAACTCCATTAATATATAGCGAAGAGAGTAGCTAAAATCCAGGTAATCAACTAATAATTGTAACAAGAAGAGAGAAGAGAGAAGACAAAGGGGGTTGGAGTTGGATGAGGAGGTACCTTGTGTGTTGTTGCTTGGAAATCGTCGAGCATGTCGGAGATGGCGTACATGGCGGTCTTGAGCTGCTTGAGCCACAGAAGAACCAGCTTGTCCGTGATGGCCCGCTTCTCAGCGTCTGCGAGCACCGCCTCCACGCACTCGAGCGTCTTCTTCATGCTCCGTAGGTCCTTGTCAAAGTTGCGGTGGAGCTTGATCTGACCGCCGAGCACGGAGCCGATCTGATCCCCGACCACCTTGAGGAGGGCAGCCGCGATGAGGCCTCCGAGCCCCGCCATGGCTCCTGCTAAGGCCTCAGCCTCAGCCCGGATTGTTGAGATGCGAGAGGGAGTGAGGAGATGACTGAAGATCTAGATGTGGTCAACTGCTCCTTCTTCCCATCACTTACTTCCCCATCAAAGAGAGAGTGAGAGGATACTTATTGTTAATTATGTGGTCCGATCACATCTAAGACATTAGCAATTTAATACGTATGTAATTCTGCCATTAGCAATGCAGGCTTTAATAAATTAATCAGATGGCGAAAGCCATCTAAGACAGTGTGCACTGCCATTACAAAACGTCCAGTTGCAGGCAGGAAGATAGTTTTTTCCAGATAGTACATTTGATGCATGCAGCACGTGAGCAATCACATGCTTGTCACCCAATACGAGGAAGAAAAGTGATTCGTTTTTCATTCTCATAGGTCATGGCATTATTTGTTTTGTGCATTACAAAGGGTGCTAGTGCTACCAATATCATGTCATCAACATCAGCACTGATCAGTTGGTCGCACTTATTTACATGTTGTGTTGTAAATCTAGCGATATGTATATATATATACACTGCTATAGGCTTCGAGAGCCAATGTACTATTATCATTTGTTTCCTCTTATCATCAAGGCTCCATCCACTTGGATTTCGTCCCTACATTCATTCTCTCTCCTTTTTCCAGTCTAAAATGTATAGAAAATGTTTTACCTGAATGTTTACAATACACTACAGTACAATGGTTGTCGACAGCCATGCATGTGAGACAGTGTGCACTTGCATTACAAAAGGTATCGACAGCCATGTGAGAGAGTGTGCACTACCATTACAAAACTTCCACTTGCAGGTAGGATTACAACTTTCCTCAATGGAGAGTTGGACGAGGAAATTTACATGGAACAGCCAGATGGTTTTGTAGTACCTGGTCAAGAGGGCAAGGCGTGTAAGTTATTGAAGTCGTTGTATGGCCTTAAGCAAGCTCCTAAGCAGTGGCACGAAAAGTTTGAAAGGACTTTAACTGCTGAAGGCTTTGTTGTAAACGAGGCCGACAAGTGTGTGTACTATCGCCATGGTGGGGGCGAGGGAGTCATTCTTTGTCTATATGTCGACGACATATTGATTTTTGGGACCAACCTTGATTTAATCAAGGAGGTCAAGGATTTCTTATCTCGCTGTTTTGAGATGAAAGATCTGGGGGTAGCTGATGTTATCTTCAACATCAAGCTACTAAGAGATGATGATGGTTGGATTACTCTGCTTCGGTCTCACTATGTGGAAAAGGTCTTAAGTCGTTTTGGGCATAGCGACTGTAAGCCCTCTCCAACACCATATGATCCTAGCGTGCTACTTCGTAAGAATAAACAGATTGCTAGAGATCAACTGAGATACTCTCAGATTATTGACTCGCTTATGTACTTGGCAAGTGCCACGAGGCCTGACATCTCATTTCCTGTTAGCAAACTGAGCCGATTTGTGTCAAATCCGGGAGATGATCATTGGCATGCGCTTGAGAGAGTTATGCGATATTTGAAAGGCACTGCGAGCTATGGGATTCACTATACCGGGTATCCTAGGGTACTTGAGGGTTATAGTGATTCCAACTGGATATTTGATGCTGATGAGATTAAGGCCACAAGTGGGTATTTGTTTACACTTGGTGGTGGCGCTATTTCCTGGAAGTCTTGCAAGCAGACCATCTTAACAAGGTCAACTATGGAAACAGAACTCACAGCATTAGACACAGCCACTGTTGAAGCAGAGTGGCTTCGTGAGCTCTTGATGGACTTACCTGTGGTTGAAAAACCAATACCCGCTATCCTGATGAACTATGATAATCAAACTGTGATCGTCAAGATAAACAGTTCTAAGGATAATATGAAGTCATCAAGACATGTGAAGAGGAGACTGAAATCTGTCAGAAAATTGAAGAACTCCGGAGTTATTACATTGGATTATATCCAAACGTCTAAAAATATGGCGGATCCCTTCACAAAGGGTCTATCACGTAATGTGATAGATAATGCATCGAGGGAGATGGGTTTGAGACCCACCGTTTGAGTTGTCCACAGTGGTAACCTACTCTATGTGATCGGAGATCCCGTGAAGTAGAAGTAGGAGACAAGTTGTTGGTTAGCTGAGAGGAGAGTATCCTTATATTGGTTAACCCACTCCGTTATGATGCAATACTCTCCTGATCTGCATGGTAGGTTGATATTTATATTAATGTGTTCCAAGTGGCTTATGTATATAAGCAAAGATGTCGTCCTGCAGAGCATATTTTGAGGAATACACCTATATGAGCTTGGTTGTTAAACGTCGCAGTCCGTGAGAGTTGGATGCTCTCTAATAAACTCATGAAAGGCTTTGGAGTATGACGTATAAGCTCCACCCGCGGGGAAGCCTTGCGGCAGCCCAGTATCGATCAAGGGTTTGTATGAAACTAGATTTACAGAAAGCTTGTAGTTCAAGGCATAGTCCACTATTCAAGTTGTGAACTAGTGCAGCATGAATTCTACGTGGAAGTTCAACTTAACAGTCTCCACTAAAACATCGATATATAAACAATGATTTGGAACAAAAATGATGAGATGAGCCAATGAGACTTTGTGGGGGATTGCTGAATTTTTACACTCATTTGCTGAGTGGGCCTTTGGCCCAAAGCACTTTGTAAATTCTGAAATTCTCTTGGCCCATTCATGCATAGCAAGTGGTGGGAAGTTTAGTACCACCTCGCTAGTGGAGGGAGAGCCACACCTCTTTATAAGGTGAGCTCCACTAGCACTTGTAAGAGCTTGAGAAGAGAAGTGCTACACGCGCGCTCCTCCTCCTCGCTCGCCTCGCCACGCCTCGTCACGATGCGCGCGCGCGCGTCGGGTTTCGGGAATGAGCCGAGCCGAGGACAAAGCTATGCGTACGCTTATATTTTTGCAGCTCGGGAAAAATTAATGAGGCATTAACGGACGCGTTAATTATGCTTAATTGGTGCGCCGTTTTCGTGGGCTCTACTCCCACGTCGGCCCGCCCCGCTGCGTTTATATAAACAGCGCAAACCCTACCTTGGCCGTACCGCCATATGGTTCCTCCTCCTCGTTCCAGATCATTGCGCCGTCGCTCAGGTCTTCTCCATCCCTTCTTCCGGCGTACACCGCAAGAAGGGACAGCAGGCCTCCGAAACTCCGCCTCTTGAGATCCTGTACGGGAGAGGGGCGATCAGATTTTCGGGGAGCGCACTCGCGCGACTGCTGACAGCGATGACTACTTCTTCCCGGACGTCGGCAGCCTCTTCATCAACGACATGGGCGACACCAACACCAACACCAGCGGCTCCACACCCGCTGCACTGTACGTGATCTGTTCTTCTCTGTTTGAGATTATGTTGCAAGTCGTGTTCCTAGTAATTGCTTTAGATGTGATCTCGTTGTCTACTATTTTAGTTTATCGCATGGCTAGTTTGATCTGTTTCATTATTGCCATGGATTGTTTGTCTATTTCGTGGATTAAATCATATGCTAAATTGCGACACATAAAGCATTTTTTATCATAGATGTCAGAGTAGAAAGATTTGAAGAGAGCGGAGATTTGGGGGCAACAAGTGAAGGGGAAGGGGAAGGGGAAGGGGAAGGAGGGAGTATATACCTACCTTGAGCTGGATGCGTGCCGGATGGGACGGGAAGAAGCGGTACTCGTTGCTGTTGTTGTTAATTTCCCGATCAAATTAAGAGAAGAGTGAGAGGATACTTATTGTTGTTAATGCATGTGGTCCGGCCTGATCGCTTAAAAAATTCGACAACACATACAGCTAGCTCATCTTTTGGGAACACGTACTTAAACTAATTGAGGAATTGATTAGCCTCTGGTGAGTCACAACACAAGAAACAGACCACTAATTGAGCGCTTGTTTCAACTTATATGCATGGTCTTGTCTAGATTGCCCTTCTTCATGTCAAGTGCTTCCAGGTGCTTGCACCCCCCAACCAAAGAGGACGACGTACGGTCCGTAATGTTATGTGGCCAGCGGCGATCGGTGACGAGACTACTGCGCCACTGCTTGCACGCCGTGGTCCTTTGTTTACGCGGAGGAGAGGACGAGAGGTCGGTCGTACGGGAGCCATGCCAAGATTGGAATTGGATCCGCTCGTCCGGGAGTATTGTTTGAGGTGGTTAGTGCTTGATTCGCATCACTCACTGCCTTACTAATCCATCATGTCATCATTAGTGTAAAAACATACTAACCAATACTACATGATTACTCCTACTTAATCAAATGATCACTTATAGGAAGAAGCATATATATATATATATATATAGGACGCCCATTTAGGATACCTAGGTGCCCAGGCACCTTACCTACAAACTGTTGGATTATATATTAATTTTCTTTGATAGAGTAAGTATGTATTAATACCTTTACATTTTTTTTGCGGGTGAATACCTTTACATTTAAGGTATGTATTAATACCAAAAATTAATGTACCTTTTTAAATAAGATATGTATTAATACCTAAAATTAATGTACAATTAGAAGAAAAAAAATCAAACATCTACTCAAGGTGTCCAAGCAGTTAGGTGTCCCAAATAATTTAATGGTCCACAAATCTCAAGTATCTCCCAAATTTGTATTGGCGTTGATATAGATAGATTCAATGACATTAAATGGATGTTATCTTGAAGATAGAACAATTATTTTCATATTAATGAAATTTCTATGGTCTTATCATTTTTGTATTATCTGATTGAAATGTGAATAAATGTTCTCTAACCATGAATGTATATATAAAGATACAATAATGTATGCTTCCAGACACCAAAACAAAGCCGGGAATAGTAAGTGTGTGCTTGGTATAATGGAGGGAAAAGCTATTCTTATTTGCCTTATGGTACTTGTGCAACTTGGAAATTGCACTCATGTTGGTATGCAATCAATCTCTCATCCCTATACATGTTCCTTTCTCAAGTGAAGTGAAGTAGAATATTAGTCATAGCCTAACTTCATTACTTTCTTTGGAATTTTCTCATTACTTCTTTTAATTATGTGTGTTCTTGTCTACAGAGAAGTGTACGACAACAAGTGCTTTTTCAAGCTCTACATGCATTGAATTAACTTGCCAGGGTGCCTGTCGGAATTTGTGGGGAGATTATTTCAAAAGAGCTGAATGTAAGGTAGTTGGTCAGGCTATGCAGGATTGTGACTGCGTCGTGTGCTATTAGAGTTTCACTAAACCATCATGTCAAAATAATGGTCATTGATATGATCCAATAATAAAGTTTTCTTGTGACGTGCATAGTATTATGCAATTTGGGTGATCTATTTGATTTAGTCAAGCTTGATCTTAGATTTAACGATTTTCATGTTTACATGGCCTCCTGGTTAATAAGTTAAAAACAACCATATACGATGTGAATTTATCAAGCTTAATGTAATGGTACTACAATTTCTCATGTTTTGCCGATGGTATAAGAACACGAAGAAGTAGTATATCTTACTTCGTGTTGCCAACAAGTTTGTTAAGTGGTAAAAATTGTACGTGACGAGGGACTAACAATGGTCTCCCTACATTCGAATGATCTTCTTGACTTTACCACATGCATAAAATATGTTTTGGTTGTTCCTCCCTATTATTGTGCACTTGTAAAAATACTGTATATGTTCTTGGCCGCTCATGCTGCGCGCCCCGCCAATGTTGTCTGAATCTAGCCCGAGTTCTTTGTTTGGAAGGGTGAGGTAAGAGATAGGCAAGATGTAAATCTTATGGGTCCCGTGCATAGGGTGGATGGACAAGACAAATACACAAGGATTGTATATACGATACTCTTATACACGGGTACAAGGCAGGTCGTGGCCTCTCATTGGCTGGTGCGGTTCGGCACGGCTAAATATGACTTATCGACAAAATTGTTGATCAATATTCATTATAACAAGCATGTCACAGAGAGATATTTTTATTATAGTTCACATCATTTTGCATTGCCTTACATGACGATATAGTGAAACTCTAGTCACATACAGTGCAATTACATTCTTCAACGGAAGGATTGACAACGACACAGTGACCATTTGTGGGGTGACCTTCCCCGTCTTGTTGGCAAGCCAACCGACAAGTTAATTCATCGCATGAAGTCCTAGAAAAAGAAATGTGTGATTTGCAATTCTCTGTAGGAAAGAACATACATCATTACAAGAAGTTCAAATCAAGAATGTTCCAAAGATATTCATGTAGTTCAGCTGACAATATGATTCTACTACGGGTTGCAGTAGAAAGAAAGCATATATAGGTATTGGAAGATTGGTTACATACCAACTTGAATGGAGTTTCCAAGATGCACAAGAACCAAAAGGCAAAGAAGAATAGCTTTCCCCTCCATAAGATCAGACACAAAAACTTCTACTCCTTACTTCTGTTTGGGCGTCTAGAAGCATATATGATGTTATCGTTATATATAGATTTGTAGCTAGAGAACATTCATTTACTACCGGATTACTCGAATAAGTTGTAAATGATTTTATCATATTAGTGGTCTTAAAATTTTTTTATTTTCTTCTATCTTTAAGATGATATCCATTTATTGTTATGATTTCTTTTTAATTATATGAAGATTTTCCATATTTAGATCCAGATATCGGTCCGGTGTACTATTAAAGTAAGAATTAATGAGTAGGATATGGATTGATTAGTATTAAATGTGAAATTAATTGGCAATTACTAATGATCTCATTTGGCAGGATGTACTAGTACTATTTAAACAGGGTTGAATCACAAGGGACACACATATACAGCAGAGAAGATGCAGAGAGATCATCGGTTGGTCATCTCGGTGACGATGATGATGATGATAGCGGTGCTGCTGGCACACTGCAACGGCGCTGCTGCTCGGCTTCCCCCACCCATCCCGACGGAGCCCTTCCCCCATTCCTCCAGGCCCAAAGCACCACCCGGCCCCGCCCTCACCACCACCGCCGCCGATGCATCCTCCTCCACGCCGCCGTCCCGCATCATCGATTGAGAACGACAACGTGGCCATTTAGTTAAATATATGTACTACTGTATGTGTGATTTGGTTTGATTGTGGAAATATCAATAATCAAGGTGTCACATTTGCGGCCTATAGTTATAGTATGTATTTCCCTATAATAATAATAATAATATAAATAAAGCATATATTGGGGTTCCTCCATCCACACCAGAAGAAGTTTTCAAAAGGCATTATTCTGCATGTAGTATGTTGAACCAAGGAATTCTTTCTATTCATTCGAGTCAACTTGTATTAGCATAAGGTAATAAGGGAGAATTAATGGTTTGATGAAAGAACATTCAAAGTGGATTAGGTTTCTTGTGTGCGGTTAAGACCTCTGAAGAAGAAAGTGTTGGCATAGTGACCGCATAGCGCAGTGGATTAGCGCGTCTGACTTCGGATCAGAAGGTCGTGGGTTCGACTCCCACTGTGGTCGTTTTTTTTTTACCTTCTTCCTCTGTCCTACGCTCCTACTTGTCTAGTTGTCTTCTTCAGAAGCTTAGGCACTGCAGAATTCAGGAAGGGTTCCTTGAGCACTGCCTGTGTCTGTCTGTGTGCTGAGGAGGTTCAGTATCCTTCCTTTTCCTTGATGCCCTTGGACTGCTGCAATGCAAATTGAGTCCATCACACCTGAGCTACACCTGGACCTGGATGATGATCTAGCAGTGGCAATATGGTGATTGTATCCATGGTTTACACCACTTGTGCATGTCTGCCCTGCCCTGCCCTGCCCCTGTTTTCACAAATATAATGTCAACATCTCAATCTACCACCATACGCATCCACAAACAACAAAAACAATTTCTATATGCAACGCACAGCCCGAGTTATTAACAGCAACTGTGCTACTGTACATCAAAGCATCTATCTATCCATCCCTCCAACGTGGCCAACGACGCAAAGCTTCCCTTTTGGTACACTACACGATCCATCACCACCAGCTTCCTCAGCTTACTCGCGGTCTTCACATCTCAATAGTGTACGTACATGTCCGCCGTCGACCCTCCGCCGCCATCGCAATAGTGTACGTACATGTCCGTCGTCGCCGGTGAGCACAGGACGGACGGCGGACGAGGGGGGTTTGGAGCCAGGAAAACAGGGCCGGCACCAACGTTCATTCAATCCTTATGGATTTGTACTAGTGTAGTATTTTTTACAGATTTGCTAGGGCACATCTAGATGTACCCTAAGATAGAGCACATCTAAGTTCAATCAAACTATAAAAAAATAAAAAATATTAAAAAATATATAAATAAATCTTTATATAAAATTAATAGTATAAATCTTAGATGTGCTCTATCTAAACCCTATTTATTAAATTTGTTTTCTCATAGACAAGGACGTAACCATTCGATCCTCGGTCATGTTGTGTTTGGTTGAGCCGCAGATTTTGTATTTGGCTAGTATTCTGCTGTTAGCATCGGTGATTTTAAAGTTGAGGCCAGTTTTCAGCACCACACCAAGAAATACGTGCGACTGTAAGACACACAACTTTAATCATAGTATTTAAGTTTTGAGTGCAAAATAAAGCACAAAAGAGTAGCACATCAAACCTAATACGTACATATTTATGGCCATTAAACAAACAAACACTCTTTAACGTGACACTGCATGCTGATTTTTCAGATATTGGACGTTTTTTAGGTCAAACGAGAAAATAGTATGCAAGTACATAAGAATGTAACTAGTCACACAGAATAATGCTACTCCTTTCGATTCATAATAAATGCCGTTCATCTATTACAAAGTTTATACTAACTTAGGATACGTATATATCAACATAGTTGTGATCTGGCACCAACACTAGTCGTCCAACAACCATGGCACATAACTAGCAAATTAAAACACTTTCTAATTAACGAAGATGAGCAGTATAATTTTATCATCGAAATGCATGCATGGCGGTAGAGATTTGGCGTCCATACTCGATTAACTTTGTGCCTTCCCATCCGGTTGAAATATATAGGGCTTTCATTACAAGGTGAGGCGAATACAGTGGCATCATCTGACCACTGACCAGGCCGCCAATTGGATCATGTAGTATGCTCGGCTGAGTCTACAAGAAGGTCACCATCATGTTTCTTGTTGTTGCCGTCGTCGTCCTCCTCCTCGTCATCGCCGCCACCGGGGAGACGGTCGACGTAGTTGGCCCGGGCCTCGAGCGCGAGCAGCTGGCAGACGAACCAGATGAGCGCGGCGTCGAGGGCCAGCAGGGCGCCTCCGCCGAAGTGGCCGTCCAACTTGGCCGTCTTGGTCGGGCAGCTGATGGTGCCGTCAGGTTGCACCGGCAGCCGGTACCGGAGGTTGGCGGCCTGCTTCTTGATCGCTCCAACCAGCATCACCAAAGCCGAAACCGACACCAACCTAGTATGTTCATTAACCCCATCAACAAGTGCTACATTTAAATGAATGGAGGGATTGATTTAGTTAGTTAGTCTTACTCGGCGATGATGAAGAAGATGATGAGGCTGGTGCTTCCAAGCAGAGCCCCACGAGGAACCCGTTGTTGCCTCGTCGTCTTTTTCTTCTTTGTAGGTGTAGGGTAGGGGTAGAAGACGGCGCGGTGGCCGGTGAGGACGGTGAGGAACAGCGACACCACGGAGAGGATCCCCATGGCCACGCTGAGACGAGAGAAGTCGCACATGACATAACCGTCTCCGATGAGGGTACCACTTCCGAACTCAGGCTGCAATTCCATCAAGGCATCAAATAACAACAACATACTCTACGTAGTACTAATCAACACAAGCGATCGAACGACGAATGATATATTCAAGTTGAGGTTCAGATGAATTAAGCAACCTTTTTGTTTTCGGCGACGATGCCGAAAAGGAAGGCCCATACGCCAAAGAAGCAGAGAAGCAGGGCGAGCTTCGACCAAGCTGAAGCGGCCATTCTTCTGATTTCTGACGAGATGAGCTCCAGCTTTGCTCTCCTGCATGCTGCTAAGTAGGAGTAATACTTTACTGCCTGCTAATTAGCTCTTTTGGATTCATTCGGGGCCTAGTTAGGATTCCTATGTTGCCTGCCGCCCGCCATTTCTTATTCTTTGTCTTTGTTACGGGAAAATCAATGTACACACTCAGCGAGCTGCCAAAATCATCTCAAGGAATGCTACGCTTACTATGTGGGTTTAAAGTTTTTTTATTTATTTCTCACTAACAAAAGGAAAATATAATTATGATGATGATCTTCCTCGGCCGAGCAAAACTCAATGTTTCAGGTGGAATCATATACCCCCTTGATCGCGCCGTGTCATTCACCTTATATATGTTTGGTTTGTGGCAGAATTGGAAATTTATTTTATGTAATATAGAGATTGGACTTTGATCGTCTGTTTGGCTATCACGATTAGAAAACTGGACAGATGGGGCTCCACTCATGGTGTCAATAATAATCACTTGTGAAAAATTATTTCCAAAAAATAAATGAAGACGTGGATGGTTGAGGGCCTTATGCATGTTGAAAGTTCCTGATGTTGCACGATTGCTGAGATGAATAGCTTTTATGTTAAGATAAATATACATAGTGAAGATCCCAGCCTCTCTTAGGTAGCATGCTACTCCTATTTGGGTTTTAGTTCTTATTTCATACTAACAAGGGAAAAAAATAAAATTATGATGATGATGTTTGACAGCCATGCAAAACTCAATCAAACGCTTGATCGTGCCGCTTCGTTCACCCCATCTGTTCGGCTTGTCAGAGAATTGGAATATAATCCTTCCGCGCCTCTGCTTCTGCTCCACGCCTTCCAGCCGCTTTGCATCCAATCCAAGAACAGGAGGATTGTCCAAAAACGTAGCCAGGTAGAAGAATATGGGCTGAATAGTAGTACAATACATAAATTTTGATCGTATCTATAAAAATACTGGTACTAGTACAGTATACTTAATTTTTTCATTGAAACATATTGTTTAGTATTTCAGTTTCATTAGTCCCTTGATTCCCTGTGCTAGTGTGCTATATGTATTATTGATTTCAAATCTAATGCATTTATAAATCCATCTCATGTTGTAGAGATAAAAGATGAAGAGATATTTTTTATCATTTTCGCCGATGGAAGAGATGAAGAGATAAACAATTGATTTGATACTCTTTTATATCTCCGCATTATTATTTGTAGTTTTATCATGTTTTATTTCTTGGATTGCGAAGCGTAAGGTTAATTTTAAAGTTATTGAAAATGTGTGATTTATATTATATGTTCTTGCATATGGTATCTTTTTAAAATGTTGTAATCTGAACTTTGTAGTTATAAAGTTTTCAATGTTGCAAAAACAAATTAGGCCCGGGCTTTGCATCATTCCTGGCTCCGCCACTGAATATAATCACATAGTATATGTGAAATAATCACTCCATGATGCATGGCTTTGCAAAGGATCCCCTTTTCTTCCGGACACCTTTTTGTTTTTGTTTTGGTGGATAATTTAACAAAATGATACTACTACTAGTACATCTCTGTTTAGCTGTTTGGAAAACGATACAATCTCGTGTTTGTTTTCTTTTCGGCTTTGAACAAAATCCGGTCCAAGCCTTCTCCGGCCATATAAAAGTGGTCGTTGGACACGTAGCCGGCCGCCTCATCGCAATCTCTCTTTTCTGGAGTACCTACGAGACGAGACGAGACGAGACGACGACTGCTCCGGCTGATCCGATCCACCGTCGACGAGCCCATGGAGTCCGGCCTCTTCGACGAATACTCCGACGTGGAGCTGAGGGCGATCGTCAGGGAGAACCTCGCAGGCTTCCCGGAGGCGGGGGCGCTGAACCCATCGGAGCTGGAGGCGGCGGTGTGCCGGGTCATGTCGCACTCCGACCCCTCAACGCCGCCGCCGCCGTCTTCGGCCTCAGGCATGGTCCGACTATCCGACGAGGACATAGCCGTGTTCCTCTACCACAGGGAGACAGAGGCCCCCAGCGTCGACGACCTCCCCCTCCCCGTTGGGGTGTTCCCGCCCGGGTGGATCAAGGACCGGAGGCTGCAGCTGGACGATCAGTGCCGTCGTTGGAGGAAGGCCGGCGGGGGCGGGGATGACGTCCTCCGCGTGCTGCTGTCCAAGATCAGGGTGGACCTGCTCGCCATGGGTTACGTCGACGTCCCGACGGAGGTCCTCAAGTCTGTCGAGGAGGAGGAGGAGGAGCAGGATGAGAGGAAGAAGGTCCTCAAGTCTGTCGAGGAGGAGGAGAAGGAGCAGGATGAGAGGAAGAAGGCGATGATGGCGCTCTTAGAGAAGCTCACCATACGCTCTCCAACACCTACCTATTTTATGGATTTTATATAAATACTTCTGTAGTACTACCTTACGTTTCAATGTATAATATATGTATATATATTTTCAAAGTAAAACATATTTAATAGGTAGTAATGATCAAATTTATAGGAAAATATATCAATATTCATGATTTCAAGTCTTTATTGATTGAATTGTCAAACCTACATCAATGGAACCAAGATCATCAGGTCTGACCGTTCTAAATAGGATCGATGAAGTGGCAAAGTGCGACCAAAGCACATGAGGGGGCCAACTTCATATAAAAACACACAATATGCATGAAAATCACCACTGAGTTGTATAGAACATATGCAAGGCTAATTACATGATCATATCATCATTACATATATCTTGTTCATGCAGACACATACTTGAGCATTGTGGATAGGTAAATTTAGGTACTCCAAAAAAACAACCACACCTAATAATGACCAAAAGTAATCTAAACAGAACCAACAACTAGAGATGTGCTCTTCCACACTTCCTGCTCTTGAAATCATCTTCCATCCAGCTCCGCAACCTTGGCTTGATAATCTTCAAACTTGAGAAAGTACACTCCGCACCTGCAGTGGAAACCGGGAGAATAACAAGCAATCGAAGCAACCTATCAAGCAAAATGTTTCAATTGAAGCTCCAACGGTATCTCTCTTTCCGTGTTAAAAGCTTGACCATCTCTCACAATATTGTTGTGCTGTGAGCAATGATTGGATCCCATGTGACTTCTTTCCATCATGAACTTTTTTCCAATTATCAAACGGAAACGTCTAGCGCCGACCGACCGGCCGAAGGCTACGGCCGACCGCGTCACCCCGCGCGTGCTACTCCCTTTGCTACAACGATCACGACTGGAGATGCAACCTTAATTTAAAGAGGAAAACAATTGTGGCCGGCTGTAGTATAAATTGCTACTATGTGTACTACTATTACACTAAAATACTACTACATTGATCTATGTTACTTTTTGCTAAAAGAATCTAATAGTATTTTAGTGCTTAGCGCAATCATTTGGTAGCATGATATAAAAATGCTACTAATGATTTTTGCTGCAACAAAAAAGATGAAGTGTGATTGGTGATGATGGGTCCCGAATTTTGTTGCAACCGTTATAAAAAAAAAGCTACAAACGGTGACCAAATTTGCTGGCACGAATTGATGGTAAATATGGTACGCAATTTTATCAGATTTTTTGCTACAACAGTGAAATTTTTTGAAAAAACATGCACACAATAAATTCATGTTGCATCCATATACCAAAAAAGTTGTAACCATACCACAAATGTTGCAACCGTTTCGCAAATGTTGCAACCATATAAACACGAAAGGGTACGCAACAATCTAGGCCATAGAGTGAGCCAGATCGAACGGCCGCCCGGCGACCGGCCGAAACTGGGCCGGTCGACTGGCACCCAGCGCGCTCCATTATCAAAACCCAAGGTTGTAAAGACATCAAACCTCCTCTTTTCTTTATATTTTTGCTAAATAGAAAGCAATAAGGACAATATGCACAATTAGAGGTCATTGAATACTCCAACCATAATGGAAAATGTTTGAAATAGTTGTACTAAAAACGCCTTTTGTGCCCTTTACTCCAATAGCATTATATTTCTTTCGTTCAGGCTGATTAGGACCCAACCTCAAGTAAGCTCTTCGTACTTCATCTCTCTGGTTTGGGGGGTACTACCAAACTTATGCGCGTAGTGCATGATCTCGCTCCAACGACTCAATGCCTCGAAACATGACATGTTCATTTGCTCTTTGTTCTTTTTGACAGTCATCATATTGCATATGATTTTCCTATCCATTGTCATCTTCCATTTGACCTTCTTCTGCATCTTCATCTTGTTTTTCAGCCATATATGGCGTCAATGCTAGAGTATCTGGAGCTAATTAATGCAGATTTAACTATTTGCTCATCCCCTTTTCTCTTAAGAAAGGATTGCATCTTTCGTTGCTTCACCATTGCTACCTAAACAAAAAATTAAAAGCATCAACATTACTATCCAAAAATCAATGACTAGCACTACTAGGGAAATAGGAAAGCTTATTAGTGGCGCATTTTATATATAATGCGTCACTATGTTGTAAGGGGTGGCGCATTGATAAAAAATGCGCCACCCATAAGCTCTTATAGGTGGCGCATTTTCCAAAATGTGTCACCCCTAAGAGTGGGCCAGCCCTGGATCTCCTTATACGTGGCGCATTTGGAGAAATGCGTCACCCCTAAGAACCTTATAGATGGCGCATTTTGGAAATGCGCTACCCCTAAGAAATTATTAGTGGCGCATCCAGAATGCGCCACCCATAAGCTCTTAGGGGTGGCGCATTTCCCATATGCGCCACTAATAAGAAAAAACTGCGCGGGAAATTTTCCAAATACACCCCCCTTGTGGACCGCCTTTTCAATTTGAAAAAAATAAAATAAAATGATAGAAATGTCAAAAAAATAAAAGAAAATAAGTTTCCCAAATGATATGTGGTCTAGTTGTTAGGAAAATATACAAATATGAATTTTGACTTTTTTTGCAAAATCTCCCGAGAATTTCGTAAAATTGGCTTAACTTTTGCATACGACCTCCGATGAAAAAGTTTTTTATATGAAAAATCATCTACTCGAAAAGTTATATGAAATGCGCCACTAGTAACAGAATTACGGGCGTTTGAAGATCTGGAGGCCCCAAAAAATAGAAAAAATTGAAAAAAAAATTGAACTTAGTAGTGGCACATTTTGTATGAAATGCGCCACTAGTAACAGAAAAAAAATTTTTGAAATTTTTAAAAAATATTTTATTTATTTATTTTTAAATTCAAAATAGGCTAGAGGACAAATCGGGAAGTTAAAAAAAGTTGAAAATTTTAGATAGTAACATTAAAAAATTTTAAAAAAATAAAACTAAATTTTTTTTTAAAGTTCAAAATATGCTAATGGTCCCATCGAAAAAGTTTCAAAAAAATGTTGAAAATTTTAGCACACCCATGAACATTAACAAGGTCCTAGACATCAACATGGTTTAATAGGATTTATATGTTAGATATATCAACAAGTGCCTGCTAGGTGAGCTGGAGTGAGAGTTGAATAGAACCCAGAGGTTAAGCGTGCTGGGGCTGGAGTAGTGCTAGGATGGGTGACCCTCGGGAAAGTTTGACCACGGAGGTTAGTTTGACATATGAGATTAAGCATAGTGACCAGGCATTAAGCATACTAACTTGAGATTAAGAAAAAATAAAAAATAAAAAAATTGTTTTCCAGATCCAAATTCAAAATTCAAAATTTAAAAAATTTAATAGTGGCCTCGGGAAAGTTTGACCACGGAGGTTAGTTTGACATATGAGATTAAGCATAGTGACCAGGCATTAAGCATACTAACTTGAGATTAAGAAAAAATAAAAAATAAAAAAATTGTTTTTCAGATCCAAATTCAAAATTCAAAATTTAAAAAAATTAATAGTGGCTTCCCTAGTAGTGTAGAACGCGAATGTAATTTCAACGAGTGGGCCCAGAGTATCTTTTTGTCACGCAGAAGAACAAATACCGATCTTCACATATCGCCCTTCGGAATACCTAAGAGACACCTTTATGATCACCATGTTACGATGTGATGGTTGATGCAGTCAAGGCAACCTCCGGTGATAGTGATTAGATATGATCTCATGGTCTAAGGAGTAGGTGAATTGCTACGTTTCATAATTATGCAACGATGAACTTTGTGACTTGATCGTGTTATAATACTTATATTGGGTGTGTGTCCATCACATCATTCACACAATGATATGACCTCATTGCCAATGGACATAATGCCCCATAATCTCGAAACCTTGATCATCAGTTGACCAATGAACTAGTTGAATAGAGGCTACACTAGGGACTTAGTTTGTTTACATACCACATGTGTACCAATGTTTCCGATTGATACAATTATAGAATGGTATAAAACTTATTATGAACTAATGAGATATGATAATAAACACGTTTTATTGTTTTCCTCTAGACCATATCTCCAACACTCACCTCATCCCATGTTGTAAACACGATCTTCATATGAAGGTTCCATAGTGATGACATCATTCTTGCCTTCCTTGATAAGATCTGTGATGTACTCGCATTCATCGGTAAGACCGGCAATACAGACAACCACTTTATTTTCCATCGGGACATCCACCACACGGCGTGCCAAGGTCACAACTCCACCAGCAACGCTAAACAAATCACTATTGTAGAGAACAATACACTTCTCATAAATCTATTCTATCTAAGAGGTCGAAGGGCCCTTCAACATAGTGATTGCTATTGTAGCTACGAGTTTGATAACATGTTCACATTCAAATTGTACACGACACAAAAAGCTGAATACACATACTTTAATTAATATTTTTGTTCACGAGAATTCGGGGTCTACTAAGATATATCACACATTTGCTGAAATCCTTAGTCGTAACACTATCGCATTGGATATTCAAGTCGGTCTGAAAGTAAACTTCATTTTCCAAAACAAGTCCCCGAAGACGAATTATCTTGCGTAAAGGTTTAGTCATTTTATATCAAATATTTTTAGCTCTTTATATATTATTTACATCTTAGTCTTTTTACGTCATTCTATACATACATATACACATACATATAAATTTTAACTGAGCATAGTTAGTCACATAACAAACTTTCCAAATGATAATCTTAGTGATCATTGTCATTCAAAAATAAAATTGGGTTGTACTAAATTTAGATTGTGTTTGTAGTAAATTTTTCTTGAATTAACTTCTACAGTATTGCATAAACTATATAGTAGATATCTCTAAAGCATATGCATTAGCAGATATATTTAACCGAAGTTTGTAGTGTATGACTAGGTAAATATTTCTAGAAAATTGTATCGTGCAAACTGAACCACTAGTGTGAGTTTTTACCATTTTTAAGTCAAATGTGTCTTTCAACATTTAGAATAAGTTATCAATGCGTGTAGATCTGTGCTTAATACTATAATAATTAATAGCAGTGCTAATAATTACCACCAAGGAAAGTATTTTTTTTCTTGAATTAACTTCTAAAGTATTGCATAAACTATATAGTAGATATCTCTAAAGCATATACTCTAGCAGATATATTAATCGAAGTTTGTAGTGTATGACTAGGGGGAAATATTTCTAGAAAATTGTATCGTGCAAATGTAACCACTAGTGTGATTTCTCCATTTTTAAGTCAAATGTGTCTTCCAACATTTAGAATAAGTTATCAATGTGTGTAGATCTGTACTTAATACTATAATAGCAATGCTAATAGTTACCACCAAGGAATAAAAAATACAATGTATATTGTACTTTTCCATACATATGATTGTTATATTTGATACCCTTGCCTTTATACGCTCTAACCTACACTCTTTGACGTGTTAGTGAACAATGTTATTTTCGTCCCGAGCATACATAGAATCATTTTGCGTCTTTCACCTAATCTTGGACCTGTTGATGACTTGGCGGCCTCGTCGAAGTATCCAAGGGGTACACGTCGCTGGAGTAAGTTTTTGGTGGAGATTGGAGTCAGTGTAAAACAAACGATGCTCACATCGACATAGACGATGTGGTTGGTGCCTCATCTCAGCTAGAAGGCGAGTTTACAATGGTTCACCAAGACAAGGGTGCCGCCTCACGTGCCGTGGAAAGGTAGTGTCACTGAAGTTGCATCGCCTCCTTGTCATTGCGCCTCATCTTCATGGGCTTTGGGTCGCAAGAATTACCATGTGGTGTCGTCTTCTCATCGGGTCACAAAAAAAACCATATGGCATCATCATCTCCTCCGTGTCGTGGGAAGCGCATGGGTGTCTGTCGTATTCACGAGCTCTTGTTCACGGTCATCTCCTTGTGGTACTGTCTTCCTAATAAGAGTCATAGGAGCTTTGTGGCGCATGCATGTCGTCTTCATGAGATCTGGGTATAGTTCCGGAGGAGGACAGAATAGTTTCCGGACATTTTGAATAGTTCAAAATAAAGTTTAATTGTTTTAATAATGTTTTTATTATTTAATTATCTGAATTAAATATTTAAAACATATTAAATAATTAAAAATATGGGAAAAAGGCTATATGGGCCCTTGGGGCCCATTAGGGGAGGAGGGGGTTTCCCCCCTTGGGCTTGGCGCCAAGGGTGGGGCCCATCCCCCCCTATGGCCGGCGCACCTCCCCCCCCCTTGGGGGTTTAGTCCCACATGGGGGAGGGAAGGAGGATCACACCCCCCCTTGGCCTATATAAGGAGGGGTAGACCCCCCTTTTTCCATACAACAACAACAACAACACCAATCTCCTTCTTCTTCCTTCTCCTTTTCCGGAAGTGGACTCCCCTTGTTTGGAGTCTGCACCAGGATTGGAGTTCTCCACCATAAGGCAGGCCGTCGCTCTGCTGGAGTCGGGATCCGTAGCCGTCTTTCTTCCGCTGCTCGCCTGGTTCGGAGCCCGGGAGGAACATCGATTGTACCGTACGTGTATAATCTCTTCGAGGCACTACACCTGTGGTGCTACTTCGTCGCTGGAGGTTTACCGGGAGTCATCCTCGCCGGTGGTGGTCTTCTACACGACAGGGAGGTCGTAGTTCTGAGTCTACGCCAACCACGTTCGCAAGAACGTTTCCCTCTTTCGGTCTTCAAAGGTATGAACACCGATTCCCTCCGTTACTTTACATCGCCATAGCATAGATCTTGGGTTCGGGTACCGTAGGTGTGAAAAATTTGTGTTTTCTGCCCCGTATCCCAACAGTGGTATCATGAGCTAGCTATGCGTAGATGTATTGTACGGGTAGAACACATCTAGGATGTGGGCATCGAATCTTCATTCGTTACCCTCCCACGTGTACTCATTTAGCGTTGCGGCAATTTTTGATGAAGCGGCCCCCGACCGACCTTACGCGTTTACGCGAGACTGGTTCCACGCTTGACATATGGCTTGTACCATATAAAGTGGCTGGGGGGGTGTCTGTCTCTCTGCATTAGCGATGCGAAGATGTTTGCAACGGAGGGCCCCGACAGGGGTGTAATAGAGACGGATGGGAGACGGTGTTGTGGCTTGTTTTTCGCAGGATACAAATCGGTTCTCTCTCTCGAAACCCCTAGCAGCCACGTAAAACTTGCACAAGCTAAAGTAGAAAGGCGTTTAACTTTGCTTTGCATGAAGGGGGATCATAGGTTGTATGATTTACAGTTTTACTTCCTGTTTTATGCTAGTATGTTAGATATATCGACGGTAGCACGAAACAGGACCATCTCTCACAATACTAACATTGTGTTCTCCCTTTGGTGGGCACCACCTGGAAGGTTCTCCCATATGGCTTGATGCTCCGTACATACCGGAGTTGTCCTACATATTAAATGGAGTTCGCATGAGGTTGGGTTCGGTGAGCCTGGCATATGCAGATATGGCCTTGCTGAACAGTTAACATCAAGGTCCGATTGGCAGGCTTGACGTATGTAGATGCGGGCCTGGAACACAGAAGACCGAAAGGTCGAGCACGAGTCACATGCCTGATGTGATTGGCTTAGAGGCCTACCTGGTTCGCATACTGGGCCGTACATATCGGGGGAGGTATGGGGGCTGCGATTGTGTAATCACTTAGTTAAATTGAGAGGTGTTTATCTAAGTGGGAGCTTTCTAGAATTTTGAGATTAAATTGAAACTCCACATTATGAACAAAAGTCTAAATATGTATCATTGTGAATCCAACCTTGTAGATGGCAGCACCACGCCCCTCGTTCAACTTAGGATCATTTCTAGAGAAAGATAAGCTAAAAACAGATGGGACAAACTTCACCAACTGGTTCCGCACCCTAAGGATTCTCCTCGTTCCCCTCAAAATGGCATACGTACTAGAGGACGCGTTAGGTGACGCACCAGCAGATGATGCCAGTCAAGACGAGAAGAATGTCTATCTCTCCAGGACTGATGATTACAACCTTGTCCAGAGTGGCATGCTTTACTCCATGGAGGCTGAGCTGCAGAAACGCTTTGAGAGGATGGGTGCATATGAGATTATCACCGACCTCAAGGCGGTCTTCGCACCTCAAGCCAAGGCTGAACGGTACGAGGCTTCTGAAGCCTTCTTCTCAGCAAAGATGGACGAGCACGACAGCGTGAGTGAGCACGTAGTCAAAATGTCTGGCTACGTTCAGCGCTTGAATGCTCTGGAATGCCAGATTCCAGATGAACTTGCTGTTGATAGGGTGTTGCAGTCGCTTCCCCCTAGCTACAAAGGCTTTGTGCTGAACTACAACATGCAGGGGATGACCAAAACCCCTTCTGAGTTGTTCGCCATGCTAAAGAGCGCTGAGGTTGAGATCAAGAAGGAGCACGCCGTCTTCATGGTCAACAAGACCATTGACTTCAAGAAGTCAAGCAGGCGGGAGAAGGCCAAGAGAGGTGGCCCTAAGAGGGACGGCAAGTCAGTTGCCGCTCCTCCCAAGGCACCCAAGCCTAAACTCGGAGTGGAGTGCTTCTACTGCAAGGGTGAAGGTCACTGGAAACGCAACTGTCCCAAGTACCTAAAGGACAAAAAGGCTGGCAAGGTCGCCAAGAGAGACGAAGGTATATTTGATAAACATATTGTTGATCTTCTCTTGACAAGCGCCGGGAACACATCTTGGATATTTGATACAGGATCTGTCGCTCATATTTCTAATTCCATTCAGGGACTAAGGAATAGGAGATGCTTGCTCAAAGATGAAGTGACGATGCGCGTGGGGAATGGCTGTCGGATTGAAGTCTTGGCGGTCGGCACGAAGCATCTTAGTCTCCCTTCGGGATTGGTTTTAGTTCTGAATAATTGCTACTATGTACCCGCGTTGAGTGTGAACATCGTTAGTGGCTCTTGATTGAAGCGAGACCACTATTCTTTTAAGTCTGATACAATTGGTTGTTCGATTTATAAGGATGAAATGTTTTATGTTCACGCACCGGAGTTGCATGGTTTATTCGTACTTGATCTCGATGGTGACGTATGTCACATTAACAATATTGAGGCCAAAAGATTGAAGAATGATGAAGATCACATGATGATGTGGCATTGCCGACTTGGTCATATTGGTATAAAACACATGGAGAAGCTCCATAAGGATGGACTTCTTGAGTCATTGGATTTTGGATCCCTTGATACATGTGAACAATGCCTCATGGGCAAAATGACAAGGACTCCATTCAATGGCATAATGGAGCGTGCGGATGTCTTATTGGGGATCATACACTCGGATGTATGTGGACCCATGAACGTCCCCACTCGCAATGGTCTTCGTTACTTCGTGACCTTTACTGATGACTTGAGTAGATATGGGTATATTTACTTGATGAAGCACAAGTCTGAAACCTTTGAAAAGTTCAAGGAATTTCAGAATGAGGTCGAAAATCAACTCGGAAGAAAAATCAAGCACCTTCGATCGGATCGAGGTGGCGAGTATTTGAGTCACGAGTTTGGCAATCATCTGAAGTCTTGTGGCATAGTACCACAGCTTACGCCAGCAGGCACACCTCAGAGAAACGGTGTGGCTGAGCGACGTAATCGAACCCTATTGGATAGTGTACGATCGATGATGTCTCATACTGATTTGCCTGTGTCATTCTAGGGGTATGCATTAGAAACTGCCGTTCATATTCTTAATAGGGCACCATCCAAATCCGTAAAGACAACACCATTTGAAGAATGGCATGGCACAAAACCTGAGTTGTCTCACCTGAAGATTTGGGGTTGTGAGGCTTATGTTAGGAAACTACAGCCTGACAAACTTGAATCCAAGGCGGATAAGTGCATCTTTGTGGGCTATCTCAAGGAAACTTGTGGATACACCTTCTACAACAAGTCTGACAGCAAAACGTTTGTTGCCAAGACGGGACACTTTCTTGAGAAGGAGTTTCTCGCGAAAGAGTTGAGTGGGAGGAAAATAGACCTCGATGAAGTGACTGACCAATCACTCCAATTGGAAGAAATGGCTACGGAATTTGTTCTGGAACCATCTTCCACAGTGGGAGCTGAAGAGAATGGCCAGAACGACATTCATAACAATCATGACATCAATGATGATCATGATGAGAATGAAGAGGAACCTTTTATGCCCCGTAGGTCATCAAGAGTCCGTCAACCTACTGAGTTTTACGGACAGCTTGTGAATGCAATCTCGGCTGATGAGTCGGATGAACCTACTAGTTACAAAGAAGCAATGGAGGGACCCGAGTCCGAGAAATGGCTTGAAGCCATGAAATCCGAAATAGACTCCATGTACACCAACAAAGTATGGACTTTGGTGGATATTCCCGAGGACCGCAAGGCCGTCGAGAATAAATGGATTTTCAAGAAAAAGAGTGACGCAGACGGAAACGTATCTGTCTACAAAGCTCGACTTGTCGCGAAGGGTTTCCGACAAATTCAAGGAGTTGACTACGAGGAGACATTCTCTCCTGTAGCGATGATAAAGTCTATTCGGATCCTACTAGCAATAGCTGCATATCATGATTACGAGATATGGCAGATGGATGTAAAAACTGCATTCCTAAATGGCAACATTGAGGAAGAGTTGTATATGATGCAACCAGAGGGGTTTGTTGATCCAAGGAACGCTGGTAAGGTTTGCAAGCTTCAACGGTCCATCTATGGGTTGAAGCAAGCATCTCGGAGCTGGAATCTTCGATTTGATGAGGTCATTAAAGCTTTTGGATTTGTCCAAAACGTCGAAGAGTTCTGCGTCTATAAGAAACTGAGTGGGAGCTCTGTAGCATTCCTTGTGTTATATGTAGATGACATATTACTAATAGGGAACGATAAGAAATTCTTAGAGGAAGTGAAGGAATATCTGAATGGACAATTTTCCATGAAGGACCTAGGTGAAGCTGCGTACATATTGGGGATTAAGATCTATAGAGATAGACCTAATCGAAGGTTGGCCTTGAGTCAGAATACTTATATTGACAAGATTTTGAAAAGGTTCAAAATGGATGACTCCAAGAGAGGTCTCTTGCCAGTTATAAAAGGTGTCAAATTAAGCGTGACTCAATGCCCAACCACAGCTAAAGAGAAAGAGGAGATGTCCTCAAAGCCCTATGCCTCAGCCATAGGTTCTCTCATGTATGCTATGTTATGTACCAGACCGGATTTAGCGCTGGCCATTAGTATGACTAATCGCTACCAGAGTAACCCGGGAATGGCTCACTGGACAGCAGTAAAGAACATCCTTAAGTACTTGAGAAGAACCAAGGATCTCTTTCTCGTTTATGGAGGAGTTGATGAGGAGCTCACCGTAAAGGGTTACGTTGACGCAAGCCTCGGCTCAGATCTAGATGACTCGAAATCCCAGATGGGATATGTTTTCATGTTGAACGGTGGCGCGATTAGCTGGAGGAGCGGCAAACAGTCAGTCGTCGCTCAATCTTCAATGGAGTCGGAGTATATTGCCGCTTGCGAAGCGTCAAATGAGGCGCTGTGGCTGAAGAAGTTCGTGATCGAGCTTGGTGTCTTTCCCAGTTGCACTGACCCCGTGGGAATCTTCCGCGACAACACGGGTGTCATTGCTAACGCGAAGGAGCCAAGAACTCACTCTACAGCCAAGCACATCCTCCGAAAGTTCCATGTGACGCGAGACTACGTCAGGGATGGACACACTAGGATTCACAAGATACATACGAATCTGAACGCAGCAGACCCGATGACTAAACCTCTTCCACAGGGCAAGTTTGAAGAACACCGAGAGACCATTGGTGTTAGATACATACCTGATGTAAACTAGTGTAATTTGTACTCTAGTGCAAGTGGGAGACTGTTGGATATGTGCCCTAGAGACAAATTAATAAAGACATTTGTCACATATCCGTTTTGTTCATAATACGTTTTATACTGTGCTATAACTGTATTACTTGGAAATACTAATACAGGTGTAGTATAAAACATGGTTCGTAGTTTAACTCGGGTAAACTATCTCATTGGGCAATTAATTGATCAAGCTTTCCTGATCATGGCGACACTTAAGTCCATTGACAATGAGGTCATATCATTAAGGGGAATGATGTGATGGACGTACACCCACCTAAAGTATTGCAATGTGATCGAGTCACATAGTTCAGCGTTGCTATGACTTTGTAACGTATGGCTTAGTCCTTAGACCGTAATGATCATACGTAATCACGATCTATGAGGAGACTTTGATTTGTATCCCACCTTCTGACTGAAATATGCTGGCTATAACGGAGCACTTTGGGTATTCCGAAATAGATGGTTGATGAGTATGTTAATAGATCAAAGCGGGATTTGTCAGTCCTTGTGACAGGACAGGTACTCTAGGCCCACTCGGTGATATTGCATCAACACCTTGCAAGGACGTGACTAGGTCACAAGAGATGCAATGATCATGGACGAGAGAAGTTGTTTGTTATGAACGAGATGTGAACACGGTATGTGGGATACCGACGATCAAACCTCGGACAAACAAAGTACCGCAGCACAAAGGGATTACGTCGTATCGTTAACGGTTTCCAAAAGCGATCGAAGTTCATTCGATGGAAGCGCAGGGGCTGTCAAGGATTGTAACCAGGTCCAACTGACTAGTCATTGGTCAATGAGAAGAGTCTCGACCATGTCTGCTGTTTCCCGGACCGTTAGGGTGTTACACTTAAGGGCAATCGATGCATAGGACAGTTACGGGATCAATCGGTGAAATAGGAGAAATCACCGGTATAGTTCCGGAGGAGGACGGAATAGTTTCCGGACATTTTGAATAGTTCAAAATAAAGTTTAATTGTTTTAATATTGTTTTTATTATTTAATTATCTGAATTAAATATTTAAAACATATTAAATAATTAAAAATATGGGAAAAAGGCTATATGGGCCCTTGGGGCCCATTAGGGGAGGAGGGGGTTCCCCCCCTTGGGCTTGGCGCCAAGGGTGGGGCCCATCCCCCCTATGGCCGGCGCACCTCCCCCCCCCCTTGGGGGTTTAGTCCCACATGAGGGAGGGAAGGAGGATCACACCCCCCCTTGGCCTATATAAGGAGGGGTAGACCCCCCTTTTTCCATACAACAACAACAACAACACCAATCTCCTTCTTCTTCCTTCTCCTTTTCTGGAAGTGGACTCCCCTTGTTTGGAGTCTGCACCAGGATTGGAGTTCTCCACCATAAGGCAGGCCGTCGCTCTGCTGGAGTCGGGATCCGTAGCCGTCTTTCTTCCGCTGCTCGCCTGGTTCGGAGCCCGGGAGGAACATCGATTGTACTGTACGTGTATATTCTCTTCGAGGCACTACACCTGTGGTGCTACTTCGTCGCTGGAGGTTTACCGGGAGTCATCCTCGCCGGTGGTGGTCTTCTACACGACAGGGAGGTCGTAGTTCTGAGTCTACGCCAACCACGTTCGCAAGAACGTTTCCCTCTTTCGGTCTTCAAAGGTATGAACACCGATTCCCTCTGTTACTTTACATCGCCATATCATAGATCTTGGGTTCGGGTACCGTAGGTGTGAAAAATTTGTGTTTTCTGCCCCGTATCCCAACATGTGGTCTATGCCGTCTTCATTCTTCGTGTGGTGGGCAACACCATGTGGCACATTCTTCATCCTCTAAGGCGTCAACTTGACGAATTAGAGAGAAACGGATGAGCGTCACAGCTAGTGAACTCCATTTCCTCGTCCTCCATGGTGTTGGCCTGACGAAGTGGATGGTGGGCGGTATCATGGCGATGAGCTCCACGCCCTTGACCTCCACAAGAGGCTGGTTGGACCTCAGTTTTAGTAGGAGAAGCTACCGGTGAAAGCCGCACATCGACGATGGTCGGTGTTGTCGATGATGGCGTTTTCAGATGTCGTTTTCTTTTTTGAAGGCATCAATGTAGAAGCCTTCGCCTTCCTTTATGACATGCTCCGAGGGAAACCTTAGATCCGGTTTACCAGATTGGATGATGGTGGCATTCTAGCTCGCTTGGTGCCGAATCCCCTTTTGAGGGCATCATTTTGGAGATTGATCCGGTTAGAGATACTTGTGGCTCGTGGAGTGGATCATCAGGCAGATGGGGTTCTTCCATTCAGCGGTAGGAGCTGGAGCATCCTTCACATGCAGCAACGGGCATCCAATGTCTATTAGCCTCGTAGGATCGGAGTGGCATATGTTCGCCTCCATTCGGACATATTGTTCCTCTTTGTTGATAGCAATCTTGATAGATATGCGTGTGACAGCCTAGATGCATAGTCTAAAAACTGAACTGGTAATCGAACCGACGAGGCTGTCGGTTCAGGTTTTTACCGGTCAAACCGTCGGTTCATTGGTTCGATTGTCGGTTTTTTAAGTAATAAATTAATATATATATATATATTATCAATAATTAACAATAAAATAATGCCAGAGGGGACATCTGCGTCCTATAGGGTTTGTCTTTGGATGAAATTAAGAAAAATTCTCCAAATTTTACCAAAACCCTAACAAAAGAGGGGTTTTCTTCCTTTTTTTGATTCTACACCCAGATTGTTCGCACGAAAATGAGTTGATTGAGGGGCTTTTCAGAAAACAACATCAAACCAGTGGTTTTCTGTGAACCGCCCGGTTCACTAGTTTTTTGTAAAAACCAGTCGGTTCAACCGGTTTTTCCGGTTCGATTGCTCAAACGATCTGATGCGCTTAGAAAACCGATGGGATCGGCGGTTCCAGTTTTTTCCGGTCCGACCGCCGGTTCGGTCTGATTTTTTAAACTATGCCTTGATGATGATTTTGGCCTTCGGACGTTTTGTATGTATCGTGATGCTTTAGTCCTGGCTCTGCATTCTTCTATTATAGCTTTATGGAAGAAAAAAAAGATTCCCGGAAACTCCTCGCTCTGTTCTCTTCTACCTGAAGCAGAGGAGGAGGTGGATGGCGGCGGTCGGCCGGAGCGTCGTGCGCCGCCGCCGCCTCGCCGGCACCCCTTATCCTCCCACCTGCCGCCGGGCAGCCATACCCAAGGTGAGCAAGCTTCTGTGTAGGCTAGGCTAGGCTTCACTTCCACCCAGCATATGCAGCAGCGACTGGATTTACTTTGACGAATGCTGATGGAATAGAATTTGTCGCCACCAGGTGAAGGAGGAGGGCGAGCGGTGCTGCGGGGCTTTCCTGCCATGGCTGCGGTGCAAGGCGGGGGCCGGCGTCTCGTCGGCGCTGCGCATCGGGGACTCGCCCCTGGGAAGGTCAATCTCTCTCGCTATTTGTCCATTAGATTTGCTACATCTACATAGAAGATCAGAGCAGCAGCCCCATCTTCTTCTTGTTCTTCTTCAGGTCCTTGTTCGCTTCCCGGCCCATAAAGGAGGGGGACTGCATTCTGCAACTGCCACACATTGCTGTATGTTCTTGATTAACCTATAACCTACCCCCCCCCCCCCCCCCCCCCCCTTTCCAATTGACATCCTGCTAATTTTGATGGATTCTTGAACCAGTTTTTTTTCTTGTAATAATACTGTACGTAGCAACTTACTGAAGATAAACTTCCTGAAGATGTTCGCCTGTCACTCAACGATGCTCTTGTTGGAGACACGGCCAAGATTGCGGTGCTCCTCATGATGGAGCAGCGCCTGGAACATGTAGGTCTTATTTGGTTAATTCCCCTGCTTGCCGCAGCCCCGCCAGCCATTGTTTGTTCTGAAAGATTTCTCCATTCATCATATTATAAGAAAAGAGGAGGTTTTTTTGGGGACCCGCTTATGGTTGTTTGCTTTATAGCTTTCAGGATGGGCGCCTTACGTTAGATTTCTTCCGGCCAAGGATCAGATGCACAACATGGTATGTACATGCAATGCAAATGTTACACATTTTGATCCTCTGATATGCACTGCTGGCATTCTTGTTTTGAACACCCACACACACACATACAAGTATTAGTATTTATCTTCTTCCTGTTGAACCCATGAATTATCACATTCTGGAAACCAAAAATATTTGATGCAGAAAATGTGTAATTCCACCAGATATTCTGGGATCTGGATGAGCTTGATATGGTCCGACATAGCTCAGTTTATGATGAAGCCATCCAGGACAAGGAACAAGTTAGGAAACAGTTTTCAGTGGCGAAACTAGTTTGTGCTCTCTCCCTCTCTTCCATAAATGACCTACTTGGTTAATCAGTCTGATGACTGTTTTCCCTCTTTATATGCAAGGCTCTTGAACGTTTTCCTCATTTGTTTGGACAAATCAAGCTGCAAGATTTTATGCACGCATCTGCATTGGGTATGCATTAAGAATCCAAGATTTAAAATGCTACTGAATTTTTATGTCTGTTGCTGAGTGCAATTTTAATATATGCCTTATGCCATTTAGGCATTTAGCATTCTAATTAAATGATACTCCCTCCGTTCCGAATTACTTGACATGTCTTTAGTTCAAGTTTAAACCAAGCTTGAACTATAGCCATGTCAAGTAATTCGGAACGAAGGGAGTATTTTGGTAGCTCGACATGTTTCAAATTGGCTGTTTTATTATTCTAAATTATAGATGGTTGATTGACTGCATCATAACATGACATAGTTGTATGATAAAAAACTTAGCAAGTGGGATACTTGCACATGGACCATTTTGTTATGTGTGATTTTATTTGAGAAGGCTTTGCTGCATTTTCAAGAAAAATCCCCTCTTCCTGTGATTAAACTTAGGAGTTAAGACTAATTTCATGACGCATGCAGTTTCATCTCGAGCTTGGCAGACTTCGAGAGGTGTATCACTGGTACAGTTTTCTAAATCTTCCTATCATTGGTTTACAATTTAAATATATTGAATGCATTGTGCACCAACATTTTCTCTATCTGAAAACATCATTTAGATTCCATTTGCAGATTTCCTTAACCATGACGGCGTTTCTGATTCTATATTAGTATATGACGAAGAGAAAGATGTTTCAGAGGTAGATCTATGATCTTTGGTTCAATGTCTAGTAGTTGCAACTGAGTTGTATGGTTATGAAGGCACTTTACTTATTTTCGTCCTTTTTTATATACGGATCAAAACCCTGCTCTTATTCTCGGTTACTTACAGGTCATGGCCGACAGGAATTATGCTGTTGGTGAACAGGTGAGTTTTGGAGAGAAAAATTCGCTTCACTTTATTGTGATTGGATAACATGATCAATTATGACTAAACAAATTCATGAGCTGCACCTTTATGCTTCTGAAAAACGCCTCTGGGAATGGCGGCAACCATCTATTCTAAAAAATAATTCAGTGCGGTTTCCTTATATTTTCAGGTCATGATAAGATATGGGAAATACTCGAATGCCACGCTAGCCCGTAACTTCGGATTTACACTTTCCAGAAACATATATGACCAGGTAAAACCACAGTTTGATGGTCAAACTCCCTAGGAATCTTTGTTGGTATAGTGGTAACTAATGAAGCATCGGATTATGTCATCTTGGTCCTCTGAGGATCTGGCACCAGTAATTGGGTCATCGATGGCTAGTTAACATGTTGAGAATATTAATTAATAGTAAACATGATTTCCATTGACTAAGCAATCATAGACTTCATAAGTACATATTTGTTCTTGAAGCATTGCCCCCCATGATATTTTCTGTTGCACATGTTCTTAAAGTTTTCATTACATTTTCAGGCACATATTTTGATAGATATGTCAGAGCAAGATCCACTTTACAAAAAGAAGCTTGACATATGGCAAAAGCACCATACTCCAAAATCTGAACACATGTGCACCTCTGGCTCTACTAGAACTTCTTTTACCATAAAGTATGTTGTTTGGCTAATTAACTTCATCCTTTGATTATACTGTAGATTTGCTTTGCAACAATAGTAATGCAAACATCGGACAGTTAAGGTCAAATGTAATTAATTCTGAAACCAGCAGTAGTCATATTTTCTGACTGCACTGTAAATGCAGAAGTCTTATGTCGTCCATATTGTACATTTCTACAGTAGTAGATTTACGCTACTAACAAAATGATGGATATCATTCTCGAGTTGAAGTCATGTGTACATGCTGGAATAGGATTGCAACTAGTGCTTGGCTATGCTTGAATAAACATTGAAATAGCAACTTTAATATTTTCTTGACAATTCTGCATTGGAATTATATATCATAGTACATTAATTGATTCTTTCTGGAAGTCAACTAATGTTTTTTGTCAACTTTAAGTAATGGTGAGTTCTGTGATAGCTTTTGTATGATAAGAACATGGCCTCTGTTTTGTTTTGCTGAATATGAGGAATGTAAACAGGGAAGTCAAATACTCCGGAGACAAAGGGATTGGGATTCCCCAGATCTTGCGTGCATTTGTCCGGGTTTTCTATGCCACCTCAAGTGAAGGTACGATATATTCGGATAATTTACATTTAGGTTGGATATTCAAGATTTTTCAATGAATGTTCATTGACATAGTGATAACCTGTTTAGAATTGGAAGAGATGGCCGTTGAGGCAGCTGAAAATGATGGTCGTCTTGCGAGGCGTCCTTTGAAGCATGCGGAGAGAGAAGCCCATGCTCACCGCAAGTTGCTTTTGCACCTTGACAACATGATTCAAGGCCATTCTACAGCTATTGAGGTGAGGACACTGGCAACAACTGAGAATTCTGTCTCACTAATACTGATAAAGCCAAATAACAGATACAGCATTACCCTGTTGCAATCTTTTTGTTACATTTCTGTTAGAACTCAGCACATTTTCAAAGAATTAAAATGATGTAACTAGTACCGCCAAAGTACCAAGTGCTGCATATGGTTCCACTTGTATAGGATTGTAGGTGGCTAAGTGTAAGAATGCCCTTGGTATATCAATTAACTTTCTTTACATATGTTTTTTTTGTTGAGAAAAAAAACTGTAAGTGACAACCATTTGTTGAAGCAGAGAACAATTTGAATGCATGTGCATATGTGTTGATTATTCCCCACTTAATATTCTGATTCGGCTTTATTTCCAGCAACTTGAAATTGTTGAGGGCGCTGCATCTAGGAGCATGCATCCGTTCAGAAAAGAGATGGCTAAAGATCTACTTGCCGGGGAGCTACAGGTTCTGCAAAGTGCGCGTGCATGGGTTGCAAACTATTGTGAAACTGTGAACATTTCATGATCATCCCTGCCTTATTATAGGAGCATACCATCACAGGCCCTGCTCAGATGCATGGTGATTGGTGGCCACTTGCATCTCCAACACTTTTGTTGATACTATATATAGATGGTAGATAAATTGAGGTGTATGTACCAGGCATGTTTGGAATCTAGGAATTTCACATGAATTTTGGAAGTTCGATATTTTTCGATGAAATTTATGCATTCCAAATGGCCCCATGCATGCGAAAAGTCGATCACTGCCCAAACTGGCTCTTTAGAACAGCATGCGTGGTATTCGGTCCATCACTTCCACTGCACTGATCCTTCTGCATGCATGCGTCCTTTAACCTCTCACCATCTTTGCTATATTTAACCGTTGATATATTTGCAACGAATGGACTTGGCTATCAGCCTCTCAATGGCATCTCCTCCCTCCCCCTTTCTTGTCTTTTCACCTCCCACTTGTCTCTTTTCCCGTGGTATGGTCGTCATGTATAGTAGAAAAGATTAATGCCAACAGATTGGGTTGGATTCTGGAGGAGGAAGAGGCAGAGAAGGCAGGATGCTGCAGCGGGCGGCGAGCAATGCGTACTCATGGTGGTGGGCGAGCCACATCCGAACCAAGCAGTCCAAATGGCTCGACAATCACCTGCAAGGTATGTATCTCCATATTTCCATGAATCTCGCAAATGGTGATTTTCGGATGATGGGTCAGGTCTATCTACAAGTTGTTCAATCAGGACTCACGAATATCCATAATATTTCGTGACATATGAATTAGTCACATCTGAAAATTAACATGCATATAGTGTGCACTTCTTGCATCCCTGATCTGACAATTTCAGTAAATGTACTAGCCAAACTCGCATTTGGTAAATCTGCATCACGGGAATCAGTCCATGCCTGTTGCATCCCTGATCTGATGATTTCATCCTTTTTTGCCTGCATATGTGGTACTAGATCATTGTCTGTTATATTTCTCCGTTCTGATGTAAAATCCTGTGCATTATGGGGAAGATTATCTTGATTAATTGCACCAAAACGATGTTATTTTCAATTAAGATAGCATGATCTCAAAACCATTTGCATATTTTATTTCTTATTTTCAGAAGTTGTTTTACAACAAGATAATGTAAATGTACTAGCCAAACATTGACAATTTGTCAGCATCGATAATATCACATTGCTAAAGTTCCAAAACCAACCATATTCTTTATAAAAAATTTATGTAAAATGTTATCTCTTCGTATTTCTGATTTGATAGGTTAAGGGATGTTTCGTTTGATGTGCAGATATGGAGCACAGGGTCAAGTGCATGCTCTTACTCCTTGGAGAGGAAGCTGATTCCTTTTCAAAGAGAGCAGAGATGTACTACAAGAGGCGGCCTGAGGTGATCACTCAGGTGGAAGAAGTGTACCGGATGTACAGGGGTCTCGCCGACCGGTATGACATCATGTCAGGGGAGCTGCACAAAGCAAACCACACCATTGCAACTGCATTTCCTGACCAGGTTCAGTATGCAATGCTAGAAGAGGAGGATGACAATATCCCAAAGGCATTTACCCCGGTCGATCCGCGCAAAATCCACAAGTCGACCGTCGATGGGTTGATGAAGAAGAAGAACAAAGGAGAAGCGCCAGGGGCCGCCGGGGCAAAGGACACCCCAGCTCCAATCAATAAGGAGAATGCACGAGAAGAGATCAGCAGGCTACAGAAAGCTATACTTGTGATGCAGACTGAGAAAGAGTTCATCAAGAACTCCTATGAAAGTGGCATTGCCAAGTACTGGGATCTTGAGAAGGAAATCAATGAGATGCAGGAAAAGGTTTGCCACTTCCAAGATAAGTTTGATGAAAGCGCAGTGATCGAGGACGATGAAGCCAGAGCCTTGATGACAGCGACGGCCCTCAAATCCTGTGAAGACACCATTGTCAGATTGCAAGAACAGAGGAAGACATCTGCCAGCCAGGCATTGGATGAGTCTGAAAGAGTCAAGGTGTTGAGAGAGAAGCTCAAGCCTATACTGGATCAACATGGCAAGTCTCTACCAGAACTGTTGGAGAAAAACATACGAAAGAATCATGTCACGGAGATGGGAGATGTGTACCATGTCAAGCTGGCTGAGCTGGAGATGCAAACGATAGTGGACAAGATCAAGGAAAACTTTACGAGTGACTGCAACATCTCCATGGACGAGATCACAGAGCAGATCGATGAGCTTGTCAATAAAGTTGTTGATTTGGAGCTTATGGTTTCGTCGCAGACCTCGCAGATTGAAAGAATGCGCCGCGAAAACGAGGAGTTGGAGAATTCCGTGAAGAGCCTGGAGGAAGAGAAAGGCTCGAGCGAAGTGGAAGAGAAGCTGAAGCATGTGGAAGAGGAGCTGGTCAGAGTGCAGGCTCTTGAGAGCTCATTCCATAAAGACGAGAGCACGATACGTTCAAACTTCACCGAAACGATAAACAGATTCAGCAATTTCGCGGAGATGTTGCAGTCTCCGGTACCGGTATGCGACCAGCAGGCTGCTGGTTCTGCTGCTCACACATCGGCAGCAACCGGCGAGGAAGCGCCGCCTCCTACAGAGCCATCTAGCGAGAGCCATCCACCTAAGGAAGAAGAAGAAGAAGAACGAAAAGAACAAGTAGAAGAGAAGGCTACGGTCGTGCAGACTCCTGAACCCCAACGGGTTGAAGCCAGCACTGAGCTAGCATCTGGAGCTGCTGCTGCTGCTGCTGCTGCTGCACCTGTTGATGTGGCGAAAACAGAGGTGGCTGCTGCACCCGTTGATGTGGCGAAAACAGAGGTGGCTGCTGCACCCGTTGATGTGGCAAAAACAGAGGTGGCGGCAGCAAGCACTGATGCGTCTGTTGTGGATGGCACTAAAAATTCAGATAATGGGCATGACAAGATTTCACGGCCGGGTTCGCTGGCACGGCTTCGCCACATCTCATCTAACGAGGAGCAAGACGAGAAGGGCTCTGTGGACGGCAACATGAAGAAATTACAAGAGCGGCTCATGGATGGCCTGGCCGACAAGGAGAAGGTCCTAATAGCAGAGTACACCTCGCTCCTGGAGGACTACAAGGACACCAAGAGGAAGCTGCTGGACGTGGAGAAGAAGAACCAGGAGTGCCTCAACGAGATCAGGTCGCTGCGCGAGCTCATCGGAGAGAAGGACAAGGAGAAGGAGAGGGGGCTCCAGCTCCATGGTGGTGGCAGCAGGGGTCATAGGAGGACACCCAGCCTTAGCCATCAGAGGAAGCAGAGCCTTTCTTCCATCTCTAAGCTCATCAGGATGGGGTCAGCCATCCAAGAGGACCCTCCTGCTGCTGACCTTGGCATGGACGACCTGAGGCTGCCGCCGATCGCCGAGGTGGAGAAACCGTCGCCGCTGGAGGACAAGTTCAGGCGCGATATCGACACACTGCTGGAGGAGAACCTCGAGTTCTGGATGAAGTTCAGCTCGTCCATGGGGCGGGTTCAGGAGTTCCAGAACAAGTACGACGACCTCAAGAGGGTGGCGGCGGACAGCGCCGATGGCGAGAAGAAGCTCCGGGCGCTCAAGACGGAGCTGCAGGTGTGGTCGGAGCAGAACGCGATGCTGCGTGGTGAGCTGCAGTGCAGGTTCACGTCCCTCTGCGACATCCAGGAGGAGATCTCGACGGCGCTGGACATGGAGACGGAGCAGGCGGAGCAGGCCGAGGAGGGCGCGCCGCGCTTCACCTCCTACAGCGCCGGCAAGTTCCAGGGGGAGGTGCTCAACATGCAGCAGGAGAACAATAGGGTCTCCGATGAGCTGCAGAGCGGCCTGGACCACGTCAAGACGATCCAGTCCGACATCGAGAAGAAGCTCAACGAGGGCGTCAACCTCTCGTCGCCGGCGGAACCAGCGGAGGGGTCAGCTGAGGGGACGCTGGCGCTGGCGCGAGTGCCGACCAAGGCTAAGGTGCCGCTGCAGAGCTTCCTGTTCCCGGCCAAGGCCAAGAAGCCGTCGCTGTTTGCGCGCGTCACGCCGGCCATGCTCCACAAGCAGCAGGTAGACATGAAGTTCCTGGCCAGGTTGCCAAGGTAGCAGCAGAAGAAGCACAGAGCAGGGATCATTTAGCTTCATTAACTAATTAACTAGCAGATGAGATACTGTACCCTCTTTTTTTTTATGAAATGCTCCAACCTATAGCTATGTATTATTGGACCAAACTGTTTTGTTTTCTAGGTCAATGTAACCTCTGAGATCAATCAATGGAACCTTTTCATTTTCATATGTCAGGAAACCTAGTTGCTGTAATTTTGTCCATACATTTCAGTGCTGTTCTTCTTCGTATGTCCATCTGATAAATTTACTTGATATCATGTCCAAATATTTTGTTTTTGAGGGCAATTCATGTCCAAATGTACAGCAGAAACTGTAGAAACATGGGTCGCTTGTACAAATTTATATATACAGACTGAAGAAACAGGGGTTGCTTATACAGAAAATTTATGTTCATGCATACAAAATTTCCCTTTTCATTTTCACGTTTTATTTGCCAGGAAATTACATAATTTTCCTGAGGACAAGTTTATTTGTAATTTATCTTGGTTTCCTCTCTCTATTTTTTTACTTGATAGCAAGTTCGAATATATAGCAAGTTCAAAGGAGTTAATTGCATGAAACCACGACAATTCGGGATAGGATTGCAGAAAACACACTTTTTCGTTTTTGTTGCGAAAATCACTAATTTTTTGACTATTTTTTTTGCAAAAACCACAGATCAAGTGTTTAACCCGTTTTAATCAAGTTTCTGACAGGCGAGACCTACATGTAAGAGTGATGTTTTACAGAAACACCCCTAAAACAAATTAAAAAAAGCAACCATGTCCTCATCCCACTCCAGCCTCCATCCCACGGTGCACCGCTCCTCCCTAGCCGTGCCAGCCCGGCGCCCCGCCCCCTCGCTCCACCGCCTAGTAGGGTCGCAGGCCCGGCTCCTCGGCCTTGGGGGCTGTCGCCGCGGTCACCGCGCCCACCGCCATGCCGACGGGCATCCTGGTGGGAGCAGCCCTGTGCTCCGTGCTCCCGAGCTAGCCCGGGCCTCCGCGTCCAGCGGTTGTTGCCGCTGCCGCGCTGAGCATCCAACCCTTGCTCAGGTGGTGCTCGTAGAGGGAGTAGCCCACCAGCGTCGGCTAGCTGCAGCGCCACCCGCGCCCATTCACGCGGCTGCGACTCCGGCGCCCTGCTGCCGCCCCGACGTGGTCGACCAAGCCACCAGCTCCCGCACGAACGGGACGTCAGGGAAGAGAGCCCAGGTGGTCGGCAGGATCGGCAACATTTTCCTGCCCACCCTGCGCTCCTTCCATTCCGGCGGGCAGAGGCTGAGACGCTTGTGTGGCTGTCCCTCTTGTTCGCCCACGCAACGCCGACGACGCGGGTGTCGCGCCTGAATCCGGGCGGCGCGCGGCGCGCACGGCCACAGACGGGTGACGCACAGGCGGCGGGGGGAGGTACGTCGTACCTCGTGCTGGGAGGGTGTGTGAGGCGCCGTTGGTGGTGGTGCTCGCCGGCATGACGCCGTGGGAGATGAAGAAACCAGGGGGAGGACCCGATTGTTTTTTTCAAAAAAAAATAGGGATCTTTTGCAAAATATCATCTTTACAGGTATGTCCCATCTGGCAGAAACGTGATTAAAATGAGTCAAACACGTGATCTGTGGTATTTGCAAAAGATTAGTCAAAAAATTAGTGGTTTTCGCAAGAAAAACGAAGAAGTGTGTTTTCTGCAATCCTATCCCGAATTGTCGTGGTTTCATGCAATTAACTCAGTTCAAAGATATAGGTATGCAATGTATATCACAAACTGAAGAAACAGGGATTGCTTCTACAGATTTTTATATAGTAGAGACCAAACTGTAACAAAAACAAGACTTCTGTGCAGATGATACTTATTTTGAGTTGACAAAAGCAGGAGCCAGAGTCGCCAATCCCGTGCTGCTATTTGGCCTATAATAGAGTTTCAGTCCAGAGTGAATGGAAACTACACCACCCACCAAATTTCATATTCGACCTCCTCGAATCCAGCTTCCTGGATCATCTGAGTAAACTTTTCCAGGAAGCAGAAATCTTTGCATCTTCTAGCTTCATATCTTGTGATGTGACAAGGACAGACAATAGCCATGCTGTTTTAGAAGGTTGTTAGTATTTTTCAAGATATTCTTAGAGGTTGGACACAAGGTAGAAAACACTACCATGCCAAAATTCTTGGGAAACAGATGTACATTTGAGTTTCATATATGAAATAAGGCAGCTCAGTGCGAAGAAACGCTTAGAAATGCCAATCTTCACCTGTTTTGGAAATCGACGGATGTTCTCAACCAAGTATTGGTGTGACTGCCTATCACCAGCAACTAGCTTTTGCACCGCCTGAATCACAGAAAATGAATAGACATCGTAACTGAAGGAACAAAAAGGACAGTGAACTTCTGAATGTTATGAGTAATAGCCAGAGGCAGTGGAACACATCATTCACATTACTTCCCACAAAGCACTAGCAGCATTTCACTTTCTTGGAAGGATCAGATAACACTGACATCATTGAAGCAATAAACAAAAAAGTGTCATTTTCCGTTTGTGCCAAATAAACAAGAACAAGAAACATGAGTGTATTTAGGGCAACATCTAGCAATGTTTAACCCATAGCTACATGGTTGCTAACAGTTGATAACATAGTTGCAGTACTTGGTACAAATGCTGAAAAAAAACAGGGCATTCATTGATAATTGGTTGCAGCTCTGGCATCTGCTTGTTTATTACTCCCTCCATCCCAAAATAAGTATATTAAAGTTTAGATGCAGTATCTGCTTGGTACATTTGCTGCAGTTTTATACTAAAGTTGAGACACTTGTTTTGGGATGGAGGGAGTACTTATTAATTAAATGGTGTTCAAAACAGTTCTCATACAAAACATTTCCTGCAATGACAACATACTTGATGTATTGCTCGGTTCTGATTTTTTTGATGGGGATTATATCTATTTTGGGCAGGTATATGTAAACGCTCCTTGTTGATGTTAACTCCATATAAGTGGTCTTGTAGCATTTGGTATAAGACAATGAACAATCTCTATGTTGTGATGGATTGCACAATGAGACTATCGGATAAGATGTGTTGAATTTTGCTTTTGCCCCCTCAGTTCTTTAGCTCTGCACTTTATCACTAGAGTAGAAACATATTTAGGAGAGCATTTTGACATGATTTTGCTTACTAAACCCTTGCACGGGATTATGCATTGATTTTGACAGACCCACCTCGAGGGCTCGTTTTGAAAAATAAAGTTTACTTTTAGACTGACTTGAAGATCCAGTGCAACTAAGGATTTCAGCAAATGTGTGATATATCTCAGTAGACCCCGAATCCATGTGGATAAGAAAACCATGAAGGTCGATCGGTGTATCCAGCTTCTTGATTTGTGTTGAAGTTGAATGTGAACACGTTATCAGACCCGTGGAGGCTACAATTGCAATCAGTATATTGAAGGGGGGCTTCGGTGAAGTTTCTGCTTGGGTTGAAGGAAATTACGTATTATTCTCTACAACAGTAATTTTTGGCTGTCCCGGTGAATAAGAAGGTGATTTTCTACATTGCTGGTCTTACCGATGAATGCAAGTATGTCACAGTTCTATCAAGGAAGGCGAGGATGGTGTCATCACTGTGGGACCTTCCTATGAAGACCGTGTTTACAACACGGGCTGGGGTGAAGTGCAGGTGCAAGTCGTGTGGGCCGCTATTCTCAAGAGAGACAAATACAAGAATGATGTTATTGGAATGGTGAGGCTGTTACACTAGCATAGGAGAATGTTGGATCATAAGACTGAGATGGAAAATCTGCTGTGGAGCAAATTTGAGTGCTAGCTTTTTATTATATAATTATTTGTGTCAAGTTATTCTTGAGCCGCTGAAAGTTTATTTTGATGGACGTGCTCGCTTCCTTCGAGTCCATTGATTATTTGGATCTGGTCTCCTGTTTATATCTCAGAAATTGAGGTCTCCTCGATCTAAAAAAATTGATCACACACACACAATTTGGGTTTGGGGGAGATGTTCTCCGGTTGCTCAAACTTACACATAAAACCTAAGAATAGTCGCTCGTTATTGTGTTGCTCGCCTAAGCGTTGCTGGCCTGAACAATTACACACAAAACCTAGGAATAGTCAAGCGTAACCATGCTATTTCATATCAGATAAACCACAATTTAATCGAGTAGCTGTCTTATCTTTAAAAAATAATGCCTTACCATACAACAAACTGTCTCTTATCACACGCATATCATAGAAAAAACCAGATAGATCTACAACAGGAACCCTTATCATAAAATATGTCAAATATACTAAGTTGCCTACCCTTTGGCAGCTAAGTTGAATGAAAAAGTTTATTTTTGAGCCAAATTGATGACGACGACGACATTGTTTCATAGGCATGCATCCCTAGCAGCAACGATTTTTTCCGTTTTCACCAACGATGCAAGCTACAGGTTCAACCAGTTTTGGTTTTTCTTCCTGTTTAAAGAACCAGCCCATTCAAATGGTTTTGTTCGGTCTGTTTGTTGAACAATCTTTTTAGCGTATAAAACCCCTTAGGCCATTGGATCCAGTCCAATCCAGTTTTTCAAACTATTGCAACACCTTCATTGCTGCTCAGCAAGATCCGCATCGACTTGCTTTGTTTTCTGCTTGCCCTAAATTACACAAAAAACCTAGGAATAGTCAAGCGTAACCCTGCTATTTCATATCAGATAAACCACAATTTAATCGAGTAGCTGTCTTATCTTTAAAAAATAATGCCTTACCATACAACAAACTGTCTCTTATCACACACATATCATAGAAAAAACCAAATAGAACTACAACAAGAACCCTTATCACATCAACAACCGCCTCTTTAGCACCGTCTTAAACATATTAGGTCTCTCTCTTACTGGGATAGCTGTCCAAGCAACATTCACCACCACTTGGGCACAACCCATCCTTCGATTCACTACTTCATCTGAATGTCCTAGAGTGAGGGTAAGGTGTTCACATACATCACCACCAACAAGAAAGAGTGCAAGCTTCTCATCCGACCGGACAGCCACCACACGACGATACAATGGAACAAAACCACCATCACCAATTACCACCGGGCTACCCGCTGCTTCATATAGAATGATATGATCTTTGAATTTTCCAGGAGTCGAAGCAACTACTCTTGAGATATTACACGGCCCCTTCAAAACTTTTATTTCAATTGTAGCTTCCACAGGCCCTTAAACCTGTGCACATAACAATTCAACCCTACTCAGCCAACTTCCTAGGCCAAGAGTCATGCTCCCCTCGTCCCCACAAAGACGTGCCCTCTCGTATTGTAGCAAGCCTTTGCTAAAATCTTTATCCACACAACCATCAAACTTGATCTTTAAATCGATCTCAAAATAAATACTGTCAAACGGGACAAGCGCTCGGCATGGATCTATCAAAGATAACATATCATCCTGCAAAAAAAACATCTTGTCAAAATGTGCATTGTACACCACAAAGAGTTAAAACACGCGCACAAAATAAATACGCATACCGGTGAGCTGATGAGTTGGGGGTTATTCCTTTCACGCCTAAACAGATAGACACATCTATAGTCCACCTGGTCCCTTGCAACAAGGGTGCCAAATATATTGATCGGAAAGCCAACATCCGATTCAGTTACCTTGAAGGAAACGACATTGACACATTCTTCCACCACCAATGCATGCGTGGGTGGTGTTTTCTTGTTAAGCGGTGGCACGGGAAAAACTAGCTGTGAATAAATGTGACCATTAAAAATCCAAACTATAGCATACATTGTTTGCATCCAATAAAGAGCTACTCCGTTCCATATCATCCTTCATCAAAACAGGTGTATCTAGATGTCTTTCTCTGCTAGATACATTCGTTTCAACAGTAGTTAATATGGAACGGAGGGGGTAGAAGAAAAGGTAAGTGGATGGAACAATCATCAAAATACCCACACCCTTTATCAAAGTCAAAGAAGGCCATGTTGAATTCGCAGAATCGATAACGTTCTAAACCATTGGCCTTGGGGTCGTAGGCGATGAACTCTTGGCAACGAGCTACGTGGAGAGCCCATAGCGCCTTGCGTACCAAGTTTTGCTCTGTGTGACTGTGGCTAGAGCAAGACGACCCAGTTGAAGGTTGTTGATGAAATTCAGGAGTGAAGACACCCCTGATGTTGAGGAAATCACAGATCTCACGGGGCGACTTCTTCCCCTTGATCTTATTGGTGAGAGTGCGACAGGTCAGATCAAGCAATCCTTGGACTTGAAGATTGTGGGAAGCCGCAATGAGATCATATAGCCTCTCGAGGTCGAGGTCGCCGACGAACTTGGCGTCCCAAGCTGTGAGGTCATCGTCGTGGGCGTGCTTGTTGCAGTAGTGCAAGACCTTGGCGAATGTTTTGCCGTCAACTTCGACGGAGATGGGCTTGCCATTGCCGTCGTACAGCAAAGTCTCGACATATAAGAAGAGGGATTGGGTTGTCACCGAATTGGAAACCAGGAAATCCATGCCGTCATAGCTCTGCACTGGGAACATCATCGATCTTCGTTCGCGCGCTTAATTTCGATCCGATAAACTAACCTAACCTAACCCCTGGGTTCCCAATCGATTTGCTTTGCTTTGCCTTGCTGTGGACGGACGGTGGTACCAATATATATATATATTGACTTAAAGTCTTCCTCCCCGGGCAAGGAGTTTCCCTTTGTTAATTAGCACGACTCTCTAAGAAGACATAAGACCCAACTCGATCTATCTGCAGGTGTAGTGTAATTCCTCTCCAACTAGCTGTCTGTTGCCGGACAAGGACAAGGACAAGGACTCAAGGAGGCCTCACCAAGGAACCCTAGCTTTGGTGCGCATGTAAGGATCTTTTTGCTCGCCTCATTCACTAGTTTCCTCACAAGAACAAGTTCCCTGCCTGCATCTTTTTGGCTAGCTCCTCCACTTTCTCTCTTCCTCACCATCCATCCATTCATCCATCTTGGAACTAATCTTATTACTCCAGTATCAAATTAGATCATGTTTGTTTCGTGAATCATGCATGCACTAAAAATTGTGACATCTACCTAATTACTTATCTCTAGACTTTTTTTGAGGTAATTGCATCAGTGATGCTTGAACTTGGCACGAATGTTTACTTTACTGTCTAAACTTGAAAATTACGTCGAACTGGTTCAAAAACTTGGCATGAACGTGCAAATACGATGCTAATCTCATTCCTATACGTAAAATGGGCCAATGTAACGATGATACAAGATTTAATTGGTACTAATGTCTCTATGATTAGTGGGTCCCGTATGTCAATACTACAGAAAAAATGGCAAAATGTATTTCCGAAATTTGATCCGAGACATGTACCTCGCTTACAACCTCAACCAACCATTCCACCACAGTAATTGAGTTGGCAAGTACATCCCCTCATCCTCCAAGAGAAGTTATGCGTGAGTGTTTCAGCGTTGGAGTTATCCACGTCGTTCTAATTTTTTCAGTTGTTCGATGAGTGCAGCAACAAGCAAATGGACGATGATCCCTGGTTGGCCATTCAAGTCCTCTCCTTGTGCCTCTCATCAATTCGGCGCCACACTGTGGCTGCCGTCATGGACGGCCACCTACTATGGGCGATAGAGAGAGGAGAGTACGGTGGTGTCCTCCGAGCCCATCTCTCTCTACACTGCAGGCACGGCTGTCCGCACGCCACCTTTTTACAACTTTACTCCAACTGTTAATTAATACGTAACTCATATGCTGCTCTGCTTTTTTACCATGTGCCGCTCACTCCACCGCGCAACCACGCCAAAGATAGGGTTGGGTTTCTTCCAAGAGATGCAGGTTGCAGTTGGCCCCAAGGGCTCGCCGGCGGCGACGGAGAGCGGCGACCAGCGGAGCGCCAAGAATCCGAGGCTGGCCGCCGAGCCGCTCATCCATGTCCCGATGAAGCTAGAGATGGTCGTGTACCAACCGGCCGGAGCCGGAGGAGACTATGGCGCGATCGTACCAACGAACTTGGCTCTGGGATGTGGATCGACACCAAGATGGATGTGACCGTGGTCCATTGCCCCATCTGCGCCCTCCCCTTGAAGCCTCACGTCTTCCAGGTTCGCCTCCCCTCCTTCGTTTCTTTCAGTGTGGGTAATCGGTTCGATTTGATTTCAGCAGCAATAATTTGGTTTCTCTGGCCGGTCCGCGTACTGCAAGCGCGGGCACGTGGCCTGCGGCGTCTGCCTCCCGGATCCCCGCGGGAAGTGCGAGAACGCCAGTGGCGCCTTCGAAGTCCGCAGCACGATGATGGACGTCGCCGTCTCCTCGACCATGGTCGAGTGCGACCACGACGGCGGGCGCTACGTCGCCTACCACGAGCTCGACAAGCACGGCGGCGCGCGCCCTGCTAGTGCACGATCCCCGGTTGCGGCTTCGTTGGCCCGGCGCCGGCGCTCCTTGGCCACCTGACCACCCTCCACTCGATGCACATCCACAAGTTCCAGTATGGCAAGGTCCTCGTGCTCCAGGTGCCAACTTCAGGGACGAGAACGACCACGCGTTCCTCCTGCTTGGCGGCGCGCACGACTCCAGCACGGCCGTCTCGGTGGTGTGCATCAGGGCCGAGGTGATGCTGTCGTCGCTGTACACGTTCAAGGTGTGGGTGAACGGGCCGGCGCCGGCGCCAGCGCCGGAGCCGAACCGCAAGGCCGACACCGTCATGGCGGAGATGGAGGTGACGAGCAGCACGACGCCCGGCGACGTCGTCGAGGAGCTGGCGTACCTGACGGTGCCACCCAAGCTGCTGCCAGGGGCGTTCTGGCATAGACAAGTTCACCTCCTGATGACAGGATTGCAAGTAATTTACCCGATCGTCAACCAAGTTCCGTTCTTTTTTCTTTGTTATTTTTATTGATTTGACCTACGTATGAACTATGAAGACATTCATTTATTTTATCTTTTAGTTAATCTTATGGACTATAACATTATTTTTTATTGCTAACTTACAGCTTAGTTGCCTACAACATTTTTTATTCATTGATCATAATAACTGACATTATGGGTAGATTCATTCAGTATATTCTAGGAATTTATGACAGTTTGATCACATGGTTGGTTCCTTGCGATTTGTGAATGCCTATTTTTTGTGCAAATGCACAAACTGATGCATGTATATTATTATGCTTTCTTCATGTATATTTAGCATTTCATACATCACATGCGTGACAAGGGCGCACCTTGTGCGCATTAGGCACTAGTCTTAATGAACTAAGAGCATCTCCAACAGACGCGAGGTAGCACGGCGCACTAAAATTTTTTGCAGCGCCAAAATAGCGTTTTAGCGCGTTAAGGTGGTGTTTTTCTTTACCAGAATCGCTAAAATCTTGCGTATCAGAGGTAGCGCTCCAACTGACGCGCTAAAACTCCAGCGTGTGCACCCAACACAAACAATATTTCCCACTCAAATATATAACCAACAAGATCAAATACACACAAAAAAATCAACAATAAATAGTTCAATTTTTTTGAGCATCCAAATAGATGAAATTACTCTTTTGATTGGATACAATCACGGCTCATTTGGATACAATCACGGCTCATTAAGGTCCTAAATCCATGTCGTCCTGGCTCTGGACTGGGAACATCTTGTCCGCTTTCTCTTCCCCCTCTCCGATTTGGACACCAAAAAATCCATGTATCGAGGATATTTGACCTCTTCTTGATTGTAACTCTATATTAATGGAATAAGTTTTTCTTCCTGTTTGAGCAAAAACCAAAAGGTTCAACCACTTTTGTCCGGTCCATTTGCCAATAAAACCCCGAAGGCTGCCGATTGCAGTTTTTTCGGTCCAATCTGGTTTTTAAACTATGTCAACGCCTTCACGCACAACACCTGCCTAGGGTTTTCTGCTCACCAAGATGCACATCGACTTGCTTTGTTCTCCGCTTGCTCTAAATTACAAATAAACCTAGGAGTAGTCAAGTGTGACCATGTTGCTTGCCTAAGCGCCATAAACCACAATTTAATCAAGTAGCTGTTTTAACTTAACAAAAGAACGCCATACCATATAACAAACTGTCTCTTATCACAAACATATCAGAACAAAAAAAAATAAAACAACAACAACCCTTATCACATCAATAACCACGTATTTAGCACCGTCTTAATCGTATTAGGTCTCTTTCTTACTGGGACAGCTGTCCAAGCAACTTTCACCTCCACTTCGGCGCAACCGATCCTCCGATTCACTACTTCATCTGAATGTCCTAGAGTGAGGGTAAGGTGTTCACATATGTCACCACCAACGAGAAAGAGCGTCAGCTTCTCATCCGACCGGACAGCTACCACACAACGATTCAATGGAACAAGGCCATCATCACCTATTACCGTCGGGCTACCCGCTGCTTCGTATAGAATGATATGATCCTTGAATTTTCCAGGAGTCGAAGCAACTACTCTTGAGATATTACACGGCCCCTTCAAAACTTTTATGTCAATTGTAGCTTCCACAGGCTCGTAAACCTGTGCACATAACAATTCAACCCAACTCAGCCAACTTCCTAGGCCAATAGTCATTCTCACCCGGTCCCCTGAAAGACGGGTCATATTGTATTCTACCATGCCTTTGCTAAATTCTTTATCCGCACAACCATCAGACTTGATCTTTAAATTGATCTCAAAAAAAATACTGTCCATCGGGACAAGCGCTCGACATGGATCCAACAAAGATAGCATATCATCCTGCAAAAAACAATTGTCAAAATTGTGCATTGGACACCACAAAGAATCGAAACACGCGTACGGAATAATGACACATACCGGCGAGCTAATGAGTTGGGGATCATCTCTTTCACGCCTAAACAGATAGACACATCTATAGTCCACCCGGTCCCTTGCTACAAGGGTGCCAAATATGTTGATCGGAAAGCCTACATCCGATTCGATTATCTTGAAGGAAACAACATTGACACATCGTGTCACAACCGACTCATGCGTTGGTGTTTTCTTGTTAAGCAGTGGGCCACGGGAAAAAGTAGCTATGAATAAAGGCCACCATTAAAAATCCAAGCCAGGATAGAGTGTCCACATCCAATAAAGACCTACTCCGTCCATTCCATATCAACTGTCGTCAAAACGGATGTACCTAGATGTATTTATATGCTAGATACATCCGTTTCAACGACAGATAATATGGAACCTAGGGGGTAGTATAAAAGGTAACGGATCAAGCAATCATGAAAATACTTACACTCTTTATCAAAGTCAAAGAAGGCTAGGTTGAATTTGTAGGATTCGTTGAATCGATGACATTCTATGCCATTGATCTTGGGCTCATAGGCGGTGAACTCTTGGCAACGAGCTATGTGGAGAGCCCGTAGCGCCTTAAGTAGCAACTTTTGCTCTGTGTGACTGTGGCTAGAGCAAGACGACGACCCAGTTGAAGGTTGTTGATGAAATTCCGGAGCAAAGACACCCCTGAGGTTTAGGATATCACAGATGTCACGGGGTAGCTTGCCTTTGATCTTATTGGTAAGAGTGTGACATGTCAGATCAAGCAATCCTTGGACTTGAAGATCGTCGGAAGCCTGCTGTCAATAGCTAGCAATTAATATTGACTGCTTAAACAAAAGACTGTACTTATGTAGGTAGGCTAGTCAGCAGAAAATCGCTTTTCCGATAAAACACTTTGTGCGTCATAAACAAACTACTTCTTGGCTAGGGATATATCATATTAGGCGTGAGCAGGTGGAGATGGAGATAGAATTTCTCAGACATATAAATATACTACTCCCTCCGTTTCAAAATAACTGTCGTAGCCTTAGTACAAATTTGTATTAGAGCTAATACAAAGTTACGACAGTTATTTTGTAACGGAGGAAGTATTACTATAGATGGTTCGAGTTTGGCTTAACAAGAAATTATTAATTGACGCTCACCCACCGCAATGAGATCGTATAGTGTCTCGAGGTCGAGGTCCCCGACGAACTTGGCGTCCCAAGCTCTGAGGTCATCGTCGTGGGCGTGCTTGTTGCAGTATTGCAAGACCTTGGCGAATGTTTTTCCGTCGACGTTGACGTAGATGGGCTCGCCGGCATTGCCGACAAAGAAGCAGATATCGTCATCTAAGACCCCGGATTGGATGGCCTCCGATTTGGACACCAGGAAATCCATGCCGTCCTGGCTCTGGACTGCCAACATCATCGATCTTCGTTCGAGAGCTTAATTTCGATTGGGGGGAGGGGGATAACCTAACCTAAATTGACGATCCAGCGAGCGACAACAATGGATTTGATTTTGATTTGCTTTGCTGTGGACCAATATAAGTATATATCGACTTGAACTCTTCCTGGCCGGACAAGGCCGGAGTTTCCCTATTTTTTGTTAGTTAGCACGTCGACTCTCTCTCTCTCTCTCTAAAAGATAAAAATAAGATCGAACGAACTCTACGTGACCGGCCTGGTCTAGTGTAATTCCCCTCTCCAACTATATACCTGTAGACAAGGCCGCCGGCAACAATGTGCAAAACTAGATATGTAAAAGGATAAAATATAATATTCTGATCTGATTAATAAAAAATAGGTATGTATGTGCAAAACTTTTTGATTATAAAGCATATACAGTATGTTTTTGCCATTGCTTTGATAAAATAGTACTCCATGCATGATTGATGAAATTTATTGAGTTATGTAGCCTAGCCCCCATGATTATGAATTTGATTTTCACAACCGAACTGTAGCTAGTACTCCTGGGAAAGACGCCACGAGTATCGGGTCCTGACGAACAAGAAATCCCTCAGAAAGCGCAACAGATTTTATTGTTTTCCAACTTTTGAATCTCGCCGGCCCGATTTATTTATTGGTCGCCGCAGCTTCTTCATTCCTTGTGTTGCGGCGTGCGATTTGTTCATCTCATTCTCATTCTCATTCTCCCTCCCCCACAGCAGCAGGCAGCAGTTCCCTAAACCCTAAACAACGAGGAGCTGAGCCTGAGAGAGAGAGATCGAAATGGTGGCGTATGAGGAGCAGCGGCGGAGGCAGGTGGAGGAGAACAAACGCAAGATGGAGGAGCTGCGGCTGCACCACCTCTCCGCCGCCGTCAAGGAGACAGGACCCAAGCCCTCGCCGGAGGCCAAGATTGTGAAGCGGAAGCAGAAGCGGGTGCTCCCGGTGGACGCCCAGGTCCGGCGGTCCGGCCGTGTCGCCAGCCTTCCCGAGCAGCCCAAGTACAACTACGAGGTTAGTACCATAGCATAGCATAGCATAGATACCTGCGATGAAGTTGAGATTCAACTTTGATCCATCTTTCTCTTCCCTTGATTCATTCAACTACGTCATGTGATTTCTGTAGGATGCCTATGACGATGACTTGGTACAGAAGAAGAAGAAGATGAGGAGGAGGTAATAAGTGACCCCTATATCATTCATTCACTCATTCTTCTGCACTAAACATTTGATCTGAATTGTGATGCAAATTACTATAACTTACTCCTTCATTGATTGATTGTTTTCAAGGAGCGACTTGATGAACCGGGTCTACGCCAGAACCGAGGCCAGGCAGCATGCCATCTTCAAGGCCCAAGAGAAGCTGCTGCAGCTGGGCTCCTCCTCCCTCTACCCCACCTTTCTCAAGCCCATGACGCAGTCTCATGTCACCGGGGGCTTCTGGCTCGTATGTACTAACTAACCACCTCTTCTCTTGCATTCATTTCATTTCACTAGCCCGTGCTTTGCAACGGGAGCACAATTTAAATAATTATGAAATTTAGATATCGGTGGGTTTTGGTATGCAATCATTGTGATTTATCTTCTTTGATTGGGACGTGAGAGATTTCCTATGTTTACACTTTATGTGGTGGGTTGTCTGGTAAAATGTGAAATCAATCTGTAAGAAATAGAACTCATACATTTTAAACTGCATGTTCTTCCTCGGCAACTAATTTACAAGCCATCTTGCCTAGTACCACAATGCTAAACATGGAGGAGCTGGCTGCATACGATTCCAAGAGAAAAATGTATCCACGTAATTCTTAAACTAAATGAGGTACCAAGTAATTTTACAAGCCATCTCCTCTACACAGCATACTCTAAACCTAAACGAGGGATGCATGTGAAACTACAGGGATATGAATTAGGATGATAAAATCCACGACTAACTAACCTTTAACCGCATCAGTGGATGAAGCGACACGGTGTGGCAGCAACCGCGGGACACTTTTCCGGTAATTTCAAACTTGGGACCAAAAAACGGCAGGGCTAGAACGGACTCACTTGATACCACGCGAAGAATATCTTGACAACAAGCGTGATCGAGGGTGAGGGTATGTGTGTGGGGTGGTGGTGTTCCTATAGCAGACCTCGTTCGTTGCCCTCGGTGCGACGGCCTCCGCGACCCGCGCGTGCACCGTGGCCTCACGTCGTACGCTTGCATCGTTCATTGCCGCCGCTCCATGCCGAGGAGGAGGACGTGGCATTTTCGATGGAGGCAGTATTGCATGCCGAGGAGATGAAGGGGTGGGTGGAGAGCGTGGAGGGGTGGAGCAGCGCTGCAGCCGTCGTCGACATCACCATGTTTGAGGAGGGGGTTGGGCGGAACGAGGCAAACTGGTGTGGGTGCGTATACCATGTACCTTAGTTGTTTGGGTTAGCATAGAAGAAATGTGAAATGAGTGAAAGGAACGTTTAATTAATAGTGTTTATTAACATTCCTTTTTTTAGAATAGTTTATTAACATTCCTTGTGAAAGCTGATTCTACATGCAAAGTCTTGTACAAAAGGAAACCCATGATGCGTGGTACAAATCTCATTCTCTACCATTAATCTTAACGGCGATGATCATGGACGATTTAGTTGCAAGAGTGAAAGAAAAGATTGGTAAAAGGAAACTGATACAACGTGGTATATAGAAATGGAAATAGATCGTGGTATATATTAAAAGCAATGATGTAGATGAGTAATTTCGTTAGTGTAAGGCTGACTGGTGGGACATAGATGTTGACGAAAACGTTGGCAAAACATTCAGGAGGGACCGTGAGGAACCGTTAGGTTCTTTTTAGGTAGTAGAGACTTCAGTCATTGGTGACGTTTGTGAGGTGTTGATTGATTTGGATCACTGGCACTGGCAGGGCCTCCCCATGCACTTCTGCCGCAAGCATCTACCAATGCACGACAACCAGAATATCACTTTGGTCGATGAGGAGGATCGTGAGTTCGAAACCCTCTACCTTGCACTTAAGATGGGCCTCAGCGCCGGGTGGAGAGGGTTTGCCATTGACCATAAGCTCGTCGACGGTGATTGCTTGGTGTTCGAGCTTATCGACGAGACAAAGTTCAATGTAAGATTCTTTTCTTTCTTATATTTTTTTGCATCTTCTTCTTTGTTTACAACTTTATCTACATATCTATTGACTGCAAGTTGTATCAAGTGATGAGAACGGATTTGCATCTCATACAGTTTCTGCAGAATTGCATCCCAAATGTGTCTTACTGTTTGACAATTATTTGTACAAATACATTCATACGAAGCAAGCAGTGCCCATGGATATCTAATGTGCGTTAAGCATATACAAAAATATGATGTTTTCTATGTACGGAGGCTTCTATGCCTATGTGCGCGTGCGTACGTCTGTACTACGCTAGGCCGTAGAGTACGAGTATATAACTCTTGTGTATCCATCCGACCGGTCGGCCTGTACGTATGCATACCGAAATACCTTCAAATGAGGCCGGTGAGTTATATAGGTGTACATTTAATCATGTACCCTGTGCGTGCCTCTGCCAAATTTGCATGGCATGATCAACTATTGAGGTAATGCATGTGCATGTGAAATTACCCTTGATGCAACTATACCATCCTTAAGCGGCTAATGAGTTCAGCTAAGGCAGGCACTAGGCTAAGCAAGCCCAGACTTTGATTTCTACGTATGCATGTCACATGACGTGCACGTACAAGGCCTATATTGGTCTATGGATTTGGTGAGTAACCAGGTAAGCCACGTACGCTGGCTCTCTAGCGGGGCCGACGTTGGAAAGGCCTCGACTTGATCGGCACGAAATCAGTTCAGATATACGGCGATCGTTCAAAGAAAACGCGTTGATATCTATCTGTTCCAGGAAAATCGGAAACGACGAACGGCTGCGGCGTCTGCGCGTCGTGTAGCCAGCCCTTCCTATGCCCTATAAATACAAATATAGGATCCGGCCGAAAAGAGGACCACGCCATACGCCTCCGGCCGACGCAACCCATCCATCCACGCACAAACTCCAGCCAACACCACCGTTCTAGCCGCCGCCGAGGAAACACCTCACGCACAATCCATCCAGCCAAGAACACAATCCATCCATCCAACTCCCATACGCACGTACAAGCACAATCCATCCACCACCTAGCTAGCACGATCCATCCACCACGCCTTAGCCAACGCCAGAATCCATCCATCCACCACGCCCACACGAACCCCAATCTATCCATCAGCCCTTACGCAGGAACGGGAAGAAGACCCGGCGTCCGGCCGGCCAGGCTTGCCAAAGGCTAGCTCTTGTGCCAGTCTGCAGACGCAAGAGCGGAAAGATCGACGCCATGCCGATCATCTTCTCGCACGGTACGCACTGATGCTAATTATCCATCTTCTTCTTCTGCACTCTTTCTCTTCCTCTCTCTCCACATCATGTATGGCGGTGATCGGAGTCACGGCTGGGTATGAGGTGCTTGGTCTCTCCTTCTGAAGACTACGATGACGGGGCCGCGACCTGTCGTTCGTGCGCAGCCCCTCGGCAACTATGCGGCACACGTCTACCGCGACGATGCCGGAGTGTCGTTCATGTGCACCCCCAGTGTACTTTGGCAACGACGCGCTCTTCGTCCTGCTACCGCGTCAACGCCGTGCTAGGGGTCGCCGCCCGTTTGCAAGCCTGGCACACTTTTTCTTCAGCGGCGCGTCGGGGTCGCACTTGCGTGCGGCGATTTCGACGTACTCTTCTTCGGCAACGCGTCTGAGTCGCACTTATGTGCGGCGCTTGACGTACTCTTTTTCGGCGGCGCGCCGGGGTCGTACTTACGTGCGGCGCTCGACTTGCCCTTCCGCGACGATGCGACGGGGTCGCACTAATGTGCGGCGCTCGACGTTCTCTCCCTCGGCGATGCGACAACAGAGTCACACCTACGTGTGGCCCTCGACGCACTTTGCTTCTTATAGGCGGCGATCGACGTACTTCTCCACGGCTTCCCGGCGCACTCTTCTTCGGCGACCACAACGTTGCCGAGGCTCCCCGGGTGGAGTCTAGGCGAGACTCTACCATCTCGTAAAGGCACTTCGTCCATCGGCATCTTGCTGGCTCATGAAGGCGTCATGGGCTGGCGAGACGCAGTGATACGTGTCATCCGAGGCGCAGGCGGCGTATCCTTTGACGCGGCGGCACCTTGTCGTTTTTTTCCATTGGCGGCGGGGATGTCATCTTCCCTGGGACCGAGACACGTCGAGTCGTCTCTCACGGCCTCTTCTTCTTCCACGGCGCGGGTGTACACTACACTCACCGGGGTCCGCTTCGGCGTAGCGGCTCCCGACCTAATACGGACGCATCCCCTTGGAGGCGGCACTCTAAACCGCTTCGGCATATGAGGTGGCGAATTCGCCGCTATTGGCGGCGGTGTTTGCGGCTATGTCCGGATGTGAAGCACTCAATGTGTTGCACGTCCGCTCATTCTCCTTCCAATTTTTCCACTCCCGCGGGGGGTACCCCTCGCTCTTTCGGCAAAACTACAGGGTCATCGACGACGTCCAAGCGAAGCTCAACCATGCATGCTACCACGACTTCAACAACATCGACGCCGCTCGACATCGACGAGGCAAGACGGCGTAGGCGGGTGTGGCCGCATCAAAGGCCACACTTTCGACGGCGCGTGTACCACCTTGTACACGGACTCTGCCGCCGCCACATACATCACCACCACCATGCATGGAGACGCGAAGCGAAGACCGAAGACGACGACTGCGCAGCTTAATCGGAGGTGTCTCGCGGTGCTATCCGCGGGAGTAATTAACCGGGTGCTTTGCGAGGCGCCCGGGAACCAGGAGACCATGATCGCTTGATCACTTAGCCGCGCCAGCAGGCTTCACCTTTTCCTTTTCTTTTCCTCATGTATTTGTGTACCTTGTACACTGGCACGCCCGCAATACTTATTTCCCCTGGGGCGTAGAAAGATAATAACATAATAACGACCTTCGTTATTCTTATTATTTTTCGTGTCAAACACTTACACAATCCTAGAAAATCTTGAAGAATACATGGTTTTGTTGTTTGTTCATGCCATTCTCCACTCTTATGAATGTGGGTGGTATTTGTAGTATTTTGTACACCTGAGTAATGATGATTGAGTTAATTCATGAAAAAAAATATCATTATGGTCATGTCACAACTCTAGACATTATGGATTCGACTTCTCTGGTTCTGTCTATTCAAGAATTAAAGCATTGACTTCAGCTCCACATGGTTTTTTAGGATGGAATTGCAAACTATGTCTAATTATTACAAATAAAATGACATGTTCGTTGCTGGAAATGATACTGTTCAACATCTGTACAAATTCCATTCTAAAAGCAGATCGTACATCGCTTAATTATAAATACATATTTCCCAGTAGCCTTCTTTTGGTTTTACACGATACAACTTTTATCATGGTTGGGGGTTTTAGGAACCGTTGAATCAAGTAAATCTAGCGGCCAAAATAAAATAAAAGTAGTAGGGAGTACTAAAAAGAAAGTACTGAAAAGCACTATAAATAATGATTTATCAGTACAAAATATAAACCCCAAAAGAATAGGATAGACTTCGTTTGACGGACTGACAACTGGGAAAATCAGGTGTGTCGTTTCTAACAATGTACTCTTTGTTATGTAAATGGCGTAGGTCTACATTATCAGACAAAGTTCCTACTATGAATGATAACTCACGAAGGTGTGAGGCACTGAGATTCGAATAATATGCGCGCTAAGAACAGGTAATTTGTTCATACTTTTGTCAGCATTGGTTGAAAATTTGAACCGACTAATTAAAAGTTTACACTTTCCCTGTTTAGTAAATGAAATGGTTGATATTAGAGTTAAAAATTTCCTTTACAATGATTTAGTCCACCTTAACTCTGTTTCCTTTATTGTAATCAGTTGTCAAAATGAAAAGAAAAAAAACAGCTGGCTAAAATTTCCATTTTCCGCGAAACTAGATGCTTACATGCACGCTAGGGTGTTATGGACATGTTAGTTATTTCTTTTCCTACGAGTAGCATGTCTTGGATGCTTTCAGAAAAAATGTGCTTTGTATGTGGATATGTAGGTATGTGCATGAAAGAAGTGTTTTCACAATTTTCAAGGAATGACAAAATATATTGGCTTATCTTAGAAACAATACTACTCCCTCCATACCGGTGCATCAGGCACATTACGAAAACAAAATAATCTAAAACACTTAGGCGCGATGCATTAATTTTCACCTCGTTACTTGTTTCTCGACTTGAATAAAGGAATCAACCAATCAAAAACGTGAAATGTGTATGTTTTTAATAACTTGAGACTACCTAGCACAACATGCGGTGGTCAATTCGTTGGATGCAATAGTATTAATTAGCAAATACTCCCTCCGTCCCGGTTTATTAGACCCCTAAGTGCCACAAGCATGTTCTTTTTATAAGGCCTTGTGTTGGGAAGTTGCATGGATGCATCCTCTTCATTGGTTGCATGAAAAGTTATTGTTCCTAGTCCCATTGCTAGGAAATAAATATATTGCATGCATGTTTTTTCATTGGCTGCATGCGAGAGTTAGCATATGACAGAGTGCATTGGAAGTGGAATGGAGTGATTAATGTGAGCAAGTTACTATGTGCCTTGGTCTAAGAAAAATGGTCTTGAGGCCTAATAAACCGGGACGGAGGGAGCAGAGGCGTAGACAGGCCCCAGGCCACCCTGGCCTTGGCCCGGGGCGTGACCGTAGAACGTAGGCTTATTTGTTGCTACAGTTGCTTACTGTATCACACTGTAGCTACAGTACCTTGAAGCTGGCCCGGGGCGCCACGATGTGCTAGCTACGCTACTGGGAGGGAGTATACATTAAGTTTCTCGTCTTCTCCCCCACCTTGGTCGCAGTGCATAACCTAAGATGACTTATGCACCGGTATGGAGGGAGTAGTCTACTCACCTTGTTGCGTTGGCAGCTTTAAAGAATGGAAAAAATCGCATCTTTTCAACTATATCGTTTCCATAGTCTTGATATGTGGCGATGAATATGTCATATCTGAGAAGACGTTAGGGTACTTTTTTATAACTTTTTGTACATGCTCAATGGGCTCGTTTGCCATTTCTCCATGACTCCAAGCATTCATATCTCATCTAGTTCCCCAATTTTCTACTTTTTTTTCGCATCATACTTTCACAAATGATGTTGATAGTTATGTTGAGACTATCAATATTATCCGCCTTTAAGTTCGTTACCTTTTTCTAAGTTTTCAGGTCTTATAGTGAATTAGATCTACTCCAAGGAAGTGGAAAACGAGTTTGCAAATGGATACCGCGTTAATAGTCTTCAAGATTTCAGCTGTTCAAAATATGAACTTTACAAATGATGGTGGTAGTTATGTTGAGACTAGTCTATGTGAAAAATTGTAAATTTTGCATGTCATACGTCACCCTTAGTTTCCATCCAACTTGGTGTAATAACCAATTTAACATACTATGCAAAAATGCATAACATATCCAGCTGCCGGACGAATCAGCATCGGCATGCCCACGGCCACCGGGTTGCAGCCGGATTGGTAGCGCATGTCAGCCGTCATGCGTAGCAGCGGGGACCCGTGGTAGATGGAGATTGGTGCGGGCCGATTTTGAGCGATCGGGCCAGTGCTGAACGGCTGCATTGCGACCACGGAGGCGCTCGTGGCAAAATCTCATACAGCACAACAGGTATACAACTGCCTTAATCAATACAACAATAAAAAAAATATGTTTTTGAATAAAAATTATAATCAAATGTTTAGTGGCAAAGAAAAAAATATTGCTTCCATAACCACTCAGGTCCAGGCTCTTCGTCGGGATCCCCTAAACTAGTTGTCGTCGAATCTCCACGTAAAACGTCTACCTTCGTATATGTTGTCGATCAAGAACCCTGAAAAAAATTTAGGGTAATATCATGAGTACAGAAGTATTCAGCACCCAACTGTAGTATCAACCAACCCAGCAAAGACTCATCACTTGTCATTCTAGGATAACTAGTAGTTCACAGTAAGAATGGGACAAGTGGTGAGATTGCTACCGTACTAGAATATGAAGTGGCTAACGATCTAAAAAGCATCCGATGAGAAATCGCCTCCAGCAAGTATGCTATCCATCTACTTACGCATTCATAACACATATCATATCATTGTCCTCCCCTTCATCACCCGATGAAGGAGAAGCGGTCAAGGCACACTCACACATTGATCAAGCTATTAAGTTTATATTCGTCGATGTTGTCTATGAACAAGGAGTAGGTCTCAGGTCGTCCATAACCGTGGACACGACTTCTTGAAAGATCTAACCCCGTAGGGGTGTACCAACATCCCATTATGAGGCACCGCACATACACCCATCTCTCTTGGTTTCTACCCGTAGATGCATCCATTCGATGACTTAGTTCCGAGAGTATCCGAACACCATTGTCCCTCTATCTAACAACACACAAATCTGAGTGTTTCCTGGGGAGTAAACACCCAATCCAAAAGCCAGTCATTCCCTCCTGATCACGGGGAACATCCCTAGCTCACCAAGAGTGTACCAACAGGGCATGCCATCCCATTGGCCCCGTTTGTTTAAAATCTGCGAGGGTATCCAGGCCTTGCACACACATGGATTTTCAAATGGTAAATCATCTTGGGCACCACTAGAAATGTTTGGATCAAGGTAGGTAACTCAACTGGTGCCCATAACATCCCACACGCGGTTAGGAACGCTCAACAAGAGACACAATACCCAAAACTCGAATCCTAGGTGACTCGAATGGGATAAATCGTGTAGGAGGGATAGCCTGACCTTCCACCCTTCGTCGGGTATAGTCAACATCATAATAATCACATAATCCTCAATAATATAATAGTGTCATTTCCCAATCCAAGGTAACATCGTAACCATGTAGCATCTTATGCATACTAGGAAGGGGCTGAGCAACGAGCAATGTAACATAGTAGTACATAGTTTGCTGGGATGGGATGTGGTTGCATCAGTTTATGAGAGGTTGTAGTCATGAGATAGGATTAAGGAACGAAGCTAACCTAGACTAGCATGCAAACTCCTAGTTATAATAGAATGGTCATAAGTAATATATAGTCCTTGTCTGTTGAGAAGAAGGGTTCTGAAGGTGTAGTTGATCGCAAACTCGAACCGTCTTTGAGTATATTCGCAAGAGCACAGAAGCAAGAAAAACTGGAAAGCAAGCAATGGAGATGCATCTATTACTACAAAGCAATCACAAGCATGAGCAATGAAGCATGGTCAAGTATGATGCATCTCATTTTAATAGCATGACATGAACGTAAGAATAGGCAAGCTTAATGAAGCTCGGGTAGAAAGGATGCAATGTTATCGACAACCTCCATATGCATTAGGTAGGTGCGGATCCTTATGTTATACTTGTTGTAATGCATGATCATGGCATAAGAAAGGACTGGCACTACTAGGAAAAAGGCTATTAGTGGCGTCTTTTTTATAAATGTGCCACTACTAAGTCCTTAGGCGTGGCGCACTGCAGAACGCGCCACTACTAAGCCCTTAGGCGTGACGCACTACAGATGCGACACTACTGTGTGTGAAAGGCGCCACTTCTGATGTATTTGGACACAAAAATAAATAAATTCAAATTTACGGGAAACATTACAGTTTTTCACAATATTATAATAAGAATCCAATACAGACATGATCCCACGCCACCAAGAATCCAACAAAAAGAATACAATACACATCGAGAGGAAGGTGAGCACGACCATGACACCGCATGACGACACAGGAGTTGGGGTTGCACCACCACGCCGTCCCACCAGTAGCAGCACGGCGAAGGGAGGCGACACCACGAGGCCGGAGATGGCCGATGAGAGAGCACCCGACAATAGAGGAGAGAGCAAAAGAGGTGGGGTGGTGGCGGACGCGGATCGCCGACGAACTTGGGCCCATGAGTGGTGCTCGAAAAGGATCTCCTCAGTGGAAACGACAGTGAGGCGCTCGATGCCATCGCTGAACTTGGCTGGAAAAATAATGCGCCACTACTATGGAGTTAGTAGTGGCTCATTTTTTATCAGTACACCACCCCTAATTAGTAGTGGGTTATTTCAAACCAATGCGCCACTACTGCAAATATCTCCTGTAGCCTTTTTTCTAGTGGTGTGAAGAAGGCATGAGCAAGAGTTGCTCACGTGAGGATAAACCACAAGATGGGATTCTTTAACTTACGTAGATGCAATATGACATGGCATAATATGATGCACCTAATGCAATATATTACAAGCAAATAAAGAAGGAATGGAACTACTCTACCGGCAAGCTACGGTGAACGGAACTCAACAACAAGGAAAAGAAAAGGAAGGATTGCACCATGTGCAACATATGAAGGGTTTATGTGCGAAGGTACACAATCACCACACAATTAATGCTCAAAATAGAAGCTATTGTTTTGACCTCATTCTTGCATGATTTGAATAGAACTAATCCGGAATGACGCTGTTTTCAGCAGAGTTACATGTATGTCGAATATTTATGCAGTAAAAGGAAAAATTAAGTATGTCAGAAAATTCTTAAAAATATTTTGTTCCAGAAGAGTGCCGTAGCCAGAAGATGGACACCCCCTCGTCATGGACCTGAGGGGGGACACTCCTGGCCCGAGCGGCCAAAGGACGTAACCACCCCCTGGTCGCGCCACCAGGGCGCCTGGACGAGTGGGACCTCCCCCGAGGCCCCCATTTGGCTCTTATTTTTACTCACGAGACAGAAACCCTGAATAAGCAGCCCTTATTCTAGTTTCCGTCGTGGAGCCGTCGCCACCTCTGTTCTTCTTCGGGAAGAGGTAATCTGGAGGCTGTTTTGGCCTCCGGTGAAGAGAATTCGTCGCCATCGTCATCACCATCGCCACTCCATCATCCCTCCACGTTTCCCCCATCCATCTGTGAGTAATTCTCTATTTCAGGCAAAGGGATGGTAGGGATTGGATGAGATTTATCATGTAATAGTTCGTTAGATTGTTGGGGGCATGTTGTCTATCATCTAATATGGTTTTTATCATCTTTGTTGCATCTTGTTATTCTTAATTCTTGACACTTTGGATCTGAGTGTCACGATTTCAGATCTAAACTCTTTATTTTTTCATGAATATATTTATGTTATTGATCCTATTTACAAGTTGTATGCACCTGTTATAGCCCAAAATCGGCGATCTCAATGGTGACAGTTTGGCACACCAGAGGGGATGGACTATAACTTGAGGGTTACATGTATACATAGATTGTTAATGCTTTGTTCCGGTGCTCTTTGACAGGAGCACCTTAATTTCCGTTAGTTCCTTATGGCCCCGTTGGTAGCGGGATGATAGGACAAAAGATGTTGTGCAAGTTTTTATTGCAAGCACGTACGACTACCTTTGGGATACATGCCTAATGTTTGATATGCCTAGATGATCATTATTTTTCTGCAAGTCTTTCCGCATGTTAAATCTATTATATGATGTATCTTGTCCATGTAGCGCCCAATCATACATTCCTTAGCCTACATTGTTTTAATCCTTCTTGTTACTAGTTGCTATATTTTACCGTTGTTACTTTTGTGTTATGCCACCACTATTTTCATTGCCACCGTTACTACTATCACACCGTTGCTACTAATAAATTGTTGCCAAGAAAGTATCTTTCGGGTGCGGTTGAATTGACAACTCAATTTTTAAAGCTTATAAATAGCCTTTGGCTCCTCTTGTGTCGAATCTATAAATTGGGCTATTCTTAACCGCGAAGACTATTGTGATCCCTACACTTGTGGGTCATCAAGACTATTTTCTAGCGTCGTTTTCGGGGATCATAGCTTTATTTACAAGTCTACTTTGGAGTTATTCTGCTTGCTGCAATTTATTCACTATGGGTAAGAAAGGAGACCCCGGAGTTCCAATTTTACCATCCACTACAAGGAAAGGTATTGTTCTTAGCACTAGTGCTACACTCTATTCACCTTTTGTTATAAGTAAGTTTGTTTCACAACCACCACATGTTGTTTCCACTGAGTCTAGTACTATGTCTGATACTTTTGATGATGCTTCTACTGCTTTGATGGGACTGGTTCACTTGGTCATTTCCTTGAGTCTCAAATTACTAAAGCTGGGAAACATGTTGGTGTTGAAATTCCTTTTGGTACACGTTAGCCTTTTGGTAGATCCTCTGATTATCTTGATTTAAATAAATTCAAGGGTGAGTGTTTTTATGATGATTATATTGAGCTTGATGATGAGTTTACTAGATAATTTGCAGAGTGTAATGATTCTGCAGATCCAGATGCTATTAAGAAGCTTCTTGAAAAGCACGCTATGAAGAACAAGTTTGCTCCTGATCTTGAGTTTGCCACCTCTCCTATTTGCATTAAAGATATTGATTTTGATTTCTCTGTTGATCTTTCACTTATATCTATGGTTGAGGTTGACCCCTTTTATGGCACAGAAAATGAAGATGATATTGCACACCTCACTAAACTCACTGAGTTGGGTGGCCTATTTTCCAATGTGGAAAAGATACGCAATTACTATGTTACGAAATTACTTCCTCTTTATCTAAAAAAGGTGCTAATGTATGGTATGATGGACTACCAAGTGGTTCTATCTAGAGTCCTCAGGACTTAGCTCAATCCTTTATTGCTAAATATTTTCCTGCTCATATGCAACATGTTGCTTTAAAAAAGAATTTTTAACTTTAAACAATTGAAGGATGAGCACCTCCCTAAATCTTGGGGGAGGTATTACACCTTACTTAAGGCCAGGCCAGAACACAGAGTCCCTAAAACTTCTTGATATATTTTATAATGGACTAACCGATGAATCTAGATCTTATCTAGATAGTTGTGTTGGTTGTGTTTTCACGGAGAGAACCCCCGACGATGCCGAAGAGTTAATGGACAAGATAGCCAAGAATCATGATGATTGGTCAGCCTGTGCGTTCGGTTTTTTCGGTTTGGTTCGGTTCGGTTTATACGGTTTTATACATAGATACGGTTCGGTTTCGGTAATAACCATTTGTTATCGGTTTGGTTTCGGTAATAACCAAATAAACCAAAGTTGGCGCGAATTTGTTGACACAAATAAAGTTTATTACATGATACAGTATGACATACACAAGCACTGATCATATGAAATTTCTTTGACACAAATGAAGTTTCAAAACAGCAATACAATGGCATACAGTACATGTTGTAGAGCCATCTACACTAACAAACAGGACTACAGGAGGTATCATGACATATCAACCTTCATATTAACAGGAACAACAATACATAAAATTCTGGAGCACACCTAAAATGGAATTCTGAAGCAAGAGTATATAAAGGAAGCACACATTAACAGGAACAACAATACATAAAATTCTGGAGCACAACTACAGGAGCCCCTATCAACTTCTGTTTAATGGAATTCTGAAGCAATAGTATATAAAGGAAGCACACATTAACAGGAACAACAATACATAAAATTCTGGAGCACAACAGTAAATAAAGCTATAGCCAACAGCCCAACACCTCATTGAAATTATGTAGCACAATAGACATTACTACATTAGTGATTAAACAGTACATTAAGCAACTGCCCGACACGGCAACACCAACACCTAACAGTGCATGAAATCTGGAGCACAAACCACAATACATGAGCAAAAGCCAATAGTACTTGAACCCAACAGTACATGAGCAATAGCAAGGTAAACATCCAACAATATAAGACGCAATGGTTCATCACTAGGCAACAACTTTCCCCTCCAGCTCCACGCATGAAGATCAATCGATAGCAATTATATCATCATCATCCAATTTAAGGCCTCCCACTTCTACAAAAATAACAAAAGGAATGCATGATCAAGTAAATAAAATAAATGTTCCATGATCATTACAATAACTGAAATGCACATCCATTTAAGTACCTTCCTCTAATTTAGTTATCTCGGCAAGATCAGCTTCAACATTGATACTCTTACGACGCAACCAGTCTTGTGTGCATATCAACGCTTGGAGTGTTGCTGGTGTCAAAGAGCTTCTAAAGTCGTCGAGAATACGGCCACTAGTGCTAAAAGCTGACTCAGAAGAAATTGTTGAGATGGGGATTGCTAGTATATCACGAGCCATTTTTGAAAGTACAGGAAAGCGAGCTGCGTTGCACTTCCACCAAGTAAGAAGGTCAAAATCATGAGATAACTCGTCGGTATCCTCGGCTAGGTACTTGTCTAATTCGGTTCTGCTATTTGTGCTAGTACTACCCTGTCCACCAACTCTCATTCTCTTGTTGTATCGTGACCTCATAACAGAATTTTCGGAAGCATTGTCACTAGCACGAGATTGTAATGCTAATTCACTAGCAGTAAAAGATCCATACAATACTCTGTATTCTTCAAAGAGAGACCCAAATTCATTGTGTGAAGAAGTCAAGATTCGGTTACCTATTATGCTGCCATAGGTGTCTTGAATCATGTCCTTGAAGAAGTGAGATTCCTTGATCCTTGCATACAGAAATAAGACAAGATAAAACAAGTTAGAACGGAATTAAACACAATAACCATATATTTAACAAAAAATAACAAGAAATCAAACATATACCTTGGACCAAGGATGGCGGCAATGAATATATACTTGTTCATCTTTTCAGGATCACCCCAATACTTATCATACTTAGCTTTCATCTTGGTAGCCATGCATTTAAATATTTCATCATCACCACAAATCACATGATCACTCCATTCACCCAGCAAAAAATGGACAGCGGCAATCTCTTCCAAAAAGGTGTTGGATGTAACGTACTTAGTGCCTGAAACCTTATTAGTGAGATCATAGAAGTGTTGGAGAAATTCTTTGAACTCACGAACATACACCCAATCACTTTGAGTTGGAGGACCCCGCTGATCGGGAGTACCGGGCTTAGGTTCTGGACCAGATTTTTCTAACTCAGTCTTGTAGTTGGGATAATGAAGTGCATATTGCTCAAATGCTCTCTCAAATTTCTCAGCAGTGTTTAGCATTACAAATGTATAGTTCCATCTAGTAACCACATCAATATTAATCAAACCCTTACTCTCTACCTTGCTGAGCTCCACACACTTTTTAAATACATCCAATCTACTTGGGGAGGCTCTCACAAACTTGATAGCATTTCGAATTCTGTTTACATGATGGCACATTATTTTTAGCCCATCTTGGACCACAAGATTAACAATATGAGCCACACACCTCATGTGAAGATGCTCACTTTTTGCATGAGTGCAACCCCTATTAGTCAAAGATTTCTTCATGTAGGCTAAGCAAGTGTCATTTGAACTTGCGTTATCTACGGTAATAGTGCACACTCGCTCAATGCCCCACTCAATCAGTAATTTATCCAACGATTTCCCAATTTGGTCCCCTTTGTGTCCATCTACCAAGACAAAGCTAATAATTTTTTTTCCTAAGCCTCCACTCAGAATCAATGTAATGTGCAGTAAGAACCATGTAGCTTTCTTGTCGTTTTGATGTCCATGTGTCAGTGGTGAGGCAAACAGTTTGACGTGAATCAATGAAATATTTTCTAAGCTTAACTTTCTCATCTTCATATAGAGCAATGATATCTCTATACATGGTGGTCCTAGATGGCACGGTGAATCTAGGGCAAGCTTTAGACATGAAGTACCTAAATCCCTCTTTCTCTGAGAATATAAATGGAAGCTCATCCACTACTATCATGCGAGCAAATGCTTCTCTAACCAATTTCTCATTGTATTGCCAAGGGACTACAGAATTACCAACAACACACACTTGATAAGTTAGCTCGGTCTGATTGTTACCTAAGAGGAAAGGATTCTTCTTGCAAATCTTCAGATGATTCACTAAAGCAGCAGTGCCTGCTGTTGATGATTTGCAACCCAATAGAGCATTACAATAGTTGCAATTGGCATGATCTGGATCATCTTTCTGAACTGTGAAGTGCTGCCATGCGGCCGACCGCTTGATCCTTGTCTTAACAACATTGTTAGGGGAACCATCTTCAGGTATGAATCTTGACCAGCAGCAGGACCAGCACCAAAGTTTTCATTCCCGGGAAGCTGGAAAAAATAGACAAATAGTTTCAGAAAAAATAGCACCGGAATGATCAAATTCGATTACTAGAAACTGCTTACTGGAAACTACCATCATGTATCCACAATTGTCAGCATGCAGACAAAAAATAGCATTTGAAGAATTAACCTAGACCAAAGCATGAGAAAAATATATCCAAGCCTTGGCAGAATATATCACATAATTCAACTAGATCTATCTTCTGCATCACAATCAGATCTTGAAGAATAAAAATTTCATTTCCATCTAGTGCTTAGTGCTTGGCTGCTTGGTTAACATCTTGTAGACGTGCAAAGGCTGCTTGCTTACCATCTTTTAGACGTGCAAAGGCTGCTGTGCTGCACGGTTGGACGCCTGCACCTGTACAACTGCTTAGCCTGCTCGCCGGACCAGCGAAGATGAACGAAGTCGGGTTGCCGTGCGTGCCGCAGCGCCGGAGCAGCAAGAGGCGAGTGCGTCGGTTGCTGGGTACTGCCGTGCCGGGGAAACGAGCCTTCAATGCACCAACAATGTCTTAGAATCTGAAGTATGAACATTAGCAAAGGACGTGGTGGTGACTGGTGTGTAACTGCGTACCTCGGAGCCCAGATCCTGGGTGCTGCCACGCCGGAGAAGCAGGATGACGGTGCGCCGGAGCAGTAGGGTGAGGGCGCTGGAGGTAGGAGAGCCTAGGGCGCCGGATCGAGGTAGCCAGGTAGGAGAGCCTACAGCCTAGGGCGCCACCGCCGGCTCTGCCTCTAAGCGTGCGGCGTGAGGGAGCCGCGTGAGTGAGTACGGGGAGAGGATGAGGTTTGTGCGCCCAATGTGAAGACTAGGGTTGGAAACTTGGAGTTGGGCTGGGCCTGAGGAGAGGTGGAACGTAGAAATGACATCGGGCTGGGCTTTGTTTCGGTTTAACCGAATTATTTCGGTTTTAAACCGAAAAAACCGAATTCAATATGGTTTTCTATTCTAGAAACTGAAACCATAACCAAAAACTGATAAAACCGAAAATTCGGTTTCAATTCGGTTTTTTTTCATTCGGTTTTCGGTTTCGGTTCTGTTTTGCACAGGGTGAATGATTGGTCCGTCCCTGAACCACCTCCAACACCAAAAAAACAGGGGTATGCTTGTCTTAACCCCCGACGATATGCAAGAAACTAAGAAGTCTATTAAAGAGAGTGGTATTAAAGATGAAGATGTGAAGAATCTACCTCCTATTGAAAAGTTGTGTGAGTCTACCACTCACCCTCTTATGGTAGAGGTAGACTCTCTTTTAGATTTCAATTAAAGTGAGGTTCCTTATGCTAAGCCTGTTGATCAATGCTTAGATGAGCTTGATAATTTTATTATGAAGCAGAGTCATTTTAATGAGAGAATTCAAAGACAATTGCATCATAATTCTCTTGCTATCAAAAGTTTGCTAGATATTTTAGGAAGAACTGTTAATGATGTTAAGGGACTTGTCAAGCATTTTCATATGGTTCAAACTCAGCTTGAACAAATTTCTAATGTGCAAAAATATTTGCTTGAGAACAATTCCCAACAAGTTGATACACAGGCTTGTGGTATTAAGACCCGGGGTGGGACACTCACCTAGGATCCTCTCTATCCAGAGGGACATCCAAAAAGAAAAGACGTTGTCATCTCTCCAAAGAAGAATAAGAAGAAAAATAAGGAAGCTGAGAATTCTAATGATCCTGCAACTAATGAAGAACATATTGTTGATCCTAATAGCATATCTATTTCTGAAGCTGAGACTGGAGATGGTGTTGAACATGATAATAATAATGACAAGAAGGATCCTCCTGAAGTACAAGAAGAAGATGCACCTGACAAGCCTCTCAAAACTAAAGAAGAAGAGCATTACAATAACTGTTGTGAATGGATGAAACCTCTTTTTCTTCCAATTCCTTTGACTGGTGCTATTAGACGGCCTCTGTATTCAAGATACATGAAAGATATTGTTACTAACAAAAGAAAAGTGCTTAGCCAGACAATTTCTACTATGCTTGCTAATTAGTCTTTCAGTGGCAAGATTCCTGAGAAGCTTGGAGATTCATGTATACCCACCATTCATTGCTCCATTAAAAATAATTATGTATGGACTGCTTTAGTGACCTTGGTGCAGGAGTGAGTGTTATGCCTTTCTCCGTATACAAAAGGTTTTGTTTAGACAAACTAATCCCTACAAATATCTCTCTCCAAATGGCTGATAAGTCTACAACCATTCATATTTGTATTTGTGAGGATGTTCCTGTTGAAGTTGCTAATTGCTTCATTCTTCTCGCTTTGTTGTGCTAGACATGCCCGAAGATGGTAGCATGTCCATAATTCTTGGAAGACCTTTTCTTAACACCGCAGGTGCTATTATTGATTGCAACAAAGTAAATGTCACTTTCAATGTTAATGATAGGGAGCATACGATTTATTTTCCATAGAAGATCAATAAAAGGCATGGTCCTAATTCAATTGAAAATATTGAGATCCTCAAGATTGGAGATTGGAATTGGGGTTGCCCTCTACATATGCATCATAAATATAAAACTATTATGGAAGGGACAATGTCCTTAAAGCTAAAGGTATCATAGTTACTTTTCAGAAGCGAAACCTTTTGTTCGATATAGAATTTATTTGCTAGTAAGACTTGACCAACTTTACTAACAAATCCGTTCCATGTAAACAAAAGGAGTGCAATTTACTTTGGCTTTGTTTTGTTTTCACTTTTCCCAGCTGTACCTTACTCTTATATTTTTGAAACTTCATAAGTTTGACCACTTCTTCAAGTTTCTGGAAGTCCTGCAGCTTTCTTCACCTCAAAAAATATCCAAAACTGAAGTTGTCAGAAAAATTCTGGAAAAATCAAATTAATGTTTTATGCAAAAAAGAGACTCATAAGTGCCTGAGGTTGACCAGGGGGGCAACCCTGGTCCAGGTGGCCAGAGGGCGCGACCACCCCCTTGTACACGCCACCAGGGCACCTGGGTCCACCAAGGGCCCCCAACAGGTATTACTTCTACCCCCATATCTATCTTACTCCAAAAATCCCGATTTTATGTTGGAGCTCGAGTTCTTGGCCTCCTTGGTGAGATTTTCGATCTCCTTCCACAGACCTCCATTTCAATTGAGATTTAGGGCATTTGTTCCTTAGTATGTGACTCCTCCACTCCTGCAAATAGATTTTTGAATGGTAAAGTTATATGTGAGTATTTTGGAGTTCTTGGTGGTTGTTCATATGAGATTGCATGCATGTTTAGAAATTTATTTTTGTAGTTTTTATGCGTGACTAGGCTTCTAGGAAGTGAGAAAAGTCGTATGCTTCATTTCTTGTTTGTTAATTATCACTTGTTGTAACTTGCTAAAAAATTCAGATTAGAAGATAATGAGAAAGGTTAGAGGGTGGTTTGCGGGAAACCAAGCCGCACCCACAGTGTCACCCCCAAGTTTGAGGATAAGTTACAACGATGGTGTTGAGCATCCGGCATTGCTCCATGAGACGAATGTCGTACAAGCCATATCATACCCATGCCATGACTTTCTCGCTGCTGCAAGTTTGTCTGGTCATTTTTCTAACTTTTGCGAGAAAGTAGGTTTGACGTATCTTGTGAATGTGCAACTTCTTGTCGGACTCACAAAAAAAATGAAAGGGGTATTTGTAATGATTGCGGGTAGGATGAAGAAGAAGAAGAAAAAGAACAAAATGGTGGGTAGTTGCTGATCAATCTTCCCGTTGTCTAAGACAAGATTTCGTCGAATCAAAGACAAAAAAAAACTCCTCCCCTACCTCTACCTACCCGCTCCGACTCCACCCCGCTTGCTTGTGATCAAACAACAAGCAGCTTGCTTGGCCTCCGCCTTCTCTCCGCCTCCCAAAACCATCCTCCCAAACCACCTTTCGCTCATATTGCCCTCTTCTCGCAGAAGAGTCCGCTCCTCCCCAACACTCACCGTAGCAGCGGGAGCTGAGACATGCTGGGACACCACTGCCTGGAATCTACACATCGCCCTCGCCATCAGAGATAACACAAACCCTGACCATCTCGATTCGGTTTAATTTACCTAACCAACTATACCAGGGTGCCTTCGAGGCAAACATAATAAATACATTTATTACTAAATTTGTATACTTATCTACATTTTATTTTTAGCATGTAATAGAATGTCAAGCATATTTTTCTTATGTTGGCATATTTTAACCACATGGTAATGTTAATAAATATTAGTACAATGTATTTTATTATAAAACTTTGACCTAAACTATTTTTCTACAATATCCGTGAGGGTTTATTAGGGCCCTGAGCAACCGAAGGTTGTCCTGATTTATAAGGCCCGTTGCACGCATACAATTACCTCTTGCCTCGTTGTTTTTACTAGCGATCAGTGTGGCGATTTAATTAGGCATGCACCTATTTTCATTGGAAAATGCATGCGCCGCTGCACGCCTACTACTCGGCTAGGCCGATGCATCCGCACATTTCCTAGGTGAATGCGGCTGAGCAAGGTTCATTAATAATACTAATTATTTCTAAACTCTGAAACCAAGTGTTTTTTTCTTGGTTTTTCTGTTTATGTCTTTGGGAAAAATAATCCCAGACGGAATGGTACTATTTATGGTAGATCTGTAAAAAGTGCAATCCAATAAATATCACAATAGTGATTTCTAGTATATCACAATAGTGGTTTCTAGTATATAATTAAGTAAGCACATGTACAGAAAGTTTAAGAATATAAACCGAGACAATGACCAAAAGTGCCTAACGTAGACCGAGCTACATGTAGCCCTTTATTTTGAACAAGTCATAAAATATATTTACATTATCCAAAAAGTATTGAATTTTTTTATGAATACACATACACATGTATATAACATATGCGCAAATTTTCATACCATTATACTTTCACATGTGACGTATGAAAAAAAGATAAATATTTGATTTTAAATGGGCTTTTTGTTGTTGTTTTTGGGCTGAAATTTTGTTTTTTGTGTGTAGGCTGCATATTACAATGTTTTCAAACGAAATTTGACATGTTCATATGGAATACATATAGGTTTCCACATAATTATTTTCGGATTTTTTCAAAAAAATTAAATATGTTTTACGATCTTTTCAAAATAAAGGGCTACATGGAGCTCGGCCTCCAGAAATCCGCACTCGACAATGACATCTTTCTTTAATACTTTCTTGTGATCAAATTTGTCTATCAAATTAAAAAAATTTAAAAAATTGTGCATACTTTGTATTATGTATTGAAAAAAGATCAGAGTGCGTACCTTCCCCAATGTATTTATGGTCAAAAAAAAGAGTAACCACCATAAAATATATGATTGTGTGCATTCTAATTTGATTCCATACGTAATTTTATTATTTGATATGCACTTATAAAAATGTGTTTGTTAGCATCATTGTGTATATAAGTTTCCTATTAATTTATGAAATAAAAATATGTTGCAATAATTAAATATGGCGTATGTATTGATGTTAATGTATATATATTATAATAAAAAATCATGGTTAAAGTTGCACATTGTTGAGCAGAAAAGTCATTTGTTAATTTTAAGAAAAAGAGTAATAATATTTTATTATGTGTAATGAATAATAAAACAATGATTGGTATATATACTTTACCATTTTGGGTCCTTCTTTTCTCAACACACTGGGCGGTCGCCTTTTTCCCTGGCCTATGGGTCACCCATGTGGTGAAGATCATCCTCCGCCTCGGCCCCAGCAAGAGAGACCAGTAGTTCTTCACCCACCGGCCTCTCTCTCTCCCTCCGGTGAGCAATTCTTCCTTGCTTACCAACTCTCATATGTACGACGTTCTGGCTTTCTAGGGTTTCTCCTTGGTGGGAGAGGGGGTTGTTTGTGTTGAATCACCCGTCCCCGTGTAAGACCATATTTGACTGAAATAGCTAGGATCAGGTCTTGATTATAGTTTAAAAAAAGCATAGAGAGCTTGCGATGGGGAATAGTATTATAGGGTTTCAACTCCACCAGTCGGGAGATACTAAGAGCCAACCGGATCACGACGGATAGGGTTCAACCCTTTGCACAATTGGATGCCTCACCGCGAAACAATTCACTGCCTTTATAGCCATTACAACCATGATACAGATAATAACTATGGAGGGAGAAATTGATCTTATCGGAGTGTGACCAGCAACCTCCACCGCCTTCAGAAATGTCCGATGTGAGATCGACGCTTCTAAGCTAAGGATGATGTGAAACGGTAAGTTGGGTGATGGTGACCATTACGTCGGTCGACTTTAAACTCCTACCGAATGCAACACTGAAGATTACTATTGTGTCGTTTCCGGAATCCAACGTACCGGAATAATAGCACGCCATATTTCTTCCTAGCTACTCCCTCTGTTTCGAATTATAACATGTTCTAACACACACACACCATTTTTTTCTTTTTCTGAATCGAATGTATATAAACACATTTTTAGTGTGTTTGTGCATTCATTTTACTTCGTATTTGGTCCACATTTAACGTATCCAAAAACATCTTACAATCCAGAACCGAGGTAGTAGTTTGCTCCAAGTAACAAGAGGCATCTTCTTCTTCTTTTTGGCCACTAATTAATTGTTGTGAGTTAACCACTTTGCTTGCTTCATTTGTTTGCTTTTCTCGCACTAGGTGCTGGGATTATGGGCAAGGATAAAGCCACAAGGGAGCTTCCAACTTCTACCAGTCATATAATTTTTTTCGAAACATCAGGTACATACTCCCTCTGTCCTTTGAAGAGTGTACTTTCAATTTTTTTGGAGAATCAAACTATTTGAAACTTTGACCAAATTTACAAAAAAAAACAAATAATAATTATGAAACCAAATAATTATATAATAAAAATATACTTCATAATGAATCTAATGATACTAATTTGGTGGTATAAATATTGATGCATTTTTATAAAATCAGGATCAAAGTTTAAGAAGTTTGATTTTCCAACAAAGTTGAAAGTACACTCTTTCAAGGACGGAGGGAGTAGTGTACATCAATCACCACTCACCATGCACTCTTCCTGAAGGGAGCTACCAACTTCTACCGGTCATATAAAAAAGACTAGCGGATGAAGGCGCGGCGACACGCCGCGCCCATCAGGATGCTATGTATGTGTTTGTGTTATTTTATTTATGAGAGAAAAGGAGAGGTGGATTGGAAGGGATGTGACGGTGTGAATGTCTCTGTGTGCTTAGGAAGGTTCATGCAACTCCTTGTAGAGCATTATTATAACTGAAAGTATCACTGTTTAAAAGTCTATAGAGGCATAAAGTACTGAGTTTAAAAGTGAACGGTGCATATTTACAAAACAGGCGGTAGCATTCGTAATTACATGTCTTGCTAAAACTAAAGTGTGTTTCACTTGATCTGAACATCAACGTCTTTTGCTTGGGCATCTCTAGAAGCAAATAGCTTTTTTTGCACCAGACCTGTCCATGTTTGAACAATGTAACATTAGCCATTCACACAACGGATTGTTTATTTATTTTCTGTTATTATGACGCGCTAACCTTTTCTTCAAATTGAAACTTTTAGACACATCGTTGCGCGATAATCTTTTTTTGCTATCCGAATGAAGTGGATGTGTTGTCCAATGACTGAAACATATTTAGCACACTATATAAATGGTCAGAAACACGAACGAATGTAGTGTGTAAAAAATTGAGTTTATTCTATATACCTTGTTCTGATTTGCTTTAAATGACGTGCTTTCATGCACGCGATAACAAAGTTCATGCTATATCAGGTTACACTCAATCTTGTACACCTGTCCTTGTCAAACATTATTTTTGAATTTGGTCATCTTGTCTTTTCGGATGATTCCTTCTGTTGTTCCCCTCTACAAAAGAAGTTTCGCCACATTTTTAATAATTTTGAGCTGTACCATGAAAGAAGGCAAATTTGATTGTAAAATATAGCTATTGTTATCACCTTCGAGTACACCCTAAAAAAATTGGAATCCGTGCTCCAATAGTCCCATATCCTTTCGATCTGAATGATAAACATAAAACCATATATGTCGTTGGACAGATTTTTGAGCAGTGCATCTTCCATCAGTAGCACTGTGAACGTATCTAGCCTGTATCAAGATCAAGAAGAAAAATCTAACTCATTGCTAAATTGTCTAATGGGAGAGATAAAGGAACATAGAAAGAGGTAGAAAATATATGGAGCTGTGAATGTATCTAGCCTTCATCAATATAATTGCAGTCAAGAAAAAATATGGAAACAATAATTCCAACTAATTGTAAAATCTCCTGATGACAAAGATAAAAGAACAGAGAACAAACGAAAGAAAACATGCATTAGATAGATTCAGTTGCCACCGACAGATAAAAAGAGAGAACGGTAAAGCTGAACCAAATCAACAGAGAAAGAGAAGGGCATATTACCCATTGTTGTTAACTCAACCTAGAAGGTGTTCAATCGCTTGTAATGGATCAGACATTGAGGAGCAACCGAGTGGAGTGAAAATTGAGAAAGTAGATAAAGACTCTACAAAATAAATAGTGGGGGCTGTAGCGGGACACATGTACAAAATGTACATGGCACATGTATACAGGAAGAGAAATAGTAACTGCCGTGCAAGAACCGACAAAAAAGATGACGACTATGCTCGAAAACAACAATCTCCAGCCGTTGCACTGAATAAAAAAGCAAGAAAACAACATGATACAGAGACAAAAAGGGAACAAAAAGGATGGACAAAACATAAGACAAACATAAAGAAGTCGCAAAATGAAACTTTCCCCGGCATATCTCTCGACGACGATGGCGCGCATCAGTAGGATCAACATATTCATAAAATAAGCTTATGTCGGTTAAATAAAGCTCTTGTGATTTTTTAAGCAGAAGAAGTGCATCAGAGATCAAGCAACTATAATTTCAATTTAATTGGATGAAACCAACCAAGTGTCGTGTACTGTAATTTACATCAAACAACTATGCATATGCAACATGTATGCTTTACCTTTTGCGGCAAAAAATACACGCCAGATAATAGATGGAGCTTCCTTTGAAGCTTCTTTTGACAAAGAGAGAAGATTTTGGCTACTGGACATCACATAAGTTTGAAGGCACTGGTCATCTTGCCAAGATATTCAGATTTTTCATATTTCAGTCATGTTATTAAAATTGTACTTATGACACTGCAAATAAACAAACCAAGGAGTCTTGCTATAATTAGAAGGATGAGAAAACCTAACCTCCATCCACAATGCCATCATGTCAATAGAAGCAAAATATGTTGCATTGGTCTGCAATAAGTAAAAGAATCACAAAGCCTTATGTTGTACCGACCTACTAACAAATTATTGGGTACAAAAATACAATATTTATACTGGAAATCCATAGCAAAGAACACTACATTAGAAGTTAAAGATGTGGGGCGACATTGTAGTAAGATTAGATAGGTATACATGCAGAAGTGACAGGAGGAGCCCTTTGCAAGCAGTACTGAGGTTTGTGAAGTTTTTAATTGATTAATGCAATCATCCACACTAATAAAAATATTTCTCAATACCACATATGGTTATCATCCACAAACAAATAATGACTGAGATGATTAAATCATAAAGTATTCAGGCGTACCATTGTTTTTATGTTGTTTTTGTTGTTAGCAAGAATAGGCTGCACACTCATTTGTGGAACCTTCCCTTAATAAGCAAGCATTCATAACGCTTCATGAGAGATCTCCATGAAATTCAGTTTGAGCATAGGGTGGAAGAGGAAGAGGGAAGGTGGTGAGAGGTGAGGTGATGGTGGTGGAGGAGAAGGAGAGGAACGACTAATGGACGACCTGGGTTGCGCGCCTCATCTCCCACCATGTGAGTTTGGCGGCATGGATCCTCCTCCCTGTCAACAACGATGGAGAAAAAATTAAGAAGAAAGGGGAGGACATGGGAGGAGGAAGCGGGAACCGTAGGAGATCACAGAGAGGACGCCGCCGCGCCGCGGTTAGCGAGAGAGAGGGGATATGAGGAGATGAGCTGTGAGCGGCGGTAGCCGGTAGGCAGGGCTGCAGCCTGCAGGCGGCGGCGACAGAAAAGGAAGGGAGATGCGCAGCTAATTTTTTTAGAGAAGCGAGTGGCGTTTTTTTTTCATTGATACGTGTCTACTGAAAGAGGCAAAAACGTGGCGATCGGAGAAAAGCCTCGCTCGAACACTTCAAACGCAGCGGAGCAGGAAAAAAGCGCGGCGGCACGCCGCGCCCATCGTGAAACTTGTGTGAGTAACTGTGTTGTTTTTCTTATGAAAGAAAAAAAAACAGTGCAGTTGGTAATGTGCAAGCCAATTTAATATAGATAGATACCGAAAGATACCAAAAAAATAGTTTACCCATGATAGCCTTAAAAAAACAGTTCACCCATGGTTACAAACACTTAGCTATATACAATATCTTAAATCTTCCTGCCAAAGTTATTCCTACCAAAGATAGTCAGAGTCTGAAAATCGTGTGCAACCAAAATCTGTACAGAATCAAGCTTCTTTCGAACCTAAGAAATATTGCTTTCAGTATACATTTTGAAGATCGCACTTTATAGATAATACCCCATCTTGTAAAAGATGGATATTCGTATTAGTAAACGAAGAAAGATACAGAAGAAGGAAAATAGCAGAAAAGGTGAATTAGAAAAAATAAAGGATTTACCTTTATACAAAGGTCTACTTTTTTAGGTAGAAAATTAATGAGAAATTGAATTACCCTATGTATAAAAAATTATAGGGTAGGGGTCACCACACGAAAACGAAAAAGATTAAGATGAGAATCTCTTTTCTGGTAACACTAAATCAGATTTCATTTTTGTCAGCCAAGAAAGTTTTTTATGAACTACACAATACATACTTTTGGATCAGATTTACTTTTTACTGCATTTATCACAAATGAAAAAACAGTACCACATGCTGCATTGCTCAAAAATTTATGTGCGCTCCAATAATCATATAATTACAGTGGGTTTTATGCGCATATCCAGAGAAAATTAAGATCATCTTGTTAATACATTAAATGATGAGATTTAGTTGTATAGTGCCAAGAACAAAACAGGGATTTTTCTAATATATAATATCGTGATTTTTTTTATCATTCTACCATTTAAAAAAACTTGGACTAATTAAAAGGGTCCACTTGTACCTATGTTTACGGATAGAAAAAATTCTAATAATTCCACAATAAACTGGAACTAATATAGAGGACAAAAAATATGATTGTTGTATCATGTCATTTGAGGAAATGTCTAGACAATGGCTTTCCCTTGTTAACGGTATTACTTGTTTATGTGTTAGAATATTATTGGTTTACCAAATTAACCAAAATGCCATGTTCTTGATAGTATCATGATAACTGTGAATTCCTCCTTTGTTGAGTGAATGGGAAAATAAGTTTGCTATGAACGTCTGTGGCAGCAAAATTTATTTTTACGATTATGCTTACATAAGTATATTTATAGATGTAAAAACATTGAAGTCCATAAACAATGAAAGCACACTTCATTTGATTTCTCATCGGAATCATTAACACCAACTTAACACAAACAATTAACGTGCAGGTGCATGGTGGAGCTTCATTTTTTTAAAGCCGCATTTAAAATAGAGGTATTTTACGGTACATCATAATATAGGGGGAGGTGTATCATTTGGATGATCCAACAGTTCAAAAAAATATGAGCCTTACTTAAACTCAAGGGCATAATGATCTACAAAAATGGTCATAAAAAATAGATCCAAAGGGTAATACCGTTCAAAAAAACATACTGAAATTATCCTTGCTTCTTTCTGTGAAAGGAAAAAAAATCGAATATGTTAAAAATAATTTTTGTATCGAAAATTATGCTTGGGCCTTCTCATGATATAGATGACATCAGTGTATCATATTTGAATCAGGACCATCCAATCTGATCTTACAAACAATTCATATTCATTGATGCACCGTAAACAGACTCTTCAAATAAGTGGTTTGAATCAGAGTACACATCATCTTGAAGCATCTACATGAACTAAAGTAGCATATCAAAAAAGGGAGAATTGAATCAGAGTGAATGGGAGAAATTTCGAAGACAGGAAGAAGTGAGGAGGAATTTCACTTGAACGCTGATGGGGAAGAACGTCGAGTGGTACAGCTTTGAGCACTCGAAGCTCCAGGCTATCGCAACTCATGGTGGAGGGCAATCGGATCACCTTCCATGTTGCGTCCAAAGAAGACGTCGAAGATGTGAACGGCGAGTGAGTCGGTACCAAGAAAGCAAGTGTGGCGTGCAGCAGGGACGCAACCTCATCCATCGTATCAGTAGATAGTGATCTGGGGCCGGTGGGTTGCCGACTCCCATGGCCGGATTTCAGGAGAGGCGTGGCGGAGAGATCTCCATTGCAACGCCGGCCACCACTCCTTTAACTCTGACGGTGTTTTTGTGTTGTCGCTAAAAAAATTGTGACGTGAAAGAGAAAAAAATCGCAAAAAAAGAAAAGAAAGATTTTATTTTAAATTAAAGAGAGATAAAAGGTGAATTTATGCATTTAGTGGTAGGACCTAACCGCTTATGACTTTACAATCGTAGAAGACTCTCAAGTAGTTACGTTGAAGTGTTCTCTAATTACATACACGCGTGTCATATGGATGGAAGTGAACCGAAGTGGATCTCTAAAATAAGGAGAAACGGCCCAGCTTAGCCAGTTTAAAAATGTGCACGTGTCAACCATTTGAGAGGTTCATGCCCAGCACTCCAAACTCACCACATGGGCCAGAGGTTAGCCAACTTGTATTATAAGTATATATATTCGAAAGATCAAGTACATAGTGTACATCAATCACCACTCACCATGCACTCTTCCTGCCCTTGCTTGACTAAAATTGGAAATGCATCACATCGCTCTTATACTGTGGTGTGTAGGAGCATTATTAAAATTATTAAAAACATCTACCTGAGTCTGCCCCATCACCATGTTTTACCTAGACAGTAAAGCATCCATATATTATCCTTCCTTTGTTCCACTTTTTTCATTCCTGATGCCTCCTTTAGTGTGAGATTCTGTTTTTGTAATACTCAACACCCACCACAATTCCAAAGAGCAAGTTGCCATGGTTATTTCATACTCATTGATTGATTGATTTACCTTTACTTGTTATTTCAAAAGTTATTCTCTTGCTATTAACAACCAATACCTAGGTGTCTGCAAATGGGTTCCAGTGCGTGCTGGTGGTGGGCTCGCCTCGCCCCGGCTGTGCTCTCGGTCTGCAGCCCATGGCCGGCGGATCTGGCATGCCGGTGGCGCGACTGCCAGGTCGGCAACGGAGGCGGCGGCCCTGGCATGCCGGTGGCGCGGCTGCCTGGACGGCGACGGAGCCCACGGCTGGCTCTCGGGCGTGGTGGAGGCGAGGTGGTGGCTGGATGCTCGGGCGGCGCTGCGATGGCTCCCCTGCGGCGGCGGCGCGGCTGCTGCATGGGAGGTGTGCGGGTCAGCGGGATGCGGCGCGTGAGGGTGGTGTGGGGATGCTCCGGGTGAAGACCTGCCGGCCGGTGGCGGCGGCGGCTGCGGTCGTCGTTCCCCTTCTTGAAGGTGCTGCCGTCGAGATCTTCGACATGTTCTACCCTCGGGTCAAACTCTTCGGATGAAAACCTAAGATTCGGCGTCGGGTCGGGCGACGGCGGCGTCCTCGCCGCATCCTCCTTTGGGGTGTCGTCTTGAAGAGTTTTGGTCCCGTTTGTGCATTCCATAGGCTGGATGCTCACAACATTGCGGTCGGCTGATGTTCGTCCGACAATGTAGGTGGTGGGCGTTGCGACTTGTGTGGCGACGACAATGGTGGAGCGTAGAGCTAGGTCGCGGCTGGTCCTTCTGACGTCGATTGTTCGGTGTGCCGATGGGTGCTCCTATGTTTGTTTCTCGCTGTGACAGAGAAGTCGGCACTGCGCGTGGCGGAGCCCCTGCGGCAACGATGACTCCATGAGGGCAGTTTCAGCGAACGGTGTTCTTCGGAGGTGGCGTTGGACTAGGTCGGTGCGAGGCTTGCAACTTTCTCTCGTGAAGCGCTTCAACAAAATTGGAGCTGCCGGTCCTCGACGTCTCGGTCGATTGCTTGGCTATGGCTGGCGAGGTCCTCGGGTGTCGTTCGCTTGGTGAGGTCTTGACGGGTCGGCGGCGGCGAAGTCGGAGTCGCCTGCTCGAGGAGAGGTGATGACGATGACATTGCAGGCAACCTCGACGGTGTCCTTCCTCGATGGTGTTTGTGGTCTTGTGAGCGCCAGATCGATCGGTGTGCCCATTCTTTGGGTGTGTTGTATCGGTTTTCGTTCGGGTTCCCGTTAATTAACCGAGTAACTCTCTTCTTCTTAATCAATGAAAATGGCAAATCTTTTGCCTCGTTTCAAAAAAAAACAAGATTACAAATCATTCGACCTTGATCCTAAGAGTTTCGAAGTAAGCCATAAGAAGCTGATGGAGGACATCCTTGCCTTACTCGAGAAGACGGCTAAAATGTAGAACGAAGTTTTGTCCAAGAGCAAGCAGAAGCCAATAAAAATCAACGGAAGAAAGCCTTACACAGCATCAGGCGGTGCGTTTTTGCTGCCGCGCAAGGAAGAAAACAACAGAGGAGTTGTGACCCTTCTGTTCTGTACGACTTGCGAGTCATGTAATGTAATACTTGAAGTCCTGGCACGTGAGAGGTAAAAAACAAAATTTGATGCTGAATAAATGATTGTCTGGTTGTGTTGTGACCAGCCCGTTTAGCAAGTGTACACACGTCAATTACCAAACAAAAACTGTTGCTGCAAGAACAGGGAAGAAGCACACATTTACGTCCTGCCTTGGTCCGGCAGTTATCATGTTTTAAGTGGAGGCAGGTACCAGCCTTTTTTCTTCAGTACCACCCCCTGCCAAACGTATAAACGGAAATTTATACCTTTCACATTTTTGTAGATGTATATATTCTTTGGAGTTGTTATATAGGAAAAAAAATTAAATAATACATGTTTTTTAGTAAATTACAAAAATAATACACGTTTTTTAAAAATTTCAGAAATAATACACCGTTTTTGAAAATTTTCAGAAAGTTTTTGAAAATACCTTTCACATTTTTTAACAATCATATTTTTAATGATATAAACATTTTTTAAACCGCGGTATAATTTTTAACAAACTGGCATTTTTTAGAAACATGCAAACATGTTTTTAAGTTACTTACATATTTTAATGCTATCAACATTTTATGAAGTACACTAAAAATTGTTTCAGAGTATGTTAACATATTAAAACTAACAATTTGAGAAAAAGCAAATAATTTTAAAATATAAACTGTATCTATTCCAAAAAATCCAAAACTATTAAGAAACATACATAATAATACATATCTATTATAACATTATGATTTTGTGAACAAACATACACACACATAATAGTTTTGTCTATTATGTAAACTGCAAATTTTATCTAACATTATGATTTTGTGAAGAAATATACACACACATAATACATATCTATTATAACATTATGATTTCATATGTGGTGTACAGAAAAAGATAAAATTTGCAGAAATAATGAACCATTGAGAAATAATACAATTATTAAGAAAATATTTCTGAAAATTTTATTCATAAATGTATTATTTCAAAATGGAGTAAAACAATTAATATTTTTATTATTTCAAAATGGTGCAGTTTTTTTTAATATTTGTATTATTCAAAATGGTGCAAAAAAATAATAATTATAATTTTTCTAAATGGTGCAATTTTTTTAATAATTGTATTATTTCTAAATGGTCATATTTTTTAACACTTGCATTATTTATAAATGTTGAATTATTTCAGTACTTTTTTTTGATAAATATATTATTTTTTTCCAAAAAAAAACTTGAGAAAAGGTAGCCGGCCAGTCAGGCTAGGCTGGACCGAGTGGGCCAGTCGGCCTGGGCCTGGCCAACTGCATGGCGCCAGCGGCCGACAGCTAAGGAAAGAAACCAGTCGGCCTGGGCCTGGCCGACTGGGCCCAATCGGCCTAGCCGACGGTGTATTATTTCTGTAAATTTTGAAAAATATGTATTATTTTTGTAATTTACTAAAAGTAGTGTATTATTTAAAAAAATCCTGTTATATACACATATATGCCGTACGATGCATTTCCTATTTTCTATTCACATTTTTGTTTTAATATGTAATCAACGATGCACTAACCAACTGGACAGCCCACACATTGTGTTAATGAGTTGTCTTAATTTGTTTTATACAGTATCTAGTTCGGTTTTCGTCTTTTTTGTGGATTTTTGTCCAACAATTCTCTCTCTCTCTCTTTCTCTCTCTCTTTTGTTTCTTTTGTTTCCTCTTTTTTTCTCAATGCACATTTTTTTTCAAATTCAATGATTTTTTTTCAAATTAATGAACTTTTTTCAACTTCCTAACCTCTTTTTCCAAATCAATGAATTTTTTCCAAAATCCAATAAAATTTTCAAATTCAAATATTTTTTACAAAATTAATGAAGTTTTTTCAATGTGATGATGTTTTCCAAAATCAATGAACTTTTGCATAAATTTGTGAATTTGTGACTTTTTTAATACATGAAATTTTTACAATTTGGTGAAATTTTCCCAATATGTAAACTGTTTTGAATGTTTAGTGAACTCTTTTTTGAATACACAAACTTTTTTACATGTTCAAAGGTGGTGGTTTGGGTAGACCGAAGGGCTAGTCTCAAAGCACTTTAAAAAATCCATAATATAGACCCAAATATTTTGCACACACTCACATCACCCTGACAAGCATCCATGCTATCCATGCTGATTTTCATTGCTTTTTAACATTGATGAATTTTTTAGATTTTTTCTAGTGAAAAAATCCTAAACTACTGGTCGAATGTGATACAACATGCGTATGACGTTCGAATTCGTTAAAATTTTGAATGGAGGTTCGCCATGGGCATAACTACATGCTGATAAAATTTGGTATCATTATATGCATTGCAAAAAATATACCATATTCAAAGATGATGTTTCGGTTAGGTCGGAATGGCCAATCTCAAAGCACTTTTTTACATCCATCAAATGGACCCAAGTTTATTACACGCACTCGCATCACCATGGCAAGCATTCATGCTAAGTTTCATTGACTTCTGACATTTTATGAAATTTCCATAGTTGTTCTAGTGAAAAAGCCCTAAACTACGGGTCGAACGTGACGCAACAAGCGTGCGGTGTCAGAATTCATTCAAATTTTGCATGGACGGTTACCATGGGCATGTTCACCTACTAGTAAAAATTTGTATCTTTTCATGGAATTGCAAAAAATATACCATGTTCAATGGTGATGGTTCGGATAGGTCTGAAAGCACTTTTTGTCACATCCATCAAATAAACCCATGTTTTTTCCACACACTCGCATCACCATGGAAAGAATCCATGCTTAATTTCATTGCTTTTTGACATTTTATGGATTTTCTATAGTTTTTTTTGGTAAAACAACCCTAAACTATTGGTAGAACGCGACACAACGTAAATACGGTGTCAAAATTCGTTCAAATTTTTCATGGAGGGTTGCCATGGGTATGCGCGCCTACTATTAAATTTTGATATATTCCATGCATTTCAAAAAAATATGCCATGTTCAAATGTGATGATTCGGTTAGGTCGGAATGGCTAGTCTCGAAGCAAAAATAATTCACATCTATCAAAAGTACCCAAAGGTAATTCTTTGAGACTATGTGTAACCAATGATAAATAGAATATGATGTATGATGTATATATACGGTGATGAATAAATATTTTATATCTAATTTTAAAATCTATAAACATTGTTTATTTTATATAATTATTTTTACAAATAATACATCATTTTTGTAAATAATGCAACCATTTATAAATTTTATTAATGAAATATTATTTTTATTATGAAATGTGGTACTTTATTTTTCTGAATATCTAAGAATATAAATTATTTCAATTCTGTATGAAATACTGATGATCTATCCCGCATGTCAGCATGTGTGGTTGAACAAATAAAAAAAATTATAATAGATAAATTATTTAAAAAAAAATATAATAATTTAGTTAGATGGATTGTAAAATGAACAGCTTTTTATTTATATGTACATTATTTGTATAATTATCATTTGTATATTGTTACATTATAAAGAAAACAATTAACAATCTAAATGGGCCTGCAACCCGTTTTAAGTGCGAAACAATATGTAGAGGGGGTGAATCTAATAGGTAGGTGTAACGCCGCGATCACTCCCAACCGGTTAACCACCGATTACATGGTCGGTGCGCCTGGGATCTAGACTGTCCTCACAAACCAACACTAGTCTTTTCTGCACACTTTCTCCTCACTCGTGCGCACCCGAGATCAATTTCTCGGTCGATCACCCATCCCAAGACTACACCAAGCCAAGCACGCTTAACCTGGTAGTTCTTTCCTGATGGGTTTCCTGAAAAGAAGATGCACCTTGCTGATATGAGTAGTCTATCATTCTAATTGAGATCCTGAGATGTTACAGTAGGCTTCGATAGGCTCGAGCCTACCCTCCAAAATTTGATTTTTTTTACAACCAAGTGTTGGTTGCCACACTGCCTCGCCCCTCGCTCGTCTCCCCACAGAGGATCTCCAGAGCTCAGGCGCTGGCTACCACGTGTCCTTGCCAGGCTGCCACCCTTCCGGTCCAACCATCCAGATCCAGAAGAAAATCTTATACGACCCGGTTCTCACGCTTGCCCTCTGTGGACCAATTCCATCGGACGACACGTGGCACTACGAAATTTAAAGCATCCCGTGACTTCTACTCATCTTATCCCCAACCCTTTGACCAATATCAATTCCTAGGCGAGTTCCTTCCGAACAAGGCTACACGTCGGTGCCGCGGCAAGAAGCCGATAGTATGCCAGAGGGCACGCGGTGGCTAGCCAACCAACTCCATTGTGGTCTTGTCAGACAAGATGAGGTTTTGTTCGGACTCCTCCCCGCCGAGACGAAGGACTGACAACACTAGCGGTGAGCGGCGGAGTTTCACCGGTGTTGAGTAGCATGGCCGCGAATGGAGAGGGGGAGCCGGGGTAGAGCAGTATGGTCAGAAGCAGCGGAGCCGAGCAACCGGAACGACTTGAACAGAAGGAAAATCATGTCGGAGTCGAGGAGTATGGCTGCATCGGCGAGGACTGAGCAACAATGGTAGGCATCGCGTGCACCGGCAGGGACAGAGTACCAGCGGCATCGCAATCTCTGTAAAAAATGACTGAGAAGAAGTTATCTCAAGGTGCAAGAAAGGTGAAGGTGCTTTGAGATGCGTTGTTCCAGGTGGCAGCATGGGAACAGGGTCCACGATTTGGAGCGTGCGACCCGGGTCGTATAAGAATGTTTTCCTCCATATCCAGGTCTCAAAACTCCAGGAGTTCCGAGGGCCCACACCACACAACTGGCTGCCTCCTAATCCAATTCTGGGTGGATGGATATAGGAGAGGACGTAGCAGTACTAGGAGTCTATTTTTCTATGTATCCTATATCTATTTTTTCTATTTTTCTTTTTGCTGTTTTCTGAGAACATCCCAAAAAAAAGGCAACATATTTGGGCATGCCTTAAATTATTTGGTATCAAAAGAAAGTCCAATAGTTGGCCAATATTTCCACTGCATCCACACCTACCGTTTACTATCGAAATTGAATTTACACAACAACAATAGCAGAGGTCGGAATGAAGGGTCTTGACCGGGAGCGTGCGGCTCTAGCTAGGCGGCCTTGCCCGGAAGGGGGAGGCCAGGTCTCTACCCAATGGTACCGGCACACGTACAAGCGGGGGTGGGGTGGCCAGCGTTAGACTGCCTGGCGGTAGGAGGCAGGTGTGACCGGTGGGCACGGGGCAGAGGAGGTTGTCATCTCGCTGACAGTGGGGCCAGGAGGTTCGTTTTATGCGAAGCCGCATCTGTGCCCAACACATTTGGCAGCTTTCCCGTTTTTTGGGCAGCCCAAACAATATTTAGGGGACAACCAAGTTTTTGGATAGTTGTTGGAGTTGCATTTTTGCTACTTTTAGGCATGTTTTTTGGGCACGGGAGTTTTGTTGTAGTTAATTTTGAGTCCATCCTCCGTTTTCTTTCTGGATTCGTTGTTGTTAGAGTTATTATACTTTAGGAACGACAAGCAGTACATGGAAACTGGTTTGCCCTTTGCGCATTTAGGTGGGAGGTTGCAACTTCAAAACTTGATGGGTGCATGAATTTCTCCTTTTATGAAATTAACTCAAAACAGTTCAGCGATATCTTTTAAAAATAAGACCATCATGCCCTTTGCTATGAAAGGGTATCGGTTAATCTCGTCCCTTCACATATTAAGAAGTATTTTGCCTTCACACATGCCTATGAGACACTTCGTGATGCGGAGGTGGCTTGTGATGGAGAAAAAATTGGGAGCTTCAATCACCCGTGGCACTTTTTGCGATCGGAATATCTTAGTGTGTAAGATTTCCTGACATCGAGGGAGCGGTTTTGGCCAAGAAAATGGACCCGATGAATGTTTCTCTAGCTCCTCTTGAGAGTGATTTTATTGAGATGATGGGTATGATGGCTTCTCGCCCTTCGTTGGTTACCCCAAGTGGAAGGTTGAGATGTAGCGCAGCAGCAAGTTTCCCTCAGTGAAGATACCAAGGTTTGTCTCCAGTAGGACTCCAGAGATGATAAGTAGGTGTCAGCGGCGCAACTGACGTGGACCTGCACACAGACACTGATAACTTTGTTCCCAACGAAGTTCAGAGAGGTTGTCAATCTCTCCGGTCTTGTTGTTCACAAAGGGTAAAACACAAAGGATAATGATAGCAACTGAAAGTAAAAAGCAGGAAAGTAAATAAGCGTGGAAACAGTAATAAGGATATGGACCGGGATACGTGATGTTCACTAGTGATGTCTCTCTCCCAAAAGACGATAAAAACTGCTATGCGAGGTAAACAAATTACAGAAGGGCAATTGACAGGATTATGAACGCACCGCAATGCTAACTATGCTACAAAAGAAATGAAGAGGCCCAAAAGCACGGGCAGTACGCCAAAATAAGTATACCGTAATCCAACTGCATCTACTACTAATCATCCACCTTGAGATATCTATCCAGAACATCTCGCTGGTATTAAGTTGCGAGCCCCACCCAAAGTGTAAACCCAAAGCAACAGACAACTGCATTAAAAAGAACTTTGCGTAAAGTAAACAATCCTTGCAACCGCGGTTACAAGCACCGTTGTTTTCCCCCTTGTGGCAACAGCACATCCCCTAGACTCATGTTTCTGTCACTCAAGCGTGTCATCGGGGGGCATGAACTCACAATCGAGCATAACGTTCCCTCTTGGAGTCACTACCTACTACTTGGCCAAAGCAATAAACAACAACGGAGGACATGCAAGAATTACTTAGGAACAAAAATATAAGAGATAAAAACCAAATATATTACTCTATCACAATCTGAACATAGTCTCATAATCCATCAGATCCCATCAAACTCAGCATAGCAATAGCAGAAATATTACAAAAGTGCCTCGATCATGTAGGGCAGCTCACGAGGTCTAAACCATGAAGAACAAAGAGGGGAGGAGAACATCACATAGCTACTGATCACGGACCCATGGTCCAAGAAAAACTACTCACGAGACATCCGGGGAGCATCCATGGTGGAGAGGAGACTACCAGAGGTCGGCCCTCCCTCAGACAGGGTGCCGGGAAGAGGTCTTCTGGTGCTCCCGATCTCGGAAGCGCGGCGGCGGAGGAACAGAGGCGAGTTTGCGAAATAGGGTTCTGTCTTCGGAGTTTCCCCGTGACGGAGAATAAATAGGCGAAGGGGGGTAGCCAGAGGTGGACCAGGGGCCCCAGGCACCCCCTGGCGCGGCCAGGGGTGGGGCCGCGCCGGGTGGCCGCCTGGGCCCCCCTGGCCCCACTCGGGCTCTTCGCGAAGCTTCCTGTACGCTGATTTTTCCTGTATTTTTCCCGGAATTTTTCTGGCACTTTTTATATGGGGGAAAACTGAAATAGAAAAACAACAAAAAACAGGAACTGGCACTGGGGTGCACTGAGTTAATAGGTTAGTCCAAATATGATCAAAAGTGTATGAAAGTGTATCTAGAACCTAGCAATATCACACAAAACATGCATGGAGCAAGCAAAAATTATAGATACGTTTTGGACGTATCAGGGTACAGGTTCCACTGATTGCTATGGTGCAAACACACCGGAATGGGTTCGGGTTATCAAAAGAGACCTGGACAAGCACTCTAAGTTGAAAGTAGAACCTATGTACCAGAAAAGGTAGACCCAAGATAGATGGGAGTTGGAAGTGGCAGTGGCACTCCAAGAGACGATTGCAGGAGAAGGCCCCGGTCTGATGGAGAGCTTGAAGGGTCTGTGTAGTTTGTTGAGAGGACAGTTCCAGATGGGTCTGTGATTGTGAGAGTCACGGTTATCAGGCTGACAGAGGTGTTTGAGGACCACCTTGATATGATTGGAGAACATGGTTTGCTGGATTCTAAGGTTGCGACCAAAGCGAGAAGGCAAATGCTCAGTGCCATTGAAATGGAGATGCAAGATGTGTGTGTCAGCCCCAAATGTAGATGTGTGCCTTTGGTGGCCCCAAATGTGTTGCTCGCGTCAAGCGGAGGCGTGAACTTATCCGTGCGTCTCACGACATTTCCAAGAGATTGGGTTTCTTGGATGAAGACATCGGCAGTGGCATTGAGGAGTCTAGGGCAGTATGGAGGAGTATCATTTGTGGGTTCCTCTTTGTGGTGAGGGCATGCGTGGTCTGGCCTTCAGGATTGACCCGTATGCAGTTGCTGGCCATTGCTGGGACAGGATCCCCAGTGGGTATATATCGAGCTCATACTTGTGGAGCATGCATGTGTTGCGGCGGTACTTGCAAGGTTTTGCTTGCTGTTGGAAAAGTTTTAGCAACATGCATGCTTTTCTTGCAATCTCCTTATTATTGCTCGGTTATGCTAAAACAGAAGTGTGACAGCGGGAGCTAAGACATGTCTAGATTCTGCACGCCGCCGCATATCACCATCGTCGTCAGAGGTAACGTAAACCCTAACCATCTCGATTCGCCCCTTGGTGCTCTTGTGGCTAATTTACCTGACCAAATATACCGGTGTGCCTTCAGGGCAAACATAATAAATACATTTTTACTAAATTTGTATACTTATCTACATTTTATTTTTAGCATGTTATAGTCTTACAAGAATAATTTTCTTATATTGGCATAGGTTAACCATATGGTAATGTTAATAAGTATTGGTACAATGTATTTTGTTACAAAATTTTGAGCTAAACTATTTTTCTATGATACATAATTTATACTATTATGCTAAAAATCTGTAAAAAGCATGATCCAATAAACATCACAATAGTAGTTTCTAGCATATGATTAAGTAAGCATATGTATAGAAACTTTAAGAATATAAAATGAGACAATGACAACTTTTTTAATACTTTCTTGTGATCAAATAAAACAGAACAAGAGACATGTGTGTATTTAGGGCAACGTCAAGCAATGTTTAACACATACCCACATGGTTGCTAAAAGTTGATAACGTATTGTTGCATTACTTGGTACAAATGCTGAAAACAAACAGTGCATTCATTGATAATTAATAGCAGCTCTGGCATCTTCTTGTTTATTACTCCCTCCATCCCAAAATAAGTATATTAAAGTTTAGTTGCAATTATATGCTTGGTATATTTGTTGCAGTTTTGTACTAAAATTGACACACTTATTTTCGAACGGAGGGAGTACTTATTAAATAAAGGGTCTTCAAGACAGTTCTCATACAAAACATTTCCTGGAATGACAACATACTTGATGTACTGCTCGATTTTGATTTTTCGATGGGGATTATATCTATTTTGGGCAAGGATATGAAAACGCTCCTTGTTGATGTTAACTCCATATAAATGGTCTTGTAGCATTTGGTATCAGACAATGAACAGTATATGTGGTGATGGATATAACATGAACAATGAGAGTATCGGATTAGATGTGTTGCACTTTTATTTTGCCCCCTCAAAATTTATCTCTGCACTTTATCACTAGAGTATAAACATATTTAGGGGCATATTTTAACATGATTTTGCTTACTGGACCCTTGCGCGGGGTTATGTGTTGATTTTGACAGACCCACCTCGAGGCTCGTTTTGACAAACAAAGTTTATTTTTAGACCGACTTGAAGATCCAGTGCAACTAAGGGTTTCAGCAAATGTGTGATATATCTCAGTAGACCCTAAATACATGTGGATAAGAAAACAATGAAGGTCGATCAGTGTATCCAGCTTCTTCGGTTATGTTGAAATTAAATGTGAACACGTTATCAGACCCGTTGAGGCTGCAGTTTTTTCTTGTGTTGAAGGAAAGTACATATTATTCTCTAGAACAGTAATTTTTGGTTGGCCTAGTGAATAAGAAGCTGGTTGTCTGCGTTGCCTTCTTACCGATGAATGCAAGTATGTCGCAGATCTTACCAATGAAGGCGAGGATGGTGGCATCACTCTGGTACCTTCCTATGAAGACCGTGTTTACTTCATGGGATGGGGTGGAGTGCAGGTGCAAGTCGTATGGACCACTATTCCCAAGAGAGACGAATACAAGAATGATGTTATTGGAAAGGTGAGCCGCTGGATGGGTTGGGGTGCTCACTTTTTATTTTAATTATTTCTATCAAGTTATTCTTGAGCCGCTGGAAGTTTAATCGGATGGACTTGCTCACTTCCTCCTAGTCCGTTGATTATTTTGATTTGGTCATATCTCAGAAATTGAGGTTTCCTCGATCTACAAAAATTGATCTCACACACACAATTTGGGTTTGGGCGAGATGTTCTTCGGTTGCTCTAATTTATTCATAAAACCTACGAATATTCGCTTGATATTGTGCTCCTCGCCTAAGAGTTGATGTCCTGAACAATAAGTTTCATATTAGATAAACACATTTTAATTTGCCATTTCCCCATGACCACCGGCACTCCTATTTCATCTATTTAACTACTTTTTTCCTATCATACATAATATATGAATATTGTCTTCCCTTAACTTAATTCCCTTTTTTGTAAGTTTTTCAGGTGTTGTGGTGAATTAGGTGTACTCCAAGGAAGTGGACAACGAGTTTGCAAATGGATACCATGAATAGTCTTCAACCTTTCGGGTGACAAACAATGTTTATAATATGAACTTCATGGATTATGCTTATAGTTATGTTGAGTCTTGTCGATGGGAACAGGGAATTCTATACATATGGGGGTGTGAAAATCACCACATATCACCACGCAAGCAACACCTAAGTTGAAGATTAGCCCATGTTATCATCAACCGTGGCCTGGCGGGCCAAGCTCCAGAGCTTCCACTCAGTCTCAATTGCCAGACATCCTCCTTGCTGTTTTGTCGAACACCCGATGGTTACACTCCAGCCAAAGCCACCCAGACAAAGTATCCTTGCCGAGTGTAATTATCTCTTGAGGTGCAAACTAACTATTCCATTCAACATACATACAATCCTTGATAAGTTTCCATCCGTTGATGCTATAAAATTTCCTTGATTCTAATAAGGTGAGTCCAATCAACTAGCGATTATGTAGCTAAGAAACTACTAATACTTCGCCCTTGGGTGCAACGGCGACACATAAGAAACTGCCAACACAATCTTAGTACTCCCTCCGATCCATATTAATAAACTTAAGTTTTAGATACACATGCATCTAGTTTAAATACTTAACTAGATACATACGAATCTAGACAAAGTTAGTCCAATAATATGGATCGGAGGTAATACCACACTCTAATAAAATACAAGTATTAGATTAGATGATCCCAAAGTGAGTGACAAAATCTTAGTATATGATACTTGAATCATCATCACTCATTTGGACTGCAAATCCAAGGCAATGCAATGCACTAAAAAACTCAAAACTCAAACGCGGTACTTCAGTCATGTGTTTCCTCTCAAAATCAGGATTCTCTTTCACACATGATGATCCCTTCTAATGTGTGTAACCACACACCAGAAACTGCCAAAACAATCTACATCACACACTAATAGATAGATGATGAACCCAAAGTGAGAAATCTTATGAAACTTGCACTCGTCATCCCCATTTGGACCAAATCCAATGCAATGCCATTCAAGAAGGGGGGAAATCAAGACTTGTACACATGCATGATGATCTTTTCTAATGTGTATATGGATTTCTATTTCCACACACTGGAAGGAAATAAATACCGACGATTCAACGAAATAAAGTAGATTTTTTATCCTTCCTGCCTTGGCAAAATGGACATATATATACTCTTTACAAAGTCCAACGCTAACGCTAATCCAACTACGCCCAGCATCCACAGTTGACAGATCTGCATCCAGCCTAAATGGTTACACAACGGGGACCTGAAACATAAGAGCCGGACAGAAAGGGAGACACACTGCAAAATGAAGGAGAGGTCATGAGATGTAATAACAGCAGCAAACCCAGCAATGTCTCAAATCCCATGTTTCTTAAAATACTGCTCAAGTTCATCCACCCCCGCGAAAAGAGAAACGCTAGCTGATACCTGCAAAATTATGCAGCTGCCAGGTTTCTCCGAGCGAGCCAACAAAGGGTCATGTCATCACACTGATGACGCATCGGTCGAACAAAGCCTCTCTCTAGCTGTACATATTAGAAGTCAAAACAGTATGGCTCCTCCACGCACCTGCTCTACGCAGCTCAGGAGCAGTATGTGCATGTCATGCGGAGAGCACCAGCCCAACATATGAACGATATATTCGATATTTCCAGAAAGCATCAGTGATGGATGGTCAGCATTTCTGTGCAAGCGCTGGGGTACCGCCACCGCCCCTTAGCGAAAGCAATGGGCCACCGAAGAGCCTCTTGCTGATAAGCGCAGGGTCCATGAACAGTACTACAACAGTAATATCATCATGGAAGTGCCTCCTGACCCCACGGTCGATCTTCTTCAAGTCTGAGTACCTCATTTCTCTCTTCTTTGCCGCCTCTCGCAGAGCTGCTTTTATTAGTCGTCTCGCAATGCCCTGCAAACGATTTTCATAATATTTAGCAACCAATACTTGAAAGCTGAATTTTCAGAGCATACAAGTTGACGAAAGGGAATTACAGTTAGGTAATTCTAGAATGCGAGTTCACTTTGCTAAAATTTTGATTGAATAATACTGGGACTTTTAAAACTATGAGATTAATTCATATTTTTTGTAACTTTTTAGACCTCAGTGTGAGCTGATTTCATCTATGGGACTACAGGAACGAGAGCACCCAAGTCGGTCCCGTGCCCTGGTTAGCCATTCAGGCAATTTCATAAAACAAAATCCTGTTGGACATAATGAGAAGACACTCAATGGGTAGCCATATGCTCAAATCATCACAACTATTGACACTCACTACAAACCAGGAAAAATTAAATGATGTGGAATATAAGGCAGAGTTACTCTCTTACAGGTAAATACTAGTACTACGTATTTCGATATAAACATTTGGTGTAACCTATTTTTTGGTGACATGTCAACAATATAAGGCAAGCCTAAAACAGGAAGCCTGTTCCAGTACATTGCAAAAGAATAATATAAGCAAAAATATGGCAAATCAACTTACATTTCGAGGTGAACAATGAACTATATCCACAGCTTCCTGATTGCTCAAGTGCTCCCACAGTCCATCGGAGGCAAATATAACAAACTGATCTTCCGCGGAAAGTCTGTGTTCTTCAATGGATGGTTCTGGAGAAAGAATTGGTTTATGGAAGGGTCCTGGAATACGGAACCGGGCCAGAAGAGGCTCACGGTTAAATTCTGAACTTTTTAGGTAGGCGTCACCGATCGTTCTGGAAACCTGTACACAAAGCAAACAGCCAGAGCATGAGCAATCATTATGCTAGACATGTTCTGCTTTCATGATTAATTATCATGTTTTTGCAGATTTTAATTCATGAAATGGGGCGCAAATGGAAAACCCTTTCAAATAAGCACAAATGGAAGAAAAATGAAATACCTGAATAATGCCCTTGACGCGCCAAACGTTGTGCTTCAGAACCACAATCCGGGGGTCGTCGGGGTGCATCTGTCTTAGCTCATCCCTTACAGCCTCAAAGCTCGCGTTATGCTCAGACGACAGCTGAACAGCCTTGATATCTTTGGCACCCCGCTCAAGTCGCCCGAGGACAGCTCGAGAATCACCGGTGTTGGCTATGTAGAGGACCCCTTCGTTGATAATGCCAGCTAAACAGCATGAACCGACCGAGGCGATCTGCGGCTTGATAAGCCACTGCTTCCTCACAAGATTCAGAAACCCCTCCTCGGTGGCGGCATAGGATCTTCGTATGACGTCGGCCGAGACGGTTTGTTGTTCCATCGCAAACTCTGCATCAAAGCAATCATCAATCAGATATGACTATCAAACTAACTAGTGTATTTGGCAGTCGGACTCATTCATTTAAACTAGAGTAGAGGGAACCTAGAAACATGTAGGATGAGCTACCATCATCAATCTCATTCTAAGCCAAGGCAATTTCATCATGCAAAACTAGAACTAGATAGTGAGATGCATACTAGAGTACTCACTCTTTAGGTGTTGGAAGAGGTTATCGGCGACGAAGCGGGCGGTCTCGGGTCCGCCGTGGCCGTCATATACGCCGACGAAAGTGGCGCAGGGGCCATCGTTGGCGACGAGGGGGCCGGCCTCGAGCTGGCTGGCGTCCTCGAGCAGCTGGTTGGCCTGGACGACGGCCATGGAGAAGTCGCCGCAGGCGTGCCTGCCGGCGTCCTTGTACCAGAGCAGGCCCTCCTTTGTGCCCCCGGCGGCGACGACTTGCGCGCCGTCGGGGAGGGAGGGTTTGAAGCAGGGGCGCACGATGCGCATCATGGTCTGGCCCACCATGGTGCTGGACGGCGGCGAGATCCGGTCCCGGTTGGTTGACCCGAGGGAGCGAGAAGCAACCTGCTGCTGTGGGCTCTCTCTCTCTCTCTCTCTCTCTCTCTCTCTAGGGTGAGGGGATTGGAATAAAAATCGCAGCTTGGTTGTTTGTCTGGACGGGAGGGAGAGTAGTTTTTAAGGGCGGGCGGCGGGTCCGAGTCCGGGTCCGGGTCCGGGACATGAGAAGAGAAATCGTGTTGGAGGCTTGGTCGATGATGAATCCGGCGGCGTGGGGGGTTGGATTGGGGCGGTGAAGAGACCGGGGAGGACAGGAATCGGAGAGAACGGGAATCGGATGGGCCGGGCAGCGTGGATCAAAGGAGGAAACCGAGTCGGATCGGGGCTTGTTGTTCTTGTTGTTCAAGAAGAAGCAGAGAGGGGGGCAACGGGGGAGAGGAGGCGAGGAGGAAGAAGAAGAAGGGGGATGCTTCGCGGAGAGGAGGGGGATTCGGGGGAGCCCATGTGACGACCTTTCTCTTCTTCTTCTTCTTCTTCTTCTTCTCTTGTTGGAGTTTAGATTTGGAATCTCTCTCTGTTCCCCTCTTCTGCAGTGAGTGAGTTTGTGGATAGAAAAAGGCAAGGAAGAAAGAAAGCTGGGTTTTTTATAATAAGCCCACAGCAAAGCAAGCAAGCAAGGAAATATAGGAAGAGGGGAGAGGGAGAGGGACATGGCATGGTGGTTTTGTTTGGTCTTTGTCCCCTCTCCCTCTCTTCACTGCACCTCATCATTCTTTTTTTCTCTGCACTGCAAAGTGATAATTTATTTATTTATATACATTACAGTAAGTATATATATTCTCCTTCCTTTTTTCCTTCCTACCTTCTAAGAAGCATCTTACTTTCATCCTAGATAAATAGATAAATAATAAAAAGATGCTCCTTCCTTCTAAGAAGCTGTTGTTTTTTTTTATTGTAAAAGGAAGGACTAACGCCCTAAATATAGCAGTTTCACCATGTGTGTTTCTTTACAAGATGGATATCTGCACGTTAGATTAAATTAGATTAGATTAGATTAGATACCCAAGCTGGGTTTTTCTTATAATAATTAAAATAAAATAAAACACAATACTACGTGCTAGTACAATATCAGTGACACCATTGCTCATGTCTCCTTAATTAATTACCTACTGCAAAGTCCTTTTCACCTGTGCTCTTCTTTGTTTTCCTCTGCTCTGCTCTGCACATACATACCTTCCTGATCGCTCGTTGGAGCTAACATTAAACTAGTTTAAATAATTACAAAACTTGGTGAGTAACGTCGTCTTATCTACTGTACACTAGATTGATTTATGTGTGTTGCCCTCTAGACTCTAGTACTACTACTCTTCTAGAAAGAACAGTAAGTAATTCAGGTCAGTTGAAGCTGATTTCGAGGGCAGGGCTCTCTCTCTCTCTCTCTTTTGTTGCTAGGACAATGGCAATGGCAATGGCAATTGTTTCAGTTTCAGGTCAACTATATGATCATAACTAGCAGGCGTCACTGTCATGAACGAATCCATGATAAGTTGCCTCTCCTTTAATTCTACCTTCTTCTCTTTTTTCTACACCTTCCATGCAAATACGTAATTTGCACCTCCATTCCATTCCATGCATGCTAGTAAAAAGATGGTCAGTTAACACATCATGGAACAACACTAGGGAAGGGAAGGGAAACGGCGCATAAATAAAGATTGTTGTTAGGCCAAAAGGTCTCCATTGCCACAATCCACAAGAAGAAACAATCTCATCAACTTTCGCAAGCATCTATCAACCTTCCATTTCCAGTAGAGCAATGCTAGCTAGCTAGTCCTGCTACCATTCATGACTGAATGCCTTTTCTAGTGCTTCTCTTTTCCTAGTTAGGAAATGACTTAGTGCCATGCTGCTCGCCATCTCACCTACTTGCCCTCAAAACAGAGTCTTCTTACATTCACTCGGGGCCAAACAAATCATTGCATTGCAACATTTAATTAATGGTGAAACTGTTAGTACAATGTTTATATAAATAGTCATGTTCACCTTGGCTCGGTTATATTCCATTAAAAAATCGCATGTTCAAACTTTTTAACCAAAATCGATTCTTCGTCTACCAACTTATTCGTGTCTGACAAGCCAAATGTGGTGCCGACACTTTCGCTCTAGTACGTGCTCACAAAGATGGGTTGAAATGTATGATGTGCTGGCTACAATGAAGGTGAGTCACGACGCCAGCCGGGTCCCCTTATGTGAATAGGAACGGTAGGAAAGGTGATAAGAAGAGGGCATGAGGTAGCGTGCGGGAGAGCGGTTTGTCAGATACTCTCGTTGTTGTCACACAAGGGACAATGATCACCTAACGTACTGCACCCTACCATTTGTTGAGTCGCTTTCATGTGGGCCAATTTCTCAGCAGACCCGCATGTCAGTGATCCGATGGTTGTGTGCAGTATGTAAAGGGAGCTACATCCATCACATCGAGGTAGGTGAGGGCAAAGGGCATACTAGCGGTGGGTCGGAAGAGGGAGAGAGAGGGGAAGAGGTTCAACTTTATGTGAATGGGGTGGGCACGTCAGGGTAGCTACGTCCATCACACCAAGGTAGGTGAGGGCAAAGGACAAACTACTCGTAGGTCGAAAAGGGAGAAATAGGGGGAGGAGGATCGACTTTATGTGAATGGGATGGGCACGTCAAGCTACGTTCTTCACACCGAGGTAGGTGAGGGGAAGGATAACTAGCGGTAGGTCGCAAAGGGAGAGATATGGGGTGGAGGTCGTCTTTATGCGAATGGGGGGCACGTTAGTGGAGCTACGTCCGTCACATGGAGTTAGGTGAGGGCAGAGGACAAACTAGCGGTAGGTCTAAAAGTGAGAGGTAGGGGGAGGAGGGTCGGCTTTATGCGAATGGAGTGGGCACGTGAAGGGAGCTACGTTCTTCACACCGAGGTAGGTGAGGGCAATGATAACTAGCGGTAGGTCGAAAAGGGAGAGATATGGGAAGGAGGGTCATATTTATGCGAACGGGGCGGGGGGCACGTCAGTGGAGCTACGTCCGTCACACCGAGGTAGGTGAGGGAAGAGTACAAACTAGCGGTAGGTCGAAAAGTGAGAGATAGGGGGAGGAGGGTCGGCTTTATGCGAATGGAGTGGGCACGTCAGGGGAGCTACGTTCGTCAGATCGAGGTATGTGAGGGCAAAGGACAGACTAGCGGTAGGTCGAACAAGGGAGAGAGCGGGAGGAGGAGGGTTGGCTTTATGTGAATGGGGTGGGCACGTGAGGGGAGCTACGTCTGTCACACTGAGGTAGATGAGGGAAAAGGATAGACTAGAGGTAGGTCGGAAAAGGGAAAGAAATGGGAGGAGGGTCAGCTTTATGCATGCGATGGGGTGAACACGTCAGGGAGCTACGTCCTTCACTCCGAGGTAGGTGAGAGAAAAGGGCAGACTAAAGGTGGGCCGGAAGAGGGTGAGAGAGGGGAGGAGGGTCTGCATGCCTTTAGTCTTTAACACCATTTTTCAATTATATCAAGATACAAAAGATATCGATTATGCTTATTTACAAGAAACTATATATTTGGTATATATACCTCATTCTTTCCCCTCAAAGATACACTTTTCCGCAATATCAATTCCTCGACGGGGTGTGTCATTGGCATGAAATAATTCATCGACAGATAAGTTTTTTCCCCACACGGAGTGCTTGCCTGGCCTTTGCTAGTCTGTATTACGCATGTAACTAGGGCCTAGCATTGAAAGAACTAAAATTCATATGCTTTCTATAAAGTTCTTTTTCTTGTGAGTTCCCAGATAAGCGGTAATACTAGAAAAGATGGGCTGAAACGTATGATGTGCTGGCGACAATGAAGGCCAGGCGTGATGCCATCTAGATCCCCGATGTGAATAGGGAGTGTAGGAGAGTGGCCTTAATTTGCGATGGTATATGCTTGTTAAGTCGACAGCGAGCCAAGAAAACAAAAGCAAGGTGACAGCATCAAGCTAATTGACGGTGATAAGAAGAGTGGATGAGGTAGCTTGGGAGAGAGCGATTTTCGAAGACTCTGGACGATGTCACACCGGAACAAGGATCCCCTAATGTACCACATCTTACCATTTTTGAGTTGTTGACATGTGGCCCAAGTTCTTGGCAAACCGACATGTTAGTGACCCAATGGTTGCATATAATATGTTAGGAGAGCTACGTCTGTCACACGGGGGGGGGGGGGAGGATATGCGGATTGGTGGGCAAGTTAGGGGAGCTACGTCTATCACACCGCGGTGGGTGAGCACAAGGGGAGGACTAGTGGTCGTTTAGAAGGGGGGGGGGTAAGGGTAGGAGGATTCGCTTATGTGAATGAGGTGGGGTAATTTTGACCTTCATATATGAGGTTGTTGTATCGCGAAAAAATAGTATCTTCGGAAGAAAACAAGTAGGTATTTTATATCTCTCAATATAATTGAAAATGGGTTAAAGACTAAATGCATCTCGATCGGTGGATGGGATATCAATTCCCTGGTGGGGCTGTGGTATAATCGCAAAATAATGTATCATCGGTCGCGTTTTTGTTATCATATCATCTATGTCCCTTTCTTCTGGAGATTCGGGTGAGGCTAGTTCTGAGGGTTCCTCTTTGTTTGTCTTGGAGGGGTGGGAAGGTTGGTTAGTGTCGGAGTTGATTCCAAAATATCACTTAGTAGGGTATGTTGAGCTAGTTGTTCTTGGATCAATGTTATTAACAAGGGAGTTGTATTTACAAAGGTTCATGCTCGTCTAGAGATAAGACACTACTTCTTTATTTTGCTTTATTGCGTTGGGGTGTCTATAAAGAACAAAGTACCCAGAGATTAACACTACTAGAAAAACCTTTATTTGTGGCGCATGTTTTTGAAATTTTGTGGCGCATATGGGATGCGCCACAGAATCCTCGCCACTAAAATTTTTCTGTGGCGCATATTGATATGTACAGAAATCTCAAATTTATGTGGTGCATATTGCTATATGCGCCACACAAAAAATCTATGGCGCATATAGTAATATGCGCCACAGGTTTTTTTTCTGTGGGGCATATTTCTTATATGAGCCACATAAAAAAATGAATTTAAAAAAAAGGCCAGATCTAGATCGCCGCAGCTGCCAGAGGTGGGGCGCTGGGGGAGGCTAGGCCGGAGATGGGTGGAGGGGGGGGTCGCTGGAGATTGTGGAGGAGAGGGTGGCCGCCAGAGGTGGTGATGGAGGAGGGGTTCACCAGAGGATGTCGCCGGAGGAGGTAACCAGAGGTGGTGGAGGAGGAGGAGGTCACCGAAGGTGGTGGAGGAGGCCATGGCCGGAGTTGGAGGAGGAGGTCATCGAGGTGGTGGAGGAGGCCATTGACGGAGGTAGAGGAGGAGGAAGAGGTCGCTGGGGTGGTGGAGGATCCCATGGCCAGAGGTGGAGGAGGAGGTCGTCGGAGGAGAGGAGAAGTAGAGGAGAGGAGGATGAAAAAGAGAGGAGGAGGAGGGAAGGTGCTAGTAAAGGGGGAAAGAGAGGGAATATCCAGATCTGGATCTGTTTTTTAATCCATATCTGTATTCCACTTTCTGTGACGCATATGTCTATATGCGCCACAGAATTATCAAATTTCTGTGGTGCATATGTCTAATATGCGCCACAGAATTTTAACCACCCAAATTTCTATGACGCGTATGTCTAATATGCCACACATAATTATCAAATTACTGTGGCGCATATGTCTAATATGCCCCACAGAATTATCAAATTTATGTGGTGCATATGTCTAATATGCGCCACAGAATTTTGACCACCCAAGCGTGGTTACTGGTCCCACCAAAATTATGTGACGTATGTGCCTTTATGCGCCATAGAAAACCATAATTTAGTGGCGCTTTTTTTATGCGCCACATAATTCCAAAATTTCTATGGCGCACGATTTAATATGCGCCACAAAAAGATTTCTGTGGAGCACGCACTTTTATACACGCCACAGAATTCACTTCTATCTATAGCTAGTTTCCTAGTAGTGTAATGTCTAATGTGTTCTATCGACTAGCCTTGCCCGGCTTATATAAGATACCAGAGGCCTATTTTTTTTGGATAAAGGGCTTTATTACTCAAAAGATCTAAGCAAGTACACCCGGCCTCTGCATAGCTAAGATGCACACAGCCGCAAGTCACCAAAAGAAAAAAGAAAGAGCGCACGACAAGTTACAAATGAAGAACTATCGCCACTCAAGGTAGCTCTAAGCGTAGATCACGCAGCCACCCATGTTGGATAAAAATATCCCTCGCCACCGCTTCCAGTCGTGCACACGCCTTCAGGAAAAGGCCTCGATATTCCACCCGTTGTAAGATGGACCACGAACGGAGAATACCCGTGCATCGATAAAGAACCTGCAAACAAGTGAAATCTTTACCTGAAAAGATATTGTCATTTCTACATAGCCAGAGCGACCATATTACGGCGAGCGCTCCTACCCTAAGAATGGTTTTAAGCTTATTATCTATCCCGTTAAGCCAATTGCCAAAGATATTAGCAACGGATGTGGGTTGATATAAGTTTGAAGCCATTTGGATAGCTGACCAAATAGAACGTGCAACCTTACAAGTGAAGAAAAGATGTTTTATTGTCTCATCATGAGCACATGAAACACATTTCTTACTCCCTTGCCAGTTGCGCTTGACAAGATTATCTTTCGTTAGAATGACACCTTTTCGAAGATACCATGCAAAGACTTTAATCTTTAGAGGTATCTTCATTTGCCATATTTTATAATTATTATCGACTGGTATTTCAGGTTGGAAAAGCGCCCTATACATAGAATCCACAGATAATTTTCCATTCCTATTGAGATTCCATCGAAACTCATCGTGGCCTTGTGACAGTTGCACTCTCGCTAACTGTTCTAGCAAGGCATTCCAAGACGCTAGTCTAGGACCGATTAAGTCTCTCCTGAATGCAACATTAGGGGGTGACTCTTGCATAACCGTGGCCAGCGTATCTCCCTTATGTCGCACAATGTTATATAGGGCCGGATATTGTTCTCGGAGTGTGGCATTTCCTAGCCATATATCCTCCCAAAATCTTATCTCCGACCCATCTTTAATCTTGAAAACCCCAAAGAGATAAAAGTCTTTCTTTGTCGCCATGAGACCAGCCCAAAAATGTGAATCTCCAGGCTTCCATACAACCTGAGATAACACTTTTGTGCCGATGTATTTTCGCTTAAGGAGCGTTTTCCAGACACCATCCGAAGTCAGTAGCTTATATAGCCACTTACCGAGAAGAGTAGAGTTCTTGACCTGAAGGTCATGAATACCCAACCCCTCTTGGTCCTTCGGACGGCAAACGACATTCCACTTGGTCAGTCGATACTTCTTCTTCTCGTTATCCCCTTGCCAAAAGAATCTCGATCGGAAATAATCCAATGTATGTAAGACCCCTTTAGGTAACTGAAAGAATGATATCATATACAGTACCATATTGGTTAAAACTGAATTTATGAGTACCAATCTTCCACCCAGGGACAACAACTTCTCTTTCCAGCTAGCTAGCCTTTTTTGCAAACGTTCTTCGACGTGCTTCCATTCCGCATTAGTCAGTCTCCTATAGTGTATGGGTATCCCCAAATACTTAATAGGGATTTGACCTTGCTCGCATCCGAATATCTCGGCATATTGAGCTGCTGCATCCTGGGCCTCGCCGAAACAAAACAATTCACTTTTATGGAAATTAATCTTCAATCCAGATAACTGCTCGAATGCTAATAATATTAATTTCAGATTCACTGCTTTATCTAGATCATGTTCCATAAAAAGAATAGTGTCATCCGCATATTGAAGAATAGATAATCCCCCATCCACTAGTTGTGGGACTACTCCTTCAATTTGGCCGTCTAGCTTGGCGCGTTCAATCATGATCGCTAACATATCAGCCACAATATTAAACAATATGGGAGATAAAGGATCACCTTGCCTTAATCCCTTTTTGGTTTGGAAGAAGCGTCCGATTTCATCATTGACGTTAACGGCAACACTTCCTCCTGAAACACAACTATGGATCAAAGCACACCTCTCCTCTGAAAAACCTTTCATTCTCAAAGTTTGTTGGAGGAACGACCACTTCACTTTATCATAAGCCTTTTCAAAGTCAATTTTGAAAATGACTCCGTTAAGCTTTTTAGTGTGCATCTCATGAACGATCTCGTGTAAAACCACGACTCCGTCAAGGATATTCCTACCTTGCATAAAAGCCGTTTGTGTAGGTTTAACCACATGATCAGCCACCGAATTTAATCTAATGGTTGCGACCTTTGTGAAAATTTTGAAGCTAACGTTAAGAAGGCATATTGGTCTATACTGTTGTATCCTTTCTGCCTCCAAAACCTTAGGTAACAAAACAATTTATCCAAAGTTAAGACGGAACAATTCAAGTTGTCCAACATGCCAACATTGGAACAACTCAATAAGGTTCGTCTTAATGGCAACCCAAAAGTGTTGATAAAACTCAGCAGCAAAGCCATCTTGCCCAGGAGCCTTATTATGCTCCATTTGGAAAACCGCCTTTTAATCTCCTCTTCTGTGAAGGGGGGATTTAAAAAGGTATTCTACTCATTAGATACCTGGGGTATGTCTTCTGTCTGAGGCTTATCCATGGACAAGATATCTTCAGCTGGAGCACCGAACAGTCCTTTATAGTAGCTTGTAATATAAGTCTTAAGTTGTTCTTGATCTTCAATCATACCTTCATCCTGGTTTAGAGCATGAATACTTTTTTCCTATGTATGCCATTGGCAACATTCTGGAAATATTTCGTATTCGCATCTCCCTTCAGAATGAAGTTAGATTTTGATCTTTGGTACCATCTAAGCTCTTCCTCCCGCAGCATTCGTGCCACCTCTGCATTGGATTGGCTTTTAAGCTCAATCTCTTGCTGGGTTAGCACTCGTGTTTCTGCCGCGCGGTCAAGTTCATCAATGATGGTACACAAACGCTCCTTCTCTTTTTTTAGAATCCCGGTTGTGTGCCTAGCCCATCCACGAAGATATTTACGCAAGTTACAGATTTTTGCGTTCCACCTTCGAACAGGACTATTACCCGGGACCGGAGCTGACCACACCCTTTTAACCATATCATCGAAACCATCATGCAGCAACCATCCCAGCTCAAATTTAAAGCGGTGTCGCACATTTGGTTTCAATGTTCCGGTTGATAAGATTATAGGGGCATGATCCGATAGATCCTCAATACGTTCAAGGGCGCGTACTGTTACTAATGGGTATTTGTCTTCCCAATCAGTTCTCATCAGTACACGGTCCAATTTCTCGTATGTCGGTTCGGGTAGACTATTCGCCCAGGTGAATCGTCTACCTTTCATTGTACCTCTCTCAAGTCCAAACTATCAATGACAGCATTGAACACGAAAGGCCAATGATTATCGAATCTCCCCTTGCTTTTGTCATGTGGGAACCGTAGTAAATTAAAATATCCACCTATTAGGATAGGATGTGGATCATTATTCGCTAGGTTCACCAATTCACGCAGAAAAGCAGCCTTACGCTCCTCCTGAGCGGCACCATACACGGCAACCAGACTCCATATGAATCCATCAGCTTTATTACGAATGTGGAATTTTAAATGAAATTCCCCACTCGTATAAGCTAAAACTTCCATGGAGTCTGAAAGTACACCAAGCAGAATGCCGCCAGATCTACCATAGAGTGACATGTGAAGTCCATGCCACCTGAAAGGCGATCAAGGACACTCACTGGGAAATCCCTTCTCCCGGTTTCGGAAATAGCCAAAAAATCCAATTTATGATCCCGAACATACTGAGCAATATTCAAATGTTTAGCCAAGTCACCAAGACCTCTGCTATTCATGAAGATGCCATTCATTGGGAAACAATTGGATATTTTGGTTGTTTCGCAGTCTTTCTCATTTTTTTATTCTTTTTGTCCTTGGCGGATTTGGATTTTCGGCCGGAAGCATGCAAATCATAGATAGATCCTAGTTCGTCCTCATCCATACCCACCTCTGTCACCTCACCCACAAGATGTGATAGAAGCTGTCCATCAATAATGGCATTCTCTTTGTCATCCTCTAAGGGGGTGGTAACCGACCTACTAGATGCATCTGAGTATACCTTTAGTCGGTCATACTCCATATGCTTCAAAGCGTTGGTCGAGACAACAATTTCATTTTCATTTATACCTAAATTCACTCCTACTTTGGCTAGATTGGAAGAAACCTTAGAAGATGAAAAGGCTAAAAATGAATTATTATTTTTAGACGTACCTACGGGTGTAGGGTCCAACATCACCGCCTTGCGCCTCATCGCCTTTGAGAGCGCATCCTCGTCCGTCACCGAAGACCCATCTGCCGCGACGAGGTGACGTGTGCTACGCCTAGGCGGAGCCTTAGGCTGAGCACACGGTCCTGGACCATGCGGCGCTGCGGGAGGGGGTGATGTCGGTGAAGTAACCCCCTCGACCCTAGTCTTCGTAGACGAGACCTCCTCGTGCGGTGCTGCGGAAGGCGGCGGTGACGGTGCAGCAGCCCCCTCGACAACAACCTTCGTAGCCGAGACCTCCTCATGCGACGCTGCGGAAGGGAGCAGTGTTGGTGAAGTAGCTCCCTCGGTCACAACCATCGTAGCCGATGCCTCCACCACCGGAATCAGCGCGGAGCTGACCACCGGTGAGGCAGCCTGCCGAAGTATGGCGGAGTCATGTCGTCTTCTTCTCCACAAACCCTCAAACCAAAGGCCCAGATGCGACCAGGGTGAATGACGATCCCCATGCGCCGACACTCCACCTTGGGCGATGGAACCAAAAGTCAGAGGACCCGCGGCTTGCAAAGTGGCAGCATTGGACGCCTGCCCATGCGACGGCGCGATTCCTTGGTTGTGGGAGCCAAAGTAAAAAGGCCCCGCCGAGGCTCCAAACGGCGCACCCTGCCGTGGTGGTGCAGAAACCACAGAGGACGACGCCGCCAACCCTCCAGTCGCCGCCATGTTGGGCGCCGCCATTGGCGCAACCGGACCGGCAGCAACAATGTCCGCGTAAGATCGCGGACAAGGTAGAACCACCGCAACAGCAAGCAGCGGCGGATGAGATGGCGTGGAAGCTTGCACGGGATGACTGGGCGGCAGCGGGTTTAGGGCTTGAGTCGATGTCGAGGAGTTAGAGACAGCGAGCGATAGATTGTTTCTGCCTTCCTCGCGTCTCCATATGCCCTCGAACCAAAGGTCGAGATGCGCCCATGTAACAGCCCAGATTTCACAAAAAATTAAAAAATTTGTTTTCGGTGTGAATTGTTTGATTGTCTGATTTGTTTGCGGTGTTTGCATCCCCGATTTATTGATCGGCGATTACTTTTCCCCTCTTATCTCGTATCGTACGGAGACCGACCCTTGCCACCCTGACACTCGACCTTTGCGATACTAGGTTTCACCCGATCACCATCGCGAAAACCGCACGAGACCTGCCGCAGCCAACGGAACGAAAACCCCGTTTAATAATTAAACGGGTTATTTTTATAGCGCGCTGGGAAGTGTTCTCGGAACGGTTCCAGCGCGAGGTGAATGCCGCCGGCTCGACGTGCTGATCGCGCAATTCGAAGTTTTACCCGAATCGGAGGTACTGCGGACCCCCGGCGGTCAGAAACGTGAGCACCGCGCGCGTGAGAGAAAAACCGAGGATGTTTTTGCAAACTGCCAGCCAACCTGCCTATATAAAGACCACCAGCCTCCCACACCCAATTAGGGTTTCCCTAAGTGAAATTTTCAGCCACCCCCCTATTTTCCCTCAGATCTTCCCACCAAATCCCCAAATTTCCGAAAACCTAGCCTCCTGGCCTTCCAGAGCCGTCGGATCAGAGATCTGACGCTCCAGGGGCGTCCACGTGGCCTCCAGCCGGCCGGAGCACCGCGCGCCATGGACGCCGGCGAGCGCATCGGCCGCGGCCACGCCAGGTCACCGCCGCACCTGCGCCTCCTCCTCTCCCAGCTTCCTCACCGCCCCCTGACCATCTCGCCTCCTCTCCCGCAGGTCCAGCAGGCCGCCGCCGCCACCATGGTTCCCAGCGAGGTCGTGCCGCCCCTCCTCTCGATCCCGGCCGCCATGGCCCTCTCCGTCCTGGATCCGGTCGTCGCCGGCCACGCCTGGGCCGCCTCCGCCGTTCCCGCTCTCGTCCCCGCCAGGTCGCGCATCCGCCGCCGGCCGGCGAGCCCACGCCGCCGCGGCCAGAGACGAACGGGAGGCGTCCCTGCCTCCAGCCGCCGAGCCAGGCCAGCCGCCCCCCGTGGGCCGGGCCCAGCCAAGCCCTCAGCCGCCATTCCAAGCCACCTACCAGGCCGCCAGATGGGCCGAGCCCATCAAGGGTGAGGCCTTTTTCTTTTTTTATTTCATTTTTTCCCTGGCTAGCCCCTGTAATTTCTACTAAGTCTTTTAATTATTACTGCTGATTCATTTTTGCAACGTTAATTTCCCGTTGATCCGTAGCTCCAATGAACGTGTGATACGTCCCAAACGTATCTATAATTTCTACTTGCTCCATGCATGTTTTGTGTGACTTTGCCATGTTTTGGTTGAACTTTATTACACTTTTAAACCAATTTGGACTAACCTACTAACTCAGTGCACCCAGTTGCCAGCTTCTGGTTTTCTGCTGTTTTTGTTTTTCAGGTTTTCCGGCTGATTAAAGTGCCCAAAAAAATTCCGCAAAAATTATATTAAAAATCAGCGGGCAGGAAGCTTCCGGAATAACCAAGGGAGAGAGTCGGGACCACCACCAGGAAGCCAGAAGGGTCCCTGGCGCGGCCCCAACCCTAGGGCGCGCCAGGCACCCTCCTGGCTGCCCTGGGTGGCCCCTCGATGCCCCCCTTCGCCTATATAACCCCCTCGGGGTAGAAACCCCTAAACAAGAACTCTTTTTCGCGGAAACCTCTCTGTTCCGCCGCCGCCGGCGTTTTCAGATCGGGGCTGCCTGGAGAAGCTGCCCCGGCACCCTGCCGGAAGGAGATCACCCCTCCGGGAGACCATCCATAGCCATGGACGCCTCCCGTATGTGCCGTGAGTAGTCCCCCTTGGACCATGGGTCCGTGATCAGTAGCTATGTGATGTCCTCTCCCTCTTTTGTGCTTTCACTTTCGAGACCTCGTGAGCTGCCTCACATGATCGAGGCACCTATGTAATTTTCTGTTGTTGCTATGCTGAGTTTGTTGGGATCTGATGGATTATGAGACTATGTTCAGATTGTGATGAGTAATATATTTGGTTTGCCCTTTTATATTTTGTTCTTGAGTAAATTCTTGCATGTTCTCCGTTGCAGTATTTGCTTTGGCCAAGTTATTTGCTTGCAACTCCAAGAGAGAGCGTTATGCTCGATTGTGGGTTCAGCCCTCTGATGTCTAGCTTGAGTGACAGAAACATGAGACTAGGGGATGTGCTGTTGCCACCAGGGATAAAACAACGGTGATTGTGCCTATTGGTGCAAGAATTGTTTACTTTACGCAAAGTTCTTTTAATGCAGCTGTCTGTTGCTTTGAGTTTACACTTTGGGTGGGATTCGCAACTTAATACCAGCGAGATGTTCTGGATAGATATCTCAAGGTGGATGATTCGTAGTAGATGCAGATGGATTTCGGTCTACTTACCTTGGCGTACTGCCCATTGCTTTTGAGCCCTTCCTTTCTTTGCAGCATAGTTAGCATTGCGGTGCCTTCATAATCCTGTCAATTGCCCAACTGTGATTTGTTTACCTCGCTAGCATTTTTATCGTCTTTTGGGAGAGAGACATCACTAGTGAAAATCACGGGACTCCGTTCCATCTTCATACCATTGTTCACACCCACTATTTATCTTTATGTTTTTACTTTTACTAGTACCTTTTTATCTCTTGCGTTTGATCCTTTGTAAACGACAAGGCCGGAGGAATTGACAACTCCTCTGAACTCGTTGGGAGCAAAGTTATTTGTTTTGTGCAGGTCCACGACAACTCCACGCATCAGAATAATTTCTGGCGTCGTTGCCACCTATCGTACTTATCGTTGAGTCCTACTGGAGACAAACCTTGGTATCTTTACTGAGGGAAATTACCGCTACGCTGCATCTCAACCTTCCACTTGGGGTAACCAACGAGGGGCGAGAAGCCATCAAGCTAATTTCTGACGCCGTTGCCGGGGACTCAAAGGAAGTACAAATACGCGAGTCCTGATAACCGCCAATTTCTGGCGCCGTTGTCGGACTCCTGTATCAAAAATAGGGGAGTTACACGCTATCTTTTACCTTTGCTTTATAGTCTTGTTAGTTTACTTTTCAGTTTTTACTTTTGTGTCCCTAATCAAAAATACGAAAAATACCTGCTGCTACTATGGATTACAATGAAAACACTAAGTTGTGTGACTTCACCAGTCACAACAACAGTGAATTTATCTGCACTCCTATTGCTCCACCTGCCACTTTAGCACCTTCTTATGAGATTAAACCTGCTCTGCTTAACCTTGTCATGAAAGATCAATTTTCAGGAGCAGGAGAAGATGCTGCTTTGCACCTAAACAACTTTATCGAGCTCTGCGACATGCAGAAATACAAAGAGGTGGACAGAGACATAGTCAAGCTGAAGCTTTTCCCTTTCTCCTTGAGAGGGAGAGCCAAGGAGTGGCTACAGTCTCTACCCAAGAATAGTATTGATTCTTGGAGCAAATGCAAGGATGCTTTTATAGGGAAGTATTATCCCCCTGCTAAAATTATTCAATTGCGGAGTAACATTATGAATTTCAGGCAATTGGATAACGAACACGTTGCCCAGGCTTGGGAACGTATGAAGACGCTCGTCAAGAACTGCCCTACACATGGACTGACTACCTAGATGGTTATCCAGACTTTTTATGCAGGCTTGAACTTCACCTCGCGGAACCTGTTGGATTCGGCCGCGGGAGAGCTGCTACAAAACTACTAGATGATATGATGCTAAATTATTCACAATGGCACACCGAGAGAGCTCCAACTGGTAAGAAGGTAAACTCTGTCGAGGAGATTTCCTCTTTAAATGAAAAGGTTGACCTTATCATGTCTCTACTTACCAAGCAACCCTCTATTGATCCTCAAGATGTTCCTTTAAATTCTTTGGTTGCTTAGGAGCAAGTAGATGTTAATTTTGTCTCTAGAAACAACTTCAACAATAATGCTTATAGGAGTAACTTTGGTAGCAACAATCCTAGGCCTTTCCCATCCAACAACTATGGGAACAACACTTATCCTACCACCAGCAACTCCTACAGCCAAAACTATAGGGAGAGAGACCTGCCTAGTTATGAGAAACTTGTAGAAATAGAAAAGGCCACTAAAAACTATATGCACACCCAGTTTGAGCAAAACAAGGCCTTTTCTAGACAATTAGATGAGCACTCCTCCATCCTGAAAAGCATTAGCAAACAACTTGAGAGCCTGAACGGTGATATTTCCAGTCTCCAAACCAGACTCACTGCCATTGAAACTTATGTTTCAAACATGTCTCACACCCAATCTACCTTGATAAACCAAATGGCAGCCAAACCTGAAGTTATCCCCAAGGAAGAAGATAGAATTAAGAGCCTTCCTACCTACCACACAGTAGCCACTATCCAAGTAGTTGAGGAGATCCAAACTGCTAGCACCCATCACACCCCTAGTCCCACTGGACCTATCAATGGTGATGCTACACCCTCAACCATAGAAGAGGAAACCTCTATGAACATAGAGGCTTTCAAACAAGTGAGCTTAAATGATATCACTACTTCCCTTATAGATAGTAGTGAACTAGACTTTGATAACTGCACCTTACCAGAAGTTATTGGTTTCCTACACAATATGTCTAGAGACCCCCACACTAGCACACTAAATCTTGCCTTCACGGAGCATATCACCAATGCTCTAATTAAAGTTAGGGAGGAGAAGCTTAGACTAGAAGCCTCCATACCTAGGAAGATAGAATATGGTTGGGATCCTATGATTAAAATTAAATTGAATAACTTCTCTTGTTTTGCTCTTTGTGATGTTGGATCAAGTACCTCTGTTATGCCCAAAAGAATGTATGATATGCTTGATTTGAAACCTTTTGATCCCTGTTCTTTTGGTGTTCGTCTTGTTGATTCTTCCGTAAAAAAAAGCCTTTGGGGAGGATCAACGATGTTCTTATCATTGTCAATGACAATTATGTTCCAGTTGATTTCACCATTATGGACATTGAGTGTGAGCCCTCTTGTCCAATTATTTTGGGACGTACTTTTCTTCGCACAGTTGGTGCTATCATTGACATGAAAGAGGGAACTATCAAGTTCCAATTCCATCTCAAGAAAGGGATGGAACATTTCCCTAGGAAAAAGATTAAGTTAACTTTTGAGTCCATCACACGGGCTAGTTATTCTCTGGAAAAAACTTGATCTTCTGCTTTAAGCCTAGCTAATGGCTCTAAAGAAGCGCTTTCGGGAGGCAGCCCGCAACGAATTTAGGTTTTTCTTTTTATTTTTGTTCTGTTCTTAGTGGTCTTGATGATTGTTACTACTGTAGCAACATCATTGTATCTTTCTTTTTCAAGCTTTGTGCCAAGTTTAGCCTCAGAGCGCTTGAAAGTTCAAAAGTTGGAGCTTGCTGTCCAGAAACAGATTCTGTCTTCTTGACGGAAAAATTCGCGATAAATCACCAGATCATCTTTTTGATCTGAATTGTTTTGACAGCATGCTCCATACAATTGGCTTGCTAGCCCCTGTTCAAAGTTTTTTGATTTGAGTTGCAGAAGTACCTCGAAAAAATTCCCCTTTCTCTGCTGTTCTGTTTTTCTCAGCTTCTGCCCCAGTTTTTCTTTTCGCAGTTGTGCAATCCTTAAGCTTGCTTTTTCTTTGCAAACTTTTTTGGGAAGGCAAGAGAAACAGTAGCTCTTCCTGGAAATCTTTATTTGCAGTAGAGGAAAATTATTTTATTAGGGTACTAACCTCTCTAATCAGCCTACAATGAGTTATGTATGAAGGGAGTTTTCAAGTGCGCGATGGAAGGTGATGAAAGAAGATCCAGGAGTGTCAAGCGCTCAAGCTTGGGGATGCCCAAGTGCACCCCCAATAAATATTCAAGGAGACTCAAGCGTATAAGCTTGGGGATGCCCCCGAGGCATCCCCTTCTTCATCAACAATCATCGGTCTGTCTTTCGTTGCACTATATTTTTATCACTTCATGCGTTATGTGCTTTGCTTGGAGCATCTCGCTCTTTACTTTTCTAGGTTTGTTTTTATTTCTTTGCTGTAGTAACAAGTTAGACCCCAACTTACTCTTTTGTGTGGGAGAGAAACACGCTCCACTTGAACTAGAACTCCTCATAGGATTTGCATGCTTATTTCTTTTAGCTGTGAGTTGTTCTTTTTCTTTTCTTAGCTGCTGGTCTGTTTAGCTGTAGTGCTTTAGTTTTTCTAGAGCTTTTCTTTTCAGGTTGAACTTTCTATAGGTTGCATGTTTTATCCTGCTAGAGAGTTTGCCTGTTGCACTGAGTTCTGTGTCTTGACTAGAAAGTAGGTAGTTAAAGTTGCTTTTCTTTTTGAAGTAGTAACTTGCAGTAGTTTTGAGGTATTGACTAGAGTAATGTTTGAACTTTTGGTCTCAAGAGCTCTTACCTATTAGTGATAGATGTCGTATTTTGGGCAATCCGTGTGTTTTTCGAAAACCAAAAACCCCTGTTGAGAACTCTAGCTACTAGATGGATCACTAACCTCTGGAGGGTTCGAATATTAGAGTATACTCACGTACCATGAGTCGAGGATGCGCAAGGATAACCAAACCCCCATACACTCCTCCTCGGGGTACCTGTCTCTTTGTGAACCTCCTATTAGATTGAGAGTTATCGATAATAAGTGCATGAGTTCTTCGGACTAATGTGAGTATTCGAAAGTTGACACTTCCACCTACCCATACTTTTTCTAGCCTCTTCGGTACCTTCCATTGCCCTTTCTCACCTCGAGAGTTGGCGCATACTTCGCCGGTGCATCCAAACCCTTGGCATGATACGCTCTGTCATCATAAGCCTCATTATATCTTTCCTCAAAACAGCCACCATACCTACCTACAAGGCATTTCCATAGCCTTTCCGAGATACATTGACATGCAACATCCACCCTATCATGACTTGATCCTCATGTCATACATGCTACTTGCTTGATCGATGAGCCGCATGCTAGTTGGGCCTTGCCCTAATCATTGCTACATGACGCGCTAGTATCATTGCATATCCTGCTATCCTGGCAGAGGCATATATTTGCATCATGATTAGTTACATTTTATTTTTGTGAGTACCTTTGTAAAGTGTGAAAGATATCCTATATTCTTGTAAAATATATAGTATTGCCCCTAAAGTGAGGAAAAGATCCCAAAGAGGACAAAATCAAAAGATCCCAAAGAGGACAAATGAGAGTTAAATAGAAAGAGTCATTGAGGCCACCAAAAAAAAGAGAAAAAGAGAAAAAGAAAAATAAAAAGAGAGAAGGGGGCATACTACTATTTCTTTTGAGAGATCCACACTAGTACTTCATCTTCTATCCCTTGTACTCCATAGAGATTATCATCATGCATATAGCTATGTGGGGAACTTTTACACTATAGAACTTGGCTTGTATATTCTAATGATGAGCCTCCTCAAACGAGCTCTAGGTCTTCTTGAGCAAGCAAGTTAGATGCACCCCCACTAGTTCCATTGGAGAGCTTTTAGCTCACATGTGAATCCATTGTATGGCAATCCCTACTCCTCACATCATATCTATCATATGGCCTTCTCTCGCCTATGATTGTCCTCATTGATGTGAGCCTTTCACACACCTTTTTGTCTTCCTCCTCCACCCTTTTTCTGTTTCGCCTTTTAGGTGTCAAATTTCTTGCTCACGCTCATCCATTGCATGAGTGCTCAAAATATCGAAAGGGAGTGGATCAGTTTGACTTGTACCTGGCTAGTGGTCTGGGGACGAGTCCAGATAAGAATCCAAAGGAGACTAAGTGTGAAACTTTAGTAGATAGTTGTTCTCAACAACCTTTTTTCTCTTTCTTCCCAGTCCCTTGCTTGCACGAAAACACCATCTGGAGACATTCGAGTCACGGACAGCAAGAGCTTTTGCCCCTTTTGTTCTTTTGTTGCTTGTGTTAATGCCAATATAGACTCTTGCCTGTTAAGACTTGAATTGAATTGCATGCTTTGATTGCTTTACTTGACAGTCCTTATTTGGTTGTGTGGCATGTCACCACAGAAATTATGCTTGTTATCATTTACCTACTCGAGGACGAGCAGGAATTAAGCTTGGGGATGTTGATACGTCCCAAACGTATCTATAATTTCTGCTTGCTCCATGCATGTTTTGTGTGACTTTGCCATGTTTTGGTTGAATTTTATTACACTTTTAAACCAATTTGGACTAACCTACTAACTCAGTGCACCCAGTTGCCAGCTTCAGGTTTTCTGCTGTTTTTGTTTTTCAGGTTTTCCGGCTGATTAAAGTGCCCAAAAAAATTCCGCAAAAATTATATTAAAAATCAGCGGGCAGGAAGCTTCCGGAATAACCAAGGGAGAGAGTCGGGACCACCACCAGGGAGCCAGAAGGGTCCCTGGCGCGGCCCCAACCCTAGGGCGCGCCAGGCACCCTCCTGGCTGCCCTGGGTGGCCCCTCGACGCCCCCTTCGCCTATATAACCCCCTCAGGGTAGAAACCCCTAAACAAGAACTCTTTTTCGCGGAAACCTCTCTGTTCCGCCGCCGCCGTTTTCAGATCGGGGCTGCCTGGAGAAGCTGCCCCGGCACCCTGCCGGAAGGAGATCACCCCTCCGGGAGACCATCCATAGCCATGGACGCCTCCCGTATGTGCCGTGAGTAGTCCCCCTTGGACCATGGGTCCGTGATCAGTAGCTATGTGATGTCCTCTCCCTCTTTTGTGCTTTCACTTTCGAGACCTCGTGAGCTGCCTCACATGATCGAGGCACCTATGTAATTTTCTGCTGTTGCTATGCTGAGTTTGTTGGGATCTGATGGATTATGAGACTATGTTCAGATTGTGATGAGTAATATATTTGGTTTGCCCTTTTATATTTTGTTCTTGAGTAAATTCTTGCATGTTCTCCGTTGCAGTATTTGCTTTGGCCAAGTTATTTGCTTGCAACTCCAAGAGAGAGCGTTATGCTCGATTGTGGGTTCAGCCCTCTGATGTCTAGCTTGAGTGACAGAAACATGAGACTAGGGGATGTGCTGTTGCCACCAGGGATAAAACAACGGTGATTGTGCCTATTGGTGCAAGAATTGTTTACTTTACGCAAAGTTCTTTTAATGCAGTTGTCTGTTGCTTTGAGTTTACACTTTGGGTGGGATTTGCAACTTAATACCAGCGAGATGTTCTGGATAGATATCTCAAGGTGGATGATTCGTAGTAGATGCAGATGGATTTCGGTCTACTTACCTTGGCGTACTGCCCATTGTTTTTGAGCCCTTCCTTTCTTTGCAGCATAATTAGCATTGCGGTGCCTTCATAATCCTGTCAATTGCCCAACTGTGATTTGTTTACCTCGCTAGCATTTTTATCGTCTTTTGGGAGAGAGACATCACTAGTGAAAATCACGGGACTCTGGTCCATCTTCATACCATTGTTCACACCCACTATTTATCTTTCTATTTTTACTTTTACTAGTACCTTTTTATCTCTTGCATTTGATCCTTTGTAAACGACAAGGCCGGAGGGTTTGACAACTCCTCTGAACTCGTTGGGAGCAAAGTTATTTGTTTTGTGCAGGTCCATGACAACTCCACGCATCAGAATAATTTCTGGCGCCGTTGCCACCTATCGTACTTATCGTTGAGTCCTACTGGAGACAAACCTTGGTATCTTTACTGAGGGAAATTACCGCTACGTTGCATCTCAACCTTCCACTTGGGGTAACCAACGAGGGGCGAGAAGCCATCAACGTGCGCCCAAAACGAATATTGCTTAGAATTGCGTGTACTTCAATTCATATTTTGTGAGCATTTTGATTTGAGCTCATCTTGATTGTGTAATTGTGTGCTAAACAGGGCATCATATCGTTAATTGCAACTGCTGCTATTAAACTGTCTGAAAACTGTTGCTTGATTGAAACTTCGGGCGACGGTTGCTTCGCAACCGTACGTCGGAATTGAGTGATTCCTTTTGCGTTGCGTTAAGCATTGTTTATACTTCACTTTCATGCATTCACATGCCATAATTTCTTGTTGCATCATGATTGTATCTTGCTCCAAAGTAGCTATCCTGTTGTTAGTGTGCTGCTGTTTATATTTTGTTGCAACTTCGGTCGACGAGTGTGTCGCGACCGTTTATCGGAATTGAGTGATTCCAATTGCATATTGTTAAGCATCATGTCTACTTTCATTACATGTATTGAATCTTCATGTTAGCATTCCTGGTCATATAGATATTTAGCTCCAAAGTTGCTATCCCGCTGTTTTTGACAGCCACCTCTGTTTTTCTCTAAGTATGTAACGTTCCGATGCCATGTTGCATGCTTAATATCTTTTGATCTATGATGTCTTTTTGCATGATTCCTTTTGCCATGCCTTCCCTGTCATGTCTACTTTATTTCTATATCATTTGTGAGCATGTTTGAATTGATTATCATGTTTATGCATTGCTCTAAAGTGTGCTTCGTGATGTTGGCAGATTGTGCCCGTAACTTGTTTTGCTTGTATCTTTTTAACCGTAACTCCGTTTGGGGTGTTCTTTATATGTAACTTGATTAGTTTTTCGTGTACTATGTGTTTATTCTATTTTTTTCTGTTGTTAACCAACCTAAAATATGGTTTAGGACAGAACAGTACCAAATGTTTTAATCATCGTGCGGCACTTAGTGTTATGCCATGTTTAGGTTGTGCCTCACTTAAATTGACTAGCATAGATAGTTTACTTTGTGCTTCACCTCTTGACATGTTTGTGTGCTATGCCATGCTTGCTTGAGTTGCCATGTTAGTAACCGTTGGTTGATCACCTGTAGCTAAGCAACTTGAACCACCGTAAACGTGCGGTATTCGTCGTGTGTGACGAGTACTCCACTTAACCTGTTAGTAACCGCTCTCGACGGTAGGTGCGATGTCTTGTGTTGCCTTCTTGATTGTGTGATGCTTCGTCGTAATAGATCCTTGCTCGTTGATTGCTTTCCAGTGTTTTCCGTCTTGTGTGCTTCCGCGGGTACCTCTCGGAGACGTTGCGAGCGTGCGATCGACTACACCTTTGGAACCCGACTTATCAACAGGCAAGGACCTATACATTACTTATGATCCATTCTATTTCAACCAGCGGTTTCCATGCTAGTATAGGTTAGGTGCGATGCTTGATCCTACCACATGTTTAAAGCCTCTTTCAAACCGATACAGCCATGTCCCCTCCCAGCAAACCATGTACTGCTATGTTACTATTGCTCGTTACTCAGCCCCTGCTTAGTATGCATGCTTAGGATGCTACGATGTTATCCTGTTACTCCTTGGTTTGGGATATCACATTATTATATTGTTGATGATGATATGATTATTATAATGTTGACTATATTCGACGAAGTATGCAAGGTCTAGGCTATCCCGCCCCGACGCTTTGTTCCATTCGAGTCACCTATGACCCGAGTTCCGGGTATTGGTTTTAAGACTGAGCGTGCCTAACCGCGTGTGGGATTTTATGGGGTCCCCTTTTCTTACCTATCTAGCTTCAAACATTTCTAGTAGTGGCCCAAGCTGATTTACCATTTGAAACTGTGTGTGAGCTGGTCAACTGCCAGTAGTTTTCAAACCAACATGGACGAGTGAGGACATAGTTCCCTTGCTGGCCCACCTTGTTCGGCTAAGGACCCAGTTTCCCATGTGTGATTAACCGTCTATCCAAACCCGAGACAGACGGTAGAGACCAGATCGAGAGCGCGGCCGGCTCCTGAGCTGGATGTCGACTCACCGGGGGGCACCCGGATTTGTTTGTTGTTAGTTAGAGGGACCTGTCGTTTCGGATCTCTTGGAACTAAATCATAAAATGGTTGCCTGTGATGGGTAGCAACTAAGAGAGATGGACATGCGTGCGGAGCCTTGTAATGGGAAGTTGGTACACCCCTGCAGGGTTATATCTTTTCGAGAAGCCGTGTCCACGGTTATGGACGACTTGAGACCTACTCCTTGTTCATAGACAACAACAACTGAGATAATCTTAATATAACTTGATCAATGTGTGTGTGCCTTGACTGCTTTTTCTTCGTCGGGATGCGAAGAGGAGGACAAGGATAGGATAGGTGTTATGATTGCGTAAGTAGCTGATAGCAAGACTTGTTGGAGGCGATTACTCATCGAATGCTTGGCTTCTTATCTTACTCTCTAGATCATTAGCCACTTCATAAATGCTAGTGCGGCAGCAACCTCACCACTTACCCCTTCCTTACCGTAAACTACTAGTTGTCCTAGAATGACGAGTGATGAAGTCCTTGCTGGGTCAGATGACCACTACAGTTGGATGATGAGTACCTCTGTACTCATGATACTACCCCCAAACTCTTTTCAGGGTTCTTGATCGACAACAGATATGGTGATCGACGTTTCACGTCGAGACCCGACAACGACTAGTTAGGTGGATCCCGGTGGAGGGCCTAGACCCGTGTGGTTATGGGGATCGATGTTTTTCTCTTTGCCACTAGGCATTTGCTTGTAGTCTGTACCCAGACATGTATCTTCCGCTGTTGTATTGTATTTGAGGCAATTGTATGCCGATTGTATGAGATGTTGTATCCTTGTATCTGTAATGTTGTGATATCATGTTGGAAATCCGGGGCATATGGCTTTGTCATATGTCGCGGTGGGACCGATATGTGCTTCGTCCCCGGATCTGGGTGGAAACACCTAGATCTGGAACAGTACCGCATATCGGGCCTTACAACTTGGTATCAGAGCCTTATGGACCGTAGGATCCCCTCTCTGGCCGAAGTCGAGTCTAGACAAAAACTATTTTGAGTTAATAAGTTAGTTATCGGAGAGTAGGAATCTTTTTACTCCTTACCCTTGCTCTGGTCAGGACAAGTGTCGTAAGTGTTTTATTCTTGCCCTATCCCCTTCAAACTTTAGGATCTCGAGTGTGTGGAGTATCGGAACCGTTACAATGCTTTGCTTGGGAAGTATTGTCTTGATTCCGAGCTTAGGTGGGAATTCCTGTAGTACCTTTAGCTTCTCCAGTTTCAGATATCATCTGGGTCATCCTTTGCCCTCCCTCCTTTTGCCCGGTGTTTTCACGACTTGCGTCGAAAAGCACTATCCCTTTGACCAGGTTTTAACTGTCGTTCTTCCTCATGACACTGACGGTTTCGTTTTTCCGACGTTACCGTCTCTCTGCGGATATTTATCTCGACGGAGGTCGACGTCGACATGGAGCAGTGTCCCTTTTTGGTGGTGTTGAAGATCGACGACTCTCTTTTCTCTTCCCCTTCCCCTCTCCCCCGGTCGTCCTGGATCTCGGGACGAGATTCCTTGTTGGTGGTGTTGTATTGTAACAGCCCAGATTTCACAAAAAATTAAAAATTTTGTTTTCGGTGTGAATTGTTTGATTGTCTGATTTGTTTGCAGTGTTTGCGTCCCCAATTTATTGATCGGCGATTACTTTTCCCCTCTTATCTCGTATCGGACGGATACCGACACTTGCCACCCTGACACTCGACCTTTGCGACACCGGGTTTCACCCAATCACCGTCGCAAAAACCGCACGAGACCAGCCGCAGCCAACGGAACGAAAACCCCGTTTAATAATTAAACGAGTTATTTTTATAGCGCGCTGGGAAATGTTCTCGGAACGGTTCCAACGCGAGGTGAATGCCGTCGGCTCGATGTGTTGATCGCGCAGTTCAAAGTTTTACCCGAATCGGAGGTACTGCAGACCCCCGACGGTCAGAAACGTGAGCACCGCGCGCGTGAGAGAAAAACCGGGGATGTTTTTGCAAACTGCCAGCCAACCTGCCTATATAAAGACCACCAGCCTCCCACACCCAATTAGGGTTTCCCTAAGTGAAATTTGCAGCCACCCCACCCCTATTTTCCCTCAGATCTGCCCACCAAATCCCCAAATTTCCGAAAACCTAGCCTCCTGTCCTTCCAGAGCCGTCGGATCAGAGATCCGACGCTCCAGGGGCGTCCACGTGGCCTCCAGCCGCCTCCCATCTTCCAGCCCCGCCACGGGGCCCCGCAGGGCCCCGATCTGGGCTGCCAGGGCCCGAACCTCTGCCTCCAGCCGGCCGGAGCACCGCGCGCCATGGACGCCGGCGAGCGCGTCGGCCGCGGCCACGCCAGATCATCGCCGCACCTGCGCCTCCTCCTCTCCCAGCTTCCTCATCGCCCCCTGACCATCTCGCCTCCTCTCCCGCAGGTCCAGCAGGCCGCCGCCGCCACCATGGTTCCCGGCGAGGTCGCGCCGCCCCTCCTCTCGATCCCGGCCGCCATGGCCCTCTCCGGCCTGGATCCGGTCGTCGTCGGCCACGCCTGGGCCGCCTCCGCCGTTCCCGCTCCCGCTCCCGTCCCCGCCAGGTCGCGCGTCCTCCGCCGGCCGGCGAGCCCACGCCGTCGCGGCCAAAGACGAACGGGAGGCATCCCTGCCTCCAGCCGCCGAGCCAGGCCAGCCGCCCCCCGTGGGTCGCGGCCCAGCCAAGCCCCCAGCCGCCAGTCCAAGCCACCTCCCAGGCCGCCAAATGGGCCGAGCCCATCAAGGGTGTGGCCTTTTTTTTTCCCTGGCTAGCCCCTGTAATTTCTGCCAAGTCTTTTAATTATTACTGCTGATTCATTTTTGCAACGTTAATTCACGTTGATTCGTAGCTCCGATGAACGTGCGCCCAAAACGAATATTACTCAGAATTGCGTGTACTTCAATTCATCTTTTGTGAGCATTTTGATTTGAGCTCATCTTGATTGTGTAATTGTGTGCTAAACAGGGCATCAGATTGTTAATTGCAACTGCTGCTATTAAACTGTCTGAAAACTGTTGCTTGATTTAAACTTCGGGCGACGGTTGCTTCGCAACCGTACGTCGGAATTGAGTGATTCCTTTTGCGTTGCGTTAAGCATTGTTTCTACTTCACTTTCATGCATTCAAATGCTATAATTGCTTGCTGCATCATGATTGTATCTTGCTTCAAAGTAGCTATCCTGTTGTTAGTGTGCTGCTGTTTATATTTTGTTGCAACTTCGGTCGACGAGTGTGTCGCGACCGTTTATCGGAATTGAGTGATTCCAATTGCATATTGTTAAGCATTATGTCTACTTTCATTACATGTATTGCATCTTCATGTTAGCATTACTGTTCATATAGATATTTAGCTCCAAAGTTGTTATCCCGCTGTTTTTGACAACCACCTCTGTTTTTCTCTAAGTCTGTAACGTTCCGATGCCATGTTGCATGCTTAATATCTTTTGATTTATGATGCCTTTTTGCATGATTCCTTTTTCCATGCCTTCCCTGTCATGTCTACTTTATTTCCATATCATTTGTGAGCATGTTTGAATTGATTATCATGTTTATGCATTGCTCTAAAGTGTGTTTCATGATGTTGGCAGATTGTGCTCGTAACTTGTTTTGCTTGTATCTTTTTAACCGTAACTCTGTTTGGGGTGTTCTTTATATGTAACTTGATTAGTTTTTCGTGTACTTTTTGTTTATGCTATTGTTTGCTGTTGTTAACCAACCTAAAATATGGTTTAGGACAGAACAGTACCAAATGTTTTAATCATCGTGCGACACTTAGTGTTATGCCATGTTTAGGTTGTGCCTCACTTAAATTGACTAGCATAGATAGTTTACTTTGTGCTTCACCTCTTGACATGTTTGTGTGCTATGCCATGCTTGCTTGATTTGCCCTGTTAATAACCGTTGGTTGATCACCTGTAGCTAAGCAACTTGAACCACCGTAAACGTGCGGTATTCGTCGTGTGTGACGAGTACTCCACTTAACCTGTTAGTAACCGCTCTCGATGGTAGGTGCGATGTCTTGTGTTGCCTTCTTGATCGTGTGATGCTTCGTAGTAATATATGCTTGCTCGTTGATTGCTTTCCAGTGTTTTCCGTCTTGTGTGCTTCCGCGGGTACCTCTCGGAGACGTTGCGAGCGTGCGATCGACTACACCTTCGGAACCCGACTTATCAACAGGCAAGGACCTATACATTACTTATGATCCATTCTATTTCAACCAGCGGTTTGCATGCTAGTATAGGTTAGGTGCGATGCTTGATCCTACCACATATTTATAGCCTATTTCAAACTGATACAGCCATGTCCCCTCCCAGAAAACCATGTACTGCTATGTTACTATTACTCGTTGCTCAGCCCCTGCTTAGTATGCATGCTTAGGATGCTACGATGTTACCCTGTTACTCCTTGGTTTGGGATAACATATTATTATATTGTTGATGATGATATGATTATTATAATGTTGACTATATTCGACGAAGGATGGAAGGTATAGGCTACCCGCCCCGACGCTTTGTTCCATTCGAGTCACCTAGGACCCGAGTTCCGGGTATTGGTTTTAAGTCTGAGCGTGCCTAACCGCGTGTGGGATTTTATGGGGTCCCCTTTTCTTACCTATCTAGCTTCAAACATTTCTAGTGGTGGCCCAAGCTGATTTACCATTTGAAACCGTGTGTGTGCTGGTCAGGTGCCAGTAGTTTTCAAACCAACCTGGACGAGTGAGGACATAGTTCCCTTGCTGGCCCACCTTGTTCGGCTGAGGACCCGGTTTCCCATGTGTGATTAACCGGCTATCCAAACCCGAGACAGACGGTAGAGACCAAATCGAGAGCGCGGCCGGCTCCTGAGCTGGATGTCGACTCACCGGGGGCCACCCGGATTTGTTCGTTGTTAGTTAGAGGGACCTGTCGTTTTGGATCTCTTGGAACAAAATCATAAAATGGTTGCCTGTGATGGGTAGCAACTAAAAGAGATGGACGTGCGTGCGGAGCCTTGTAATGGGCAGTTGGTACACCCCTGCAGGGTTAAATCTTTTCGAGAAGCCGTGTCCACGGTTATGGACGACTTGAGACCTACTCCTTGTTCATAGACAACAACAACTGAGATAATATTAATATAACTTGATCAATGTGTGTGTGCCTTGACTGCTTTTTCTTCGTCGGGATGCGAAGAGGAGGACAAGGATAGGATAGTGTAACAGCCCAGTTTTTGCAAAAATTAAAAAAAATCGGTGTGAATTGTTTGATTGTCTGATTTGTTTGCGGTGTTTGCATCCCCGATTTATCGATCGGCGATTATTTTACCCCCTCTTATCTCGTACCGGACGGAGACCGACCCTTGCCACCCTGACACTTGACTTTTGCGACACCGGGTTTCACCCGAGCACCGTCGCAACCGGCACAAGTCCAGCCATCGCCACCGGAACGAAAACCCCGTTTATTTAATAAACGGATTATTTTATTGGGGCGCCGAAAAATGTTGTCGGAATGTCATCGCAGTGAGGTACGATCGACGGGCTCGACGCGTTGAACGCGTGGTTCGAGATTTCGTCCGAATCGGAGTCCGTACGGAGTCTCGACGGTCACGAACGCGATCACCGGACGCGAGAGAGAGGTACCGTGGGCGTTTGCGTAAACTGCCAGCCACCTGGGTTATATATAAACCACCACCCCACTTAGGGTTTTTCCTAAGCCAAAAATAGGCAGCCACCATCTCCAGATCCAGATCTGAACCCCAAATTTTCGCAGCTATTTTTGCCCCAATTTTGTAACCCTAGATGTGAAATAACCGCAGCCATTGGATCTGCAGATGAGGGGCTCACAACGCGCCACGTCACAACCTGGAGCTCCCACGCCCGGGCAGGCCGCGCCGCCGCGCCTCGCATCGGCAGCCGCCGCCCGCCGCCAGCAGGCCGACCAACCTCCTCCCAGCCTTCCTCCTCCCCTGCTCTTCTCCTCTCCCTCACCCCTTCTCCTCTCTGCTGCAGGCCACGCCCTCCGCCGCCATGGCCATGGCCGAGCTCGGCCAGGAGCTCGCCACGGCTGCTACGAACCTCGCCGCGCCGCACCCTGAAGCCGCCGTTGGACCCATCCCGGCCGGTTCCACCTCGACCCTCCACCGCTGCGGCCTCCTGCGCCCCGCTCCACACCGAAGCTCGCCATGCAGGAGCACTGGCGCCGCCAGCCCTGCTCGGGACGAAGACGAGGACGAGGCCTCGTGCCCGTTCGCCCTCTCGGACCGACCAGGTGGGCCGGCCTGCCCCCTGGCCCAGGCGCCCCTCCAACTCCCCAGCCGGCGTGGGCCACGGCCCAAGGTGAGGCGCCCCCTTTTGTTTTTTTTCTTTTGTTTTTTTTTCTTTTCTTTTTTTTTATTTTCTGTTGGGCCCAGTAGTCTAGTTTCGGCCCGAGTAGTTTTTTTTCTAGGAGTTTATTTATTGTTGAGGCAGATTGTACTCCCTCCGTTCCATATTAGATGACTCACAAATGGGTGCATTTAGACATATTTTAGTGCTAGATACATCTATTTGAGGATCATCTAATATGGAACGGAGGGAGTATTGTTTATTTTTGCGGTAGCTATATCTTTTCACCGGTAGCTCCGATGGAGACGCTTTCTACATGAAAGTTGCTCCGTTTTGCGCGTAGATTATTAAAATGTTGTTTGTTGCCATGTTTGAACTTGTTTACATGATGTTTACCTTCTAATTACAACTGCTTGCCACTGTAAACTGTAACTGTAATAACTTTTTAACCGTTGCTCTGTTTAAAATGTTTCTTATATGTAACTTGACTAGAATTGCATGTAGATTGTGTTTTTGCTGTTCTTTCTTGCTAAATAAAATAATAAAATATTGTTTAGGGCAAAACAGTACCAAATTCCATTTAATCGTGGGGTCCGCAATAGTTTGTCATGTCTAGGATTTCACCCCATTTAAATTGACTAGCTTAGGTAGTTTAATTATGCTTCACCTCTTGCCATGCTTGTGTGACATGCCATGCTTGAGTGATATGCCATGTTAACAACCTTTGCTCACCTTGTGTAGCTAAACACCTTGAACCACCGTAAATGTGCGGTATCGTCGTGTGTGACGAGTACTCCACTTAACCTGTTAGTAACCGCTCTCGACGGTAGGTGCGATGTCTCGTGTTGCCTTCTTGTTGATGCTTGCTCGTGTTTGCTTCGTAGTAATAGAGTGCTTTCTCGTTGATTGCTTTCCAGTGTTTATCCTCTTGTGTGCTTCCGCGGGTACCCTTCGGAGACGTTGCGAGCTTGCGATCAACTACACGTTCGGAACCTGACTTATCAACAGGCAAGGACTATACATTACTTATGATCCATTCTATTTCAACCAGCGGTTTGCATGCTAGTATAGGTTAGGTTCGATGTTTGATCCTACCACATGTTTACAACATCTTTCAAACCGATACAGCCATGTCCCTTCCCATTAAACCTTGTACTGCTATGTTACTATTTCTCGTTGCTCAGCCCCTGCTTAGTATGCATGCTTAGGATACTACGATGTTACCCTGCTACTCCTTGGTTTGGGATATCACATTATTATATTGTTGTTGATGATATGATTATTATAATGTTGACTATATTCGACGAAGGATGGAATGTCTAGGATATCCCGCCCGACGCTTTGTTCCATTCGAGTCACCTAGGATCCGAGTTCCGGGTATTGGTTTTAAGACTGAGCGTGCCTAACCACGTGTGGGATTTTATGGGGTCCCCTTTTCTTACCTACCTAGCTTCAAATATTTCTAGTGGTGGCCCAAGCTGATTTACCATTTGAAATCGTGTGTGTGCTGGTCAGCTGCCAGTAGTTTTCAAACCAACCTGGACCAGTGAGGACATAGTTCCCTTGCTGTCCCACATTGTTCGGCTGAGGACCCGGTTTCCCATGTGTGATTAACCGGCTATCTAAACCCGAGACAGACGGTAGAGACCAGATCGAGAGAGCGGCCGGCTCCTGAGCTGGATGTCGACTCACCGGGGGCCACCCGGATTTGTTCGTTGTTAGTTAGAAGGACCTGTCATTTCAGATCTCTTGGAATTAAATCATAAAATGGTTGCCTGTGATGGGTAGCAACTGAGAGAGATGGGCGTGCGTGCGGAGCCTCGTAATGGGCAGTTGGTACACCCCTGCAGGGTTAAATCTTTTCGAGAAGCCGTGTCCATGGTTATGGACGACTTGAGACCTACTCCTTGTTCATAGACAACAACAACTGAGATAATCTTAATAATAACTTGATCAACGTGTGTGTGTGCCTTGACTGTTTCTTCTTCGTCGGAATGTGAAGAGGAGGACAAGGATAGGATAGGTGTTATGTTTGCGTTGTAGTTGATAGCAAGACTTGTTGGAGGCGATTACTCATCGAATGCTTGGCTTCTTATCTTACTCTCTAGATCGTTAGCCACTTCATAAATGCTAGTGCGGCAGCAACCTCACCACTTACCCCTTCCTTACCGTAAACTACTAGTTGTCCTAGAATGACGAGTGATGAAGTCCTTGCTGGGTCAGATGACCACTACAGTTGGATGCTGAGTACCTCTGTACTCATGATACTACCCCCAAACTCTTTTCAGGGTTCTTGATCGACAACAGATATGGTGATCGACGTTTCACGTGGAGACCCGACGACGACTAGTTAGGTGGATCCCGGCGGAGGGCCTGGACCCGTGTGGTTATGGGGATCGATGTTTTTCTCTTTGCCACTAGGCATTTGATTGTAGTCTGTACCCAGACATGTATCTTCCGTTGTTGTATTGTATTTGAGGCAGTTGTATGCCGATTGTATGAGATGTTGTATCCTTGTATCTGTAATGTTGTGATATCATGTTGGAAATCCGGGGCATATGGCTTTGTCATATGTCGCGGTGGGACCGGTATGTGCTTTGTCCCCGGATCTGCGTGGAAACACCTAGATCTGGAACAGTACCGCATATCGGGCCTTACAGCCCATAAAGATTGACGGCTCCCCGTTACTACATGCCCGCGGGGCACATCTACCAGAGACTTGTCTTCCACCTCCGTATGATCCGCACTTGCCGTCGGTGATCTCGGCCGGAGCTCTGTCGTCTCCTCCATAGACTGCTTGAACTTCAAAGGGAAAAACTCCCCAAGGCATGGGGGTGGAGTGATTCTTGGTCTGGGTATAGGCCCTCGCCATCCCCCCCCCCCGAACCTTTGAACGGCGCAGCGCCCACCCTTGCGACGACGCTTTCGGCACTCGACATTGTTCCGGCGGGGACCACGATCTTGCACGGCCAACGGGCGTGGATTCCACTGCCGCAGACCTGCAGCCAGCAGCATCCTCCAAACCCGTGCCAACATCTCCACACTCCGATGATGCCCGCTCCCAAAAGCGTGATGATCTCGTCGGGAATCCCACGAAACTCCAGAACTCTTGAGCTAGCTGGTCTTCAGATTTTGCAGGCCTCCAAATGTCTTATTTTGAAACCTCACGTTCCTCCAAGAACACATCTGAAGCCACACCAATGGCTAGCGCTCCAGCCACCGAATCATCCTCGTCGTCCACCATCAACGGAGAAAAACGGGATCCGGACGGTGGCGCAATGACTACCGGAATATCACTTCTCCAGGGCTTGGACGATCGACGCGCCGCCACCCTCCGAATCAGATCAGCCTCTATGTCCACGCTGGATCCAGAAAAACCATCTTGGCGCTGCTCCTCTCTCGCCGGATCAGAGGACGGAATATGAATAACCGCCCCGGCCTCCTCCGCCGTATAACCGGCAACACGAAGGTCGTCAACCCATCGAGAAGGGGTGGCCGCCACGGCCGTCAGGGCATCTTCCCCGTCGAGGTCGCGGTCGCCACCAGAGTCGATCTGGACTTTCAGAAACGAGGAGGGAATCATCCGCCTGCTCCGCTCACGGCGGCGGCGGATAGACGCCGGCTGGGCGGCGTCGGCTTCGCGGCGGCGGCTAGGGCTAGGGCATCCGCGGTCGTTCATGACGTATGATTACAAGAGTCATAGTCATCTATATCAATTTGAGGGGTGTTATCCACGGATGCAGAGTCCTTGTATTAAATATCAAGCTTCCAATCATATAACGCATTATGGGCCGCCCAATGTGGCCCAGGACATAATCAACCTAGGGTTTGTCAGCTTGACCCACCAGGTTGAGAAAAGACATGGTGATGAACCAGTCTGGGACACCGTCGTTATCCCTTGAACCAATCTTCAAGCCCAGCTGCACCTCGGTCACTCCAAGCCGCACGTCATCTTCGATCATCGGTTTGAAATAGGTTCAACAAAACTTCTCCCGAATAATGTCTCCATGCATCCTGCCTCCACCTGTCGAGCTTCATCCAAGGTGACGTAAACCACCTCGATCTTGAAAACGTAAAAGTGTTGGCCGACCTACGACCAAGAAGGATTTCCCACGTAGCTAGTCGCTTGGCGGGATAAGTTCCCGTGATGCGTCTCGAAAGACGCCATGTCCGAAAACTATAAGGTTGTACTTTCTCCGTCCCGTAATATAAGATCCTATGTTAGCTTACAAAATAGTTTTGTATTACGGGACGGAGGGAGTATTAAATAAGATCTCATACTCATGCACATTTTAATCACTAGGGTTTACACCTTAAAGTCAGTAAAGTTTCAGTCTGAAAAACTGGAATTTAATTCTCTAGCAATTACTTGTTTGATTCTCCGTGTTAGTGCACATCCTCTCGTGGAGGCGATAACCTGAGATCACAACTTAGGAAAAAGGAACGAAAATTTTCGCTATCCAAACTGGATTTCAAAAGGCATCAGTGATGCAACAGATTCAAAAATTATGGTGGGCTTCATAACATGGCATTGATATTTCCCTTGTGAAGCATATGTGCAGTTCTTCCACCTCTAGGGCATGCAATCAAGGGATCCGAGCATACCTGGTCATCCTCTTGCTTCTAGGAGTGCCATGAGCCTTTGGGACTCTAGGAAATTTGGTTCTCTCAAGTACTACGGTTGAAACACCTACATCATTGTAGTAGCAAACCTAATTAACCATGGCAACTCCGCGTGTGCTTTCAAACATCCGGAGGTATTCATCCCAATGCAGCGGTGCACTTCTGGTAATAAGAGGATCTAAGTTTTTCAACGCCACCCTTCTTCAAGATGAAGTAGTCATCATAAGTCCCAACACCATTGTAGAGGTGATCAAAAACATTGTTTCGCATCCGAAAGCATTGAAGAAATTGTTCCACAGAGAACGCTTCATAGGCAAAGTGGTCGTACATCAGCGTTAAACGTCCATGTGCCCTCTTTCGATTCAGCACTCCATCTCCATATCGCTAGATTGATCCCTTGAAATTCAGGAGATGCTCATCCGCGTGCTTTGCGTCTTCTAAGACAACCTGCATCATTATTGTTTCATCCTCATATTCAACATTCTTTTCAAACAAAGATGTATTAATGAAGTTGTTGGACAAGTACTCATTGTCTGAATCCGCTGTGCTTTCTTTAAGTATCAAAGTAAGGAGAAAATTGTCAATATTTTAACTATGACAATTGGACAAACACTTGTCATACGTGCTCTCCATTGTGGACAACAACTGCGGGGGGCGGAGGGTACCTTGGCGGTGGCTGAACGAGGGGGGAACGATAATGTAAGCAAAGCGTGGCCCTCGGGTGAAACGAAGGAGGGTGGAACGGCGGAGGTTCGGCAAAGTCTGGGCGGTCGACCGGGTGGTACAACGATGGCATTGACCTGGAAGAGGGAGCAGATACAAGGAAGGGAGGGGGGGCGAATGGAATGAAAAAGACACAGGTTTGGGTTGAAGTTTTGGTTAGTAATGAGAAAAGTGAAAAGGGTTGAGTGCGCGCTAGAGATTAGTTAGTTACTGTTCCTTTAGCATCGCAAGCAGAGTTGGAGGAGGAGGAGGCAACCCAAGTGAATTGAATGAGTAGGAGACGTCTCAGTCATGAACGAATCACGCATGATAAGTTGTCGCTCCTCTCTCTCTCTCTCTCTCTCTCTCTCTCTCTTTGTGTTCATCATCTCTTTTGATCTGTGGATGAATTAGTAGAAGACCATTCATCTAAACCCCTGATTACTAGAAGAGAAAGGAAAAGCATTGGCCTTATGATGTAGTAAATTTATCTGTATCATATCAATCCATTTCTGTAAAACAGTTGCATCATTTAAGTTGGTTCACGTCAACCCTGCATATCACCAGATTAGACTAGTAGGAATCTACTAGTACTGCACATCCAGCAAAAGCACTCCTCACTTTCTCACTCTCTTTAAGTTTAAAGAAAGAAAAAACAACAAAGATGATAGAAGAGAACAGTGCAGAAAGAAAGCAGAGTGTTGGTGTTGCTCCGACAAAAGCCTTGATGTATGGAAGGAGATTGAGATCACTCCTCTAAGTCTATTAAGCTAAGCTAATCCCAAACAAGAAACCTTCCTCTCCACTTTTGCACGCATCCAAATCTAACAGTAGGCATCTTGCTGTTTGGGATTGGGTATTTGGGGGTATCCAATCAATTTCGATGAACATTGTAGGATTGCAAACCAGCAGATTCATTTTTTTGTGGACGATTTGATGATCCACTTTCAAGTTACCCTAAATTAACAGCGACATAAGCAAGCAGTACCATTGATGACCGGGTGACTTCACCGCTCCCTCTTTTGCCTTACCAAGTTGAGAAACATCTAAACGCTGTACCTTACCTGGGTGCTCACATGCATGCTTCCCGCAACACAGAAACGGAAGACGAGATGATCAACAACATCCCCTGCTTTATTCTACTCTGCTCTGCTCTGCTTCAACAACATGTTACAACACCACAAGATTTAAATGACGATGATCACAGCACATGGAAATACATAGATCAACCTAAGCCACCTTTCTGGTGATCTCAATGGCGCATCTACGCACACCATCTAATCCAGTGATCCTCACCAAGCTGCCCCACAGCAAGCTGAGAGCACCAACCGACCTAACAAATCCATCGCCTACTAACCTTGTCGCTCCTCACCCGAAGATCCAGAGACCCCAATCAGCGCCTCCAAGGAGGTCACAATGCGCAAGGTGCCATTGCCGGCCAAGCCGAGATGGGTTTTGGGTTTTCACTCGGGATCTGGGACTGGGGTGGAGAGGAGGGCCCTCGACAACCACTCCAGGGAGATACACGCCCCGCCGCCGTCGTGGCCAAAAGACCGGCCAAGTGTTTCCCCTGTACTCTTAACCTCATCCACATACACCTCGCCAGCACCGCAGATTCGACGACCAGAATCGCAAACCAGCACGGCAGGAGGGAAGAAGAGATAGCATGGGAGAAGGGCGCCAACCTTCAGATCTGGGGCGGAGGGGTCCACACCGAGACCACCCCGTCGTCTCACCGCTACCCGAGTAGCCGAGCACCTCATCCAACGCACGCCTCCAGTTGTGATGCTAGCACCACCTCACCGTCCAGGGCTATCACCCCAACTTCTGATGCACCATCCTCCCTGACGAGACAAGGCCTCCGGGAACGGTCAGATGGAGAGAAAGGCTCGGTGCAGCCGACTGCGCTTCACCAGTGATCCCTTCAGGCGAAGTCAAGGGGGGCGAAGGGGGATCCGTAGTCCCCCCCTCCCCCCCCCCCCCCAACCCCCCGAGTCGCCAAAGGAGGGCACAATGTAGTTAGTGAACGCGAGTCCACCCTATGAAAAGATGGGGCATTAGAGTGGGGGTTCTCCTCTTCGTGTGTATCTCGACGATGGTGAAACCTACAGTTGTCGTTATCCTCATGAGGACATCGTTGGGTTCTCCTCTTCGTATCTGGGTTTTAGATGAAGAGCCTTGTTTATCTCGGACTTGGCAACGGTGACACATTGCCCTGGTTTTCTTTTTTGAGACGTTGTCGTGAAACTTAGGTGTTCTATGGCGGGTCGTAGTGTTGCTTTCTGATCTACCTATGTACTTCCTCCGATCCATAATAAGTGTCGCAGTGTTAAACTATTCGACATTTATCGATCGGATGTAGTAATTCTTTTGGTATTGTAATTGTGCATGTTTGTAATATTCAGTTATCTCAAAATCTGCTTTACAAGAGGAATTTCTCACCACCTTATATCGTTTGATCATATGACATGATTATGCCTTTATCTATATTAGAGGGTGAAAGCCAGTTTCTAGAGCTACAAGGAGCCAACCCAACCCAATTGGTACGTGTTGTACAGGTAAACTGTCATGAACGAAGCACACATGCTAAGTAACCGCTCCTTTCTGTCTCGATATTTTTTCTGTTGAAATTCACATGACCCGGTCCAATGGAATGGCAGAAAGGATATGGCTACTCAATCTGAATTGATAACCACTTCATGCATGCGAGACGGATGATGATGAAACTAAAGCTTGTTCTTACAAATAAAGGCAACTCAACTTTCTTCTGGATCGACTCTTGGCTTCTAAGTCGACCTCTCGCCACGGCCTTCCCTCGCCTCTTCTTCCACTCCACCTCTCCCGCGCCCTGGTTTGCACTGTTTCGTAGAATGGCCTGCTAACGGTCCTGCGGGATCGCCTAACCCTAGTTGCCTCTTTGGAGTTGGATGCGTTCTTAATGTTGTTGCAGGATGTTATGCCCAGTGATACTACGGACTAATGTTTTCTTACCCACGGTGCAGCTTTCTCCTCCAAAGGTGCATATGTGTTGCTCCTACCTGGCAGAAAGGTGGACATCAACGCGCGACACATCTGGAGCTCCTCAGTTTCCTTAAGGTAAAGGTATTTGGTTTGATGCTCTTTCGTGACAGGGTAAACACCATGGCGAATCTGTTTCGCAGGACGATCACAATGATTGCCTCTTGCCCGCGCTGCAACCACCACCACGAGGACACCTCTCACCTCGTCCTCCACTGCCCCGAGGCGACTCAGATCTGGCTTCTCGGCATCCCGGGCCCCGCCTCCCTCGATGACATTTGGGACGCTTCCACACCTACAGGCCTCGACATCACCATTTGGCCGACCATCACCCTCACCACTCTCGGCAGACTAAGGCATAGCCGAGTGGTGGGAAAAGACTAATGTCTTTCCACTCACCCAAGTTCAAGGCTCGGTACTTGCAATTTGGGTTTGTTGCATCTATTAAACTGTAGAGGGTTCCCTTACAGTCTTTTTATAAATAAAAAACCTCACCATTCTCTGAAAGATTTGGGATCCCCGCAATGCCCTTGTCTTCCGGAACGGGTCACACCCTCCATCCACCACTGTTCGCAACATTATCTCCGACTTCTCCATCTGGATCTACCGCTTTCGAGACCCTCGTTGTAAAGAGGCTGTCATGTCATGGCGGAACCACCTCTCCTCTCCATTCTTGCTCTAATGTAACTCTGCATGATAGCTATGCTATTAGGCCCCTTTGAGTAATGTATTCAGGTGGGAGCCTTTCCCTCCAGTGATTGGTCAAAAAAAACTAAAGCTTGTATCTTTTTTGTATATATAAAAAAGGAAATACTGAATGTTGATGGAGAAAAAAATACACTAGGTCACTAGGTACCCAGCAGACAGGATGATACCAGGTGGTTACATACATTCAGTTGAATAGGATCATGTTTGTCTGAATCCAAAATCAGGAGTCAGTCAGTGAGTGAGTTGGTCAATGTCCTGTTTTAGGTGGACACGCCGCCCTGAAATGTAGAGGCATGTATGTATGTGTGCTAGTCTTCAGGTTCTTTTTTCCTTTCTTTTGCTTTATTGCACAACAAGTGGGCCGGAAGCAGTGTCACTGCCTGCAGGATTAGTAGTTTAGCTTAATAATAAGTTCCATGGACAGACAGACAGACATTTGTCTCTGGAAACAAACACTTGCTGAACCGGTCGTCCAGATTTCCCTTGGAATCCCAGATTCTTGCACAAGACAATCTTTCTAAAATGTTATTAATACAAAGCTGCTATGTTTTGAACTAACCACATGACATGACACTGGCACTAATCTAAGAAGAAAGAGGTGAGGAGAGACTGAACTAATATGTACTAGTAGTATATATCATACCAGTTCAGTTTTGTAAATCTCTTAATAACAGTGCAGAGTAGCAACAGTTAAGTAGTGCAGCAGGAGCAAAGACAAGTGCATCTGCATCTGCATGGATAATAAAAAGAAGAAGAAAAGATGATGATGCAACATTGCACGAAGAAGACAGACTTGTTGTTGCTGCAAAAGCCAGCCTTGATGTATGGATGGATGATAGATAATAAAGACCTCTCCTCTCCTCCAACGCAACACAAAATCCCCAAGAAGAAACATTCCTGTCGACTTTTGCATACCATGGGTGACACACCATCCATTTCTAGCAACTAGCTGCTACTGCTAGATAGATAGATCCTGGTCCTGGTTCTGGTCCAGGTAACAGCAGCAGAACCTAACCTAGTACCATCACAATCCATGGATGACTGACTTTTACTGCTTCTTTCCAAGTTGATAAATAACTTTCTTACTTATGCACAAGTCGTACGTACTTACCACGGAATGGATGCTGCTGCTGACCATCATTCACATCACAGGGACTTACTACCTGCTCTTCTTCACTGCCAACACACAACACCTGAAACAAACAAACAAACAAACAAACAAACAAACAAACAGAATCTTCTCTTCCTTCCTTCAGGGTGATGGATGATAGACATCATTGCATTGCAACATGATTGGTTTGCACCTCTCAGGTGCCACTGGCCAATCACAGGAATGGATGATGAGATGATCATCACCTCATCATCCCCTACCTCCACTCTGCCTCATCCCTACTCTACTCTCTGCTGTAGGAAAGAAAACATGACATGAACAAAAGGGTTTAAAATGACACTGATGATCACAGCACATTACACAACAGGGGGCTCCTCTTGTTCTTGTTACATTGCATTGCATTGCAGATTAAGCAAGTCAGACGGAGGTACATACTCAGGAGGACAAACAGACAGACATTAGCATCAAGTGACTTAATTAACTGACGACCATCAGGTCAGGTTTCTCACTAGCTAGAGCAAGCAACGAAAGAACGGTAAGGAACACAAGGTGCTAATCTACACGATTGCAACATCATACTACATCATATCATAGCATAGCATAGCATATATGGTTATTAACTTGCTGCTAGCTGCATCAAGCATGCACGCCAGCAACGATTGATTCTTCATTGAGCGCCCTTCCACTGCTGGAAGGGACTGCACTAGATAGATCCGATTGGAATCAAGGATCAGGCATATATGACGCCGGAGGAGAGCGCCATGAGGAGGATGGCGGCCCGCTCCTCCTCGCCGAAGCAGGAGGGCTTTCTCCGGTGCATGCGGCGGCGGCGGCGCTGCTGCTTGAGGGCGGCGTCCTTGGAGAAGCCCACCATGTGGAGCTCAAGGGTGTGCGTTGTCTTGGTCTTGGTGCTGGCCTTGGACTTTGAGTTGGCCTTGTCCTTGTCCTTGTCTTGCTCCTCCTGGGTGGAAGAAGCCCCGGCCTCTGCCTCAGTCTCTGCTTCAACTGCCTTGGCGTGGGCGTCAAGGTCCGTCCTCTTGGGCTTCCTCTTGGCCTCCGGGTCGAGCCCCATGGCCACCCGCCGCCTCTTCCGGTACCGGATCCCGCAGGCGTTGCACAGCGACTGCAATCAAATCAAATCAAATCAATCGATCGGATCGGATCGGATGAGAGACGCATCAAAGGATGATTGATTGATGGGAACAAGAATCAACAAGAGAGCAGATCGGAACAGGGGAAGTGGAAGGGGAAACGGAAGAAAAGAGGGTACCTTTGGTCCGAGCGGACCTCCGCGCCAGAGCGGGGTCTTGGTGGTGTTGCAGTCGGCGCAGGCCTTGGGTTCGCCGGAGGCGGTGTAGTCGTCGGGATCCGCCACCTCCATCATCTTGTCGGACTCCATCTCCGATCGGGTGCTACTCTACTCCGATCGCTTGATCAATGGATTGATCGCGCGGGGAGGGAAGGGAGGCGGGATGGTATGGAGGGAAAAGGGAAAAAAAGTTTCGATTCCGCGGGCGGCGGCTCGAATTTGGTTCGAATGGAGGAGGGAGAGACTGAGGCTGAGCGAGGGTTTGCCTTGCTTGGGTTTGCCTTGCTTGGGTTTATCTACTTCTCTGTGGGTGTGGGGAGCGGAAACAGAGTGAGGAGGAGGGTTTGGGTTTAGCGCGCTCTCTCTCTCTCTCTCTCTCTCCCTCTGTTGTTTTTTTAGCCGCAAGAGAAAACGGCGGCGGCGGCGGCTCGTGGGAACCCTAATCGCGAGCACCTACTTCTCCATAATGTGAATTGACCACTCTACCCCCCTCTCAAAGCCCACTGTGCAAGCGGCCTCATCTCGGCCCAGCCCACCAGAAAACAACCAAACCTTACACTAGTTTTTTTTTTGCCAATACAAGAAAAAAAAGTCCTTTTTTTTCCTAAAATTTTCCAAAAAAACCTTTATTAGTGCGTGCGTGTGTGTGTCTATAATAAGATAATAAGATAAATAAACATTCAAGTACGTACTACTACTATATTACAAAAATTCCAAACCATCATCTCTTCCATTACTACAAGAAAAAAATGTGCAACAAAATTGACTTTGAGCCAAAGTTTCAGTTTTGAATCCACCGGGTGATCACCGCAGCTCCGGCTGCCTCAGGGTGTTGGGGAAGGAGGAGGACTCCTCCTCCTCCCGCATCAGGTTGTCCATGATCATGTCGTGCGACCGCACCGTGCCCGACCTCCCCGCCCCTGCCACCGCCGGCGAGAAAGGGAAAGACGCCCTCCGGTCCAGCGCCGGACGCTCCAGCGCCATCGCCTCCTGCACCTCCTTCACCACCTCCGCCATGCACGGCCTCCTCCCAGCGTCCGAGTCGATGCACCGCACCGCCGTCTCCGCCACCTTCCACACCGAGTGCACGTCCCGGTACTCCCCCGAGATCGCCGGGTCCACCACCGCCTCGATGTCCCCGCTCTCATAGTAGAACTTGGCCTGCACATTTTTTGTTGTTGTTTTCATTTCCTCCATGTCGTCAGTACCCCGACACAAACAAATAAGTATATGAATCACTCAAGTATCTAGCTAGCCAGGTGCTGCTGAATTAACTGACTCACCCATGGCCCGATGTTGCGGAAGTGGTCGCCGAAGGTCATGGCCGAGATGGGCGGCCGCCCCGAGATGAGCTCCAGCAGGATGATCCCGAAGCTGTACACGTCGCTCTTCTCCGTCAGCTGCTGAGAGATGTAGTACCTGCACAGGATTTTTATTATTACCATTTCAAAACTGATGAAACTGCAGTTTGTACTTTTCAGTTCATTCAGGTAGTCAGTACTGACTGTGGGTCCAGGTAGCCCAGCGTGCCACGCACGTTGGTGGACGCGTGGGACTCCTCCGCGACCAGCTTCGACAGACCAAAGTCCGACACCTTGGCCCGCATCTGCTTGTCCAGCAGGATGTTGCTCGTCTTTATGTCCCGGTGGATGATCGACGGCGTGCACCCGCTGTGAAGGTACTCAATCCCTGCATTCCATTAACAGAGTATGTGTTCCTCAAAAGAAAACAGAGTATGTACGCTTGTAAGGATTCAGTTTCTACAGGTTCAGAATGTACTGCTATATAAAACAGAGTATAGCTATGAAGGGATTCAGTATCTGAATTTACAGATCAAGAAGCACACACCTTTTGCTGAGTCCTCTGCAATCTCAAGACGCTGGATCCAGCTTATGTGCTTGTCTCGCCCTGCAAACATACATATTGGTTTTATCATGTCTGATTAAAAAACAAACTCTCTTTTTTATATCTGATCCACTAGATGCGGGAACAAAAGAAAAATTACCATGAAGATGTTCTTTCAGAGTCCCATTCATCATGAACTCGTAGACCAGGATATTCCTCCCATCTTCATGGCAGTATCCTAGAAACGCCACCAGGTTCCTATGGTGTATTCTTGACAGCAAGGATACCTGATCAAATATGATTGATGTGAGGTCAACAAACCATATTCTCTATGATTATGATGTATTCAGAAACAGGAATGAAAACATGATTAAACCTTTTCAGACCAGGATAAATAAATTTAAATTTAGCTATCTACCAGGTGTTTTATCCATCCAACAATATATAAGAGCAAAATGGCATGTTTGTTTTTTAGCCAAAAAGGCCATTGCTTTTTCAAGGTTAGTATCATCCATTTATTAATTCAGATACAGTTTGCAAACCTACCTCATTTGTGAACTGCTTCTTTCCCTGGTATGAGTCATTTGTCGGCACCTTCACCGCTATCTCCCTTCCATCTGGCAGCTTCCCGTAGTACACTATCCCGAAACCTCCAGAACCTATCCTGTTCGCAAAGCTCTTGGTCGCTGCCTCGAGGTCGCATAATCTGAAAGGATGGGCAGTCTCGGTGGCGAGTTCGCACGACGGCACCGCACTCGACTTCTGTAGCTTGTCCACGGGCAAGACCGCCTTCGTAAGGTCATCTGTACCAAAGGAAGGTTATAAAGTGTTCAGAAGTTCAGAACACAGACCCAAAAAAAAGGACTGTAAATGAAACACAGATCAGCTCTGCTTTGACCTTCTGGTGGTGATTTCTTCTTGGTGGCTTTTCGTGTGAGCATGTAGCAACAGATAGAAACTGCAAGTAACAAGGATACGCCAAGCAGAGCAGACATGATGATTATTAGGTGGTGCTTCTCTTGATTTCCTCCCTTGAGGTCAATGTTGTCAGCATAGCTGAAAATTTGAAAGTGAGGAAACTTAAGCTTAGATTAGCTAACTGATAGCAATCTATTTTAAATAATTGTTGCTGGAATAATATGGTAATGTACTGTATCAGGGATGGAATACCAACTTGAAAATAATGCCTCTGCTTTTCAGAGCCTTGGGGATATACCCAGAGAGCTTGTTATTCTGAAGATAGCTGCATTATATGTAGAATAATATTGGACAGTTAGTTCATAAAGGCCTACTATTCTCTTTGTTATGACCAAATTTTTGGTACACAACTGACTAGGAGTTAATATTGGCAGGCAAATTGCAATTGATTGGACACAGTAAGCAAGGGTTTGATGAAAGCTCACTGAGCGTAAGCAAGGGTTTGATGAAAGACTCACAGCTCAGTGAGCTTGGGCAAGCTGCTCAAATACGAAGGCACACTGCCAGTAAGCTGGTTGTTCTCAAAGTGACTGCATTTTTATTCAGTGAGAAAATTAATCAAGTATCCATTCATGAGAAAGGCGAAATTAGCGGTGGCGGGAAGTGAAAAATCTGAAATGAGCCAGGTGACTCACATGATTGAGAGGTTCAAAGAGGCAGTGAGGTCTGGAATCGGACCCGTCAGCATGTTATCATCAAGTCGGCTGCAAATAAACCATGATCAATCAGGACATGCGCAGAAGGAATAGAGGTGTTGATTCATGGAGCAGAATGGCAATGATGAAAGTTTGTTACATTTCTGCTAAGAATGACAGAGCCACCAGCTCCGGCGGTACACTCCCCGTCAGGTTCTTCCTTGAAAGATTTCTGTTTACAACTAGAGGTTGTTAAAGTGTGGTCTGTGCAGATATACACTAAACATTTAGCACAAGATCAGGAAACAATAGAATAGGGAGTTAAGTGAATGCACTACATACACTGAGATAACTCTTGGTTGTGGTCCTGAAGAGCATATGACCCAAGACCATGGCGAAGGCCAGCACGGATCGCCGCCCTCGTTGGCCCAATCGCCGAAGGACGCATACCGCGACGCAAGGCTTGCCATGGCCGGCACGTCTGGGGACCCGGGCTCGATCTCAACATACTTGTATATCTCGAACGCGTTGAGAATCGGTCCCCTGGTCGAGTCGTTGGTCTTCCGGAAGGCGAAGGAGAGCACGAAGGGAAGCGACGCGTTCATGTAGCCTGGCTGGTAGAGCCGGAACTTGCCTGGAGCATTCTCGGCGACGTCGACGGTGGGCTTGCTGACTTCTGGCAGGCCGGGGATGAAGAGCCTGAACCTACGCGTCTCGGGGACGATGGACTCCTCAATCTCAGCGAAGTAGGAGAAAGCCCAGCCATCGCCCGGGAAGCCATTGAGGTTGAGCCGGTAGGTGAGCTCGCCGAGGGTGCCTACGACGGCGGTCTGCATCACCTTCTCCGGCGGCCTCTCGCTAGTAGCGACGAACACCGGCTTGTCAGTGGACACGTTGACGGTGCCGGGCGCCGCGTCGACCAGGTAGTTGGCTCGTCGGACCATGTCCGACTCCCATATCCGGTCATATGGATCATCAGGATACCTGCATTCATTGAATTAACCATGATCAACAAATCAGTAATTTGTAAGAACTGTAATTGGTTATGATTAAAGTAACAGTAGAAAAGAAGTCCTTTTTAAAACAGAAAATAAAAAGAAAGAGATTTTATTGCACATGAATCAGCTTAGGGAGTTGGTTTTGCCAATGAAAATTCTGATATTGTTTGGTTATGAACCTAATTAAGCTCAAGAACCATCTTGGTCCAACCTTTTTGGAAAAACTCTGATCTGGTCTCTGATTTTGTGGGGAATTTGGATGGTAAACCAAAAATATCAGTTTGGTGGCCTAGGCATTCTGAATCTTAAAAGGATACAACTAATCTTAGCTTGATGGTTTCCTCCTCCTAGACCTCCTAAATCAACAGAACAAGTGAGTACAAGGAAAGAAGAAGAAAAAAAGACCTGACTGGATCTGGCGTGGTGGCGCCGAAGTTGATGCGGGCGGCGAGGGCGAGGAAGGCTTTGGCCTCGGCGTCGGTGCGGTAGAGGGATCCGTTGAGCGGCCTGAGCTCGAGGGTGGAGATGAAGGGCCTCCCCGTGGTGGCGTTGGAGAGGCAGACGGAGACGGATGAGGACTGGGCGAGGAGGACGGCCTCGCGGGTGACGAGGCGGGCGCCGTCGTAGACGACGATGGGGGACCAGCGGGTAGCGCCGAGGTAGAGGTCGAACTCGGGGAAAGCGGTGGCGCCGTTGCCGTCGAAGTCGGCGTAGAGGAAGGTGGCCCGGAGGAGGTAGCGCGCGCGGGTGGCGACGGGTAGGACGTAGCAGTGCTTGGCTCCGTCCGCCGGGAAGGCGCGCAGGGTGGTGTACTGCGTCTCTCCTCTGCCTCCGCCTCCGCCTCCGGTGGAGTTGGGAGTGGTGGTGGTTGAGACGGGTGTGCCGGTGGCGATGAGGTGCTCGTCGGAGGTCCATCGCAGGCCCCGGGAGTCGGTGTAGTTGCCGCTTCCGCCGCAGTCGATGCTAACGAAACCTGCAGCTTCGTCAGTGAGTGAGTGGATGAGTTAAAAACTTAAAATGAATAATGGATCTGATCTGACTATGACTAGGAGGATGAAGAATTACCGAGCGATGGATGGATCTCAATCTCATCATGGATGGAATGGATTAGTTAGTGTTAGAGGCCTCCCGGCACGTACTAAGTGGTACTACTCCTCCTACTGCTGAAATTGATGTACACTAGTACCACTAGACTAGACTAGACAGTCCTCAAACAGTAATGGATTGGCCTGTTTGTTTGTTTGTTTGGTTGAGCAGAGCATAATGTAATTAAATAAATCTGATGCAAATTGATGTACTAAGTACTAGTAACACATGACAAGTGCACAAATAATACTCACTCATATATAGCATCAACTCAACTAATTAGCCCAAATTCTAACTGACGGCCATACATACTATGTGAACAAGATCCACAGACTCTTCTATCTGTATGTATGTATGTACATCATCATGAGCCTAATTAACTAAATCTAGGGAGGGGATCATTTTTCTATCTGTATGTGTGTACATCATCATGAACAAGATTGAATGCTCATTAATTATGATACTACTACTTACTCGTCATCAGATAGAAGGAACGAATTGACTCAAGAAAAAAAAGTTGAAGGAGAGAACAGAACTAACCAGGAGGAGGCATCTGAGCAAGTGATGAGACGGCGGGGAACAATAATATGGACAGCAGCAGAGCAACAAGAAGAAGATGATGATGCCAAGATGAAGAAGAAGAAGAAGAAGAAGAAGAAGAGGAGTCTTGTGTTGGAGCTGTGGCAGCCATTCTGATTCGATTCGATTCTGCCTAGCTTGCTTCCTTGCTTGTAACTTAGAAAAGAGGAGGCTGCTCTGCCTGCCGGAGCCGGAGCCGGAGCAGTTCAGTGTTGGCCGGCCGTCCGTCCGGCCGTGTTTCTTTCTTAGAGTACTTACTTAGCTGCTAAGTAAGTAAGCATACTAGAGAGCTCCCCTCCTATATGGTGGAGCAGGAAGCAGCTTGCCGGAGATGGAGATGAAGCTCGCTATGTATGTATCTATCTGAGGAGATGATTGATTGATTATGCCACTCGACTGGAGTAAAACACAGGAGAGGAGAGGAGAGGAGAGGAGAGGGGGAAAGTGAAGCAGAGTGTGAAGAGGAGGGCTTAGGGTTATTCGGAAAGCAAAGCAAAGCAAAGCAAAGGGATGATTAGTAAAGCAGCACTAGGGCTCGCTCACTCACTCGCTGAGCAGTGTGAAGAGGAGATCTGTAAAGAAAGTTGTGATGGATTCCTTTCTTTCTTTCTTTCTTTCTTTGTTGGATGGAAGGAGGGAGCCCACTAATCTAATCTCCTTAATCTATACTTGTTACTTTCTTTCTTTTTACCCACTAGTAAATCTCATTCATCTCCAGCTCCAGCTCCAGCTCCAGCTCCAGCATAATTAATCCCCTTTGTAACTACAACTGCATGCTCTCTCTCTCTCTCTTAGCCACTAAGCATCCACCAAACCATTGCTGCCTGTCTAGATCGATCACCGGATATAGATGCTTCAGTTCATTTGCATCCATCAGAATCACATCCACCAACAAACACATCTCTTAGGCTTTACATTCCTAGCTAATCTGGATCACATTAAGCTCCACCTGCATCATCCATCACATGACATCCATCAGGCATGCATACATGCATGCATGCTCGCGCCCAAAATTCACAATCCTCCCAAACCTGCCTGCTATGTATCAGTATAAAACGTTTTTTTTTGTACACTATGATAGTATAAAAAACACTTTTTATATTAAATTATGGAGATGCTAAATAATTAGTCATGTCAAATAGGATACTCCTCACTACTCCCTTCTCAAAATGTAAGATGTGCTTCACTTGCACGGTCTTTAATGCGTAACTTTCATAATTAACATATATTAAATACTTGGATTGAACATGTTTAATGCTGTCGTCGAATTTGTCTTGCAAATTGTTGGTGGTAATTCCCCCAATTCTCTCTGTAGGATATCCTGAGCTGGGTGATCAAGAATCGATGGTAACAAAGACACGGAGTTATCCAGGTTCGAGCTCTTTGAGGAGATAAAATCATACTTTTGTGTGTTCTTTATTATGTTGGAAAGCGTGCAAAGTACAAAGTACTGAGAGATTGTATTGTGTGTTCTACGGGTTCGACCCCCTCAGCTTATATACCACACCATGGATCCCAAGGTTACATGAAACTTAGTCGGCTAACGTATGAGGAGGTAGAATACTCCACGGCCCTGCCAGCTTGTCGTCTCCGGGAACCTTTCTTTACATATCCTCCACGAGCCCTCCAGAGGGGTAAAGAATCCGTCAAAAGGTCCATGGCCTAACCCATGAGGTCGAAACCAACATGGTCAGAGACCCCTTGTATGGGACATCATCAGTAGACATTAATCTAGTCTTCAAGTCAGCACCTCAGGGAATCTGAGATGTTCATCATCTACAAACGTAGGTCTTGAAACTGGTTCAACAAAGTGTAAGGCCCGATATGCGGTACTGTTCCAGATCTAGATGTTTCCATCCAGATCCGGGGACGAAGCACATATCGGTCCCACCGCGACATATGACAAAGCCATATGCCTCGGATTTCCAACATGATATCACAACATTACAGATACATGATACAACATCTCATACAATTGGCATACAACTGCCTCAAATACAATACAACAGCGGAAGGTACATGTCTGAGTACAGACTACAAGCAAATGCCTACTGGCAAAGAGAAAAGCATCGATCCCATACCCACACGGGTCCAGGCCCTCCGCCGGGATCCGCCTAACTAGTCGTCGTCGAGTCCCCACGTGAAACGGCGATCACCATACCTGTTCTCGATCAACACCCTGAAAAGAGTTTAGGGGTAGTATCATGAGTACAGAGGTACTCAGCATCCAACTGTAGTGGTCATCTGACCCAGCAAAGACTTCATCACTCGTCATTCTAGGACAACTAGTAGTTTACGGTAAGGAAGGGGAAGGGGTAAGTGGTGAGGTTGCTGCCGCACTAGCATTTATGAAGTGGCTAACGATCTAGAGAGTAAGATAAGAAGCCAAGCATTCGATGAGGAATCGCCTCCAACAAGTCTTGCTATCAACTACTGTCGCAACCATAACACCTATCCTATCCTTGTCCTCCTCTTCTCATCCCGACGAAGAAGAAGCAGTCAAGGCACACACACACGTTGATCAAGTTATATTAAGATTATCTCAGTTGTTGTTGTCTATGAACAAGGAGTAGGTCTCAAGTCGTCCATAACCGTGGATACGGCTTCTCGAAAAGATTTAACCCTGCAGGGGTGTACCAACTGCCCATTACGAGGCTCCGCACGCACGCCCATCACTCTCAGTTGCTACCCATCACAGGCAACCATTTTATGATTTAGTTCCAAGAGATCCGAAACGACAGGTCCCTCTAGCTAACAACGAACAAATCCGGGTGGCCCCCGGGGAGTCGACACCCAATCCAAAAGCTGGCCACGCTCTCGGATCGGACTCTTCCGTATAGCCAAGGTCGGTAAGTCACACCTGAATATTCAGGGGACCCCTAGCTCACCAAGTGTGGACCAGCGAGAGAAACTATGTCTCCACTGGCCCGGGTTGTTCTAAAAGATATCTGCTAGGAGCGACCCGACAAGATATATATGCATGTTTTCAAATGGTAAATCAGCTTGGGCCACCTCTAGAAATGTTTGAAGCTAGATAGGTAAGAAATGGGGACCCCATAAAATCCCACACGCGGTTAGGCACGCTCAGTCTTAAAACCAATACTCGGAACTCGGATCCTAGGTGACTCGAATGGAACAAAGCATCGGGGCGGGATAGCCTAGACCTTCCATCCTTCGTCGAATATAGTCAACATTATAATAATCATATCATCAACAATAATATAATAATCAGGTGATATCCCAACCCAAAGAGTAACAGGGTAACGTCGTAGCATCCTAAGCATGCATACTAAGCAGGGGCTGAGCAACGAGCAATAGTAACATAGCAGTACAAGGTTTGCTGGGAGGGGACATGGCTGTATCGGTTTAAAAGAGGCTGTAAACATGTGGTAGGATCAAACATCGAACCTAACCTATACTAGCATGCAAACCGCTGGTTGAAATAGAATGGGTCATAAGTAATGCATAGTCCTTGCCTGTTGAGAAGTCGGGTTCCGAAGGTGTAGTTGATCGCAAGCTCGCATCGTCTCCGAGAGGTACCCGCGGGAGCACACAAGAAGTAAACACTGGAAAGCAATCAACGGTGCACCACTATTACTACGGAGCAACACAAGATCAAAGAGAAAACACAAGGCACGGCAACGCGACACAGATCTATCGTCGAGAACGGTTACTAACAGTTTAAGTGGGGTATCAGTCGCACACGATGGATACCGCACGTTTACGGTGGTTCAAGTTGCTTAGCTACAGGTGATCAACCAACGGTTATTAACATGGCAACTCAAGCAAGCATGGCATAGCACACAAACATGGCAAGAGGTGAAGCACAAATAAACTACCTAAGCTAGTCAATTTAAGTGGGGTGAAATCCTAGACATGGCAAACTATTGCGGACCCCACGATAAAAATGGAATTGGGTACTGTTTTTCCCTAAACGATATTTTATATTTGTTATTAGCAAGAAACAACAGCAAAAACACAACCTACATGCAATTCTAATCAAGTTACATATAAAGAACATTTTAAACAGAGCAACAGATGAAAAGTTATAGCAGTTACAGTTTACAGTGGCAAGCAGTGTAATTAGCAGGCAAACAACAGGTAAACAAAGTCAAACATGGCAAAGGAGCATAAATTATTAAACTAGACACAATTCTAAGAAAGTTTCATATTTAAATCGTCGCAATCGGAGCTACGGTTAAAAAGTTACGGGCACCGCAAAATCCTAATACAAACTGCCTAATTAAATAAAAACAACTAGCAGAAAAAAACTAACTGGGCCGAAATTACTGGGCCCAACAGAAAAAAAAGGAAATAAACAAATAAAAAGAAAGAAAAAAAGGGGCAGCTCACCCACGGGCTGAGGCCCACTGGCCTGGAGGGGGGCTGCGGCCTGGCCTGGGCCGTGGGGGCGCGAGCAGGCCGGCCCACCTGCGGGCGCGGACGGTCGTCCCGATCCAGATCGAATCGAGATCGACGGGCGGCGCACGGTGGCCGTCTTCGACGACCTCCGGCGAGGGCGGGCGTTGCATGGTGGAGGGCAGGCGAGGCGGCGAGCCCCGCGGCGTGGCGGACGCCGGCGTGCGGGCGCGGCCTTGTTGCGGCGAGACCGAGCTCGGCTCGCCTCGGCCATGGCGGCGAAGCGGCCCGACGCGCTCCGGTGATGGCTGCTGCTAGGCTGCGAAAGAGAGGAGAGGGAGGTCAGTAGGAGGAGAGGAAGGCGCGCAGAGGGGAGAGGGAGGCCGCGACGGAGGAGGCTTGCCGGCGTCGGCCTGAGGCGGCGGCGCGCGGTGCTGGTTTCCATGGGTAGGGGAGAGGAGAGAGAGAGGAGAGGAGAGGTGGGAGGCTGGCCAGATCTGGGCCGTTGGATCGCCCGATCCGATGGTCCAGATCGCATGAGGCTAGGGTTTGCTGTGAAATTGGGGGAAAAGCGAAAATGGGGGCTATTGTGAGGGGGGTGGCTGCAAAATTTAGGCTAGGGAAACCCTAAAAATGGGTGGGAGTGTGGTGTTCTTTATATAGCCCCGGTGGCTGGCAGTTTGCAAAAACATCCCCGGTTTTTATCTCGCGCGCGCGGTGCTCACGTTTCTGACCGCCGGGGGTCCGCAGTACCTCCGATTCGGGTAAAACTTCGAACTGCGCGATCAGTGCGTCGAGCCGGAGGCGTTCACCTCGCGCTGGAACCGTTCCGAAAACACTTTCCGGCGCGCTATAAAAATATCTCGTTTAATTATTAAACGGGGTTTTTCGTTCCGTTGGCTGCGGCTGGTCTCGTGCGGTTTTTGCGACGGTGATCGGGTGAAACCCGGTGTCGCAAAGGTCGAGTGTCAGGGTGGCAAGGGTCGGTCTCCGTCCGATACGAGATAAGAGGGGAGAAAATAATCGTTGATCGATAAATCGGGGATGCAAACACCGCAAACAAAACAGACAATCAAACAATTCACACCGAAAACAAAATTTTTGATTTTTGCAAAAACTGGGCTGTTACACAAAGCCTTCTCGAACAATGTCTTCATGCAACATTCCCCCGTTAGCTGAGCTGCCATCCGAAGTGAGCAAGTCCACCTTGGTTCTTAAAAATGTCAAAGAGTCGCTTCACCACAAAAACGAGCCTGACACTTCCAGCCCAGTCCCGTTCATTGTGCCACATAACCATGTGGCTAATTTTACCTAGCGGTTAGAAGAGTGGTGTGCGGTAGTGGGGCAAGGCCCAAAGAGGCCATGTCCTATTAAGGGGTGTGCGGCTTAAATGTTGATGATACAACTCGGTTTTTATCGATCAATGCTTTGAGAGCCTTTCTGATGCTTGGAAGCATATATTGTATGCACTGGAGGTGGAAGAACTGTCCATTTGCTTGGTAGTGGCTATATAAGAGACATGTTGATGGTTTCATTGTCTTACTTAAAGTTGTGGCCTCACAAGATCTTTGGATTTGACACTTTTTTTGGTATGGCGGTTTCTTATTACAATGACATAAATGTGTTTCGGCACTCTCAAGTGTTCTCGAGGCTTTAAGAAAGGAAATTTTCCATAGCTAAACTATGAGACCAATGGCCACCAGTACAATAAGGAATATTACCTAACTGATGATATCTATCCTCTGTGGACTACATTAGTGAGAAAAAAAATCTTCGAGCCCCAAGGAGAAAAGTGATCTAGGTTTATCGAAGAATAAGGGAGTGCTAGAAAGGGTGTGAATCATGCTTTTGGTGTGCTTCAATCTCACTGCGCTATTGTACGACATCCTACTAGGACATGAAGGACTGAAACTATGTGGGAGATGATAACTGCTTGTGCGATCATGCACAACATGATCATAGATGATGAGCGTGGTAAGAACATCTATGATCAAGGGGATGATTACCATGGTGATTTGGGTGAGCCTGAGGGCGGCCCGGCAACGATTGCAGAGTTCATCCAATTCCATCAAGAAATGTGTGATCGGGAAACTTACTTTTAGTTTCAAGATGATTTGGTTAAGTACATGTGGACTCACATAAGAAACCAATAATTATGTTTTCTTTTTTTCCAATTTTTGCTACAATATTAAATTAATGATAAAGTATGTAAATTTCTATTTGTTTGATTGTAAACTATGTGAATTTGATTGTGATGTATAATATGTTCAAAATGCAAAATTTAAGAAGAATGGACTGGGAGGACTAAATAGATTGTCCCCATTGGATGTTGCAACCTAGGAAGCAAACGGATCCGCCAATAGAACTTCTGCGCGAGGCTCTCCACGTTCGAGCCATCCCTGTGTTGCTATTGTTTTGGCCGTTCGATCACCCTTTTCCCTCGCCAGCTGGACGTCAATCTGAACACCTCGAAGCGCGGCCCATGTTGGCCTCATGGAAACTGCAGAACATCCCCCACCTGCTCCTCGCCTCCCCGTCCCTTCCCATCCCCACCTGCTCGGCTGCTCCTCGCCTCGCCTACTTACTCCCGCCCCTCCCCTGCCCGTTTCCCGTGCAGGTTATTCACCCCCTTCGTTTTCCCCTTTGAGTTTGCCCCTCCCGGTCGTTCTCCTAATTCCTTCCGTCGATCTGTTTGTTTGGGGCTTCGATCTGATTTTCCCCCTATATATCTATTCCTTCTTGTTTTATACATATGGAAGATTGTATTATAGTGTTCAAATTGGGAATGGCATGTTTCTTACATTGACATATGATATGTAATGCCATATCTTGTGACCTGCAATGTGATCTGATTTTTTTCTTGAGTATGCCTACATACATAAAGGGCTGCATGTACATAAATCAGAGATTATTAGACAATAATCTAGATGCATTTTTTTGTATCATGGCACTAATAGAAGGGCTTTGATTTTGATTCATCATAATTCTATTTTTTCAGTTCCGACCATGCTCTTAAGTCATATTTGTACCTTTTCATTCATGGTCATGTAGTTGGTCCTGCTTCATCAATCTTTGGTGGCGAACATAAGTTTTGCAGCATTTTACTCTCTATTTTGTTTGCATTTGTTAGACCTGCTGATTATTCCCCTTATACTTACACTATATTTGTCTTATGCTAATCTAATCTCATTTGACCTATTCTGCTGTCATTTTAAAGGCTCCTGTGTTCTACTATGTGAGAATCTTCTGTTTCTTCATGTTGTCGGCATTTTTTAAAACATTGGCCAGCTGCTGCTGTCTAGATATAGTACTATGCTTAGCTGTGGGATTGGATTTGCTACTTTTTTCAATAACTTTGAACTTAGAATGTATCCCATTTTGTGGCAGAATGACGAAAGTAATTTTCCAGAGTGGTTACTTTGTGTTTTTGGGTTCAGTTAAATTTGTTTTGGTCTTGAGTGGTTAGCTTCTACTTGTATGTCTGAGCTAATTCTGTTAGTACCAAACTTGAAATTATGTGCTGCAAGTTGGGATGGAGATTTTTTAAGTCGAGAGGGCTCTGGATCTGATTTAGATAAACTGGTGAGGTCTGGATTCATGTTATTTATTCTGGGCTGTACAAAATGAGCGAGCTTCCATCAGCAGTTCCATGTGTTAGACTTCTTTCAAGGTTATATATAATAGTACAGCGAGTACATCTTTCTTTCTTTTTTGTTATAGGCTGGAGCTGTGATGTTCGGTTACAAGCAAGAGCATATGCAGAGTATGCAAATTCACAAAGGCGGGAACCAAACAAAAGTCCAAAAGTGAAGAGAAGAGGAGACAAATCAAGGAGAAAGAAAGCATTGATGAATTGAATTAGCAGAAAGAAGCACCTTGCTGGTTCTGTCTCTTTTAGTACATACTTTTATATGCAAAAGAAAGTGGAACTTGTGACGAAATCTCTTGTGGTTCATTCAAATGTTATATGAGTCATGTGAGAAGTTTGAATTTGCCTTGTCATGATTGATTTGTGATAGAAAAGAATACATAGCTTGGGTGCCATGTTTGTTGTTTTAGAGGTACTTTGCAGCATGCAAACAAGCATCGATCATTATTCTCACTGGTGTTAAAACTTGATGATAGAAGTTTTTGTTATTTTTCTAAAATATACAACTGGGTATGCAGTTAATTAACTACATCATTTTCTGGATCTGAAACTGTTTTTTTACCCTATTACTCGAACCCTGAGGCCTAATTTGGTTGCAAGAGAACGAAAGTAAGCGTCTGCCACTGCTCGCCATGGTGTATCCTCTTTCTATTCATCTTTCGTTAATAATGTGTTTATACGAGCACCGTTTTTATCTTTATAAACAATCTTTCTTTTCATAATGTATTATGTTTTGGATGTATTCATTGCATTTTGTGCCGTTTATTTTGTAGTGTACTGCGATGGGGCGCGCTTCGGCCACTAGTAAAGAAAAAGAACAGACCACCTATCCATTTGGATCGGGCGGTGGAGTTGCCCTTACAACCTGTAGAGACGTCGGTCGAATTGAAGGGAACAATCCGGTTACCTTTTACTCCATCATGTTGTACACCATCAAGGGCAACATATTATTTCCATGTCGAATTTAATGCCATTTGCGGGCAAAACTGACCAAAGTATCAAAATAGAAACAAATTTTACATCTAAGGTCAAACAGGGAAAATGATTTTTTTAGATCAAACAAGAAAGCAAATTTTTAGATAGGATCAAGTAAGGAATTCTCTCAAGATTCAAACATGGTAAACTGCTATGTAAACAATACACGAGGACCAAGATAGAATCCAGAGATGCTGCGTACATGAAGGATTTCTCGAGCATGGCGGCTCTCTTAGCCACTAAGCATACATACATGAGATCTCTACATACATCCACCATTGTTGTACATCCAGTGGAGATGGAGATGGAGATGTCTGCATCCATCACATCAGATCCAGCAAGAAAAGATTGAGCTTTCCGTGCTTCAGCTTGAACATCCATCAGATGAGATCAGATTAAGCTCCAGCTGCATCCATCATGAAAAGATTAGGCAGGCTTTTCTTCATGCTTCAGCACAGCTGCAGCTGGAGCATCACATCAGATTAAGCCCCTGTTTGGTTCAGCTTTGTCAGTCAGATTTAAAAAATCCACGGCCGAACCAAACAGGATTCCATCAAATAACGAACCTTCAAACGACCGGATTCCACCAAAGTGCGGCCGGAAAATACACGTACGAGCAAACCAAAGAACGAACCTTCGAACGATTTCTGAAAATCTGCTGCGAAAAAACTGAAATCTGCCCGGGAGGTGCTTCCGATTTTTCACAGCAGATTTTCAAAAGTCCACAGCCAAACCAAACAAGACCTAAGATCCAGCTACAACAGCTGAGGGATCCATCCATCAACAATGATGCCAGCCAGGTGATTGTCAGTCAAAGACTAGAGCATCTATCTATCTTTTCCCCTCCCTTTTTATTTCTCCATACATACTAAAGCATGTTTAGAATAATATAAACAAGAATGCATGCATGCATGCATGCAAACAGAACAGCCTGGTTTTTGGCATCTACTACTCCTACTTTGCATTTTCTTTATCAGCCCTTGCCCATGCAGGCCATATGCTCACTGCAGCCAATCAATCACAAATAGTAGCTGCACTTCACAAATCTCCCAATCCTCATCATATAACACCAGCAAATGCATGCTCCTCTGCTCTGCTCTTTTACTTCCTGCTACAAACATAAGAGTCATAGACCAACCACAACAATAACAACTATTGTGGTTAACTACTGACCACCAACAGCAACAAGTCTCATTCATCACAGAATTTAAACAGACTTTCAGGTACCAGGTCACCAGGTTTTACACCAACATGCATCCTAAGATGCAACCAAGTCTAGCTTTTTTTACATCTTAATTAATAACAAGGGACTCTCAGCCTCAGCATCCAGGGAGCATGGATGCCACCACCTCCAAACAGCCTTCCTACCAATCCTCCTTGCTTTGCTTTCTTACCTCACTCCTTTAACACAACCAGCTACCACCACCTAGATAAAAACACCTCCTTCACCTGAAACCAAAACACACAACATCAATCAACATATGCAATACAGCAATAACACAAGGCAGGCTGAATGCATCATCCTTACATGCCAACAGCAACAATAAATAAATCAGATCCAATTACCTCAAAGCCTCCACCGCCTACGGCCACCATATTCACTCCTGCTGATGCTCGTCCCCCATAAACGCAGAGGCGGCGGCCTCAGCACACGGGAAGTCGGTGAGGCGGAAGCTGACGAGGCCCGGCCCGAGGGCGGCGATCTTGCCAGCGCCACCGAACGCCGCCTCCGCGTCCATGCGTCGCCTGAAGACCACCTGGGCAGAGCTGACGTGCTCGTCCGTCTCCGTCCTCGCCTCGCTCACAGGCCCGTACTGGCTGAAGATCTTGATGAGGTCGCTGCGCGAGGGCACCGCGCCCGGCTTGCTGAAGTGCAGCACCAGCCCCGTGAGAGAAGTGTTGTTCTCCGCGTCCTCGGTTGCTGTGTTTGCCTGGCCTCCTCCGTTCATCGCCGCCTCCACCTTGCCATTATCCTTTGTGTTATCTTGCTGGCTTTCAGCCTTTGGCTCCTCCACGCTCACCACAGTGACTGGCGACTCCTTGGCAGCAGTGTCATCGGCTTGGTGTTGCTTCTTGCTTGATCTCATCTTGCTCTTGCCCTTCTTTATCAGACTAGATATCGGTTCCTCGACATTTATGAGAATGTCAGCCCAGTAATCATCCTTCATATGATCAGCCACGGGCGGCCCTGAAGGAGCAGGCTCGCTGTTTGTTGCCTTCTCAGCCATCTCCTCTACAGCATGAGGGCTAGGCACTTCCTCTGCTGCCTTCTCAGCCATCTCCTCTTCAGCATGAGGACCAGGCACTTCCTCTGCTGCCTTCTCAGCCATCTCCTCGTCAGCATGAGGACTGGACACTTTGTTTGCTGCCTTCTCAGCTATCTCCTCGTCAGCATGAGGACTAGGCACTTCCTTTGCTGCCTTCTCAGGTGTCTCCACGTCGGCACGAGTACTAGAAACTTCATCTGCTGCCTTCTCAGCTATTTCCTCATCAGTAGGGGTGCAAGAAACTTTCTCTGCTGCCTTCTCAGGTGTCTCAACGCCGGCAGGGGGGCTAGAAATTTCATCTGCTGCCTTCTCAGGTATCGCCTCATCAGCATGGGGACTAGAAACTTTCTCTGCTGCCTCCTCAAGTTTCACCTCATCGGCATAGGGACTAGAAACTTTCTCTGTTGCCTTCTCAAGCGTCTGCTCATCAGCAGGGGCACTAGAAACTTCATCTGCGGCCTTCTCAGGTATCGCCTCATCAGCATTCGGGCTAGAAACTTTCTCTGCTGCCTTAGGTATCGCCTCATCAGCATGGGGACTAGAAACTTTGTCTGCTACCTCCTCAGGTATCGCCTCATCAGCATGGGGACTAGAAACTTTCTCTGCTGCCTCCTCAGGTATCACCTCATCAGCATAGGGACTAGAAACTTTCTCTGCTGCCTCCTCTGGCACCTCCTCATCAGCATGAGGAGTGGGCACTTTCTCTACTGCCTCCTCAGCTATCACCTCATAGGCATGAGGGCTAGACACTTTGTCTGCTGCTTTCTCAGATATCTCCTCGTCAGCATGAGGACTAGAAACGTTGTCTGTTGCCTTCTCAGGTATCTCCTCGTCAACATGAGGACTAGAAACCTTCTCTGCTGCCTTCTCAGGTATCTCCTCGTCAGCACTGGGACTAAAGGCAACGCTATCCTCATTGGCTGCCTTCTCCACATCAGAAGTACAAGCACGAGCGCTCTTCAGAAAATCAGTAAGGAAGCTAGCGCTTGTAGGGGTGATCTTCCCTATCTTCTTAAGATCACTTGCTCCAATACAAAGCTGTGACAGCATTTCACCACACGACGGAGTGTCTTCTTCCAAGGCACCTTTCTTGCCCTTATCCAGCTTAACAGAGCGTGGAGGCTTGTCTGGAACAGCTACTTCACTGTTTTTGGCCCTACACGATCTTGTCTGAGAGGCTTCACCGTTAGCTTTGACAACAGGGGATGTCTGTGGCTTCAGTTCAGCAGCTTTGCGCCTTGCGGACCTCTTAGGAGACATAGGCTCTGGCTGGGAAGACGAATCGCCCGATATGCCACCATTGGCTTTGACCACAGGAGATACCTGTGGCTTCTGCCCAGCAGCTTTGCGCTTCACTTCTCGAGCTTTTGTGGAACCCTTGGGAGAAAGAGGCTGTGGCTGGGAAGACAAATCCCCCAAATTCTCGAGCTTCTTTCGTTTCCTGGTCTGCATTGTATCCTTCATATCACGGTCATCAGGATACTCAGGTTCCTCAGTTGATTCAGGCAGAGAATGTTTCCCCTTGGTCTTCGATGTACCCTTTGTATCACGGTCAGGATCCTCAGTTGATTCAGGCAAAGAACGCTTCCCCCTAGTCTTCATTGCATCCTTCTTATCATGGTCTGGGTCCTCAGGTTCCTCAACTGATGTAGGCAAAGAACGCTTCTCTCTGGTCTTCATTGTACTTATCGTATCACGCTCAGATTTTTCAGTCGAAGCAGGCAAAGAACGCTTTTCTCTGGTCTTCGTTGCATTCTTATCACGGCCTGGATCCGCAGGTTTCTCAGTAGAAGGCAAAGAATGCTTCCCTCTGGTATTCGGTGTAGCCTTCTTATCAAGGTCAGGATCCTCAGGTTTCAGAGTTGAAGAAGGCAAAGGAGGCTTCGCTCGAGCCTTGCTCTTACCACCTGCTGAACGATTAGGAGTAGCTGTCTCTGCCATAAGTTCAACAAGTGTCTTCTTCTTTCTGCCATACTCTGAGATTGAATAGGGTACATTATCAGTCACTGAGTGTACACCAAGCTGCAACTTTTTCTTGCCAGGAGAAACGGGATCTTTGACACTGCCATCTGCAAGTCCATCCCCATCCTCTGTGACTGTGATTTTATCCTTGTGGCGTGCAGAGCCTGCTCTACTCCATAGATTGTTCTCCTTGGGCAAAGCAGCATCTTTACCTTTTCCTTGTGTGGTTTCACCAGCATCCTTCTTCCCCTCCAAAGCCTCTTCCATCTTGTGGCTGGATCTTAGTCTACGTGCTGATTTGCCCTCACTCAAAATGACATCCACAGCCATCTTGTTTGCCGTCTCAGCTCCATCTGCATCTTTGGAGGTGTCTTGCACCTTCTTCTTCTTCTTCTTCGCTGAACTTTTACTGGAGTTCTTTTTTCTACTGGGCATACAACTATCATCACCCGTGGCCTCTTCGATCGCAGGCTCTGGTAGAGCCACTTTCTTATCTGCATCTTTTTTCTTCTTCGTCTTGGCTGAACTTTTACTGGACTTCTTTTCTCTACTGGGAGTAGAACTGTCATCAACCGTGGCTTCTTTGATTGCAGGCTCTACCTTGTTATCTGCATCTTTCTTCTTCGTCTTAGCTGACCTCGTACTGTTCTTTGACTTCCTTCCCTTGCTGACTGTATCGTCTATGGCCTCTGCATTGGGCATAGAGCTGTCCTCATTCTCGCCTCCTTCATTTGCATCCTTGGATGTGTCGTTCTTCTTCGCCTTTGCTTGACTCCTACTGATCTTTGACTTGCTCCCCTTGCTCAATGTATCATCTGCCGCCTCTACACTCGGCATAGAGCTGTCCTCACCCACATCATCTTCTTTTGCAGGCTCTGCCTCTGGTAGAGACTCGCCCTTATCTGCTGCGTCTTTGGAGGTGTGTTTCTTCTTTCTCTCTGCTGCACTCTTGCTGACTCTCTTTGACTTGCTACTGCCCTCAACTTTCTTATATGAGTCCATGGAGGTGTCTATGATCCTGTTCCTGGCTGAACTCTTCCAATCAATGGCATCGTCTTGTTCCTTGGCAGCATCTCTCTTGCGCGATGAGCTGTCACCACGCCTCGATCTCTTCTCCTTGGCGGGAGCATCGCCGCTCTTCTCCGTCCTCTTCCTCTTTGTCTTTGTGAGCACCGGTGTTGGTGCCACCTCAGCAGCAGCAACGTCGTCAATCTCAATCCCCTGGTAGATCACAAACTCAGGGAGCTCCTCCATTGTGGCCCTTGACCGGTTGAAGGACCTGAGCTGCGCCTTGGCGATGGTAAGGTCGAGACAATCCGCCGCTGCCAGCGGGCTCCTCCCAAGCGCCGAAATGTAGTCGAGGAAGGGCTTGGCACGGAAAGTGTCCCTGGTGTAGGCATCGTCCACCACGGCGCCATAGGCCCCTTCCCTGATCCCGGAGTTGTGAATCTCCTGCTTCCTGGCGACGGAGGGTGGGGAGCAGGCGCAGGAGAGGCCGGCCTCGATGCGGCGGGTGACCTCCTGCAGCGCGGCGTCGACGGAGGCGGCGTAGCTGGAGAGGGTGCTCTGGCCGGAGAGGCGGGGGAAGTGGGCGCGAAACGGGCGCAGCGCGGAAGGGTCGCTCCAGGCGAAGGTCCGGTCCCAGAAGTAGGCGACGAGGGGCGCGCCCAGCTTGGTGGCGTGCTGGAGCGCGAGGTCGGAGGCGTCGGCGGCGTCGAAGACCTGCGCCGGCCACCAGGGGTGGCTCCGCACCTTGCACCACACCATGTCGGGCGCCGCGAACCCCACCTTCTCCTCGTCCTGGAACGCGCAGTCGTATCGCGGGCCTTCCTCCTCCTTGTGCTGCGGCGACACCAGCTTGGGCCTGGCGCGGCGGGGGCTTTTGAGGACCTCCTCGACCTCCGGGCGCAGGACGCGGAGGCGCGATGGGCGCCCCTCGGCCATGGCGACGGCGCTGCTGGGCTGGGCAAACAAGAAGCAACAAGGATAGGGGTTAGGGCACGGGTTTGTCGGGTACAAAAGTAAGTAAAAGGCGCGATTTTTTCATCGCTCGCTGATTCCGGCGGAGGAAGGGGAAGAGGCTTACCGTCGGGGGGATCCCGGTCGCCGGGGATCTCGCCGGAGGCGGGGAGGCGGGCTCTCTAGCTCTGTCTAGCTGGAATGGGGAATCGGGGGAGAATGGATGGGAACAGAGAGACTATAGAGAGAGAGAGAGGAAGAGGAATAGCTGGAGGATTTTCGGAATTCTAGTTAGGACAAGGGGCCACAAGTAAATAATCCTCACTCCATTTCTTTGCAATTTGGCCCTGTATTTTCGAAATGCCTCCCTATTCTTTATTTTTCTTTCTTCTATACAAAGAATATAGTAAATGTATTCTCCTGAAATGAAATATCATGTGCGGAGTAATATCATTACCAACAAACACTTACGTATAGTATTTATGGACTCCAACTGGAAAGTGATATACGACAATAATTTGTCTCATATGACGAATCGGTGTGTATCAATTTCAACCCTGACAGGTTTTCGCCAGCCATGCGGTGTATGCATCGATTGTGAGCATATACGGCGGAGTTTCTTGGCAGTGTGTTTCGCTAGTTCGCTTTTCTTCCTTTATGGTCCCTTGTACGTTTTCGCCAGTTATGCAGTGTATGGTGTATACGGCGGTTTTTGGTAGTGTGTTTTGATGACCCGCTTTTCTTCCTTTACCATCCATAGTAGAAAAATGCTTGATATTTTTACCGACAAACTAAAAGAGAGAAGGAGCTTGGTTCGTAAAAAATAATATGTGCATCAATTTTGGATGGCTAAAATTAGTTCATCAAAAAAGGATATTGTTGATCTAGCTAGCAATTATGGGTTGTAGTGAAAATAGCATTGTATTTGATGATAGGTTAAGAATCAAGTGAAATATCCCACAAATAAAAGGAAAAAATAATCAAGTGGAAATGGGTTACAGAGACATCGACTGACTGAAAAGATTGCAACATAGTGACATTGCGGTAGTATAGAAACAAGACTGTCATTATTCATTACTAGGATAGATATCGATCAGAGAAGTTCTTAATTAAAAGCAATATAAGAAGACCGAGACACACCCGGCCTGGTCTACATAAGCATAGTCTATTAATTTGACAACTTAAACAAAAACATAAAGTTATTCAGTGGTTGCCTTTGGCTTGGCGCTTTGAATCTTTTTGTCGATGGTCGCCTTCTTCTCCATCATAGCTTTCGCGCGAAGGACCAATGTATCCTTGCACCTGCTTTTGAGATCCAACTCCAAGTCCGCATTTTTATGCGTGAGGTCGATGTTTAATGCCACCGTCTTCTTCAAATACCCATGCACGGTCCTAAGTGTTGCAAGTGAATCCTCCCCTTGATTCAGCAGTTGCTCCCTGGCGTCAATGACATCCTCCATGTGCTCTTCAACCACCTTGACATTCTTTGTACTGTTGTCCAACGCATGGCATAATCACCGTTGATGGACAGGTGATTTTCCTGGCACTCAGATCCACCAGACCTGTATATCGATTTGAATTTTTTTTAAACAATGCCAACAGAAAGATCAGAGCAGAAAGGAGAAATAGTAATGGAATAGAGCGGAGATGGAAACCAGTATGCAACCTAACACGCTTAGCGGGAGATGATAGGAATAACTTCTCGCCCCTAGTTGGTTACCCAAAGTGGAAGGTTAAGATGTAGTCAGCAGAAAGTTTCCCTCGGTGAAGATACCAAGGTTTAATCGACCAGTAGGACTCCAAGAACCGCTGACCAAGAAAACACCTGACCGAGAACCACTGGCCGAGAACGTCTTACTGAGAACCACTAACCGAGAACACATGACCGTGAACGCCTGACCAAGAACCACAGACCGAGAATCGTTGACCAAGAAAACACCTGACCGAAAACCACTGATCGAGAACCACTGACCGAGAACACCTGACCGAGAACCACTGACCGAGAACGCCTGACCGAGAACACCTGACCGAGAACGGCTGACCGAGAACCACTGACCAAGAACGCCTGACCGAGAACCGCTGACCAAGAACGCCTGACCGAGGACCCCTGGCCGAGAACTAACCGAGGACCAATGACCGAGAACCGCTAACAGAGAATCGCTGACCAAGAACGTCTGACCGAGAACCATTGACCAAGAACCGCTGACTAAGAACCACTGCCGAGAACCGTTGACCAAAACGCCTGACCAAGAACCTCTGACCGAGGACACCTGACCGAGAACGCCTGACTGAGAACCACTGACTGAGGACACCTACCGAGAACGCCTGACCGAGAACCATTGACCGAGAACTACTGACAAAGAACCGCTGACCAAGAACCCCTGACCAAGAACGCCTGACCGAGAACCACTGACCAAGAAAACCTGACCGAGAATGGTCGGCCGAGGACCACTGACCGAGGACACTTGACCGAGAACGCCTGACCGAGAATCAGCTAAAACGATGAGTTTTGATGACCGACTCGTAAGCGTACCTTGGGGTTTAGCAACCATGAAAATCAATTCGGGGCCACAAAACGTTTACTAATAGTCCATGAAACGGGCCATAATCGGCCAAAACGGTGAGTAATCGCCCATGAAATGGGCCAGAATCTGCCAACACGGTGAGTGCTGATGAAAGACACATAAGCGCACCTTGGGGTTTAACAACCATCAAAATCAGTCCGGCACCCCAAAACGGTGAGTAATAGCGCATGAAACGGGCCAGAATCGGTCAAAACGGTGAGTGTTGATGAAAGACACATGTGCGCACCTTGGGGTTTCGCAAACATAAAAATCACTCCGGGATGCTAAACCGGTGCGTAATAGCCCATGAAACGGGCTAGAATCGGCCATAAAGGCGAGTGTTGATGAACGACACGTAAACGCACCTTAAGGATCGTCAATCGTAGAAATCGCTCCGGGACCCCAAAACGGTGAGTAGTTGTCAACGAAACGGGCCAGAATCAACCAAAACGATGAGTTTTGATGACCGACTCGTAAGCGTACCTTGGGGTTTAGCAACCATGAAAATCACTTCGGGACCCCGAAACGGTGAGTAATAGTCCATGAAATGGGCCAGAATCAATGGCGGTGTTTACAACCTAAAGGTTGCTTACTTGACCTGGACCTGCACACAACAACAAATAACTTTGCTCCCAACGAATCAGAGAGGTTGTCAATCTCTCTTGTCTTGTTGTTTACAAAGGATCAAACACACGGTGGAAATAATGATGGTGATTGCAACGAAAAGGAAATAAAAGCAGTAAATAGCGGAGGTGTAAACAATGATGGAAATATGGAACGGGGTCCCATGATGTTCACTAGTGATGTCTCTCTCCCGAAAGACAATAAAACAGCTAAGCTGGGTGAACAAATTACAACTGGGCAATTGACAGAATTATAAACGCACCGCAATGCTAATTATGCCACAAGAAAGTTAGAGGCTCAAAAGTATGGGCAATACGCCAAGACAAGTAGACCATTTATTCATCAACATCTACTCACTAATCATCCACCTTGAGATATCTATCCAGAACATCTCGTTGGTATTAACTTGTGAGATCCATCCAAAATGTAAACCCAAAGCAGCATACAACTTCATTAACAAACTTTGCATAAGGTAAAAAATCCTTGCAATTGCGGTTACAAGCACTGTTGTTTTCTCCCTGGTGGCAACAACACATCCCCTAGTCTCATGTTTTTGTCACTCAAGCTAGACATCGGGGGGCATGAACCCACAATCAAGCATAGCGCACCCTCTTGGAGTTACTATCTACTACTTGGCCAAAGCAATAAAAAGCAACAAAGAACATTCAAAAATTACTCAAGAACAAAATATTAAAGGAGAACCAAATATATAACTCATCACGATCTGAACATAATCTCATAATCCATCGGATCCCAGCAAACACAGCATGCATAGCAACAATAGAAAGATTATATAAGTGCCTTGATCATGTAGGGCGGCTCACAAGGACTAAGAATTGAAGCACAAGATTGGAGATAAGACATCACATAGCTATTGGTCATGGACCCATGGTCCAAGGGGGGACTACTCACGGCACATCCGGGAAGCGCTCATGATGGTGGAGAAGCACCCGGAGATCAATCCTCCCTCCGGCAGTGACGAGGATCGGCCTCAGCAAATCCCAAGGTAAGGTACCACGGATTTAGATCGTAGAGAGAGGTGCAGGTTGGCGATGCTCGTCGGCTAACAGGAGACAGGGATTTACCCAGGTTCAGGGCCCTCGATCGGTGAAACCTCTACTTCCTGCTCTTTTGTATTATTTTGGAGGCGATTACAATGGCGGTCAGGGCGAGATCGCTTGAGACCGGAGGTGTTGCTATGAGATTGGATGCCCTAGACGTCCCCTCTCCCAGCCTTTATATATTAGGTTGGGTCACAAGGAGTCCATCTAGGTTTACAGAGGTGGTTTCCTAATCTAGGTTTTTTTCTTGGACGCTAAGTCTTGGTTTCCATATCGTCGAGGACTCCTACGTCGGTGCAACCGTCTGTGCTTCGAGTAGGCCAGTCATGGGCCAGTTGAAGCTTCAAGCCTATGCGGTTCCAAAGAGGTCAACATTTGATAAATATAATCAAGACCATTTTACTCAAAATGAATCGGTTAGGAGCTCATGGAAGAAGAAGGAGGTGGTCCAGCAGGGTTACCAAGAGAAGAGGAAGATGGTGTGGGTCCCTAAGAAAAACTCTCAAGTCGGGGAGAATACACCAGTTTCTTTTGCAGAGCCGACGAGGGAAGAAGAGAACAAACAAGAAGCCACCGACTGAGTTTATTAGACTCAATTCAGAACGAACCGAGTTGCTCAAAAACAACTCGGAACGGATCGAGCTACTCAGACGCAACTCAGAACAAGCCAAGCTACTCGGAGCGAGCTCAGAATCAATCAAACCGTTCAGACCCAGCTCGGGACTTGCCGAATAGTTCAGGAGCAACTCAGAACTAGCCAAACTATTCGGAACGAGCTTGGGACCAACAGGGTTACTCGGAAACAACTCAGAAACCACTGAGTAGCTCGGAACCCACTCATAACCCAGTGAGTAGCTCGGAACTTGCTCGAAATCCATCGAGCATCCCAAGATCAGTTTGGAACACACCGAGCAACTCGGAAAGAACCCGGAAACAACCCAACTATGTGGACACAGCTCGGAATCCACCGAACAGATCAGAAACAACTTGGAACTTACCGAGCAACTCAGAACCAACTCGCAAACGTCCAAACTACTCGAAACTCACTGAACTCAAAAACAAGCCATGTTGGTGAACATGGATCGGTCCCAAAGGTAATTATTGCTACTGGCGAGTTGCTCGTGAAACAATGGGATCAAGCTACAGCTAATTCGGATGTAATCCCCACCGAGTTGCATATACGAGCATGGTTGAATGTTGTGTCATCGAGTATTACTCGAAAACCTAATTCGTCTAGTACTACTCGGAAACCCAATTAGGCTAGTACACACGATGCAGAGTCTCCATTTTTTGCTGTTCGCCCACTCAGTTTATCGTATGGGCGAAAGAAGAAATTGCAAAGGCTTAGTGCGCAAGAACTTGAGAATAGGAATATGGCATGGATTCCCAAGAAGAGCATTCAAACTAAAGATGATGTGCAAGCTCTTGTTGCAACAAGTACGTCTAGAGTAAAGAAAGAGAAGGCATCTCATAAGAGATTAAGCCGAAGGTTTTCATTTACAATGGATAATCTTCGGTAGCACATCATTCAGATTCTTCCACCATGCCATTGACACCTTCACCATGGAATCCATCCTCAGGTATGATCGGTTACCCTCCATGGGCTTATTTTTATCCATGGATGCAATATGATTTCTTACATCATGATGTGGTATTACCGAATCATTATACATTTAATTAATTATATCTTTATTGCTGATGCAAAAGGCCGAGATATTTGACTTGTTATTTTATCTGTTTATTTTGGTTGTATATAATTTGGTGGATGAATTCTACATGCTACTTCTAGTTTCATAAACATGGCCGGTGTGATTTTCTAAACATCGTCCTTAGTCTTTTTGGAGATTGAGACAAGGTGTACATTCGTTGAAAATCTTTTGCATGGACCGATTCATAGATGTGGAATTTGTGAATTGTGTTTTGGGTAAGTATGATCTAGTTAGTTAATTCTTTGAATCTATGAAGAGCCAAATCATTACTGTTTTATTATTGAACATCGTATTAATGACATGCATACTATTGATATGAACCTTGTCTGATTGGTGCCATGGATATTTTTACTTTGATAGTTTGGTTTGCAGCAATAGCCGAGGTATTGATATTGTTTATATATCTCTTCATGGTGTTGTTTTGAAGCCTCATATTGCTTAGAATGTTGTTGCACAAATGATCAAAACCGAATATGTTGTTGTTCAGTTCAGAGTTTTTATTTGCTATAGGTGCTACATATTTTGAGGCTGTTGGTGATTCGTTGTTAGTTGTGCATCAAACATTTATAGATTTCTTATGTTTGACGAACCACTTAAGGTTTATCTTGATAAGTGTCTAGGTATAATTTTTTACTTTGGAGTTATTCTAGCATTGCTCATATATCTAGACATGACAATTGGGGAGCATACCGAGTTACTCTTACTCGGAAGCCAGAGAACGAACCAAGTTACTTGTTACTCGGAAGCAACAGTATGCACCGAGTTACTCATTACTCAGAAGCTCAAATGTGCCGAGTTACTCATTACCCGGAAACAGTGTGCCGAGTTGCTCGTTACTCGGAAGCAGTGTACCGAGTTACTCTTACTCGGAAGGAGCATTCGGAGCACTCAGGAAAATCACTCGGAAGAAGCACTCGGAGCACTCAGGAAAAGCACTCGGAAGAAGCACTCAAAAGAAGCACTCGGAAGACAGAGGCTGCAACTAGGAAGACGTGGACTTCAACTCGGGACATGGAGGCTGCAACCCGGAAGATGAGTCCTCAACTCGGGAGGCGAAGGAGGCAAGTTGCAAAGAATAAGGAAAGGATTCCGCTTCAGAGTTAAAGGTCAAGACGCACCAGATGGGTTTCAGAGTTACGCTGACTCGGGCCCGGATTCAGAGTTGTGACCGTGTCGTGCGCACCGAGCTGGGTGTTTTTTATGGAAAGTCTCAGAGTTGTAACCGTGTAGAGTATCAATTAGCGTGTACCTTATGTGGACCGCTTCCGAATTGAATTCTTGTACGCCAAGTCATGCGTGCCTTATATATGAAGTGTCGTGGATGATTAGAGAAAATCAATCGACATTTAATCAAACACATCTATCTTTTACCACTACCCTTTTTACCTTTCTTTTTTCCTTTTCGCTATGCTCTAGCAACCCTAGGGTTTGGACTATCTTTGCTGCTTTGCGCTGAAAAGTAGTCGTATCTCCTCTCCGTTATCGAGGAACTCCTTTGTTGATTTGCTCGTAAATCGTCTGTTCTTCGTAACAAAAAACGAAGTGGCGACGCCATAAACTATCATATTGCGCGTTGCAATCTTGTGTTTGCGCGTGGCAAATTTCTACGCCAACAACAGTGCTAGTTTCTGTCTGCTGATGTATGTAAGTTGCAGGTTTTCCCCCCAATTTACAGAGCTCCAAAAATTCCAAGAAAATCAGATAAAAAAATCAGCACGACGGAAACTTCCGGAATCACCGAAGGAGAGCCAGAGGGTGGCCATCCCCCTCCCAAGCGGCCAGGTGGTGCGGCCCCACCCTGGTCGCGCCACCAGGGCGCCTGGTAGGTGGGGACACCCCCTGGTGGCCCCCTTCCGATATTACCTCCTCGTCCCGAAAACCCTCAGAGAGCCCCCCGCGTCACGAATTTCCTCTCTGTTCCGCCGCCACTGCGCTTCCAAGATCAGGAGCACCAGAAGACCTCTTCTCGGCACCCTGCCTGAGGGAGGATTGACCTTCGGGAGCTTCTCCACCACCATGGAAGCTTACTGGATGTGCGGTGAGTAGTCCCCCATGGACCATGGGTCCATGACCAGTAGCTTTGTGATGTCTTCTCTCAAATCTTATTATTCAATTCGTAGCCCTTGTGAGCCTCCCTACATGATCAAGGCATATATGTAATTTTCCTGCTGTTGCTATGTTGTGTTTGCTAGGATCTGATGGATTATGAGATTAAGATCGTGATGAGTTATATATTTGGTTTACCTTTTATATTTTGTTCTTGAGTAATTCTTGCATGTTCTCCGTTAGCTTTTATTGCTTTGGTCAAGTAGTAAATAGTAGCTGATATCTCTCCTCGTTGGTTACCCCAAGTGGAAGGTGAGATGTAGGATATTGGCAAATTTCCCTTGGTGAAGATACCAAGGTTTGTCTCCAGTAGGACTCCGGAGATGATAAGTAGGTATCAATGACGCAATTGACGTGGACCTGCACACAACACAAATAAATTTGCTTCCCAACGAGTACAGAGAGGTTGTCAATCTCTCCGGCCTTGCTGTTCACAAAGGATCAACGCAACAGATAATAATGATAATGGTAGCAGCTAGAAAGTAAAAGCAGGAAAATAAATGAGCGTGTAAACAGTAATGAGAGTATGGACTGGGGTCCCGTGATGTTCACTAGTGATGTCTCTCTCCCAAAAGACGATAAAACTGCTATGTGAGGTAAACAAATTACAGGTGGGTAATTTACAGGATTAAAAACGCACCGCAATGCTAACTATGCTACAAAGAAAGGATGAGGCTCAAAAGTGAAAGTGCAATCTTGCCCTTAATTATATTTTGATGTTGATGACAATGTACATATAGAGGACTAATAATATTTGCCAAGTATATCTCAGGTTTTAGTACTCGGTTCGTTGTGGTGGTGGATCAAGGACCATTTAATCTTATCAAATTGCTCAAGATACGGAACCAATCAAGTTGAAGCGTAAGCTTTTCGGTTAATCTTGAGTATAGGGATCCCCGCACTATTAAGAGGGGATAAGTGGGTTTGTGTTTAAGATTTTCTCAAAGCTAATTAAAACAAAAACATTCCGACACAAAAATGGAGCTAAAATGTAATAATCTGTCCACTGCATTCAGGTGTCCGACATGGTTCGGACGTCCGACAATTCAAAGTTTCGGGCGTCCGACTGCCATCGGACGACCGACATCTCATATCCTGGTTTTCTGTAGGAAAGGTCAGTGGGCATGCAAATTCGCCGGAAGTCCGACTTGTTTCGGACGTCCGACCCCTCGGACGTCCGAACTCTGTCGGACGTCTGATATGCTACTGACCTTTTCCTCGGTGTTGCATGCTGAACTCACTTTGAACACTTCAGACGTCCGACCTGGTTCAGACGTCCGACATTTGGACTTTCGGACGTCCGACACTTGCACAGCTTATTGCCCCAATGGCCATTTTGTCCCTTGGGCTATAAATAATACCCCCTCACTCCCACTTGTGAGGGTTGACCACTTCATTTAAAAACACCCAAGAACACAAGTGCTCCCTCTCACTCTCTCCCTCACCAAATCTCAGATCCCAGAGAGTCCCTTGAGAGTTCTTGACGGATCTTTCACCGAGTGATAGATCCGCCCCTTCCCCATCTTCCAACCAAAGTAAATCGCGTTTTGAGCAAGTCTTGAGCATTTCCCATTGATCTTGTTACTCTTGGAGGTTGGAGACACCTAGGCGGGTAGGAGTTCTTTGGAGAGGAATCGAACATTGTGATTACCCCCGTTGAGTTTGTGAGGGTTTGGTGACCACCTTTAAGGTCAACCGGTAGTGGTTGGGAATCACCTTCGTGGTGATATCTCAAGGGGAATAGAGTGAGACTTCATGGATTTGGTGTGCCTTCGTGGTTTCACCCACTCTCTCCGAACGGTGAGTAGCTTCCCTCCAAGGAAGTGAACATCGGGATACATCGTTGTCTTCGCGTCATTCGGTTATCCCTACTCATTTCCCCTTATTACTTGTACTACTGCATTATTTGCCCCTCACTTGCTTTAAAATATTGTTCTTATTGTTTATCTTGTCACAGCTAGATAAACCTTAAAATTGTTAGGCACACCTTTATCTTCTGCATTATAGCCTAAAATTGCTAAGTTGTGTTAAAATTTGTAATATGACCTATTCACCCCCCTCTAGGTCTATCTCGATCCTTTCAATTGGTATCAGAGCCTCGTGCTCTATTCTTGTGGCTTAACCGCCCTAGAGCGAGACGACCAAGAATGACATCCCCAAAAGTTCGGATGCCAATGTGGAGGAGGTCGCAATTTCTGCGGATGCCGCTAGTTCGGAAGCCGAGAGATTGGCTGCCGAACAAAGGGCGGTCGCACAAGCTGCGTTGCCTCCTTCCACGGGGCATGTTAGTTATGAGATTGAGGATCCCAAGTTATTCACCTCCGGAGATATGGAAAAAGCCTTGCAAAAGGCTTTGGACAATCAAAGGAAGGAAATGGAAGCATCCTTTGCAAGATTGAAGGCTTCGGCATCGGAGTCACAAACGTCAAGTGGTGCGGCCCCTAGGTCCCCACAAGCGACCTTTGTGCACCCCGGTTCCGAGGCTTCCTTGCAAAGAGGTTGGTCCCTACCAATGGGACTATCCTGCTCCTAAGCTTGTGGAACCTAAGTATAACTTTAACGACAATCCGCCGGTACTAACCGAGAACACTAACTTTTTAGATTGGAAAAGTCTTATGGAAGATTATCTTAGGTTTGTGTGCGAACCCATGTGGAACCTCATTGACTCCGGGAAAGGCTATTATTCCGTTGATCCAAACAACCTTACTCCAAGTGAAGTGTTTGATCGACATCTCAACCTTGCGGCTATTGGGTTCTTGAAAAGAGGAATGAATGAGTTGACACGTGCACCATTTCTTCATATCACCAATGCCAAGGAAATGTGGGATACTCTTATCATCGCCAAGTCCGGCACCATGTCTCTTCAAATGACAAGATATGAGACCGCAAAGAATGCATTGCACAACCTTCACATGAAGAAAGATGAGACGCCCTGACGGGGATCAGCCCCGGAAAATCCCATGGTCAGGGACCCTGGGTTAGTCGTAGAGATGGAACAGGTTGGACGATACTCGTCGGCTAACAAGAGAAGCACTTCCTGCTCGATATTATTGCGTGAGGGGGCGATTACAGGGGAGGCCAAGGCGAGTTCTCGCAAGACCAGGAGTAGATTGTGTATTGGATATCTCGGACGTCTCCCCTCCCAACCTTTATATATTAGGCTAGGTCCCGGGGAGTCCGTGCTAGGTTACAAAGATAGTTTCCTAGTTCTAGTCTTGCCTTGTACGCCAAGTCGTGCCTTCCATGCTAGTCGCGGACTCCTACGTCGGTGCTTGATTGGGCCAGTCGTGGGCCTGTCATGGCCTCCCAGTAGGCCTTCAGTCTTCATATGCACCGGGTATCCTCATACGCAGGAGTCGTGGGGTCACCCCCTCGTCAGTAGCCCCCGAGTGCCCGGGGGACTCGAAGAGTCGTGCAGGGACTCGAATTTCGTCAACGCTTTATTGTATGTAGGTGCGGCACTGCCGCGGGTCGCTGGAAGTTTTGAGCCATGACAATACCTGTTTCGAGGGATTGCTAAGCTGTAAAGGGCCCAAGGAGTCGACTGGTCGAGCCTTGGTGAATTGCGCTAGTGGCAAATACCACAGTAGCCCAATCAAGCTCACGTCCCTCGACATGAACTTGGAACGACCGGTGTCAAGCAAAGTCATGTCGCTGCAGGTCTTATAGGATCAATTGCTGCCAGTCTAAGCAAATAGCCCGAGCGCGTCCGCTCAGCTCTTTCTATCATGCGAGCACATGGAAAAGGTCGGGAGTGAAATCGCTCTGCGGCAAGTCCCGTCCCGACCGTTCTGCGCAGCGGGGTCTTACCTACACGCTAAGATTGCGTGGTATCTGGGTACAGTGTGTCGTAGCACAGGCATAATTCTTTTTTGTAGAGGCACGGAGCCTGGTTAGCGGTGCACCCACTTGGAATAAACAATCAAGTGAGATATTTAGAAGTCACTCGCGGAGCTTGTAATGAACTCAGGCGAGGAAAATAAGAAAGCACCCACTCGGAAAGTCGTCGAGTGCGCGAGTAGATCATATTGTCGAATACTTGTTGAGTCTTTTGCGAGTGGTCACTCGAATGCTTTACTGTCTTCAGGGTGAGGGAGCACCGAACTCTGAAAGTTCGTTGTTTCTGCTGGTGCGAGTCATCACTCGAGCACATCTTTGCCTTCTAGGTGAGGGAGCACCCGAACTCGAATAAAGGTACTCCCAATGGGAGTAAAAGATTTTTTAGATTAATATGAAAAATCTTGTAAGGAGCAGGATGCTGACCGAAGGTGCGTGCTTGAGACGCATTGCTGAGATGTGACGTTGCCGACTCGACTGACAGGTTGGGTCGCCGTGTCATGTGAAAATGAAGTGACTTGACGCCTACTGCCCGAAAATTTCGCAATGCGCGATGATGGCCCTCTTTTTTCGCGCGCAGGGGGCGGTATGGTTAATGCGCCGGTTGAGTTTTCCATGTTTCTCGGCTGTCGTGGGATCGCGCCACGTCTGCTGGATTTTAGGATGGGCGATGATGATTTGTTTTCCCCTACTGTTGGTTAAATCCTTGGGGTCTGGTTTGTTTAGGTTTTCATCCAGTCATTGCCTTCTCCTGCATGTCCTTCTTCGCCCTTCTTCGTTCTTTGTCTCCTTCCTTTCTCTTTGCGCGGTTTGCTTGTTAAGATCCATGTCCAAGCGTCCTCGCAGTGCAGCACAGGAGTCGGCGAGGATGACTGGTAGGTGGGAGCGGTCTGCTTTTGTGTAACAGCCCAGATTTCACAAAAATTAAATTTTTTGTTTTCGGTGTGAAATGTTTGATTGTCTGATTTGTTTGCGGTGTTTGCATCCCCGATTTATCGATCGGCGATTATTTTCCCCCCTCTTATCTCGTATCGGACAGAGACCGACCCTTTCCACCCTGACACTCGACCTTTGCGACACCGGGTTTCACCCGATCACAGTCGCGAAAACCGCACGAGACCAGCCGCAGCCAACGAAACGAAAACCCCGTTTAATAATTAAACGGGTTATTTTTATAGCGCGCCGGAAAGTGTTCTCGGAACGGTTCCAGAGCGAGGTGAACGCCGCCGGATCGACGCGCTGATCGCGCAGTTTGAAGTTTTACCCGAATCGGAGGTCCTGCGGACCCCCGGCGGTCGGAAACATAAACACCGCGCGCGAGAGAGAAAAACCGGGAATGTTTTTGCAAACTGCCAGCCACCTGGGCTATATAAAGACCACCACACCCCCACCTCTTTCTAGGGTTTCCCTAGCCACAAAATTGCAGCCACCCCCTCCACTTTGCCCCAAAATATCCACATTTTCGTCCAAAAACCTAGCTCCCAGATCTGCAGATCAATCCAATGGATCTGGACCGTCAGATCGGCCGATCTGACGGCCATGTTTGCGCCACGTCGGCCCCAACCTCCCTCTCTCTCCTCTCCACCGTGCGCCCGAGCTCCACGCCGTGGGAAGCCGCCGCCGCCTCCGGTCAACTCCGGCCGCCGCCGGCCACCTTCCTCTCCTCGCCGCGCCTGGCCTCCCTCTCCTCCTCTTGCTCCCGCACCCCTGACCTCCCCATCTCTCTGCTGCAGGCCGCCGGCAGCCAAGGAAGCCGCCGCCATGGCCATGGCCGGCTCCCCGAGCTCGCGTCGCCCCGGATCCAACAAGGTGTCGAACGTATCCGCGCCAACCTCGCCTCCAAGCTTCCCTCCGGCCGCCCGTCCCTGCCGCCTCCGTTGCGCCGCCGCTCGCCGGCGTTGACCGCGGCCGCGGCCGCCAGCCTCCCGATCAGGAGCGAGCACGACCCAGGGCGCCTCCAACCGCCGCCTGTGGGCCGGCCCACTGCACCAGCCCGTAGCCGGCCTCCCAGCAGCCCAGCCGCCTCCTCTGCTGCGATGGGCCGAGCCCATTAGGGTGAGGCCCGTTTTTATTTTTTTGTATTTTTTTTCTTTTCTGTTATTTTTCTAAGTCTGAAGAAAACTGTTGCTGATCCCGTTTTGAAAATCGATTTCCCGTTGACTCGTAGGTCCAAATGGAGTGATTCTTTTTTTGTTTGGTTGTGCTTTGTGTGCTCTGGAGTTCATCTTTAGGAAGTTATTTATTTTGAGGTCATCTTTAATACGAAATTGTGTGTTGAACAGGGCACCAGATCGTTAAGTTGCTAAATCTGCTGTTAACTACTGCTGCTGTTATTTTGTTCAAACTTTGGGTGATGCTTGTGTCAAACCCATGAGGCCTATTGCATTGATTCTTTTTTCCTATGTGTTAAGCATCATGTGTACTTCATTCCCATGCTTTAACTTGTCATGTTTGGGTGCTTTAGCTATATTAAATCTTGCTCCAAAGTGGTGACCCTGATGTTAATGTGCTGCTGTGCTGAAAACTGTTAATTTGTTGCAACTTCGGGTGACGGTTGCGTCGCAACCGTTTATCAAAATTGAGTGATTCCAATTGCATATTGTTAAGCATCATGTCTACTTCCATTATATGTATTGCATTGTCATGATATGCTTGCTGGTCATACAGTTATTGAGCTCCAATGTTGTTATCCCGCTGTTTTTGACAGCCACCTCTGTTTTTCTCTAAGTCTGTAACGTTCCGATGCCATGTTGCATGCTTAATATCTTTTGATCTGTGATGCTTATGACCTTGATTCTTGTTTTTACCTGATCATCATCATGCCTACTCCATGCTCATATATTGCTATGTCATGTTGCTGCACTTTTGCATATAGCTTTACCCCTGTTTATACAGCATAAAAATAACAGTTTCTGCCATGTTTTCCTGGTTTTCACTAAGTCCTTGACCAGTAATGTTTTATTGCATTTTGCTTGGGCTATAATTAGTTGTTCATGATGCCTATTTGCATGATTCTTTTTGACATGCCTTACCTGTCATGTCTACTTTAATTGTATATAATTTGTGAGCATGTTTGCATTCATTATGTTGTTTATGCAATGCTCTAAAGTGTGCTTCCTGATGTTGGCAGATTGTGTTCCAAACTTGTTTTGCTTGTATCTTTTTAACCATAACTCCGTTTGGAGTGTTCTTTATATGTAACTTGATTAGTTTTTCATGTACTTTGTGTTTATGATGTTATTTCTTGCTAATAAAAATAATAAAATATGTTTAGGGCAAAACAGTACCAAATGTTATAATTTTCGTGGGGTAAATAGTGATAAGCATGTTAGGAGTTTTCCCCACTTAAACTGACTAGCTTAGATAGCTTACTTGTGCTTCACCTCTTGCCATGTTTGTGTGCTATGCCATGCTTGAGTGATATGCCATGTTAACAACTTTTTTGATCACCTGTAGCTAAACAACTCGAACCTTTCCAAATGTGCGGTATCGTCGTGTGTGACGAGTACTCCACTTAACCTGTTAGTAATCGTTCTGGACGGTAGGTGCGTTGTCTCGTGTTGTCTTCTTGTTGATGCTTGCTCGTGATTGCTTCGTAGTAATAGATGCTTGCTCGTTGATTGCTTTCCAGTGTTTAGCCTCTTGTTTGCTTCCGCGGATACCTCTCGGAGACGTTGCGAGCTTGCGATCAACTACACCTTCGGAACCCGACTTATCAACAGGCAAGGACTATACATTACTTATGATCCATTATATTTCAACCAGCGGTTTGCATGCTAGTCTAGGATAGGTTCGATGTTTGATCCTACCACATGTTTACAAACTCTTTCAAACCGATACAGCCATGTCCCCTCCCAGCAAACCATGTACTGCTATGTTACTATTGCTCGTTGCTCAGCCCCTGCTTAGTATGCATGCTTAGTATGCTACGATGTTACCTGTTACTCCTTGGTTTGGGCTGTCGGGACCCGGGGTTAGCGTATGCAAGTCCAGTTAAGGCATAGTCATATGAAGAGCCGAGAACTGTACCCACTTGTCTAAGCAGACAAGGCCAAGCACAGAACGTTCTCGGAAAGCATCGTACGTGAGGGGCATCCCATCCAGGCCGGATGATCAACTGAGATGGGTCCTCATCGTCCGCACACAAGTCTAATAATATGGGTGGTGAACTCCCATATTCAAAGACAAGTCGCCTCAACCATACTATCGACTATCTCATAACTCTTACATAGACTTACTCCAGCCCGATCACTTAGTCGGGGTCTAGGGCGGGCTCGATCATACCACAAAGTGTGCACGAGACAGAGTCTCGAACAATCGCATCGCGATGCCCCAAGCTGCGCACATCTAAGGGCCACTTGGTGTATGAAAGACCGCCAGCCAGAACACAACTAAGGTCTCGAAAACCCATACAAAGACATGCATGTTATAAACATACACGCAGCACACATGCCTTGTATGAACAGCAAGTACCATTGCAATTCTCTACAAAGTGTACATTTTATTTATAACTCTTATAGAGTGCACACAGAGATCACATACATGTGATCCAACATTACATTACAAGCGGAAGCAAATTATGTCTGAGTACAGACAAGTTTAACAAATGGCTTAAGAAGCCTTATTTAAACACAAAGCCCTCCATGAGGGAACCAGTCGTCTGACTGGGACTAGACTAGTTGGTCTTCAGTCGTCCAGCTCGATGAAGAAGCCACCTTCGGGGTCAGTGGCATCATCTAAAACATAGATTAAGCAAACGTGAGTACAAAGTCGTACTCAGCAAGATTTACATAGGAGCTATACTACTCATGCATATGTGTCAAGATAAAGGGAGGTGGGGTTCATTTGCAGAAGTGCCAGCTTTGACTTGGCTAATCCTGAACTACGAATACCAGACTTTGAGGTAAGAAGCGTACACGAGTCCACTACTTTCTCCAATCAATACACCACTATGGTGCCTTCCTCGACTTCCCCACGAGAAATCACGCCATAGCACTCACACTTATCTTGGTGTGTCTTAGAAGTATCCAGTTCAAGTTGTCTAATAATCAAGCTAAGCTTTCCAAGCAGTCCATAACCGCGGATGCGGCTATCCGAATAGTTTTGTTAACCTTGCAAGGGTGTACCGCTACACACACATGATCATCATTTACCGCCTTTGATCTCGACACCATTCAAGGGGTGCCAGCGAGGATGCTCACCACAACTGTTACCTCATAACCGATCTAGTCCGAGAAAGCCGCCTACTTGGGTTGGTTACCACAATCGTGAACCCGGCCGGTTTACCGAAGTGGACCCAAGTGATGTGTGCGTGGTGCATAAGCCGGTCTCGGATGAGCCGTTCTCTCACTTAGCAACCAGGCCACTGACCTACCAGAACTCCGAACTATTGTGACATCTGGACATCGAAAGGGATGAGTTAGTAAGTTGAGAGGGGTCAGTGAGCCCAATGTGTGGTTGTACTCTTCATCTTGGATCACCACACAAGAACTCGTACTAGGGCGGTGTTCAACGAGACAACCCACTGTGTACTCCTACACAGCCTCTCATCGTTCACCTTGTATTAGGGTCGATTCACCAACACTTTTCTACCATCATCAACATGATCATTCCCATCCCGACTCACATCACAGTAACAACATGGTATCAACTAAGCATGCAGCAAGCAGTAACATTGCAGGGGCCACATGATATCAAACAACTCCTACATTTGCTAGGATTGTGGTTTGCTTACTACTGTGACAAAATGATAGGTCATGCAAAGGAATGGGTTCATCTATGCGGTAGAAACGAAGCATGGTGATCATCCTAAACAATGCATAAGCGAGACATGAGAGGGAAGTGGGATTTTATCGACATGATCAATGGGGGTTTGCTTGCCTTGCTGACGAGGTTCGGGTTCGGGGTCTTCAACGTAGGGGGTGACCTCGGGCTCCGGCTCCACGTCTAACAGCAACATGACAATCATAGGATCAACAGAATGTACAATGCACAATCACATGAATAATATTGAAAGGGTGATGTTCATGGTACTGATGTGTTGAGCATTCCATTTAAATGGAGTATATTGCAAATTGAATTACAAATTCAAACTCCACATTTGAATTCAAATTAACCAAGTTGCATGTGACATGGTTTGATCATTTTGAATCATCTTCAAATGTATAAGATATGCCTCTGATGTGTGGTTGAATTATAACATAAATCCATGGTCCAAGTTGCAAGATCATTTGATTTGAATTTGAATTAAATTCAAATAAACCAAATGACATATGCTACTGGTCCCAATTTAAATTCAACTCAAACAGAGTTGAAAGTTGCATATTTGGAAAGATAATTTTCTCCTGATCATTTTTCATATATTATTTGTCCAATTTGGAGTTAATATGAATTTTCTATGAATTTCCAAAGTTTGGAGTATTTTCTGGATTTTCTGGAATTCTTTTAATTCAAATAATCTCTGGAAATTCATTTAACTGATTTATTGCGCAAGTGCTGACGTCAGGGGGGGGGGGCTGACATGTGGGGCCACCTTGTCAGTGACTGGGTTAACTAACCCGTGGGTTAAATTAATCCAGTGGATTAATTAAGCCACTGGGCCCACTGGTCAGTGACCCAGGGGGTCACTAACTAGGTGATTAGTGGGGGGGGGGGGGGGCTTGGGATAACACGCCGGCGGCTAAACGCCGGCGACTGGAGTCACGGCGGCGCTGCACGGGAATGCGAATCCGGCCACGGGAGGGGAAACGGAGGGCACCGGCTTGCTCCTGGAGGTCTTCCGCGTCTTCTGGAAGTAACAGGGGGTCACGGGGAGGTCGGGAGCGACGACGGCGACAACTCCGGCGGAAACAGAGAACCGGCGAGGTCGTATATGACGTTGTGGTGCACGGTTGGGGTTGAATCGGGGCTCGTTCGAACGCTAGCATGTGCAGGAGTCAAACTCGTGCACTGGGGGTTCACGATGAGCACTGGAGCGAGGAGGACGACGACCATGGCGGCGACGAGCTCCTGCGTCCATGGCGGATCCGGCTAGAGGAAGCAAACGAGGGGGAGAAATGAGGGGTTCCGGCCGTGAGCTCACCCTGAATCTATCTGGAGTGGTGGCTTGCTCGGGGAGGCGCTGGAGCTGCCGGAATTTGAAGTCGATCCACGGCGGCCGGCGATGAAGACGACGAAGCTAGCGAGCTCGTGGAGGCGTCCTGCTCCGATTCCTTTCGCAGGTCGATGAAGACGACGACGAGGAGCACGGTGGACTTGCTGGCTTGAGCGCTAGGGCACGGTGGCCACGCGGGGGCTCGACGGCGCTCCAGCGTTCTTCTCGGGTGACGACGAAACGGGCGAGAGAGGAGGGGAGGGAGCTCGTGGAGGGGGGGGAATGGACTGCGGAGGCTGCGGGGAGTCTCCAGGTGCGAGAAGAAGCCACGGGGAGGCCTGGAAGCTCCTCGACAGCGACGTGTCGTCCCCGGCTAGCTCGGTGGCATTCCACCGAGCAGCTTGGAGGCGCGGGAGGGGGAAGAAGACGCCCCTGCCCCTGTGGGCCGGCTGGGCTGGGGTGGGCTGACTTCGCCTGGGCGCCAGGTAAGGATTTCTGACTTCTTTTCTATTTTTCTTTTCTGACATTTGTTCTGTTTAGCTAAAATAAATAGCTAAACATTTTATTAAATGCTGAAAACTTTTATGTGGCCTCATAATAGTATAGACTAGCCACTCATAAACTTTCAACATTTTTAAAATTCAAATGATTTGAATTTTAAATCAAATAGGGGTATTTCTTTAATTCCAAGGCACTGTTTGAATATTTGAAAAATCTATGAGCATGGGGTGGGTCCCACATCACTTGATAGGTGATCAAACTCATTTATAAGACTTTTCAAAAATCTAACATGAAATTTTGGAGAAGATTTTTATATGGCCTTTTGAATTAATTCATCTGGGGGTGTTCCTTCTCCCATTTTGATTTTGAAGTTGATTTCCTTTGAAAATTTGACATGATGCAAGGTTAATTGATCCTAGCACATTACCTAACAGAGGGTTCTGACATGGGCTATCACATTATTATATTGTTGTGGATGATATGATTATTATAATGTTGACTATATTCGACGAAGGATGGAAGGTCTAGGCTATCCCGCCTCGACGCTTTGTTCCATTCGAGTCACCTAGGACCCGAGTTCCGGGTATTGGTTTTAAGACTGAGCGTGCCTAACCGCGTGTGGGATTTTATGGGGTCCCATCTTCTTACCTATCTAGCTTCAAACATTTCTAGTGGTGGCCCAAGCTGGTTTTACCTTTTGCAAAACGTGTGTGTGCGAGTGTCGACCTTGCAGATTTTCAAACAACTCGGGCCAGCAGAGACATGATTTCTCTTGTTGGTCCACACCTGGAAGCTAGGGGGCTGTCCACATCTGTTTGGGTAGCTAACCCGACCTCGTCCAGACGGTAGAGGCCGATTCGAGAGCGCGGCCGACTTTTGAGATGGATGTCGACTCACCGGGGGCCACCCGGATCTGTGCGTTGTTACTTAGAGGGACCTGTCGTTCCGGATCTCTTGGGACTAAATCATAAAATGGTTGCCTATCATGGGTAGCAACTGAGAGAGATGGGCGTGCGTGCGGAGCCTTGTAATGGGAAGTTGGTACACCCCTGCAGGGTTAAATCTTTTCGAGAAGCCGTGTCCACGGTTATGGACGACTTGAGACCTACTCCTTGTTCATAGACAACAACAACTGAGTTAATCTTAATTATAACCTGGTCAACGTGTGTGTGCCTTGACTGCTTCTTCTTCGTCGGGATGCGAAGAGGAGGACAAGGATAGGATAGATGTTATGATTGCGTAAGTAGTTGATAGCAAGACTTGTTGGAGGCGATTCCTCATCGAATGCTTGGCTTCTTATCTTACTCTCTAGATCTTTAGCCACTTCACAAATGCTAGTGCGGCAGAAACCTCACCACTTACCCCATCCTTACCGTAAACTAATAGTTGTCCTAGAATGACGAGTGATGAAGTCCTTGATGGGTCAGTTGACCACTACAGTTGGATGCTGAGTACTTCTGTACTCATGATACTACCCCAAACTCTTTTCAGGGTTCTTGATCGACATCAGGTATGGTGATTGATGGCTTCTCGCCCCTCGTTGGTTACCCCAAGTGGAAGGTTTGAGATGCAGTGCAGCAGCAAGTTTCCCTCGGTGAAGATACCAAGGTTATCGAACCAGTAGGACTCAGGAGATACAAGTAGGTGGCAACGTCGCCACAAATTGCTTCCTAACTAGGGTGTTGTCGTGGACCTGCACACATCAACAAATAACTTTGCTCCCAACGAGTATAGAGGAGTTGTCAACTCCTCCGGCCTTGTCGTTTACAAAGGATCAACGCAAGAGATAAAAGGTGCATAGGAAAGTAAAAGCTGAAAGTAAATTGAGGGTGTGAACAATAATGTGAAGATGGACCGGGGTCCCGTGATTTTCACTAGTGATGTCTCTCCCAAAAGACGATAAAAGTGCTAGCGAGGTAAACAAATCACAGTTGGGCAATTGACATGATTATGAAGGCACCACAATGCTAACTATGCTGCAAAGAAAGGAAGGGCTCAAAAGCAATGGGCAGTACGCCAAGGTAAGTAGACCGAAATCCATCTGCATCTACTACGAATTATCCACCTTGAGATATCTATCCAGAACATCTCGCTGGTATTAAGTTGCGAATCCCACCCAAAGTGTAAACTCAAAGCAACAGACAACTGCATTAAAAGAACTTTGCGTAAAGTAAACAATCCTTGCACCCGCAGGTACAAGCACCGTTGTTTTATCCCTGGTGGCAACAGCACATCCCCTATTCTCATGTTTCTGTCACTCAAACTAGACATCAAGGGGCTGAACCCACAATCGAGCATAACGCTCTCTCTTGGAGTTGCAAATAAAATACTTGGCCAAAGCAAATACCGCAACGGAGAACATGCAAGAATTTACTCAAGAACAAAATATAAAAGAGAAGAACCAAATATATTACTCATCACAATCTGAACATAGTCTCATAATCCATCAGATCCCAACAAACTCAGCATAGCAACAGCAGAAATTACATAGATGCCTCGATCATGTGAGGCAGCTCACGAGGACTCGAAAGTGGAAGCACAAAAAGGGAGAGAGATTCATCACATAGCTACTGGTCACGGACCCATGGTCCAAGGGGGACTACTCACGGCACATCTGGGAGGCGTCCATGGCTATGGATGGTCCCCCGGAGGGGGTTCCTCCTCCCGGCAGGGTGCCGGGGCAGCTTCTCCAGGCAACCCCGATCTTGAAACGGCGGCGGCGGAGGTACAGAGGGGAGTTCGCGAGAAAGAGATCGATATTAGGGGTTTCCACCCCGAGGGGTAAATATAGGCGAAGGGGCATCGAGGGGACCCACGAGGCAGTCAGGAGGGTCCCTGGCGCGGCCCAGGGTGGGGTCGCGCCACCTGCCCTCCTGGCTTCCGGGTGGTGGCCCCCCTTCCCTCTCTTGGTGATTCTAGAAGCTTCTGTTGCACTGATT